>JAENPR010000194.1:0-600000 GCA_018135685.1 Themeda triandra | reverse complement strand
CCGTTTTTGTCTACTTCGAAGCTTTTATTATTTGCCCCTTGTCAATCATCATCATTTTTTTTTCATTTCATTTTTTTTATCAAGAGATGCTAATGCCCAATACTCTCTTTCGATACGATGAAGATTTTTGGCGGGAAGGAGTCATGATGAAAGTCGAGGAGTAGTTTTTGATGGATGATCAATAAGGGATGCGCGATCCTCGGTGTAAGGGTCGGCATGCTTTATTTTGAAGAAGGTGCACAACTCTAGGATCAAGAGTTGGCGTTTTTGGTGGATTGGATGAAAAGTTAGGTTGCGCAACTCGCGGTGTACGGGTCGGCAAAATTAATTTGGTGGCTGCAAGTGAATCTCAATCGTGAGTGTAAGACCATAATCTTGCGGAGGTTCTGAGACTTCTAGTGATCAAGCATCATACGACGACGGGTTTTTGAAAGAGTTTGACAAACTACGTCATATGGCCTTGGTAGGTATTTCAAAATCATCGAGGAACTTTTTGTTTTGATAATTTTTTGAAAAATAAATACTCCGGAAGTCGGGTTTTTACCCGGGACGAGTCATAGCGTTGCTCGTGGCACTATATCATACCCGGCAATAACTTAGACAGGATCTAGCTTATGCAACCCACTAAGCTCAAGTTTTCAAGGGTAAGACATTTTAGCCAATAAACTCAAACTCAGGAGGAAGCCTGATTATAAACAAGGTACAAGCGAGTCATGAGACAGAGCAACTTTTCATCATTTCAACAAGGGTAGAATTAAATATTTCTAATACGCATATGTATAGGAGATGACAAAGCATTTTTTTTATATGCATAAGTGTTAGTGTGGTACATACCTCTTATTGGGGGTCCTCCCCCAAGCTTGCTTGGAAACGGGGCCCTAAAATTATTTTGAGGTAACAACTTTATTTTATTTTATTTGGAGTCTGTCTCCAGGACTTCCTTATGATTGAGGATCATCCTGCAGGGTTAGTTCATAGCATACTACCAATATTCCTACTAGCAATCTGCCTCAAAGATCGATAAGTCGACCAAGGTAAACTAGCAACCTAAGCACCATGCTCAAGCTACAAGTTTATGGAACATGCTAAGCTTGAACATGTTCCAAAGCATCAAACTAAGCAAGAACAGGGGCAGCAAGATAGAACTTTATTTTTGACAGACTAATTGAGCATAAATGGAATGGAATACTTATAAAAAGATAACTTACCGATTATCCTGTCGGTCAGGGCTCACCGTTTATAGTCCATGAAGCGAGACTTTCTCCTGCTCAATTTGAGCTTGATGATGAGGCGTCCGTCGCAGGAGAGATAGACGGGGACGCCTGCTTGGGTCTTCACACCATTTTCGGTGGTGTGGTGACAATAGGTGAGGTTGGTGGAGGGTCGACTTCCCTTGGAGGTGCTTGCATTTTCTCCACCTTCAACACCTTTGTCTCCTCTTTAGGGACCGGCTTTGGTACCCCAGAGGTTTTGTGGAATTGGTTTTGCTTTTGTTTCCACTCTTTCTTGGGCCGGAGCCTTGCCCTTGTTCTTCTTCTCTTCGGGTTGCGCAGGAACGGTCTTTGATTTTGTTTCTTTTGTAGGAGCCTTCTTTCTACCCTTTTTAGGAGCTCTTTGCTCCTTCTTTTCTTTTGGCTCCTGTTCTTTCTTTTTCTTTTGTTTTTGTTCCTGGGCACCCTTTGCTTTCTACGGCTCTGGCCTTTGTTCCCAGATGATATTGGGAATTCGATTCGCACCAAGAGGTCGGATTTCAACTTCCGTGACCTCTTTTGTAGTTGGCTCATACTTGATGCGAATCATATTGCACTCCTCCGTCTTCCGTGGCCGGAAGTGGAACTTCTCCTCACTTCCATTGATGTTGAACCGGATTTCTCCGGCTCCAACATCAATCGTGCTCACGGCCAGGTCGAGGAATGGTCGCCCCAATATGAGTGGTGATTCTTTGGTGGCCTCCATGTCGAGTACCACGAAATCCACTGGGACGAAGTATCCTCTGATCTTCACAGGAATATCTTCAGCTATACCCGCTGGGTAGCGTAAGGAGGAGTCCGCTAGTTGGAGTGTGATCGTTGTTGGTGACAGCCTTGTATAATTTAGCTTGTCAAACACCGTCTTGGGCATGACACTGACGCTGGCACCAAGATCACAGAGTGCGTGGTCAAACTGCTGTCCTCCAATGGAGCAAGTGATAGTGGGGCATCCTGGGTCCTTCTTCTTCTCTGGTAAATCATCTAGGATTGCCGCACTACACTCTTCTGTGAGTTTGACCATAGCTGTGGATGGCAGTGGTCGCTTGTTGTTGATAATGTCTTTGATGTACTTGGCGTAAGAAGGTACATGCAAGACGTCCATGAGCGGAATGCTCACATGTACTTTCTCGACCATTTCAACAAATTGAGTGAACTGATCATCCACAGCTTGCTTTCTTGTTCTTGTGGCGAATGGTAGATGTGTTGTATCTGGATAATCCAGGGTTGTCCCTGATTCTGCCTCGCCTTGTGGCTCAGAAGATGAAGGTTCTTCTTGCTGTGGTGTTGCTTGTTTCCTGGCTGCTTGTTTAGGATATGGTGGATCACGAGTGGCCTTACCGCCTCGTGGTCACGAGTTCACATTCTCGAAAGTACTAGTAGCTTGATCGACGCTTTACCGCTTGGATCCAACAGAACATCCGAAGCAATCTGAGCTAGCCGTCTTTCTATCATTTTGTTAAAGCTCAACTGATTCTTGACAACAGGTTAAACCTTCTATCTTTGTACGATGCTCTCTAGGACTTTGTCATTGGCCGGCATCTTTTTGGTGAGATTTTCGTTGATCTTTGCTTGGCCAAGGACCAAATCCTTGAGAGTGGGCTGATTCGAATTGTAATTTGCGGAGTAGTTCGAATTACCCTTATACTGTGGACGGGACTGATTGTTCCATCCATTATTACCTCCTTGCTGTTGACGATACCCGTTATTGATATAAGATGCTTCCTCACGGGTTTCAGGGCAATCATTCCCTGAATGTCCATCATTGCCACAGTCCTCGCACGTCATGCGAGATTCTATGGCTTTGACAGTGCCGGATGTATCTCCGGCGGCTGTTTCGTCAAACTTTTGCAGGAGCAAGTCTATTTTTGCGGCTAGCGCCTCCGTCTCCTTCACGGGGTGCGAGCCTTTTTGTTGCTTAGGTGGGGTTCTTTCTTCCCCCCAAGCTTGATTTTCTACCATTTTGTTGATTAACGCCGTAGCGTTATCAACGATGAGTGATAGAAATGCGCCTCCAACCTGCAACGTCGAGGTGCCCTTTTGACATGGGCGTAAGCCCATTGTAAAAGTTTTGGAGCACCAGCCATTCCTCCATCCCATGATGAGGACAGTCCAAGATGAAGCTCTGGAGCCTTTCCCAAGCTTCAGGAATGGGTTCCATCTGCGTTGGCTGGAAATTGGCAATTCTTCCCCTCAGAGCATTAGTTTTGCCCATGGGGAAGAACTTTGCGAGGAATGCCATGGAGCATTTGCCCCATGTGCTCACAGCTTCTTTGTCCTTAATAAACCACTGCTTCGCCTTCCCCACAAGGGAGAAGGGAAACAAATGGAGCCCGATGACGTCGGCTTCGATGTCCTTGATGACGACAAAGGTCACGAGCTCCAAGAAACGCTGCAAGTGAGCGTTGGCATCGTCATTGGGGAGTCCGCAAAACGGAATCCCCTGCACCATGGTGATCAGGCCAGTCCTTAGCTCAAAGTTCTTATCCGCCATGTTGACAACGGGCCCAGTGGGCACGTTGGCAACAGCGGGGACGGAGAATTCACGAGGAGTCTTCTGAGCCATTGGGATGGTTGCTGAAGGTGCAGAAATGACCGGTTCAGCTGCCAACGGAGTAGCAGAAGAAGGAGTAGCTCTAGGCTTCTTCTTCCTTAGGAGTGCCTCCGGATTTGGATAGAAATTGTCTGGCAGGGAGAAACCAGACACACACTATCCTGTTTTCACCCACAACAGGAGAAAACATAAAAGTTAGCCTGCATAGACCTCGGACTATTTCTAATGAAGTTATATCCATGCCATGCTAGATTATTTTAACCAATGCCTTCCCCGGCAACGGCGCCAGAAATGCTTGTTGGCATTTCTTAACGCAATCACTAGAATTGTTACATCCTAGTGGTCACGCCAAGAAACGCCAGGGTTGATAGTCATGTTCTAAAGACAATATCCGCAAGCGCACGGATCTATCATTGTAGCATTTCACCCGGAAGTATTTCAGGGTATCATGATTTATATTTTTCCAAAGGAAGGCATGGTGTAAAATAGCTCTAGCACATGGATATGGTACTTCACATCATCGAAATAAGCCTTAATGCTATGCAGGGGTAAGATAAACGGTAATTTGAGGATAGTGGACACACACTTGGTCTTCACTCAAGGATAAAGAGAAATAAGGAATAAAAAAACGGAAAGAATAAAGAATAAATCTACTGGAGCTGGTTGGTCGTCTGCTGCTAAGCGTAGGTTAGCTAACTCACATGTTATACAGGGTTAGAGGCAAGTCAGAGCCTAAGGTAACAGGGAGACCCCCGCAGCTGGTCGGCCAGCCGATAGAGGCATTTACGAACTCCTACATGACATACGAACGTGGGGGATTACAAAGGACGGACACGGCTGTCACCACCTGCCGCCTACCCCTCAACCGTGGCATGCCGTCATATTCGAAGGCCCCCTCGTATCCGGATACCACGCCCGCATACTAAGGGACTACCTATGCTCCCCCAGGACTCCCACCCCGCGGATGGACGAGCTAGAACACAGCAAAACCCGAAAGAACATCGAACCGTTACCCCACTCTCCTTCGAGACTCTAATCCTATAGAACATATGAACGATGAAGAACGGGGATGAACAAGCTATGAATCGATCATATGAACTAGGCTCTAGTTCATATGTATCAACATGAACATGATCATGACTATGCTCTAGTTCATACACTAAGCAACATATAAGGAATAAGAACTTGAACAAGGAAGAACACTCCATAGAGATTTAACAAGATGTATCTTCTTCCTAGGAGACAAGCTCTCCTTGGTAGCTTTCCTAGCTCCAACTACTAGCTCTAAGCTAAGAACAACTGGAGGTGTGGGAGAGAGAGACCAAATGAATGTGTGTGTGTGTAAAACCATTTCTTCTCCCCTTTTATATGTTGCTCAGGTCGGTTCGGGCGCCAAGATGGAAGCTACACCAGCGCACCGCCCTCCTCAGCATTGAATGAACCGACCTCCACCGGGCGGCCCCACATGGCAGAGGGGGGGCGCGAGCGCGCCCCTGGCGCGAGCGCGCCCGGTGCCACCTCCCCCGACCGACCTTGGCCAGTGGGCCTCCTCAGGTAAGTGGGCTTTGGTGTTGATGTGTTTTGGCCCATTTCTAGTCCTGAGGTAGCCTTTCTCCCTTTGGGGTGGTTTGGCGCTTTCCAGAAAGCGCTTTTTCATTATTTAATCCCTGCACTTTTATATGATTCCTGCGATGACAGTATAATTCCTAGTGCACGTGGATTTGGGTTAGTTGCACATGTATATGCATATAGGAATAGATAATTCACCCTTTTTCATGTCTAATTGGCGGTATAAAATCGTCGATAAGGACTGCCAACAGCCGGACGCTGCACAGTGTTTCAACTGCGTCCGGCGCCCGAGTCCGAAGCGCGTCCGACGGATTCAATTTGAGCAGCTGTTCTGGAATGTTTCTGGTCCGCGTACGGCGACCCCCGGACGCACCCCGGACGCGTCCGGCGCGATGAGGAAGTGCGCGAGTCACTTAATCTGACATGTGGGGCCACCCTGACTATTCCCTCCATTCCTTTTCGGCCCGCGACTCTTTCTTCCTCCTCCGGCAACCGCACGCCGCTGCGCCGTCGCTCAAATCTCTAGCGCCGCCTGGCACCACCGCGCCGCCCTGCTCCTCCGCACTCATGCGCGACCCACCTCAGCCAGTGCTCCACTGCTGTGCGCCATCCGTCCACCGTGTTCAAACCCTAGCTCGCGCGCTCGCCGCCATGGTTTCCACCGCCACCTTGGATTCCGCCACCGCCTGATTCTCCGGCAAGCTTTTCTTCCAGCTTCCGTCTGCGGCGTTCATCCCTTGTGCTCTCTCTCTCTGATTGAAGCTCACCACTAGGCGTGTTCTCCATGAGCAAGGGAGGCCGATCCATGGTGAGCACACACCCTGCCCCCAAGGTGTTCGCTAAAATGTCCCAACCATTTTTAGTTCACTGTTTTGATTCATTTCAAACAACTTCTTCATGCAGTGACCAAACGCCTTCTCCTTGACATTCTTTGGACTCAAAGGTTACCCCACATTGTCAATTCCTTATCTCTTCACAGGTGTCCAAAGGTGCCCTAGGTATTAACCTTTCTTTCTATGTTTCTTACCTAGTGCTTTGGTTCTCATTAGGGCTTCTCATCTCTAGTCACATGCTTATGGTTATATACTCTATCTACTCCATTCTGTGCAATGAGTCGTGTCACTTGGTTACCGACAGTGGGCAGTGACAGTGAAACTCTAGGCCAAGCCAAGGAGTATGGTTTGAGGCCAAGCCTCATGAGTGACAGTTCATCCTCTGACAGTGGTTCAGTTTGTTTGATCAAGGAAAGTGTCAGTCATGCCCAGGTGCAAGAGTACAGGCAGAGGTTCAGGGGGAGATGATGATCCTCATAGAAGGCCAAATCTCCCTGAGATGATTGAGAAAGCAAAAGGCAAGAAGACGGTAACTATGAGGAAAAGGAAGAGGTTGCCGGGATTCACAGCGGCTACGGGCAGTAGCAGCAGCGACGGAGCGTGCCGAGAGGAGAGCTCGCAGAGTGCGATTCGATGCGGAGCCCGGATCGCAGCGGCACGAGGGAGGCGAGGCCGAAGAGGCGAGAGGAAGCCATTCTTGAGCGACGGGAGCTCTCCCGTCGACGAAATATCGGCGATAGTCCGACCCGGGGTATGCCCCGACCGGTAATGGATTGGCGGAAGGCGCACGAGATTGCGAGCAAGACGTAAACGGGGAGCAATCACACGAGGTTTACCCAAGTTCGGGCCGCAAGGATGCGTAAAACCCTAGTCCCGCTCTCTTTTTCGATTATGATGTGGATGTATGAGTAAATGCGTTATGCCGGATTCTCTCCTTCGGCACGGGGTCCTTGCTCTCCTTATATATCACGGGGAGCAAGGTTACAAGTCGAAACTAGCCTATCTGGTACTAAGTTTATATACTTTACAAGTCTAAACTTTCCTATCTCAGCTAGGTCTTGTCCTCCTTGTCGGTCTTCGAGAATCTTGCCTGTTTTACGCTGTCCGACCAGCCTGAGCCGATCGGTCTTGAAGCTTGATGGGCCGGCCTGGAGACAGCGTGTCGGCCCAAACTAGGCCGTGAGGGTATATGGAGTTTATACCTCCATAGCTAGTCCCCGAGCATCATGGATCTTGAGGGAAAAAACACCGTCTTGCTTGGTTGAGTGAGAAAGGGTGGCGGACACATGTTCGACATATGGTCCGAGGGTGGAGGACCGTCTAATGCTTCCGACCACACTTTGCTTACACTTGGTTGACGTTTTCGGTTTTGACCGAAAGATTTATGATGCTCCCGAAAAGAAAAAGAATTTTGAAAGGGTCCCAAATGCGGAGACGTGGGCCCTCGTTAGTATGTGATGCCCGCCATCACATGGTATCCGTCGTAATTGGTCGTTGCCTTAGCTTAGTTTTGAAACTAAACTCTTTGTAAAGAGAAAGGATCGAGCCGAGTCATGCAAATGACGTGGGCCCACGTAGTCCCCGAGGTTGCTTGTAAGATAGTATATGTTGCGGCAATCTCTAAAAGAAGGATCTAGCCCATGTCACCTCTCGGGTGACGTGGGCCCACGTAGTCCCCGAGCCCGAGATGAGGTGGAACACGTTATGTCGTGGTCTAAAAAAGAAGACAACCGATCATTATATCATGCTTTATGTGTTTCCGACCACTCTTTGAGTGAGACCGAGCAGCCAAATTTCATTTGGGCTGGTCGGTTTGAACCATGCCATGACTTTGTCATGATTAAGTTAAGATAGCTTTGCTACTTAACTCGGTCCCAGCCATGGGTGTGAGACCATGGTTTTGAATCTAAACCCATGAAAATAGCTTTGCTATTTGTGTGCCGAATAACCGGTATCATTGGCCAAAAAATCCCACTCAATTGTCGGATTGTGTGGGTTGAATTGTTGATGCTATACTTGTAACTTTGTTACGGCGGGTTGGAAACAGCTTTCTTGTGAACCCGATCTTTTTAGCGAGGATGTTTTTAAGACTATAGCTAGAAGACAGACTTAAATGGCCGTCGCAGCTTTGCTTTACCGGGCCGCTTTCGGTTGTCCGGTAAGCCGTGCGTCTCGGGGAAAAAATGAATTTTAAATGGGGAAAAAGAAACGAACCGAAAAAGCCTTTTTCCCGCTGGGGGCGGCCCAGTTTCTCTGGCCCATCAGGAGTAAAAAACCCTAGTGTGGTTAAAAAACTCATGGTGCCGCCGTCATTTGGACTACTTGCTTTCATTTTGCCTCGCCGTTCCTGCACCGCCTTCCTTCGCTCTGGTGCTCCGTTTCTTAGGGTTAGCTTCGAAATCCTCGCATTCTTCTCGCGAAGACCATGGGGAAAAAGCGTCAATCTGCATCGAGAAGAAGAAAGGAGAAGGAACGAAGGAATATGAGAAGCAGATGAAGCTTCTTTGGTCGCCTACGTAATCGACGGCGGCGTCGTTGAATTCCTTGGCGGATGGAGGCATGATTCCGCCAGCATCTTTTGGAGTGTGGCGTGTGCCGCCGCGAGGTGAGGCGTTTCCTCGCCCCTATGATGGTGAAATAGTTGTCTTTGAGGATTATTTCATCAGAGGCTTGGGTATCCCTGTTCATACTTTCCTGGTGGAACTTTGCATTTTTTGGAGGATTTCTATCTGCAATCTACAACCGAACTCAATTATGATAGTTGCTCTCTTTGTTGCATATTGTGAGATGTATCTTGCAATTCCCCCAAACTTCAATGTGTTTCGCCATTTTTATGAATTGAAAAAGAGAGGAAATTTAGGAGGTAGTCCTGTAGCTGGAGCGTGCTACCTCTCTCTTCGTGATGGAATGCGTTCACGCTGGCTGTCTTTCACTTATACTGACAATGTGAAAGATTGGTTCAAAAAAATGGTTCTATGTGAATGACAATGAGCAAGGGAGGCCTGTCCCTTGTGATATTACTCGATTCCCCGAACCGAATCATCGCTGGTCGGATAAGCCAAATGCTACTGAGATGATTGAAGTGAAAGAGATTCTGGCAATGATGAATTTTAAGGGCCTGAACGGTTTTACAGTGGCAGCTGTTTTCATCTCTCGCCGTATCCAACCTTTGAAGGAGAGATTTAATTTCCTGTGGGAATATCGTCTGAAGGATGACCCTTCTCGTGAATCTTCGGAGGAAATTTCTCTTGATGATATTAATTTGAGGCTTATGAAGATGTTCAAACGGGGGGAGGATACTCATATCCCTCGTCCAACTATTAAACCTTATGATTGGAGGATGCCACCTCCACCGGTACTCGTTCGTTCACTTGTTTGTTTTCTTCATATCTCAATGCTTTTGGTAATTAGACTGATCTTTATATGCTTATAGGGCCGTCATATTTATGTGTCCCGAGTGCCTTTAGATGATCTCGCACTGGGAAGCTCTTCATCACCAACGCACTTGGTTTTGATCGGGGCATTGATAGGATGACAAGTGCTCGATGATGCTTTGATCTTGATGTCGATCAGTCAAAGGCAAATGGCAAGCGGAAAATTGTTTATGAAAAGAAGAAGCGGAGTGGCATCTTGACCGGTGGAGCTTTATCACTACAAGCTTGTGCTTCGTTGGTCAAAAACGTCGTCATAATCGAGATTGTAGAATCGTCGGATTCGATTCGATTGTGAGGATGGGGTGACCCTTGCCGAGTTTGCCCGACGCAAGAAATTGCGCTCGAGAGTGGTCGGGATAGTGCTCTCCCTTTGGTGCGGGGAGCTAGCCATGTTATGGAGCCGCCCATATCACCGGCCGATCAAACCGGTCATTCGGGAGATCTTGTAGATGCTCACCTTTTAGGTCGACTTGTGAGTAGTCGGGGTGCTCTGCTTGTCGCCGTGGGCCAATGTGATGAAACGCTTGCTGCCACCGGTCGTTCTTCTCCTCCTCCCGACTTGTTGATGCAAGTTAACCTTGATGTTGGTACCTCTGTGCCTTCTAGGGATGAAGGGGAGGATATGCCGATTGTTTTAATCGCATTTTGAGCGATCCCGAACCGTAAGTTTTGCGAATCTTGTTAAATTTGCTATGCTCTTCTTCTTCTTGTTTTGATTGGTTGTAAATTTTTCTTTGCGGGGCTCCCATTGTTGATGACTTAGTTAGGGGCCCTTTGAGTCATGTAGCTTTGGAGAATGCTTTGGGGTCGCTTTCTTCGAGCCAAGAGGCTGTTCCTGATGGCATAACTCCTTCTCGGCGATGTTGTTATGGATCAAAGGGCCGTGCACGAAGTTGTGCCACCTGCTTGTTGATCTTGTTGGGGATCCGGGGGCAGCCGTTGCCAATGTTGCCGCGACTCGTAATGGTTACTGACGGTGCCAATACTGTGGCCTCTTCTGGGGATGCTGACCCGTTAGTGCTAGATTCCTCCCTGGTTTCTTCTCTTGGGGATGATCATTATTTTAACATGAGCTTGGGTAGTTTCAGACCCAGTGCCTCAAACGCAGATCGCCTCGAGATAATGGAAGAGATCGAGAGGAGGAACTTCTTCGGTGCCCATGTTCCCGGCGGCCGCGGCCTACGTTGCCCGGGATGAGGATGGAGAGTGGCACATTTTTGAAGATGTTTCCGGGGGTACCATTTCGATGGCTTTGAGCAAGTGTTTGCTGATTTGCGGGCTCGTGTCAAGGTTAGTACTTGTCTTTAGTGACTTTTCTATTTTGCCCATCTTGTAGTGTTTATAAAAGATCCTTTCGCGGGTTGTTGAAGATGTTGCTGAAAAACGTCGCCTCTGCATAGAGCAGTTCAAGCCGACCATGTGTGAAAACGGTCTTCTACGAAAGCAAAACGAGGATTTGGGTCGGCAAATCCGAGTTTATGAAGGTCGTGAAAAGCTTTGGGAACTTGAGAAAGATTCCCTGCTGAAAAAGATTATAGTCCTTCGGGAGCAACACAAAGGTTCGTTTTACTTTGCTCTTGTTACTTGTTATTTTAATAGAAGTTACAAGTAGCCGATTGAGTATTTTGCGGGAATGGAGAGTGACAAAGCCTTAATGGCTGCTGAAATTGCTCGTCGAACGAGGCGAGCAATAAGGCCCGCGTAGAAATTGAACGCTTGGAGAAGGAGGCACGAGGTGCGTTTTTCTCCTTTGTTATGTTCTCGTGTTTGAAGTTTTGATCTCGATTGTATCTTATAAATTGTGTTTGTGTAGAAACGCATGAGCGTCATATGGCGCAATTTGGCGTGTCTTGAAGGATGATAACCAGCAATTGACGAACGTTATCTATCCATGGCGGGTGGATCGGCCTCTGTTTTACGTACGTGCTTGCGCGAGGTGAAGTGAGGCCGACAAATCCCCTTCTTGTTCCCGAATTTGTTGTGGATCAATGCCGCCGTTCATGGCGCTTATTGAAGGAGTTTGTCGGGAAGGGGAGCCGCTTTGTTGCGTCGAGTGTTATAGCTCTTGCGCAATCTCACTTTCCTCGGGCGATTTCAAGCGCTTGGAGTCCGGACGGCTGCTTACACTTCTCCGGAAAAGCTCAAAGATTTGCAAAAGGCTTGTTGGGGCACCGCCTGTGTTATTGCCGACAAGATAGATCTTGTGCTTGAGCAATAACTTTAAACTTTTCCTGTGGTATTGAGTTCGTGGTGCTTTGCACCGTATTGTAAAAATATCTCGTGTTCTTTGGTACGGATGGCGATCTTGTTATTGTATAAATTACAATTGCCTTAAGCATAGAATTTAATTAAGTGTTCTATGTGCCAAGAGTTTGGCAAATCTCTAGGTGGATCGTCTAGAGTACACAGTTTATAAGTCGTTGGTCTTGTGACGCTTTGACTAGGAAAGGTCCTTCCCAATGAGATGACAATTTGTGGAGGTCGTCTATTTTTCGAATTCTTTTGAGGACGAGATCTCCGACCACAAACCGTCTTTCTTTTACATTCCTGTTGTAATAGCGCCGTAGAGACGCTAGATATTTAGCCGTTCTTGGGAGCGTTTCCAAGTTGCGCTCTTCTCCCGAATCGATGATAGTTTTTCGACTTCATTTGTGGCTTCCTCGTCATAGTTTTTTGTTCTTGGTGAGCCAAATGCCACTTCATCTAGTAAAACCGCGCTTCAGCACCAAATATCATGAAATAAGGCGAGACGCCGGTATTTCGCTTGGTTGAGTTCGAAGTCCCCATATCACAAGGGTAATTCATGATACCATCTTCCCGGATGGGTATCGTTGTCTCGGTATAGCCTTTTTCGTAGGGCGTCTATGATCATCCCATTTGCTCTTTCTACTTGACCGTTGGCTTGAGGGTGAGCCACTGATACATATTTCACTTTTGTTCCTAAGTCTTCGCAAAAATCCCAAAATTCACCACCTGTGAATGTGGATCCCAAATCTGTTATGATGGTGTTGGGTACGCCGAAACGATGTACGACGTCCGTTAGGAATTCGACGGCCTTTTGAGCATTTGCCTTGACTAAGGGCTTATATTCTATCCATTTTGAAAATTTGTCTATAAGTACATAGACAAATTGATAGCCGCCTCGGGGCTTTTTTGAATGGTCCTATCATGTCTAGTCCCCGGCATGAAAAGGGCCATGCTTCTGGTATTGTTTGAAGCTCATGTGCGGGGACATGAATTTGTTTAGCGAAGAATTGGCAACCTTTACAATGCTGAACTAGTTTCTTAGCATCGCGAGTGCGGTTGGCCAAGTAAAACCCGCTCGGACACCTTTCCGACCGGTGTTTTTGATGCTTGCATGGTTTCCACACATCCCTTCATGAATACGTAGTAGTAGTTCGCTCCTTCTTCGAAGGAAATGCATTTTTGCAAGACTTCGGCGCTTGCATTTTTGCGCATAAGTTGCCCATCGACTAGGACATAATGTTTACTGCGTCTTATGAGACGCTGTTTTTCTGTTTTATCTGTCGGTGTATCCTCATCAATGAGATACCGAATAAAGGGAATTCTCCGATCTGGTTTTGTCTCTTTTGTTTGTTCCAAAGGTTCCACCGATGGTATTTGCTCGTTACATCCCTTTGCGGTTGAGGGGTCTTGTCGCTTTCTTTTCTTTGGATAAATAACTTTGGAGTTATCTATAGATTTTTTGCCCGATCTTGTTCTTGGAGCATTTATTCGAAAGGTGCCGGTTGAGTCGGATTGCGCGATGATATCTTTTTCTTCTTGGTCGGAGATGGGCCGAAGTATGCTCTGCTGGATATCATCTCGCTTTAGTTTTGTCGTCGAGATGAATCTATTTCCTTTTGTGGTGGTTCTGTGCTACCTCCTGTGTGACGAGGTAATAGTAGATCTTGAACAAATACGTCGGGTGGCATTTTTGCTCTATCGATCCCAATTTAGATAATTGGTCGGCAAGTTTGTTCTTTTCTCTTGGTATATAGGTGAATTCCGGACCATAGAATTTATTTTCCAGCTTCCTTATTTCGCCACGTATGCTTCCATTTTCTCATTAGTACGGTCCCATTCTTTGTTGATTTGCTGGACGACTAAATTAGAATCTCCAAAGACGATGAGCCTTTTTATGCCCAACTCGATGGCTATTTTGAGGCCATGAAGTGCGGCTTCGTATTCGGCCGCATTATTTGAAGCTTTGAAATGGATACGCAGCACGTATCTTAGGGTATCACCGCTTGGTGCTTTGAACACGACGCCGCTCCTGCTCCTTTTATTTTAAGGGAGCCATCGAAGAACATTTCCCATCGTTCGGCTTCGTTTTGAAATGGAGGTAGGGACATGTCCGTCCATTCTACTAGAAAATCAGCCAAAGCTTGGGATTTGATGGTTGTTCTCGCTTTGAAATTTCAATGTGTATGGGCTAAGCTCTATTGCCCATTTGATGATCCGACCACTGGCGTCTTTATTGCGGAGAATGTCGCCAACAGCATGTTCTGTTACTATTGTGATCGGATATGTGTCAAAGTAGTGTAGCAACTTTTGTTTTGTTATTAGGATCCCGTACAAAAGTTTTTGTACGTGTGGGTATCTCTGTTTGGAGTCGTTTAAAACTTCGCTAATGTAGTAGACTGGTCTTTGTACACCATATGTGTGTCCCTCTTCTTGTCGTTCGACGACTATTACTGTGCTGACCACGCGATCGGTAGCCGCAATGTATAGCAATAATTCTTCGTCATCTTTAGGTGCTGTTAGCACCGGAGGTGATGTTAAATACATCTTGAGTTCGGAGAAGGCTTTGTCTGCTTCGCTTGTCCATTCAAATTTTTGCTTGGCCTTTAATAATTTGAAAAAGGGGAGGCCTTTTTCGCCAAGTCTTGATATGAAGCGGCTTAGAGCCGCCATACATCCAGTAAGTTTCTGGATGTCTTTTATGCCTTTGGGTTGCGTCATTTTTAAAACTGCGTTAACTTTTTCTGGATTTGGCTTGATGCCGTCTTGGCTAACTACGTTGCCGAGTAGTATCCCGAGATGGTACTCCGAAAATGCATTTTTGTGGGTTTAATTTCCACCGAAATTTGTTTAAAGCGGCGAAGGTTCGCTCTAAGTTTGGAACTAAGGATCCGTTCTCCTTTGTTTTGACGACTACGTCGTCTACGTATGCTTCGACCAACCGGTCGGAAATTTCTTTTGGAGGCACTCTTGGATAGCTCGTTGATATGTTGCGCCGGCATTTTTGAGGCCAAACGACATGGTCGTATAGCAATATGCACCGAAAGGTGTGATGAATGATGTTTTTATCGATCGTGGGTTGCCGGGGCTATTTGGTGGTACCGGAATAGCAATCTAAAAAGACAAGTAGTTCGCAACTGCGGTTGAGTCAACTACCTCGTCAATGCGAGGTAATTTGAAGGGGTCTTTAGGGCAGTGTTTGTTGAGATCGGTATAATCAACACACATTCTCCATTCGCCATTTTTCTTTTGTACAAGGACTGGATTAGATAACCAGTCAGGATGGTACACTTCTTTTATAAAACCAGCTGCTAATAGCTTTAACACTTCTACCCTAATCACCTCCTTCCCCGTCGCGAGCAAACCGTCGTAGTCTTTGTTTGATTGGTTTGGCGGTTTCGAGACATTAAGGAAGTGCTCGACCCGTTCCCTTGGGACGCCCGGCATATCTCGCTGGTTTCCAAGCGAATATGCTTATGTTGTCCCTTAGGAATTGGACGAGCGCGTCTTCCTATTTGCTGTCTAAATTGGCTCCTATAAGAGCCGTTTTCTCTTTATTTCCAGGGATGAGCTCGATTTTCTTCGTATCGTTGCTTTTGTTAGCTGATCTCTTTGATTGCTTGACTGGAATCTGGAGGTCAGCCTCTGGAATCTGTTTTGCTTCAAGGCATGTTTGTTCCATGTGAGCTTTGAGGTCTGCCAATTCAGCTGCTGCATAGGCGTTTGTCTCGCAATCATGAGCCATAAGAACGTTGCCTCTAAGGGAAAGAATGCCTTTTGATGTTGGCATTTTAAGCACAAGGTATCCATAGTGAGGAACTGCCATGAATTTTGTGATCCCTGGCCGTCCGAGTATTGCGTGGTAAACGCCTTCGAAGTCTGCTACGATAAAGTTGACGTAGTCTTTCCTGAAGTGCTGCCTTGTCCCGAACTGAACAGGTAAGGTTATTTTTCCCAAAGGCATTGAAGGTTTGCCAGGCATGACTCCCCAGAAAGGTGAGTCGTAAGGCTCGAGATCTTCGATCTTTAACCCTAGTTCTCGGAACGCTTGTAAGAATAGTATGTTTAAGGCACGCCGCCATCTATGAGTACTCTTTCCATGCGTATGTGGTTGACAACCGGATCGAGTACCAAAGGGAAGCGCCCGGCGTCCGTATATTCGCCCACATGTCGCCCCGTTGAAGGTGACTGGTTGTTCCGACCAGGCTGGAGCTTTGGTATCTGTGTTTGCCCCATCTGACTTAGCGATCGCCATGATCCTCCTTTTTAGTAACTTCTTGTCACGCGAGTTTTCGAGGCCAACCTTGCCGCCGAAGATCATGGCCGAGTGTTTGGTGGGCTCGTTGAATTGATGTCGAGGGTCTTTATCGCTGTCTTCTTCTTCCTCGGTTTTGTCCTTACGTTCGGTCATTTTTCCTTGTTTTGTTTTATCAATCTTTGTTTCTTGGCGGCTGCCCCGCTAAAAATTGCTTGTGAATCCTCGGCATTCGCCCATGGTATGGCCTTTTCCCGGATGCTTAGGGCAATCCCGGCCTAGGATTTTCTCATATTCGGATCGAAGTCTCGCTTCTTTTCTCTCGTTAGGTGGTACCGAATGGACACGTTGATCTCGTGTCTCTCGTTATAGTTGTTGTGTATGCGGTTATCGCGTCGTCGTTCGTCACGACGGTTGCTGTCACGCCGGTCGTTTCTACGCATGTCTTTTCGTTGAAAATCTCTTTCTCGGTTATCGCTTCGTCTAAAGTTCCTGAATCCTTGCCCAATTTCGGGCGATTCTTGCTGCATGGCGTCGTCAACGCGAGCGAACTCACGGGCTATTCTCGAACATCTCGTCGGTTGTAGTGGGTTGTCTTCTTAAAAGCTCTTTGCGTAGATCAATATTACCGGGTTGCCGTAATCCTTGTACGAAAAAGGACACAACCTCGACTGCTGAAATGTCTGGAATTGTTGTCCAAACTTCTGAGAAGCGCCGTATATAGTGACGTAATGGTTCATTTGGGTAGTCGACGATCTTCGCTAGGTCGTACTTGGTACCCGGCTGTTGGCATGTTGTCCTGTAGTTTTCGATGAAGAGGTGTCGCAGTTGGGGCCAACTGTGTATAGAACCCTCTCATTGGCGTAATAGCCAATTGTTCGGGCCGCTATCGAGTACGATAGGGAGGTAATTGGCCATGACGTGCTCGTCTCCTCCTGCTGCTCGTACGGCCACTTCGTATAGGAGGATCCAATGTTCTGGATCGACTTTCCCGTCATAAGTTTTAATGTCCGGGATCCTGAAGCTTTTGGGCCAAACTACCTCTCGCAACCGGGGTTGACTGAATAAGGTTTTGGTCCTGAGGCATCCATACGAGCTCGATACCGGTTGTTAATGACTGCTCGGAGGTCGTTGTCATCATACTGCTCGGCATGATGGTGATTGAAGGGTGGATCATAATCCCTGTTGTCTCTGTTATTGATTTGTCTTCCTCTGGCGTTGCGCCTTTGGTAAAACCTATTGTGAGGAAAGTTCCCACAACTTTCTCTCGTCGTCTCTTCGTAGTTATTGTTATCGACACCTCCCTCCCTAGAATCCGGGATACGATTGCTTTGTAGAAGCTACGTGGCCCGTGACTTCGAGAGACATGGCCGGAAGTGCTTGTTCTCTCATGTGATTTACTTGAGCTTTGGCGGCTACTAACGAGATCAATTGCTTCCTCGATTTGGGGTGTTTGAGGGACGTTGGCCGTTTTGAGACGGTCAATGGCAATCGCCATTGGCGCTTGGGGTTGTGTGGACTTGTCGTTCGCCTACAAGATCGAAGTCGTCGGCAAGATTTCGTCGAAAATTCTGCGTCGTCCGACCACGCGATCTGGTCGGCCGCCGCTGGACTGCAGCCTCGTTTTGCCTTCGTTGTTCACGATCTGCATTTCGACCTTCTCGTTGCTGTCTTTGTTCGTCGGTTTCTCCGTTGATGGTGATCTCGTTGTCACTAACATGGCATACTGCATTCCCTAGACTTGGAGGGAATGGTGGGAACTGTTGCAGCTCTTGGGTGGATGTGGTCGGGTTGTGGACCTCGATAAGATTTGTTCGGGTTCCTACGGGTCGGAACGCGATGAGTGGTAGATCTGGCGTTGTATCAGTATACTTGGCGCTGGGATCTTGCAAGGATTGTATCTCTTCTTCGTTATCGGAATAGATTACTGTGTGTACCGATCCCGAGAGATCCAAGATATTGTAATAATCGTCGAATCTGGGTGTATCTGGGGTGACATCACGTGTCTTCTCCGGAGATTGATCGTCCGTGGCCTCTTCGAGACGTACATGGTTAACAACATGTCCTGCGGGTGCGTCGAAGGTATAGTTGATCATGTCTGAACGTGGATCAAGGATCCGGTTATGGTCTCTGCGGTAGTCTGCCAAAAGTTGGTGATTGAACAAAGTGGCGGTGTTTGGCAACCCGTATGGAAACGGTGATGCGGTTCTTGGGTCTAGGATCTTGTGATCTGTTGATTTTTCCTGGGCGCTCTGCTCGCGCTCGGTTTGTTGAAGGATAGTAGATGATTTTTGCTTTGATTCAATCTGGATGGATCCAAATTGAGCAAAAAACTCTATGAGCTTATCCTGTTGATCATGAGTTGCTTTGAACAGATCGGCCCAATTTTCATCTGGTGGCTGGTTGGTGCCTAGAAGAAAAGGCTGGAGTTCTGATAACTCGAGCTTCGGTGGTGATGCTTCGTGCTGAGGAGACAAAGGATCTGTACCTTCATTGCTTTGTGGAGCTAAGATCGAGGGCGGACTCTCGATGTATGAGGTGTCTGGAGCGGTTGTCCAGGTCATTGTCCCAATGGTGAAGGTGAGGCCGGCTTCGAAAGTCATGGAAACCGGGAAGGAAATCATCTTGATCGACGTGAAATCTCGGTGCGCACCCCCTACCTGGCGCGCCACTGTCGACGAAATATCGGCGATAGTCCGACCAGGGGTATGCCCTGACCGGTAATGGATTGGCGGAAGGCGCACGAGATTGCGAGCAAGACGTAAACAGGGAGCAATCACACGAGGTTTACCCAGGTTCAGGCCGCAAGGATGCGTAAAACCCTAGTCCTGCTCTCTGTTTCGATTATGATGTGGATGTATGAGTCTGTGCGTTATGCCAGATTCTCTCCTCTGGCACGGGGGTCCTTGCTCTCCTTATATATCACGGGGAGCAAGGTTACAAGTCGAAACTAGCCTATCTGGTACTAAGTTTATATACTTTACAAGTCTAAACTTTCCTATCTCAGCTAGGTCTTGTCCTCCTTGTCGGTCTTCGAGAATCTTGCCTGTTTTAGGCTGTCCGACCAGCCTGAGCCGATCGGTCTTGAAGCTTGATGGGCCGGCCTGGAGACAGCGTGTCGGCCCAAACTAGGCCGTGAGGGTATATGGAGTTTATACCTCCACACTCTCTCCTCGATGACGGTCCTCCCGTGTCAGGACACTTCAGCAGCAGGCAGCTCAGCAGGAACAGGAGACAAGGTCCTCATCTTCTCCACAGAGGCAGCCCAGCAAGGGCCCTACAGGACCTAGATTGAGTATAGAGGAGCTTCTAAAAGCAAGTGCCAAGAAGATTCAGGCAATTAGACAGGTGGACATCAACACTTGGTTTCCTGCTTCCCGAGAGAGAGCTGGTGCTCCTTACTATACAGCTTTGCACAAGTCTCTTGTTGAAGCATACAGGCAGAAGTCCAAGATCACCAAGCGAGAGGACAGGTTTCAAAAGTTTCTCACATGTCATGGGCCAGGCTTTCAGAGAGTATTTGGGTGCTCAGCCAGGCATGATTGATTTGATTCGAAGAACTGGCAAGTATATTCCAGAATGGGTGTTAGAGTTCTATGCTACACTATGGATTGCTCCAAATCACTCACTCATTTCATACACCATTCATGGACAGAGACAGGATTTGTCTAGTGAGGAAGCCAGAAACTTCTTGGGGATTCCAGAGCAGCCCATCAAGCTGCATTAGCTTTGCTTTCCTCAGATTGAGCCACCCAGACGTGCACAGGGAGGGATAGTGCCACCTGCTAAGATCATGAGAGAGGTCTTTGGACCTAACTTTGGAGCAGGGTCGAGCAGGTCACCCCAGGATGAGCTACCCCTTGCTCGCATTCTTGATCAAATTCAGAGGTATACCATTTTTGCTAGGCCCGGTTTCGAAATGGATTCACCAGGCTTCAAGGTGGATAGTGTCACACCTTGTGAGGAAGATTCCTTTTGACATCCGGGATTTGATGCTTTGTGATATGGAAGATGTCATCTATGGAAGTTTCACAAAACACCGCCTGATGCACTATGCCCATTGGATCACTTGGCTTATTTACGAAATGGTGATCTTCCGGACTCTATCGAAAAGAATATGAAGATCCGGCTATGTATGAGATGTTTGGCTCCTATGATGCTTCTCGAGTTGTCGAGTCACGCCAATCCTCCTCCGGTCATTCCACGACATGGAGATCCGATTCATCGAGACAGAGTTGAGCAGATGCTAGAGTTGAGCGGTTAGCGCGATGAAGAAGCGAGAGATTGCAGCGGGCGAGGCGCGGGATATGAGATCACTACCTCGAGTCCGAGGATGATGATGAGTATTACATTCCAGTTCATCCTCCACCTCGTCAGCACGATACTGAGGCGGCGGCTCGGAGCAGCTATCGAGCGTATGACTCGGGTTCTTGACAGATTGGCCGCAAACCGGGGCGTGCCGAGCGGCGGCATGAGATTGCTCTAGCCGAGATACGAGCTCGTCGGATTCGCAAAGCATCGGCTACAAGCGCAGCAGCACCCGGACTATGGCCCTAATTGCCTCACTGTTTCAGCAGACAGGTGCCACAGTTCCTCCAGGAGTTCTCCCCACTGCTCTGAGTCAGCCAGCAGGACAGTCCTTGGGAGTAGGACCTTCTTCTCAGGTGCCGGAGTCGGACTACGGGCTTACTAGCTCCGTGCAAGACCTTCTTCTCCACTTCGGTGTCTCGGCACTTCCGATCCACCGGGTTTCCTCGAATTGCTACCGCTTCTCTCCCGTTGGTTCTCACCGGCTATTCATCCCCGGATCGGGGAGGAGACCGTCTTCGCACTTCTTTCGGTGCACTCACGGGAGAGGCGACACCGAGTATATGAGATCGCCCCGTCCGAAATAGCCCCACTACCACAACAGCCGCGCTCGAGACTATGATACCTCCGGTGACAGGACGGCACTTCGGCACCATTCCATCCTAAGTGGCTTCTACGAGACCCACTTCCTATCACGAGGGCACTACCTCATGTGGCTCCCACTCTTCCACTTGCTACACCGTCGAGCCCCGTGGTCGCCCGAGAGATAGCTCCATCACGGTGCCGACTACGGAGACCGCGACGCCACGGTGTCGGTTGAGCGGGACCCGGACCGCTTTACCGCCGATCACGGCCGGAGGGTCGGCGGGCTCCCGTCACTCGGTCCCCAAAGCGAGCTCGACGACGACAGCCCAGATGATGCTACTGCCTTCGTCATTGCTCCACATGCTCGTGAGACTGGCTCGTCTGCACCTTCTACCCCTCAGCCTTAGGTTTTGGTCCTTGATGCCAAAGGGGGAGAGAGTTAGGAGTATGTAGACTTAGGGGGAGCTTCTGCTCGGGATTTGGTTCTTTTGCTTGATACATTTGCATGCATCATGTCTACTTTTATGCATTGTATGATATGTGTGAGGTACTTCCAGTGACAGTGACATATGATCTTCGTTCCGGTATCACTTTCTATGTCACTTGGTTCTTTGCTCATATGTGCTTGGCTTCCGCATTTTACTCGATTCCATATGAGCTATGTGTTTGTATTGTGCTAACTCCATTTTGCAGATTATATGAGCACAAATATATTGGCTTGGTGTCACATGAGCCATTCTAACCTTTGTTCTTATTGTCAAAGGCTCATGTGAACCAAGCATGCTTGAAAACCTCAACTCAAATCTTCATACTCCGAGAGGTTGTCATCAATCACCAAAAAGGGGAGATTGAAAGCATCTAGGCCCCTTGATGTGGGTTTCGATGATTGATGACAATATAGATTACTATGACTAACGTGTGTTTTGCAGAAACAGTGGAAGTTAGGTCATGGTAATGGGATCTCAGGCAATATGGTTATCATGCCCTCTTATCGATGGAAATCGTTTTCGGTTTTCAAAGGATGGACGACAAGGTTAAGGACGGTTAGTTCCGATTGTCATTGGTGTTGAGAGACATCGGATTAGTCGTTAGGACTTTGTTTTCTCTTTTGGTCGTACTATTAAGGGGGGTGCAAATGGGTAGCTTGACCTAGTTAAGTCTATTGGATTAGGTGTGGTGCACACTGTGAGAAATAGCGCTAGGGAGTTACTTGTGAGCCCTGAGAGTTATTGAAGTCGTCGCCGTTTTCAAACGATCGCTGATCAAGTGAAAAATGGGCACTTCAATAGGCGCCGGACGCGCCAACCAAGGGCGCCGGACGCGTCCGGCGCACGTTGGAATTCTTCTTGGTCTGCCTTGAGTGGCGGACGCGTGGGCCAGGCGTCCGGCGCCCCGCCGGACGCGGAACAGAATGTTCCAGGAGTTGGGCTGTGCAGACCGGGCTCGCGCCGGACGCAGGCCCCGGACGCGTCCGGGGCGTGCACTGTAGCCCAACGGCTACTTGGCCGTTTGAACAGTATAAAGCGCCGGACGCGTGACTGAGCTGAATTTGAAGATAACGGTTGGATTTCGCCTTTCGGCTCTCTTGCTCATTTGTTCAGCTGATAGCTATCTTGTGAGAGCAAGGGAGTTGGAAGAGCCTCATGAAGTGAAGTGATTTGCGAATCCATGAGTTCATGAGAGATCGAGAGTAGCTAGTGTGCATCCACTCTTCTCCCTAGGCTTTGCGAGGTCAAGTGAGAGTTTGTGCTTGTTACTCTTGGTGATCGCCATCACCTAGACGGCTTGGTGGTGATTGGAGCTTAGTGATCATACGGCGGTGCTTGTGGATGACCCAACTCATCTTGTGAGCGGTTCTTGGCGATTCACCGCGTCGGAGCGACGAAGAATCAGCCTTAGAGAGCACTTGGTCCTTGCGAGGATCAAGGGGGAGCTACACCCTTGCGCGTGTGCTCCAACGAGGACTAGTGGAGAGTGGCGACTCTCCGATACCTCGGGAAAAAATCGCCGTGTTCCTTGTCCCTTTACTTTCCGTATTTACTTTCTAGCAATTACATTCTTGCAATTACTTTCATAGAATTGCCATGCTAGAATAGGATTGGAACTTAGGGTGCAAAACTTTAGTTGAACGATTGTTTAGGAACACACAAAGGCACCGAGGGGTGAATCATGGGCTAGTAGGTTTAATTCCGCAATAATTTTTAGAATTAGCCCAATTCACCCCCCCTTGGGCATCTTGATCCTTTCACCACTGAGAACGCATCTCCGGCGGAGTTGGTCGCTGAGGTGGGGCGGATGCTTGGCCATCAGAAGTTCGGGCGGATGCTTTGCCGCTGTGTTGTTCTAGCCGATGCTTTGCCGCTGTTGTCCTTGTGACTCCGCGCGCTACTGGCTACTTAGGTGTCGAGTTCTCGTATTAGGTTCAGCTTGCTGGGGTTGTTAAGTGGAGGGTGCCCCCCCCCCCCCTCACGTTTCTTGCTTTGTGTTTGTGTTTTCGTTGGTAATCCATGGATTATCTACGACTCCTCTTGTATCAACTTTGTTTCCTTTTCTCCTGCTTAATGAAAAATGCGCAATGGCGTGGACTCGAAAAAAACCATTTCAAAAATATATCATGGAACATACCATGAATACTACATAAATAACCCAAAAGGATAGGAAAAAAATGTAACAATATGTCCCCGGATACTCTTAGGATCGGAATTAGGGCTTCGCGCGCGGGGAGCAGCTAGAAGCGGTAGCGCTCAATAGCGATGGCATTGGTGTGCCAACGGCGGTGCGGTGGTGGTGGCATGCGGCGCCGGAGAAGGAGAAAGGGGGCGGCGGCCAAGAGAGAGGGAGGAGAGGAGAGGAGATAGGGTTTAACTTTTTTGCTTGTCTTCCTCATTCGACATTCTCGCCTTATATATGACGTGAGAGATACAACTGCTAATGGATTGGCCCAAGAGATTTACTCCTCCGAAGCGGCCTAAATCTATAAAAGTTGGGCCTACCGCCCCTCAAAGAAATCTAACATGCTATCTCTTTGCGAGGTTGTCCTCTAAGGCGTTTGACAACCGTGACAAAAAAGAGAGAAAAAGAATTCCCCTTGTCATCCACACCTAAATCACGCATACATAGAGATGTAGAAGAGATATAGCCACCTTTGGTCAAATATATTTGAGACAGTTCCTTGTGTTCCACTAAAGAAATGGCTGAGTATACCATAGAAAAGTTCATTGGTGGGTTAATTCAACTAGGGTTAGCAAGTTGAGAGAGGCGAAAAAGAGGCGATCCGTGCTCCCTCCGGTGAGGCCGTCATTCCCCTCCACCTCCGGCGGGCTTATGGCCCTCAAAGGTGTGCGGGAACGGTGATTCTCTCGCCCGGGTGGTGTAGATTAGGTCCTAGGGTTTCTAGGTCTAGGTTTCGGTGGCGGCGGCGAGGCGACGGCGGCGACGCCATGGAATAAAGTCCTTCGGTGCTTTTCTCCGTTCCGACGGTGCTTCGCTCGAGCTTCGTCGGCGAGTGCGTGGAGGCGGTGTCTCGTCTTCGGATCTTGTATACGAGTCCAAGCTCGTCCGTGCTTCGTCGACTCTGTGAAGTGGCGATTCCGGCGACTCTTGGCAAGGATGCAGCGGTGGCTATGGGTGTTGTGTGGTGGGTGGACCGAGCTCGATCTGTCGGCGACTCGGGTCGTCGGTGAGCGGGATTGAGCGGTCTCGCTTCACCGCGACGACGGATGTCATCGTCGGCGCCGCCATCATCGTTTCCAACCCGGAGTGTGATCCCGATGAATGGGCGTTCAAAGAATACTTCGCCTTCGCAAGATTGAGTGTCTCGCTGCGGTCCACCTCAACGTCGATGGTTTCCTCCGGCTTCAGTGCTTCGGGTTTGACGGCGTCGGGCGGTGTCGCGATCTTCGTCGGCGGCGGATGCGGGCGTCTTCCGTTCTCGAAGGGTCTAAGGACCAGTTTGTAATTTCTTTATTTGTTGAGCTCCTTATAGCATATAGGTCAAGTACTGTCCTTGTATTCTTATACGGTATACTTGTATTTGTATGTTCTTATTTCTCTTACTTAATAAAGGTATACATTATAAAAAAAATTTCATTGGTAGTCGTATAGTAACTTCGGAATTTTTCGGTGACGTGTAAAAAATTGTCTCAATTCGGAGCCTTACATAAAAATTGTCCATCGGATGGAAAGATTTTTTTGACACTTATGTGTCGATGAAAGTAAAAGAGGACCCTTTCTCTTAGTAGTGACAAAAATTAAACTGCACCGTAAATCACATGAGAATGTAAAGAAAACGTTTCAACGAAAACCGTTATTACCTTAAAGAAGAAGGAGGTGGTCGTATGATCGACGTGACGTTTCAGCAGAAATCCAGACGACGAAGACCGGATGACGAAGACCGGATGCAAAGACTTGCTTTATATACAAGACTACCAGGTCAATGCACACATGAATACATTGATACTGTTGTAAAACATAAGGACTCTATCCTAGAAGGAAAGGAGAAGGAAGAATCCTAATCCTAGCCCGTTTGTATGTGGGCTCTTACCAAAACTCTAGCCCTTGGCAGGACTATATATACGTGGGAGCTCTATGTTGTAATCACCAATATTCAGAGAAATAAAGAATAGTCTCCCTACATCTTGTGTCTACTTGTTCTACTTTCATCTACCATGTTGATCGTGAGAGACGGAGAGGGCAAGGTCCTAACCGCCGGCAACAAGTTTCTTAACACGTTATCGCACGACAAGCTCTTCGTCGACATCGTCGTTGAAGCCGCCGCCGACCTCGACGCCGACGTCCGTGCCGACGTCCCGTGGCTGGCCGCCGCGACTACTTCGACCACGTCGACGTCCCCGACGTTGTTAGCGGAACGGATCTACTACCTCTACCCGCTGCTAGGACTGCGGTGCGTCGACATGAACCGTCGTCATCAAGCGTGACAGTCTACGACCATGTCAAACGCCCTACGCGGTATGCATCTACTAATCACCGCCCTACGCGGCATGTGACGTAGATCAATTGACATCATTGATAAGTGGAGGTATGAATATTTACCGCATTAAATTAGCATGTCACGAAGTATAGAATTATTTGTGTTTTTGCTTTTTAATCTCGCTACGAAGATGAATCTTGCATGATGGGATTAATGCGTTATTGGCATTGAAGCCAATATAGCGTTTTTTTTTTATTGCCGATGTGATTTTTGTGAGGTCTAATTGCCTAAAAGGCATCGTGTTTTGCTATTGATGCTAGAAGCAATATCAAGAAGTCATAGCAAACGTCGCACCTTGTAGGTAACCGAGCACTAATCCTCACCGAAGCGCTTGCATGCGAATACTAGCACTGCGGTCATCGCGCATCATACCCATCTATCGGCCACGTGCATGTGTGCTTTGTAGCACCGTATTGCACGACGAGATGAGAGTCAAAAACCGAGAAGTTATGCCAACCGGTATATATGTAGTATATACACATATGTTTGTCGCCGGCCTAGTGCTACTGTCAATCGGGAGCGTACGTATATGCATGAGTCTGAAGGCTCACTGCTATTGCTATCGATGTTTTTCGCTGAATCGATAATCGAATAGCAAATGTAATGGAAATCACGAAGATTTACATCTCTAGAATTGCTAATTTGCTACTCGCAACGTCCCCGTTCTCGTTGACGACTTGAAGTCGACGACCTTCTCCATGATCTAGAGCGAACCAGCAAGTTTGTCTCAATGAAATCAGCATTGATCGGTATGCATGTTTTGTGGCTCTAGCACAAATGGTTTGAAATCGATGTGTACCGTAACGATGTCATGAACGCATCGCCACCACACATTGTGTTAGGGTTGCATATGGTCAAAGCCATGGTATTGGAACTTGAACGCAGGATCCCTATCTTTTAGGGCCGAAAAGAAAAAAACGAGTAAATAAGAAGCAAAATCGCCGAAAATAAATCTGAATTATGCAATCGAAAAGAAATTGTGGCATTGAATTAAGCTAATAAGCACTCTTTCCAGCGAACAGTGTGTGTACGTTATTTACAAACATTTGTTTTTTTGTTAATATTCTTATATGCTATTTTGAAGGCATTTATTTATCATACATTATGAATTATGCAAAATCTTGAATGGTTACACTAGAAAGATGGTACATAGATTATGGACTCTCTAAATCCCGCGACCTTAGACCACCTTTGAGAGTCTCATATTTATTTTTCCTAGCATAATAAATTTTGGAATAAATGAATGTTTGGTATAAATTCTGAAAATTTGTATATACCACGATCCCGAAATACTAGGATGCTTCTAAAAATATTTTAAATAACCGTTCATTGTCTTTTTGCACCTTGCTACTTGTTTACGTGTAGTAAACCTATATGCACATGATTTATCTATAATATATGCATACCTTCATAAAGAAAGAATATCCTGGACTTGCCTTTAATGGCATAATTATTTGTTATGGTCATTATTAAATCCTAGAAGGATATTCTACATCCACGAAGAGAAGTAGACGTAAGCATTGTAATTTCTAATTACTCTCTAGAATGACTATATGGCCATGAGAAGTAACAAATTAAGGCATTGTGGGACTCACCGCATGAGTAAAATCCCAAATTATAATTACGAATATCATGTTGCATTGAAAGATGAACTTTTCAAGCTTATATGCCTATAGATTGAGATATAATGCTGCTCTATAAATAATAGTTTGGAGCTTTATACCGAATGTCTAGAAGACAAGATGGTAAATAAGATTTTATCAATGCATATTCTTGAAGAAATGTCTCTTGTGTATAGAATATCACGAGTAATGTAATACATAAAGTATTTAAATTTACCATTACTCAAATAGAAATTGAGTTGACTTTATAGACAACTTTATAAACCAGGATATCTTTAGTTGCGGTAACTTTGAATATATGAATTGCATATATCATACTCCTAGAAGGATCGAGCAAGCATGAAGTCGCTAGATGTCAAGCGTTGAAGCTAAGACATATATAGATTTGTTTCTTTTGAATTCATATCCTGAAGCATTAATAGTAGCGGCAATGGTGCATTAAGTTTTAATTCTCGTTGAATTAAGTGATTAATGGTTAATTTATTAGCTTGAAGGCTAATGTGAAATATTTAATATTCTTAGTTGCAATTGTTACCCGAAGTAATATATGCTAATTTCTCATGGAATAAATTAGATTTATATGTTTCACATATAAATAATTGTCTATTGCCTAGCTAAATAATTTTATATTATTTTATCCACAAAAGAAGCCTTAATTAACCATGAAGGTTATAGTTCTATCTCGCACCACTACCATGTAGGTAGAATGGAAACTGAATTTCCTAGAAGCACATGAACAATTGGACTATATTGGCATATAAATTGCTCCTAGAAGGACAAATTTAGCCAAGAAATAGTATAATTCTAAAACTAAGTATTTAATACTTTTAACCCGAAAACTAGAAGTTTTGTTCTACCCTATGTATGTGAATGTTATGCCATAACCAATGAATACTAGAAGTATGATTGGATTCTATGAAGCATTAGAAGCGATTATTCATAGATGATGCAATAAGCATATTATAACTTGAAGTAACTATGGCATGAAAAGGGAGAGGAATTTTGGGTAAAGGCATAAGAAAATGTGGGTAATATATATTTAATAGGCATAGCCTTCCTAAATCTACCTTTAAGTGCATGTATCGGGACTTGAAGTTCTACACGCGTCATTTTCGACCGAGTTAACTTTCTCTACTGCACTAATTACACAAGCTTGTAGCTTTATATTTTTGTTGTTATCTATTATGTTGGACCGAATCTCAACATTCCACATTACACACATGCATGTGTATTACTATTTTTGTTATCTCATTGAGCTAAACTACCTACTCTCTTGCATGAATATTAGCATAGAAGCTATGGTTGTAGCTAGTAGCTATATTTATACCCCCTATAATTAAATTGACTAGCTAGCACGCTATGTCCAACGGTTCGTTGAACTAAGAAATCATTTGCTTTCAATGCATCGTATGCATAAGCAATAGATTGGTCTAGGGCCAAGTAGCCTAAGATCGGGGAGTAAGTCGATATGAAATTCGCTCAATAGAGACTAACCCAATCGATGGGGTGAATGATTGTGGAACTAAGATGATGGATAACACACTCAAGGCATCAAGGGAATTTTGCATTAATGGCAATTAGAAAATTCTAGAAGAAATTCCATGTGAATTGGATGTTGCGTATTTAATACATTTGAAGTATATGGTCCATTTTTTTATGAGTACTTGGATCAGTTATTTTGGCTAAATAATAAAAAAGCTAGACAATGAAATAGTTTGTTCTAAACTATACTATGTGCATATCAGGGGGAGAACATCTCTGAGTTTGAAGAAATGTTGAACATTCGTGCACTATGTGTATTCTAGCTCACTGCATATAATATAGAATAACCCCCATGTTTTAAATATGTGTATGAATATTTCCCATAAATTTCATCATAGCATACATGAATGGGCCTCCGCTTGTAGTTGGAGATACATGAATATGAATTATTGTAAGCCCATCATAGGGGATTATTTTGAAGTATGCTATTAAAGATCTAATATTGGCATTAGGGGAGAGAAAGCCTATTTTAAATGCCAAATATTATTTCCGCAGAAGGAAAATGATCTAGAGAAAATATTCCTTGAAGCTTGAAGCAGGAATATTATCGCACACTAAGTCAACTATTAGTTTGACTAATGCTCTTGTGAAGCATGAAGCGGAGCATATGCTAGATATTGAAATGAGAGGGGTAACTTGAAGTTATAAACCAGAAGTTTTGTTTACTAGTAGTAAACTAATTATTGTATACTATCAAGCTACAATCTATGGGGACGCCTATGGATTATAGTTTTAATGTATACTTATTGAATAGAAATAAAATAAAACTCCTCCGTTCTCATGAAGAGAACACCTCATGAATAAGGTTGAGCACCTCATGAAGAGGATCATCGTGAAGATGGAATCCAACACACTAAGTGCGCACATCATTAGTGTTGGATATGCGAACAATAAAGTATCTCTTGTTTTTGGGAAATAACAAAGAGACAGAATAATCTCATATTATGAGAATATTGGGAGAAAATAATAGTTGTCGACAACGCTACCTCTATAATTGCAAATGTTTCTCTTATGAGAACCCGGATCCGGAAACAAAGTCCATGGCAAAGTCGCTTGTAGCGATTATATCGGGTCAGTGAAGAAATGCAATTGAGGTTGAATCTCCTACTAAGAAGAAATAAATGTTCTGCTATATCTCTGGCAAATAAAATGAATGAATATGAAATATGCAGTTAATAAGTGGATTATGAAGATCCATATACATAGTTCCTGAAGAATACAAGAAGAATACAAATCGCAACATATGAAGATAAATCTTATACAAGTATTATGAAGTCAAAGGTAGAATATATTCACTAATGAATATTGAAGTCTCTAGAAGAGCATATCCTAGAAGGAATAGTCATCGAATGACTTCATAGTGAATAACACTATCTCATTGTATATATCACTTAATAATCTCTCTTATAGTAGAGTGAGAACATCCTTGAAGGAACTAATCCGTGAAGGATTTACCAGTCAATTCTTGAAGAAACATCATTTATCCCTGAAGTGAATATAGACCCGAGAGAAAGAAAATGAGGAATTCTAAACACCATGAAGGTGTCATACAAACATTCAGAAAGTGTAAAGCTAAGCAATAAAAATATTGATATCCTCTAAATACCATAGAAGGTATGAGAATAATGGTGATTTGGCATTTGAATTATCCCCTAAATGCCAAATGCAAGGCTGGATTTATTACTTAGTGGTACAATCAAAATCTGAAGATTTATAAGTTTAAAAATCCACTATGAGAGAATTATTAGTATTGAAATTCTTGTAAGAGTTTGACACTTTGTAATTTATTTATCCCCATCATCCTCTCGAAAGGATCTATTACCTTGAAGCGTAAATTTTTATTTGTTTTGCACAACTAATAAGTGGTTATTTATGCATGAAGCATATTGCTCTTTGTTATACCCATATAATTCATAGAAGAATTATGAGCCAACTTTTTAAAAGTATGGTTTGAATAATAAAATTCAAAGGATGGCTTTATTAGGGGGAGCAATTTTATTCAATTTATCTTGAAGATAATTGAAACCACTAGAATTATAAAGATCAAGTAGATCCTATTTGCTAAAACATTGGAGTTTTTGCATAGATCGTGAAGATCAATATCTGTTCATGAAGAATACAATATCCCGAATAATATATTACCAAAAAGGTTAAATGTTGTACTCTTTTTTTCCTATGTGAGTTTTTACTTGAAGGTTTCTCACACAAGGTTTTTAATGAGACAACATGTGCAATACAATTAACGAATGCAATGTACTCTTTTCTCCAAGAACCGTTTTTTCCCACTGGGTTTTCGGATGGAGTTTTTAACAAGGCATGTGCATATCGTGGTAATCGCCCAAGGGGGAGTGTTGTAAAACATAAGGACTCTATCCTAGAAGGAAAGGAGAAGGAAGAATCCTAATCCTAGTCCGTTTGTATGTGGGCTCTTACCAAAACTCTAGCCCTTAGCAGGACTATATATACGTGGGAGCTCTATGTTGTAATCACCAATATTCGTAGAAATAAAGAATAGTCTCCCTACATCTTGTGTCTACTTGTTCTACTTTCATCTACCATGTTGATCGTGAGAGACGGAGAGGGCAAGGTCCTAACCGCTGGCAATAAGTTTCTTAACAGATACAAATGCAAAGACTTGCTTTATTGGCCACGGTCGGGAGCCTACAACAATAATTGCCTAGCTAGCCATTATGCTGATACAGTGACACTCCACGTGAAGTGGAGGAGCGTGACCGGATCCGGGGAAGATGATCGGCGATGACGTGCTCCAAGGTGACCAGTCGACCAGATCCGGGTCAAAGAGCGGCTTCAAGTTGAATGGAGACGAGGCGGAGGGCGAGCAAGCGAGATGGAGAAGCGGCGAGGCGGCCCGAGTGAGACGGAGGAGCGGCGACGAGCGAGAATATTCTACGATACAATGCATTTCAATTTGTTCTAAGTTAATTTAGTTTAAGTTTACCTAAATTTGTAAAAATAGTAATAATGTCAGGCGATGCTTTGTAGTTTGTACATGCATGCATGCGCCAGATTTGGTCGTTGACGTGAGGAGCGCAAGAGATGAATGCGTCGCCTAGAGGTTGAGAAAACCCAGGCGACTGCATTATAGGAAATCCCTATTTTTATAATTTACTTGTTTGATGTATTAGATGATATATTCTTTATTATAAATTTGGTTAAACTTAAACTAAGTTGATTTATAACAAAACGAAATACATTTCACAGGAGGGAGGAAGTACATATGTTTCGATACACATGTTTAGTTATTAGTTGGACTAAAAATTGGTTTAAATTAGCCTAATCTTCGTATATAACGCGTGCGACTGGGTCGCGTGGTCGGCGCCCAACTCGGCGCTACTAGTCGGACACTAGCACTCTCGCACGATGGTGCCGGCAAGCCTCCTCCCCTGCGTGGCCACAGGCTTCCACCCTGCACACACGAAAAGAAGAGGGAAGCGTCTAACATCAGTGAAAGCCTAGTCTGCTAAATCAAAGGGGCTTTTAACTTTCTCACATCTAGCTACTCTCTCCGTCTCTAAAAGTATGTTGTTTTTGCTTCTTGAGAAATAATTTTAATTAAATATATATTAAAAATATTAATATTTATAATACTTAACTAATATTATTAGATATATACTTATTTTTTAATAGATTTATTTAGAGATATAGTTGTTACATATATTCCATGTTTTAAATAGCGGCCTAAGATATTTAGCGGTTTGTCTCTAAAAAGCTATTAGCGAGCTATATCGGGCTATAGCGGACTATAGCGGCTAAATTGTACATGAACGCAAATAGCGGCACCATGTCTCAAGAAACTATAGCGGGCTATATCGATAGTCTTAGCGAGCTATTTAAAATCACACATATATTTTATACAAATTGAGTTAAATTTTAAATGCGAAAATCAACAAATTAGGGACACAGAGAGTAGCTGTTTTTCAAAACGCCACATGTGAAGGCTAAATGTGAATTGACAAATTTACTCTCCCAATCCATTCAGTCAGACGGCCACACGATGGGTTATCAGCGCGGTGGCCGATCCAGACGGCAGTGGGCCTTTCCGCCGGCGACAACAACGTTTGCTCCCACAGCGGCGGCGGCAACGGATACCCCTCCCGGTGGCCCCTCCAACTCTCCAAGCAGTGCGGCGGCGCCCCCTCCCGGCGACGGAGTTCCACAGACCGGCGACGGAGTTCCACAGATGGAGATTCCAAGATTCTTCAACGATATTTTTCCACGTGAACAAAACGACCTTTCCTGGGTTCCCGATGGGGTAAGATTTCTGCCATTGCTTTTTCCCCTTGGTTATTGCAACTTCTAGGCTCGGGTTAGCAAAACAAATAGCACTATTTTTTTTATTCTGCTCCAGTTTTTGGCCTTGTCTGTGTAGGATGGTTCCCAGTTCTTGCTACAGGCTTGCTGTTCATGTAGGTGCTTACGTAAAGTTTACTGATGGCAATCGTGAGTCTTGTGATGCATGTAACATTCCTAACATTTTAGAGAGGATAGCACAAATTGGAAGGATATGCTAATTGTCACCACTCATCAGTACAGATGTGTGGATTTGGTAGCAGCTGATAGCCAAATTGTGGTTTAAACCTGACATTTTATTTTGCTAGTCCTGCTGATCCATTTTCCTTTATGAGGGTGAATTATGTACCGTCATGTATTTGTGAATTTTCTGAAATGTCAAATCAACTTAATGTATATTTGATAATTTGATATGTTGGTTCGAACAGCAGGGGCATACTTGTCCTCTATAAGTGTATTGTGGTCTGTTTGAGTAGGAAATTTTATTATAAGAGCTATAGTGTCCACTGGTACTGATGTATAGTATCTTTTTTTCGAGAGCGCGTACTAAGACGCGTATTTTATTAAGAAGAAGAGAGTACGACAATACAACCGCGGTAATCCATAGATTACCAGCCAAAGCACCACGAACCCACGCTACACGAGGTTGTAATTACAGGTAAACTAATCCGCAAAAGCTAGAGAGGGAGCAGCACTACTCAGCGTCGTGCATCCACCGCCGCTAGGTGCCTGAACCCGGCAGCCACCCAGAGGCCGCCAACCTCCACGATGCCAAGAGCCAGCGCCGTGCCGAAGCTTGCCCACCATCGAAGGTCCTCGAGTTCCGCTCCTTCCAAATTGTCCAGGCAATGAGGAAGAAAAGGGAGTCGAACCCGCGCCGCAGGGGCTTGGGCACCCCATTCCTGGATCGGACCCACCAAGTCATGAAGGGGACTCCTCCACGTTCACGAAGTCCCGCAGACGGTAAAGCAGGAGGCACCTGCTCCAAACCTCTCGCGGAAAGACACAGCCAACGAGCAGGTGGTCGATGGTTTCATCATGCTGATCGCACAGCACGCACGAAGCGCTATCCTGTAGCCCATGGCGCCACCGTCTGTGCGCGGTCCAGCACCGCCCATGCATGGCGAGCCACATGAAGAACTTAACCTTTGGGGGAGCTGAGGTCTTCCAAAGCTGGCGAGCAACCCAGGAACATGGCGCCATACGCCGAGGAAGAAGAGTACTGCCCACTCGCGCTGAGCCGCCAGGAGAAGGTGTCTGACACCCCCGGCAGCAGTACCACGCTCTGCAGACGCTCCGAGAGCAAGACGAACTCGGCGATGAACCTCCGGAATGTGCCCCAACGGCGTGGGACACCCAAGCCGAGTTCCGGAGCGCGTCCGACACGGTGACGTGATGACGCCGCTTAGGCACTGCCTTGAAGACCTCCGGCGTAGGCGAATGCTCGTGCCATCGATCCAGGAATCAACCCAGAACAAGGTCGAGTTTCCGTCTCCAACCGTGGAAAAGGTGGCCACTCGGAAGAAGGATCGCAGCAAAGGCTATCTTTCAATGACCTATGGCAAAAGCCACCTTTAAAGAGTGTCCATTAGCCAATTTTGCCTTCAAGAACTAGATGGGGATACCATAATCCAACACCCTTGCAGCCTCAATCCCTTGCCATTCAGGAAAATACAAAAGAAACAACAAAAAAAAAAAAGGAAAAATCCACACCGGATCAGACTTAACACAGAAAACAACTGTGGATCAGACACAAACCACTTCTGTCAATGATGAAAAACATAATAAAAAAAGCAGCAGCGTGTGTCATACTTTCATACTTCTAAACAAATTGCAGGGTCAAAAACAGAGGCAGCTTGCTATCAACGGGAAAAAATATGTCCTGACAGATAAAGAAACAGCCGAATGACATTTAGTTTTTCCCTAAATCAATACTGTCCATATAAAAAACTATAATTGTTTGTTATGATATGTAATTAGATAATTTTAAACATTGATATGTATTTAGATAATTTTAAACACTGATATATATTTAGACAAACAACCGAATGATATGTACTTATAAATGATATCATAACAAACAACCGAATGACATTTAGTTTTACAGGTTTTTTCTGGGTGGATACATAATTTTAAACAATGCCCGCCACCCAGAAAGCAAACAAAACAAATTACTCACGCACTAAACATTCTAGTTGCGCGCCCCCAGCTTCGATCCGCAGGTCGGCGGTGTGCTTGACGTTGCCGAGGATCTGGTGGAGGGTGGCCTCGGCGCCTCTGAAGCATCTTGCGTTTCTTTCCTTCTAGATCTCCGAGGCGACGACGGCGAACAAGGTATCTGCTCCTTCCCGCTTGACCCCATGCCAATTCGCTCTCCAGAGGTCCCACCACTGCCCGATGGACGGGGCTCCAATCCCGGAGGTGTCTGCTCGAAGTGTCACCAGGATGGCCCACTGAAAGGTCACAATGGCTAGAGGGGGGTGAATAGCCTAATAAAATTTCTAGCAAGAATACTAGACAACCCAATTAGATAGCAAGGCGGCAAATGTGCAAAGCTAAAGCTTCGTCTACTCTATGCAAGCCTTCCTAACCAAGCAAGGCTACTCAAAACAATTGCACACTCAACAACGGTGATCAAGCTACACAAGGTCAGCTCACCAATACCGAACAAGCAATTCTACCCACGGGATTTAATCTACACAATGAGTGGTTCCCGACCGACCACAACAAGCAATTCTACTTTGCGGGGGAAGTAAAGAGGTGATGGAAGTTTATACAGGCCGCGAAGAGTAGAAGATGGCCAATCACCGGTGTAGTAGCCAATCACCTAGAGAGCTCAAGCACAAGCACAAGGAGGTCGAAGTCTCGGCAATCACAAATCAACACAATGATTTTTTACCGAGGTTCACTTGCTTCCCGGCAAGCTAGTCCTCGTTGTGGCGATGCACTTGCTTGGTGAGTTGCCCGCTCAATTGGCTCGGTGCCAAAGACCCCAATGGGGAGCCGCAATCTCCACACAAGACAAGGATCCACAAGCCACGAGCAATCCACTAGAGTATCCTTTCGCAAACTCCCGTGGGGAAGGATCAAGAACCCCTTACAAGAACCCGGTTGGCCTCGAACAATCACCAAGTCGAGCTCAACCACCACCCGCTGCTCCAAACCATCTACGGCGACGGGAATCACCGAAGAGTAACAAGAATCCGCAGCTCACTCGATGAACAAGTGCCTCTAGATGCAACTCTCAATGCAAATCACTTGTTCTCACTCAAATCTCTCTCAAGAATGATCAACCTATCCAAGAGATGAGTGGGGACGAGTGTCTCTAGCTCAAAGTATGCTCAAGAGTGTTAGAATGGGCAAGAGAGACCTCCCAAGCCGGCCAACCAAGTATTTATAGAGCCCTCTCCAAAATATGGCCGTTGGGATCTCGGGGCGTCATCTTCATGCGCCGGACGCGTCCGCCATGGACCGCCGGACGCGTCCCGGCGCCGTCCTCGCCCGCGAGCCGACCGTTGTCGTTTGAAGTTGCGCCACGTCACGCGTCCGCCGCAGCGTCCGGCGCGGCCGATCACCGTGCGTCCGGCGCGGAGTCCGTCATCCAGAAGTTTCTGGACTGTGTCCTCCGCACGACCCGGCGTCCGGCGCTCGGCGCCCGCCGTCTCGGCGCCGCAGAGCCACGAGCTCAAACCAGCCATAGCCGGGCGAGCCACGCGTCGCCCACGCGATCGCCGGATGCTGGAGTCCCACCGTACCGCGTCCGGAGTCACCACGCCGGTCGCGTCCGCCGCCGGTGACCAGCCTGAGCCCGCGCCGCTGCCAAGCCCGCCGGACTCCGAGCCCGCGCGTCCGCTGCCACCCGAGGTGCGTCCGGCGCCCGCGTCCGGGGAGCCACCTCGGCGACCCCTGCGGACGGCGTCCGGCGCACGAGGGAGCGCGTCCCGACGCCCTCGGTGGCCGCGTCCGGCGCCATGCAGAAGCTCCATCTTCATCATTTCTTCGCGCCAACTTCAATCCAAGTCCAACCTCTTGCCTTGAGTACCAACTCCACCAAGTGTAGACACCGTCTCAAGCACCGGAGTTAGTAGTACAAGCACGACCATGTCGGCAAGAGTTAGCCCTCTAGTTAGTCTCTCATGCATCATGCAAAGTCGCAACTAGAGGCACTTAGGACCGCGAATGAACCGAGGAAACCCCTCTTGATAGTCGGTTATCGATCCTAAATGTGGTCACACTCGCTAAGTGTCTTGACCACCAAACCGAAAGCCCTATCAAGTATACCTTCGCCTTGATCTCCATGGGCCTCAGTCGAAGCTCGATCACTTTACATCCATCATGTTCATCACGGTGATCGCCATGCTCCATCATCCACCATCACGTTGCTATGTGTCTAACCACACTTAGAGCAAAGCATTAGCAACGTTGAGTGTCATTAATTACCAAAACCAAACCGGAGCTTTCACCCACCACACCTGGCGGGAGAAGGAGCAATCGGCGATAATGTGGTCAATCGTTTTCGGCTCCTGGTCGGAGAGGTAGTAGTTGTCGTTGGCCCGCAGTCGTGCTGTGTCGCTGTCCATGGTCCAATGCCGCTGCGGATGGCCGGCCCGAGAGGAAGATCCCGACCCGAGGGGTGCCCACATCTTCTAGATCCTCGCACATCCCGGGATGGGGTGGGACACGGCTAGAAGTGCCCTGTAGGCCGATTTGGCGGCGTATTTTCCGCCCGTTGTCCATCTCCAGATGATTTGGTCCTCCGCCTCGGTGAGGGCGACCTGATCGATCCAATGCCAAAGGCCGAGGTACTCCCTGGAGGTTGCGACAGATATCCCCCCGGAAATCTGTCGCACCCAGGTTCGTCCCGTCAGTCCATGCTGCAGACCCTCGGCGACCGTAGTCTCCCGGATCTCCCTCCTGCCGACGTAGTAGAGGAGTGAGGGCGCAATGTCACCTACTGATAGACCGTCGATCCCCCACCTTGCGATCCAGAAGAGGGTGCCCCGGCCGTTGCCGAGGACCGTGAACGTGGAGGCGCGGAAGAAGTCATGCACCTCCCGCGGCACCTTGATCACTAGCTATGCCCAAGCGCGATCCTCGTCCGACTGTTGTAGCCAGAGCCATCTCGATTGCAGGGCTATTGAAGCAAGCCGGAGGTTTGGGATCCCTAGGCCCTCGAGGTCTGTTGGCCTGCACGTAGTGGGCTAGGCCACCATGCACTTCCCCCAGATGGAGCCACCCATCCCAGTCCAGAGGAACCTTCTGCAGATGTTGTTGATCTCCTCAATTGCCCATGGAGGCAAGCCATCCACGATGATGGTATAGATGGGGATCGCCGAGAGGACGGACTTGACCCAAATGAGTCGCCCATTCCTCGCCATGAGCGGGCCATGGCATGCCGGTAGTCGGCGTGACCGAGTCAACGGCGGACCGGTACCCGGCCTTGGGGATCTTCTTGGTACGATGTTTCCTTGTCCTAGATGTGGCATTTCAACGAAGTGCGGAGACGGGAGAAGACAAGATGCAAAGACTTGCTTTATGTCCAAGTCAATGGACAAATCTATAGATTGGATTGGACCCGGTGGGGAGCCCATGAAGACTTGCTGATGACACTTGACTTTCCGGGATCTAGTCTTTTAAACAATCTATTAGATATTCCCTGAAAAGCCCTTATGCCTAACACCTTGTGATGAAACACTGTAATCCCCAAGTACTTCACTAGAAGTTCCCCTAACTTAAAATGTTGGTCTTCCTTTCTCTTTCAGCTTGTGAGAACCAAAAAAGCATTTCACTCTTATGTTAGTTAATCTTCATCCCTGATAACCACTCGAAACAAATATAAAAGGATTTTCAGGTTTGTAATAGATTCACCAGATCCATCAACGCAAGTATCATCGGTATATTGTATATGAGAGATCCCTTTCAATTACTGAATCTAACACTTTGCCACTATCGGGTTTCTCTCCATAGCTTTGTCTATCATAACACTCGGAGGGACAACAACTACGTTGAAAAGTAGTGAAAACAAAGCCCCCCACCCCCGCTCCCGCCTTAAACCTCTTGTGCTTCTGAAATAAGAGCCCCTTTGTTCCATTGACATTAATGCATACTTGCCCCCTTTAACTGTTTGCATCACCCAGTTAACTATTGCTTGGGAAACTTTTCCCTAACATCACTTCTTCCAAACATATCCCATCCGACCCTGTCATATGCCTTCTCAAAGTCTATCATAAAAATTGTCCCTCTACCCTTTGTCCTTGTTCAGATAATGAATCGCCTCATGTAAGATAACCACCCTATCTAGAATGTTTCTTCCCTTGGTAAAGTCAGTTTGATTCTCCCCAGTGACTTCCTTAGCCAGATGGGTCAATCTTCCTATTTGCACCTTTTAAAACTTTATAATCAACATTTAGAAGACATATGGGACTATATTGATTGAATGTATTTGCCTCCTGCACCTTGGTACCAAGGTTCTTACCCCATAATTTATAGTCTCCTGATAGATCCTTCTTGTGAAAATTCAAGAACATGGCAAGGTATTTGCCCCTAACCAACTCCCAGAAATTGTGAAAGAAGGCAGTCCCAAACCCATTACGACCAGGAGCACCATCCTTCTTCATATCAAAGACAACTTGTTTATCCTCCTCTTCTCAAAACAATTTGATCAAGCCTTCTTTAGCCTCTTCCTTGACTTTCCTGTTAGACTCCCAAAAATTGCTAGACTTTCCTATTAGACTCCCAAAAATTGCTACTCCCTCTGTCCTTGGAATATAGAGCGTTAAATTTTAAGAGATGTCCTCAAATATAAGACATCCAGGGAATAAAAAAGATATTATTTCCTTAATACGAAAACATAATTGCTGCTTCCTTTTTAATTATCTCTTATCTACTAAGGTTGCACCCTTTATTCATGGAGAATAGAATCAGATTTTGATAGATTAGGAAATTAAGTGAGGGGTACATATGTCTATTGTCATCTCTCTTATTTTGTCTAAGAATAGCTAGAATGCTCTGTATTTTAGGACGGAGGGAGGAGATAGGAAGATGTGTCTTGGTTATACCGGATCAAATAGACTCTGATAGAACTGTACAACATGGGCCATAATGTCCTTTTTGCTCTGTAATAACCCCTTGATCAGTTTTCATCTGTGAATAATAGCTCCTTCTCCATTTGCATTTTTTTCTCACTCCGCAACCATATATATCAGTCAGAAGTTATATGATAGCTTGTTGAAAGCGAAAAGTCATATGTATCTTAAAAGAAATGGGAAGATGGGAGGCGGATGGTTGTAAAGGGAGCCCACTATAAATAGGATGTGACATGTCAACAGAAATGCAGACGACGAAGACTGGATGCAAAGACTTCAAGTCAATGCACACAGTGGATAGTACTAGATTGGAACCGGTCTGGATCGGAGGGGTCTGGATCGGAGCCTACAATAATTGGCAATTGCCCAGCCATATCATGCTGATACTTACACCACACAGAGTTCGCACACATATAAATTCTTCATCCTTCCTCGAACTCTACACTCCATTCTACTCCACGCACCAGGCAAAAGTAGTGCTTGATTGAATTGAGCGCAGACTGCTTTTGTTCCAAATCATGCCGCTGCACAGATCATCAGCTGCGCATCAGCAATGGATCGGCAGCATAGTAGTCGCAGTTGCAGCAGCACTCTCTGCCATAGCCGTAGGAGAGGCGCTGCTGCCGCCGCCGCCGCCCAGCACCTGCCAGAGGAAATGTGGCGAAGTCGACATCCCTTACCCGTTCGGCATCGATCCATCCGACTCGCCTGACCACTGCTCCTTGCCCGGCTTCAACCTGAGCTGCAAGGGCGACGGCCATGGAGCCCTCAAGCCATTTTACAAAGATGTGGAGATTATGAACATCTTGCTGCAGCAAGGTCAGCCAGGATGAGGATGGACATGTCGACTTTCTGCTACAACACGTCCACTAAGGACATGGACTACCATATATGGACTCTGAACCTGACAGGTACGCCCTACAGATTCTCCGACACCGGCAACCTGTTCACGGTCGTTGGGTGCAGAACGCTGGCATACATCGGAGATGAGGACAACGTCGGCAAGTACATGAGCGGCTGTGTGTCCATGTGTCGGCGAGGCGACGTGAGTGCCCTGTCCAATGGCTCCTGCTCGGGGATCGGCTGCTGCACGACAGCCATCCCCAAGGGCCTTCAGTACTACAAGGTGTGGTTTGATCAAGGCTTCAATACATCGGAGATCTATAACACCAGCCGCTGCAGCTATGCGGCGCTGGTCGAGGAATCCAGCTTCAGATTCTCTACGAGCTATGCTACGTCGTCGGCGTTCTTTGACGCTTATGGCGGGCAGCCGCCGTTGCTGGTGGACTGGGCCATCGGGAACGAAACATGCGAGGTAGCCAAGCAAAAGCCTGGCGGGTCGTACGCCTGCGCCGCTGACCGCAGTGAGTGCTTCGACTCAGCCAGCGGGCCAGGATACATCTGCAACTGCTCCAAAGGGTTCCAGGGGAATCCGTACCTTGTCGACGGATGCAAAGGTAACAAATCTGTGTATACATCTACCTGTTACAGTTATCATTTTCACTTGATTAATTACTCCTTTGATCCCAAATAATATAAGTAAGAACAACTTACAACTTGGAATTGAGAAAGTATATATGGTCTTTGTGAGACTCGAGATGCACACTAATCAATGCAATAGACTTATCACCAGTCCTAACTATAGCAATAATTGATGGCCAATATAGTCATTATACAACCCGCTTTAATCATTACTGAATAAGTCCAAATGGACTTATATTAATTTGCGAGATCTGAGGGATTAGCCAGTCTCAATCTTGGATTTCATTCAGACAAGCTTTACATACTTATTTAAAACTTTGAAATTGTGATACGAAACAACTCACTCCTCAATGCATGGTTTCAGTTATACAGTTTCACATACTATTTAAAGTTTCTATGGGTCCATCGTTGTCTCTCTCTCCTCTTTTCCACCAATGATCTTCCTCCATGCATGCGGATGAAATGAAATAACACTCTCAATGGTGGTTTCACACACTTTCCAATGTTTTGGAAACACCGCTATATCTCTCTCCTCCCAATTTCATACAATTTCATGCAAATGCTGACATGGCAGTCTATTTAATGTGCATGACACTCCCGTGAAACCTCCATTGAGACTGGCCTTAGTTAGTGATCAGTGACATGGAAAAGATTTCTATTACAAGCTGATACCCAATTATGGGATGCATGTTAATAAAACCAGTAGTAGTAGGATTTTACCAGGAAAAATATAAAAACTAAGTCTGTTGCAAGATCTAGTGACTTGAAACTAGAGTTTCTGAATTTTGTGAAATGTTTTTATGTCCTAGAAAAATATATTTCCACCATAATGCAATTTTTTCAACACTTTACATGCCACTTCTAAGTTCTAACATTGCAGATGTTGACGAATGTGATCTGGAAAAGTACCCTTGCTCTGTGAAGGGAACTTGCAAGAATACTCCAGGTGGATATGAGTGCATCTGCCCTCCACATTACCCCAAAGGAAATGCTTACAATGGCACTTGTGAGAAAGACCAAACGATTCCCCCTAAAGTGACAATTCCAATAGGTACTGCCCCTCTCTTTCTTTTTCAATTCACTTCGGATTACCCCAAAGGCAATGCTTACAATAGGAAGAAGAATCTGAGATTCCACAACTTTCCAAAGTTCACATATAAGCCTATCTCAAATTCATAGGGTGGGAAATGGATTCCATGGATTTTTTTTCTCCCCAACTTAAGTAATGTAGACTTCATTTAACAGATTCTACTTCCACAACTATAGTTTCTACTATGAATTCAATCCCGGGCATCCAAACGGGCCCTTGTAGTTTTGAGAGCATGATTGAAAAAGAAATCTACACTCGTGGTGGGCACTTGACAGAGCCATATATAATTTAGTCAAAGTGCATACCAATTGTTATCAGTCAATTCTTCCTCTCTTTTTTTGCGAGCTATCAGTCAATTCTTCCAACCATTAAGTACTTTCAAAACAATTTTTGCAACCTACTACCGACTTACAAGTCACATACATGTCTGATCTGCAGGAATCTTTGCCTTTGTTTTGGTTGGCCTACTACTTTTCCTTGGCATAGAATGGATCAAACACAAACATCGGATAGTGAGGCAAGAATACATAAGCAAAATGAATGAATGTTTTCAGCAGAACGGAGGCCAACTGCTCATGGATATGATGAAAGTAGAGAGCAACATTTCATTTCAGTTGTATGGCCGAGAAGAAATTGAGTTGGCCACCAACAACTTCCACAGCGGCTCAATCATTGGAGAAGGTGGTCAGGGAACTGTTTATATAGGGCAAAATCTTGATGAAAAAACTAATCCTGTTGCAATCAAGATCTGCAAGGGATATGACGAGAATAGGAGAATGGAATTTGGTAAGGAGCTGCTTATACTCTCTCGAGTAAAACATGAAAACATTGTCCAGCTTCTAGGTTGCAGCTTGCAGTTTGAAGCTCCAGTTCTGGTGTACGAATATGTGCCAAATCAAACCTTATACTATCTAATTCACAGCCAAGATGATGCATCCATCAGAACTCTGGAGATCCGTCTAAAAATTGCCAATGAGATTGCGTCAGCACTTGCATACCTACATTCACTTAACCACCCGGTTTTTCATGGAGATGTTAAATCAGTCAACATTCTACTAAGCCATGACCTCTCAGCAAAAGTTTCTGATTTTGGATGCTCAATGATTCGGTCAGGTAATGAGACCGCCCAAGTAGTGAAGGGGACAATGGGGTACTTAGATCCAGAGTATCTGATGAATTTTGAGCTTACTGATAAGAGTGATGTTTACAGCTTCGGTGTTGTTCTTCTGGAGCTCCTAACACGTAGGACTGCATTGTCCAAAACAAAGGAGAGCCTTGTATCTGTCTTCAAGGAAGCTGTGAAGGAGAACAAGCTTTGGGATGATCTCATAGACAGGGAGATAGCCAACCAAGAAAACATGGATGTAGTACTTCAGGTGGCTGCAGTGGCAAGTCAGTGCTTGGTCATTACTGGTGAACACAGGCCAACGATGAGCCAGGTTGCTGAGGAGCTCCACCAATTGGCGGGTCCAATCCCACATAACTCTCGAGCATTTCACGGTGTTATTAGCACGCACATGTTGTGGGGACAGTCATTGAACAATTCATCTGAGTACAGTACTATTGAAGAAACCACAGCCTACTACAATCTTCAAAAGAAAGCATCAATGAGCATAGAGTTTGCAAGATGAAATAAAAAAAGCATGGACCGTATTGCAGTCATAGTAATTGACTTGTATTATGTCTTACGTAGATTCTGATGATGTATTTTGCAGATATGACGATGAAGATATCATAACTGAATTTAATTTGTTGAAATGTGTTATGGTGATTGTTTCTTTCTTGTGAGTTTTGTTTAACAAACACAGCACAAGTGTAGTGAAAAATATAATGAAATTTCTGTGAGTTCCATTAGTATTTCACCGTTGCCACATGTCATTTTATTTTATTTTATTTTTTGAAAAGAGTTTTTATAACCTGGCTTTTAAGAAAGCCAACGAGAGTTTACATCCAACTAGCAGGAACCTCGCGCATTTGCGCGGGCAAGTAAGCAGAAAAATGTAGCATGAGAAGGCAACGATAGCGTAAGAATTTGCTTTAAATTTGCAAATAATGCGAAGCACATAATGAAGAATAAGAACTGAAGAACAAACGTGCCACCAAAAATGTATGTGCATGTCCGCATAAACCATAGAGGAAAGCAGGATGTGGGCATGAGGTTTTGTAAACCATAATAATAATACTAAAGCTAACACAGATGCCAGGAATTAGGAAAGATCGCACATATATATTTTGGATGAAAATGTACACAGGCAAGTAACAATATGTATGGAAAAAGACCTATGACTATAGAGGTTCTGAAACTTCTTAAAATTTCTGTGCAATGTACATATGAACCTCTTTATGGAATCTGCATTCTTTTGAAATCATGTACAGGACGAAACTGTAGCTGGTTTATATCCTAAGATTCAGTAGCAAGTGTTGAAGTAGCAAAGGTGTTCACACGAACAACTGACACTATGTCTGACCGATTGCCTAGAAAACAAAGTACCTTAGTAGGGGAAATTTTCTTTTTTCATAGGCTAGGCACATAAGATGGGGAAAATACTAACGTTGCATAGATATGGATTGGTAGATTTCTGGTCCATCTTCTTAAACTGCAATCCAGCATGGTGTGCCCATTTAGAATAATGCAATCTCAGACATCGTTAAAAGAATGAATAAAAGCAAAACTGAAGTTCTGTAATAAAACTAAAAAGAAATCAATCTGAAGTACATCAGAAAGAAATGAATCAAATACAGAGGCAGTATCTAACCAACTGCTTTAAGGTGTGCGAATAAAGATGGCCAATATGTAATAGATTAGTAAATCAGCAAGTTACAAAGAGTGCCACTTTTGTGTCACTAAGCTAAAAGCCCTCTGTGATTGCTGGCATTGCTTGAGCAGTCTGCAGTTTCATTTGATGTTGGTAGGACGAATTAGCATTCATTGATTTCAGTAAATAATATGAAGACCACGAACAGTATGAACTCAGGAAACGCAACACCATGTATGCTTCTTTGGACACCGAAACATTGTATTGTTTAATTTGCACTAGTGGATAGGCACGTGCGACACGCACGTGTTTATAAAAAAAACCTTTCATAGTACAAAATTTCTAGACTCACTTTAAGTCAAAATCTAATTATTTTTAGTCTCTTCTAACTTGTTTATCTCCACTTAAATGCCAAGTAAATGACCTTGTGATTGTTTTCTCCATGGCTAAACCATTAATACTATAATGGTTTCGTCTACCCTTATGGTTTGTACTATTTGTATATTTTTTAGAGACAACCAACTCACCGTGTAAAATGCATGTAAAGCGTGAATCTATAGCTTATCAAAAGTCTATTCATAAATAAATTAGTAAAGTTCAACGAACCATATATTTTAATGGCACATGTGTGCAGAACATACCTATTCAACAGAGAAGAGATTTGTATTTTCATTCTCTAAATTGCTTTACTTGCTCAAACGGAAACAAAAATTGTTTACGAACGATATGTAATCATGAGTTGCATGATTTCTTGATGTACTCCTTCTGTCCAAAAATTTAGATGAGGTTACTAAAAACCATAAATAGTCATGAATAACATTAAAAATTCATATCAATATAATTTAAATCAAATCAAAAAACTTAAACCATGGAATTTTTTTGATAGACATGAGCTTTGTGCATACATTTTCAAAAACCAAGCGCTCAAAAAGAAACATCGACCTTATATATATTTATTTATATATTTAATATATAAGCAATGCATAGATATAATCAACGCATATACATTCTATATGGGACATTTAATTCATGTCATTTATTCCCATATAGTTCTCCCTCTTCCCCTCTTTCCTTCAATAGCCTTTTATGTAGGAGTCAAAGATTGCTCATCATAAAATTTAAGAACCAGGGTATTAGCTGACATATGCACACCAAATCATCACTTCTTTGTTCTCCTTAAGACTTAGATGTTCAACGCCAGAGAGTACACCATCTCTGGCAGTTTCACCTTCACGAACTTCACATGATTCATGTGAATTGGACACATGTGATCAGCATAAGCTCCACTTCTCATGGTCTCTGTCCAAATAATATATTCGATTAATCCTCAGTGACCTTCACATCCTAATATCTAGGATAAAGATATGTAGTAGCTTTTTTTTATCATCAGTTCACAATACATCAAATTGTGGGTCACAACTAAATTTTATAGATAGCTTATCAATCAATAAAGGAAAAGTGGTATTGGAAAATTAGTGATGATTACTAAAACAGATCATTTTTTTCGTATGAGATAGCAATTATTAAATTTTAAAAACTAATACCTTGCTACGGGCTTACATGAGCTAACATGGTTTACCTTAGAGGGCCAAAAAATTACAAAATGTGCATCAGCTGAAATTTTGTCCATAATTCAGTAGTAGTATAAGCACCTAAAAAGGATGTGGGAGAACAATGAAGTTCACAATGTAGTTTAGATGATACATCCTAAGCTACAATCTGTCGCAGGGCAAGCTGCAGATAATGTTTTCAGTGTGGATTGCAAGCTGCAGATAAAAGGATGCTAGTTACTTGTTTCTTTTATCACACAATGCAACAACGAAGTTGCCACATGAGAGGGCAGATTCTTGACAAAAGGGACCAATATTCAATGGAAAAATTATGCAACACATAAGATTCTCATGGTTCCTACAATAATATTTTACCGAAGCATACAGGACAAAGAGGATTGATTGAGAGGCTACTGGATTGATTGAGAGGCTACTCACCTTGACGGGCGCCTTAGTCTGCACACAGCCGAGGAGGACGGAAGATGAGATGAATGCAGGCCGGAGGCAGAGGTACCGATGTGCGGGCTTCAGTCGACGACAGGCGACTACCGGCTTGTGCGGTGCGTCGGGGTCCTCGAGAGTGAGCCCGTCGCGGTGGGGATCTGGTCGGCTGACGGGAGGCCGACGAAGATGACCTCGGCGGCGAAGCCGAGCCTGTCACAAGGCCGCCACCACCCGGGATGGTTCCTCGTCGCCTACCACACCTTCCCGCTCGCGCTCGTCGCAGTCACGCTCCCCGCGCGCCTCCTCATCGTGCCTGCCACGGATGGGCAACGCCAGACCTCTGGGTCCCTGCTGAGCGCGCCTCCACCTGGGCTTGCTCCTCGCCGGCCGCGCCTTCAAGCCCGCCGCCGCCGCCGTCGCGATCCTCGTGCGCCTCCTCGTCACGCACAGATGGGGACGAAGGAGAAGAAGGGCAGTTGTTGTTGGAGCGCAGATCGGGAGGCGATCGAATCTAGTGGAGATAGTTACGATCCTTGTGCCGATTGGGAGAGGAGGAGATAACCGTCTATGCGGTGGTGGCGACCATAGCGACGCCCGGAGTACGCATGGGTACATGCTGGCGGGTAGACTTTTTTCGGGTGAAAAAAATACAACGCGAGGAAGGGCTCGTAAACGGCAGGAACGCGTGTGCCACGCATGTTTCATATGTTCCTGACGTTCTTGTTTTGAGGGTCCACATGTCAATCTCAGGTGGGTAGGGAATTTTTTAGGTAACAATTGATTTCAATTCCTTTGCTCTTTTATAGTATAGATAAGCAAAAGAAAATGCTTACCATGCTGACCTGGTAGTGAGCACAATTCGTAAGCAGAGTCCATTTGGGTATTTCATCGAGCAGCTGAAGGGTACAAAACAACATGAGCAGAGGAAATAGCAGATTGGGACCAAACCGTGTTCAGAGATGAAGGAGAAGACATTGTTGAAGTGCTTCAGAGATGACCTTGCCGTGGATGACGGATTGGAGCTCCGGTCTCATTCGCGCGGCCTAGGAAGGTGGTCACTCGCGCGTCCTTCTCTGTGCCACCTGTGACAGGCAGCCACGGCGCGCACCGCGTGGAGCTGAGCCAGCGTGTGGTGCGAGGTGCGACCCTGTACGGGAGTTGGGGCGACGTCGTGGCGAGGCGGCCACGACGGCAACGGTGGCCGCGGGCGGGATGCCAGGCGCGGTGGCGGCAGATGAGGCGGGGACGGGCGGCTGCAGTGCCGGCGCGGCGATGGAGGTGGAGGGCGGACGCAAGGCGGCAGCGGGAGTGAGAGGAGCAGGTGCGGACGCTGGGAATCGGCGGCGACGGGGGAGCGAAGCAGCCGGGATGTTTCTCGAGGGTGTACGGAAGGAGCAGAGATGGAACGGACGGATGCGGAGATCGGCGAAATCGGACGGTTCTGGCGAGTCACTGTTCCTAGAACAGTGTTCTGAGTCTAGTGACGGAACTTCGGATCGCCTCGACTTTGGCCATGTTTGGATCACTCTATATGCTCGGCTAGAGCAAGTTTTGAGCTAGTTTACACTTTTCTAATAATTTAACACATTTAAATCACATTCACATCCGGATTTAGTGTGACACCTCTTGTGGGCTCATAAAATACCACACAAATGACACAAATAAATTATTTTTATAAATTATTTAAATATATTCATGTGGGATCTTGTTTTAAAGTATTTATTGTAACAAATTTAATGGTGTAATCGTAATTTTATTTGGATGTTTGGTTTGTTAGTTATAACATTTTTTGTAGTTGCATATGAGGTGGGTCTTACGGGTGCAAGATTTGCATGTGCAATGCTCCTCCCGCCACGAGTCACGATGCGGTGAGGGATCGGGTGTGGTGAAAAAGTCACTTTTTAGTGGGTCCTACCAAAACTAGCCCAAACTAGCTCAAATAATTACCCTTGCGGGGCTAGTTTTTGAGGTGTCTTGGTTTGTAAAAAAATAAATTTAACCCTTCGTTTGGATGTTTTTGAGCTAGTTTAGTGTAAATTAAGCCAAACTAGCTCTAACCCCATGAATCCAAACGGGGTCTTTAGTAGATTCTGGCTGTGACACCAGCTTACAAATAAGATCGCTCAAGAACCGCACAACTACTGAAACGAAAAGGAAACAGAGAAATTTAAAAAGTGCCAAGCACCACCAAACTTAACTACAATTCTGTTACGTCTGAGGGTCTATTTGGAACGAAGGAATAAATAACGCAGGAATAGAAAAAAAAATGCAGGAATCGAGAAAACACAGGAATTGAGAAAGTGAGAAAACCATAGGAATCAAAAACAGAGGAATGGAGATTTTTTGCCGTTTGGAATGCAGGAATAGAAAGCACAGGAACAAAAGGTATTTGAACTAAATAAAATCTTTAGTAAGCATATTATTCTTGTTAATAGTATGACATCCTGAGCCAATTAATAGGATGGCCGTTAGATGCAGTTGGATTAAATGAACAAAAGAAAAATCAAAATCTCTAAATACGAGGTCCAAGTGAAGCAGGCCAACGTGCTAGTTATATTAAACGTACCAATATTATGGTTTACTGGCTTCCATTGGTTTCTTATATATTTTAATTAATGCCGTGGCGCTGGTGGCTCAAGTCCTGCTACTACGAATGCGGTTACTCAATCGCTAGTAGCAAGTGACGCGCAGGAAAATTTCAAGGGATTCTACTGGATGTTTTTTTCCCTTCATTTTGCGTAGGCAACGAAGCCTTTCCGGAGGAAAGGGAAGGCTGGTTCCTGCAATCCAAACGCATAGTGACGTAAGCAAAATGGAGGTTCTTGTTCCTGTGAAATTCCTGTGAAAATACTTCAATCCAAACAGGCCCTGAAGAAGAGAAATTGCTCGGGGTGAAGCTCCTCATCCATACCAGCGTCGCCATCCTCACTTCTGTGACTCGTTTCCTGTCTTCTTCCTTAAGTAGAACCTCCCAGCGCTGCATCAATGATAAAGCCGAGTATACAATATCAGCTGGAGAGTGTGGAAACTTTTTCTCAATAGCCATCTTTTTATTTTATTTTATTTATATTTGTTTTAGAACTCTGCCGCTGTGAGGGCCATTCTGCATCCCAATGTCTCAGCCATCATTGACTCCAATTTGCCAGTTCCAGCTAGCACAACTTCACCTGGTCCGTGATGATAAAGCCCCAGGCACCTGACCTTGCTTGTATCGTGCAGATATGCAGCATCAGTGTTGATTTTGAGCTTGCTTGCCTTGCAGGGGCGGTCCTGAAATCTGCATGATCACTCCTTCACTCTGTTCACCAAGGAGTGTATACACAGTTCAGGCCGTTTCTGCGCTCGTTTACAATTGACTTTATTTGTCACATCCCACCACTTCCATAACAAGGTCATTGTCTTGATGCAGACTTCTTTCTTCAGGTTCAACAGCTGTCTCACCACTTCCTGTTCCTGGGCTGATGTTGCTGATAGTTGATAGCAGCTGTTGTCGGACAAGCTCCAGTTGTAAGGGCCTCTTTGGTTCCAAACGGCAGAGCTAATAAGTGAACCAATCTTTTAGACAATTCTTCAACTAGTTATTAGCCAATTAGATTGACAGCCATAGTTTATTTGGACTTTTGGTTTTGTTCATCTGATAACTAGCCATGTGTATCAACATGTCAGACTCTTCCTCAAATGCATTTGAGGAAGCGTTGAAGCAAAAGCACACCGGGGAAAGCCAGGCCCGGCCCATGGCTCTTGTAGGGCCGGATTTGGACGTAGGAAACACGAATCTGGACAAATTCACACCAACCCAAAACCAGCATCAGATCAGCGGCCGAGCCTGCCAGCGAACTTCGCTAGACGGCCTGAAAAGTTCCGTGCTTTTTTAGGCCTAGCCCACAGGATGCTACTTTTTATTTATTTTTTTAAAAAACAAACTAGTACACAAAGATGCACAGGCTGTCCTGTATCCACGACGCGAGCACATGTGTTTCCGCCGGGAAGCACTGGGACAGTGCACAGGCTGTGTCACGATAGCTGTCCACTGTCCTCTGTCCACACGGATCCGACCGACGTGGCAGTTTATTTTCCTCCATTTTCTGGCATGTTCCAAAGAAGAATTCATCCGTTTTTCAAAATTTCGTAGGCGAAAACGAAATGGAACAAAGGAAGGACGCCCCTTCAATCAAGCAAAGCTGGTCGGCAGGAAATTAAGAAAAAGTTTTAGCAATGCCTGTCTTCTTCATCTTCCTTTTCTCTAATTGTCAAACGGCGGGAGAAAGTATTGGAGCACACTAGTATCTAGGAGCCCAGCAAGTCGGTGAGTCATTTCTCTCTTTTCGCCTCTGCCGTTCATTCAAGGCAAAATGCCATGAATCATATCATTTCATAGTGATCGTTTTCTCCATAAAGTAATTTATTTGTGAATTACAATCCAACAAAGGAAAAAGAAAATCGATGTTTGAAGCTAGTTAGTTTGAAATTATCGAATAGATATAATATGAAAATTATCATGGTGGATCTAATGTCATGATGGATAGTATCATTCTAACTTTATACTCAATTAGTTCCATATTATAGATACATGGGCTGTTTGGTGATGTTTTATGTGGGCGATAAGTCGATTGATTGTTTTTTTGTGAGGAAAAGCATCATACCATAGCTGATAAGTGTAAGCGAACAAGACAATTGCTTTTACTAGGTTTGAATATATTGTGAGCTTTTAAGTGTACATCAAAATCTTGATACATAGGAGTATATATTTAATTAAGGTCATAATAGTTTAGCTTAGCAATATGCTAGAATTACATCATTTCTAGAATGAAGGGGCATAATTTAAGGTGGGAGTCACAACTTCAAATAGTATATAACACACTGTTGAAAAAAAGTCGGCTTTGTCTTCTTGATGAAAATTCGTGAGTAGAATCTAGAGAAGAATCTCTAGAGAACAGTTCCATCAAAAGTGCATCCTTAGCACGAAAGCACCTGCCGACAATCAAGATCTACACCGACCAAGAACTCGGATACCACACATTCATTTCACACTAGTAAAATCCATTTGCAGCAGCACACAAAAAACAAAAACAAAAACAAGAGGCAAGTGCAAAACGCGGCGGCAAGAAGCAAGCGCAGCAGGCAGCAGCGGCGAGCTGGCACGCCGTTCGCCACCACCGCCCTTAATTAGGCAAACAAAATCATTAACGTGACTGTCAAACGGGGGTCGGTTTTTTGTGTGGCTGCAATCAAATCCCCTGGTCGGAGGCCATGATGAGTGCCTTTTAGCCGAGGGAACCACCCGTCGCTGGCTTGTTTGGTGCCTCCGATCACTGCACCGCCCCCACCCGCTTCGTCCCCGTCGTCGCCGTCGCCGTCGCCGTCCGCCCGCTCTCCCCCGCCACCACCGCCACCGCCACCACCGAAGAAAAGGAAAAAAGGAGGTTGGAAAAAACGCCAAGAAAAGGAGAAAGATTGACGAGGAGGAGCGCGGCATCGTCGCCGGCTCCGGTTTGCGAGGGCGAGGTGCCGCCAGCGCCTTCCAACTTCCGGCGTAGGACGCGCGCGCGCCCGTCCCCCCCCCGCGCAGCTGCCGGAGCTCGCCGGCGTTGGCGGCCGCCGCTGCGGGCGGATCACGCCGGTGCGGCCGGCTCGGGGTCGAGCTCTTCCTGTTTCCCCTGGTAAGGAACCCTTCTCGCTTTGATTCGATGCGCTGTTCTGTTCTCCGGGATCTGTCTGTCTTTCCCCTCCAGGGATCAAATCAAAATTGCACCTTTTTAATCCTTGTACCCATTTGCTGCGTCCCCGGTGGTACCCTAACAATGCGAATTGCTCACCCATTTATGGTTCCATCAGGTCCTTATTTGTCACATAAATGGAGAAATTTTTGGCTCAATCCAATCTGCTCTTTTGCTGCAGGGACCAGGGAAGTGCATAAAATGTGTGCTCTTGATGATCTGTCATAGCTTCCCTTTGCTCGGTTATTAGCGCAAGCAGAGGCGGCAGGGTTGTCTCTCAGGAGGCAAACGATTCAGCACTGGGACACATTCACGATCTGATAAAATTGGCATTGCAGAGTCAAGGGGATTCGCATTGTCCGTGTTCCGCCGTCAAGCCTTTGTGCCTGCTCAGGGAAGAGCTTCTGGCACAGCAATCCTTCCTTTTTGTTCTGTGATGAATGAATAACCAGGTTGCCTATCAATATCAAGATCTGTGCAAAGTTCTAGGTCTTAGTAGGTTTGACTCTCAGAACCTACTATCGGATGTCTCAACTACAGCTTTGCCACTGAAAGGTGCTGCTATGGATCCTACAAAGTCATTGCATCTGAGGACTGTCCCGTCATCTGAGAATGGACTCAGACCAGTTGAAAATTCAAGCGACAATCTACAGGATATGACTTGTGAGAGCCCCCTTGCTGGAAAAGTCAAGTTCATGTGCAGCTTTGGTGGGAAAATCTTGCCTAGGCCAAGTGACGGGAAGCTCAGGTATGTCGGTGGGGAGACACGTCTCATCTCCATAGCCAGGAACTTCTCGTGGAATCAACTAGTGCAGAAAACTCTCACAATCTACAGTCAGCCTCATATCATCAAGTATCAGCTTCCTGATGAGGATCTGGACGCACTCATTTCTCTTTCGTGTGATGAGGATTTCCAGAATATGATGGAAGAATACTGCAGTCTTGAAAAGGCCAATGGCTCCGTTAGACTAAGGATATTTCTTGTGTCCCTCAATGAATGTGAAGATTTGTCAATGGACACAAAAAGCTTGGAGAGTGAACCAGAGTATCATTTTGTTGTTGCTGTGAACAATCTTGCACATTTGAGCCGGAGCATTAGTGGCAACAATTTAATGAGCCAATCGAACAATCGTGCACATTTGAGCCGGAGCATTAGTGGCAACAATTTAATGGGACAATCAAACCATCAATTGGATCCTTCTCCACACCCATTTAGAGACTCACCTGTCTGTCAAACCAATACAGAAGTTGGAGCCAAAGATTCTAGTGGAGCAACTCTTAATGAGTCTTCCTCTCAGTTTTTTCTTGCTCCATACACGCAACAATTGGTAGTCGAGCCGTCAACAGCTTCGTCCCCAAGTTTAGGTCAGCAGAGGACCATGAAACAGTCTAGGATGCAACCCCCTTTGGATGAACTGACAACAAACCAAGAGCATGTGAATAGAAGTGAAATTTGCAATGGCCCAGATTTGAAAACCTTGTTTCCGGACCATCTAGATAAGAAGCAAAATGATACTGACAAAGGTATTGGAACTGGATCTCCCATGCAACATCTTCACATTCAAAGGCAGGTAAAAGGCTTGACTGGAAATGGTATTGACTTGATTCCACGTACCAGCTATGATGCTTCTACTCCAGTGGACGCATTCTTCTATTCTGAAAAGGTCACCATGCATCCAGAAAATGCAGAATGGGCATCTGGGCTTCAGGAACACACTGGTCAAATTCTAGGCATGCCTCATGCCTTCTCTGATCCTTTGCTAAAGAATTTTAATGACTTGCCTGCATCGAATTTGTCATTACCTGCTGGCTCCTACATGGCCCAATCTTTTTCCCAGAAAATATGCCAAACTAATGAGTTGGAGAGAACAATAAGTAGGACTGGGCCAGCTTTTGAATGTGTTAAAGCCCCTGACATTTCCCGTACAGATGAATCAAATTACCTTGTTTCTAATCATACTGACCAACGGTACAATCAAGGAATTATTGGCCCAGCCAGTTCACAGCCACCAGTATATTACCAAGATGAAAGTTTGTCTAGTAATGTGACACAAAAATGTCATGATGTTGATCCTGTGATTCAACGGCAAGATAACTTTTTTCATCAGGATAAAAGCTCAGGTCCAAATGTTGCTCCCTGGAGCAACTTTGTTGATACAGGGTTAATTTACAACGCACATGGTGCAAAGTTGTCCTCAGATGATTTAGATGCTCTAGAAAGTTCAGTTCCAAAGCCGATGCATGCTACTGATCATTCCCTTTCATATCTCCTTAATGTATCCCAAGGAGATAATTCAGAAAGGGGATCGCATGTAGAGAAACTGAATTCAGGGCCTGTTACTAAAGATTATGGAATTACTGGCTATGTGCATGGAACTGATAAAGTTGCTCCAGAGCCCCATGTTGTGTTGCCTATAAAGTCTTCTGAAGCTTTTGTCACGCAAAGATCAATGGGTAATGGAGAATCTGGTGTATATCAGAATGATAATTTGCGCAAGGCATCAGTGCATAGCCCTGGCTTGGCTACCTCTCTACATACTGGACTGATTGATACTGATCCGAGTATGAACTTGCATGGCAATGGTGGCCTCTCTCTGTCTTCGTCTCAAAATCCAGTTGTTGATGGTGTTTCTAGGAGAGAGGATCCCCTTCGTGATTGGGGCAATATCGCCTCCAGTGAAGGAATAACTGGATTTGACCGCACCACCACCAATAATGAACACATAAAGCTACCAGATAGGCTGCATGATAATGTTCAAATGAATGTACCTGTCATGGTTGAGGACGTGACTGATAATGTGCCTTCAGGCATTCCATCATCCAGACCAGTTATTCCTCAGGTTGTAATGGCAGCTGAAGAACAGCAAGACATGATTCTTTCTTCACAGAAGGATGATGATACTAGGAGCAACGGGCCAGAGTTAGCTAATGAGGTATACCCAATATTTATATATTATTATTCATCCACTTTGGTGTTTGAGCGTCTCACATTCATTATTCCAAATCTCAGGATCATGATGATGGAGTTGCCGATGGGTCCATTAGTGATGCTGTATTTGCTGAACTTGAAGCCAGCATGTATGGATTACAGGTGCAGCTCTCCCATGCTCTAAATTTGTTCTTAAGCAAGATTGCTATCTAATTTACAAAACAACATTTTCATGCGTTTTATCAATACATGCAAATGATAGAAACATGTGGTCGTGGTGATTTGATAAACAGATCATAAAAAATGGTGACCTCGAGGAGCTACGTGAACTGGGATCCGGGACATTTGGAACTGTATACTATGGAAAGTGGCGAGGAACTGATGTTGCTATCAAGCGCATTAAAAAAAGCTGTTTTGCTGGAAGATCATCTGAAAAAGAGAAACTTGTGAGTATTGTTTCCTTTAATCTTTTTAACCATTTGATTGCTTCACCATCCATGCAAAAATTGGGACACCAAACAGGAAAACACTGACAATAAAGTTGATGTGATTGTTGGAACGGAGACCTTTGGAGGGAAGCAAAGATTCTTTCAAAGTTAAAATGTTAACACTGACAATAATCTTTTATATATTATGTTTATAACTTGCATTATTATTGTTTTAATTTTCCGATTTTAATGTGAATTTTTTTTTCTCACAGACCAATGACTTTTGGAGGGAAGCAAAGATTCTTTCAAAGTTACATCATCCAAATGTTGTCGCTTTCTATGGTGTGGTCCCTGATGGAACTGGAGGAACACTGGCAACTGTGACTGAATTCATGGTGAATGGCTCACTGAGGAATGTTCTTTTAAGGAAAGACAGGTGGGTGTTGTATGTTTCTGTTGGATTGGATGTTTTCCACTCTGCACAATGATGTGACTGTTTACTAGATCTGTGTAGATTGCTTGATCGTCGGAGAAAACTTACCATTGCTATGGATGCGGCGTTTGGGATGGAATACCTGCACTCGAAAAGCATAGTGCACTTTGATTTGAAATGTGACAACTTACTTGTTAATTTGAGAGATCCTCAGAGGCCAATTTGCAAGGTAGGTTTGGTTCATCAAGAGCTGGGGTGAATTATCAGGAATTTGTGTCCATTGCCAGTGAAATGTGAAATTAATATAATTCGTTGCTAATTCTTAGGTTGGAGACTTTGGGTTGTCAAGAATCAAGCGCAACACTTTGGTTTCTGGGGGTGTACGCGGCACACTTCCATGGATGGCACCAGAGCTACTGAATGGTAGCAGCAGCAAAGTCTCTGAGAAGGCAAGTTTTTTTTTTTTTCCATTGCACTCCTGACCATTCCTTGCATATGCAACCATGGCCGCCTAATATGCAAAGAGTATGTGATACATGCAGGTGGATGTATTCTCTTTTGGAATAGTTTTATGGGAGATCTTGACTGGTGAGGAACCGTATGCAAACATGCATTGTGGCGCTATCATAGGTATGTATCTGCTATGCCAATCCAACCTTTTGTTTGTGTTTCAGCATTGATACATTTCTTGAATATTTTTTCCCACGAATGTCAGCATTGATACTTTTAAGGAAAAAGGAAGCAATCGAAATACAATTTGTCATTAGTTCACACTCTCAGCATCTGAAATCTCTTGAGTCTTGTTGAACCCTCCATTTAACTAGCCTTATTTGTTGCGAGAAGGCGGTATTGTCAATAACACTCTCCGGCCTCCAATACCTGAAAAGTGTGACCCCGATTGGCGAAAGCTGATGGAGCAATGTTGGTCGGCCAATCCTGATGCCCGCCCCTCATTCACTGAGGTCACCGACAGATTACGAGCTATGCCACCAGTGCTTCAGTCGAAAGGACAGGCTCCGGCGAACAGATGAAGTGTTATAACATCAGCCAGCAGATTATTTTACTGCAATGGGCTGGATCAACAATCAGATTCTGTACTGACCCGCGAGGCTCCTCCATGTGCATAGAGTATATAAATACATATATTGTTGGTCATGGTGTGTATTCTATTCTGACGTAAATATGCTTCTGTACATTTTTTTGAGCCCTTGTTAAGGGTTCCTGATGTAATTACATGTATGAGTGAAAAAGTAGCGCAGGCGGGTTGTTGTGGCCTCTTGTTAACAATTTTGTGTGTATAGGTTGTGACTTTGTGAGGGTCTACCAGATAGATGGGTAGACCAGTCAAGCTTTTTGGGGGCCATGGGTTGTAAAAATATGAGCTTGAAACTTGTAATTATGTGTAAGAGATGATGGATCATTGGCTATACTGGCATGCCACCTTTGGAACTTTGAAATTGGGAAATACATGGAACTTTTGTTGTGCTGGCAATAAATCGAAACTGCTTCTGGCTGCGCTCTGGGTTTGAAGTTTGAATTGGAATGAGGGAAATTTTCATGTTTCCTGTGTAACCTGTGAAAATGACCTAATTCCTATGGAATTTTTTTTATTGTTTCTGCAAAATTCTTGGACCATGGCTAATCTCGTTCAGATGCTCTACGCAAAATGCCAAAATCTGGCTCTGGGAAAAGCCGAACAGGGAACTGGGAACTTCTTCACAAATTCACTTGGCTCATTGCAGTGCCAATTGGTAAACCCCCATTCAGATTCGGATTCAAAGATTCACTGATTCAGTACAACCACAAACCCAGAGGGATAGAGGGATGCTGAGACAGGTCGAGACTGAGTTCGTGTGACGGTGTCAGTCACAATGGATAAGGTCAGTGTCAGTCCATTGGATTGGATATCTGGATCAGAGACTGCTGACTTGCTTACCGAATTTCCTGGCAGTTTCTTGCTGTTGTGCTGCATCTGACCAAAGGTGCTGTCCGCGCCGTGCGTTGTCGGTTATGGAGCCAGTGTCAGTGTATCACCGACATGAACGTGTACCTCGGTCACCGTGATACTCCATGCTTGGACGGTGGATTCTTGCTGTGCCCGAGCACTAGTTTACCGAGACTGCCCAACGGCACTGTAGCCAGTCCTAGTTTAAATCAGTGGCCACCGACGTTGGATGCCACTGCTTAGTGCTTATCATCTCTCTGTTCTGACCAAACTCTTTTAGGTTTGTCTGCAAAGCCAGTAAAGTATTGCAACTGGTTCCATAAAAAAAAGGTATTGCAACTGATGAACTGAAAGCTTTTTTCCCCTTTCTCTACATTGGTGCCTTGGTGAGGGAATTACCTAACAAGTACGTCCATGATTCCATTGTTGGGAATAATAAGTACCTCCAAATCAAAAAGAATAAAGGAGAAAAAAAAAAAAAAAAACTTTGTGTTTATGCGCTATATGTATATCTATACGATCGGTCATTCGTTCACACTAAATGTCTAAATGTAAATGTGTTTTCAAGATCCTACGATTCGGACCTTTTTTACCAGCTGCCCTGATGCACGAATCTGCGGGCACACGCGTGTCATTAGCATCTGCTTACTATGCAGTGAAAAGGTGAAGAGGTTAGTGGAATGTGCTGGAGTCATCATCATCTATCATCAATTCATCACAGTGTCAGAGTGTCAATGGCTGACGGAACCAAAATAAACAAAGCAAACAGGCGGCGGTGACACGTGAAACCACGTCCGGCAGCTACCTGTTTCGAGCTTGGAGTCGCTTTCCAATTTTTAAATGATTAAGCGTAAATAATTGTGGTTAGAGTGGTTACTAAGCTGCTGAGTTGATATGGAGTGGCGTTGGGTTTCTTGCGAAGGACATTCTGGGGGCATGCTTTTGGGTGTTGATAAAAACCTAGCAATAATTACTGCTTCATCTCAAGATACCTTTTATGAGAGTGTAGAGTTACAGATGCAGGAAGATGATTTTAAATGGAGATTGATAAATATCTATGGCCCAGCTCATGATGAGATGAAATTAGAGTTTTTAGAAAATTTAAAAAGAGTGATACAATCCTCATCTATGCCTACAATTATGGGGGGAGATTTCAATCTAGTGAGGAAGGTAGAGGAAAAATCATCTGGTAATGTGAATTTTAATCTGATAGATGCTTTTAATGACTTGATCAATCATTTTGCTCTAAGAGAGGTACAAAGAAGTGGTAGTAGGTACACTTAGTCAAATAAACAAACTCCTCCTATTATGTGTGTCCTTGATAGAGTTCTGATTTCATATGACTTTGAAGATAAGTTTAATTTGATTTCTGTGTTGACTGGTCAGAGAGTTGGGTCAGACCATAATCCTCTGATTGTAGATACTGGTGGTTTGGTTAGTAAATCTGTGTTTTATTTTAGATTCAATAATCAGTGGGTTCATCAAGAGGGGTTCTGTGATTGGGTCAGACAAAAATGGCCACAGAGGTACAAGTATAATATCTTAGACCACTGGCATGTAATATCAGGTAGGACTAGAAGAGCTATTAAAGGCTGGGGGATTAACAATGACAGTCAACAAAAAAGAGTTAAAGGTGAATTGAACAAACAGATAGAGCTTTTAGATAACGAATGTGATATAAGAGATCTCTCTGACTCAGAATGGAAAAGGAGATATGACCTTGAGGTACAACTACAAAAAATCTTAACTGAGGAGGAAATGCAGTGGCAAAGGAAAGGGGGTGAAAGATGGATTCTGCAAGGAGATGCAAATACAAGCTATTTTCATAAATGTGCAAATGGTAGGAAAAAAAAGATGAGGATCAGTATGCTGGAACATGAAGGTGAACATATAACTGAGCCCCATAAGATCAGAGAACACATAACTGGTTTTTATAAAGAGCTATTTGGGAAGGGAATTACTGCCAACATGCACTTGCAAGAAGACCTGTGGGCAAATCAGCAGCTGAATCAGCAAGATAATGAGTGGTTGATCAGACAATTCACTGCAGATGAGCTAGACTTGGCTGTGAAAGAAATAAAAGGGAATACTGCACCAGGTCCTGATGGGTTTACTATAGAGTTCTTTAAAAAATTTTGGGCAGAAATGAGAGGTGTGATTTTAGAAATGTTAGATGAGCTACATAAGGGAGTTTTAGACTTATGGAGGTTGAATTATGGGGTAATCATTCTGTTACCAAAAGTGAAACCAGCTTCCCATGTAAAGCAATACAGGCCCATTTGTCTTTTGAATGTGATATACAAGATAATCACCAAAGTACTAACACTCAGATTGAATGGGGTGATTAATAAGATAATTAGTCCCTTTCAAATGCTTTTATTCCTGGGAGGAATATATTAGAAGGAGTGGTCATTTTACAAGAGGTATTGCATGAGTTAAGAGTTACTAAGCAAGCTGGAATTATACTCAAGTTAGATTTTGAAAAAGCCTACGATAAGGTAAGCTGGGATTTTCTAGAAGAGGTAATGCTTTGAAAAGGATTTGATGATAGGTGGATCAGTTGGATTAACACCGTGGTTAGGGGGTAAGGTCTGTATTGATATCAATGGAGAAAGAGGGGAATTCTTTAGAAGTTTCAAAGGTTTGAGACAAGGAGATCCAATGTCTCCTATGCTTTTCAATCTGGTAGCTGATGCATTGTCGGCTATCTTTGTCTAAAGCAAGTGAGGCCGGCTTTATTCAAGGTTTAATTCCTAATCTAGTGGATGGAGGGCTAACACACTTACAATATGCCGATGACACAAAGTGATTCTACGAATTATAGCCAAGAGAACCCGAATAACATAAGAATAATTCTAGCGTGTTATGAGGCAATGTCTCGGGATGAAAATCAATTTTGAGAAAAGTGAGTTGTTTTCGTAGGTCGAATGCGGAACGCAAATCAGCAGCAGAGTTCTTGAGTTGTAAAATGGGGGTGTTCCCTATGATCTATCTGGGGATGCCTGTGAGTACATGCAAATTGACCAAAGCTCAACTGAGATATGTTGAAGACAAACTAGACAAGAGATTGGGGACTTGGCAATGTGAGTTCTTGACCTCTGGAGGTAAATCTACTTTGCTAGAATCATGCTTATCCAGTATACCCATGTATACCATGGGAGTGTACTGTCTTTATGAAGGGAATTACCAAAGGATTGATACTATCGATCCGATTCTATTGGCAAGGGGACTAGTAAAAAAAGAAAATACCATATGGTCAAGTGGGAGACTCTTGCTAGACCAAAAGAATTTGGGGGTTTGGGTTTCACGATGTAAGAGTTATGAACAGATGCACGATGGCCAAGTGGATTGACAGTTAGAAAGAAATGATTCTAGTCTTTGCTGCTCAATCTTGAAGAAGAAATATTTGGGAGAGAAGAGCATTTTTCAGATGAAAAGGAAGAATGGATCACAATTTTGGAGAAGTTTGATGGATATTAGAGAAGATTACCAAAGAGGGAGAGTTGTTGAGGTTAAGAGTGGCTGTCAGACTAGCTTTTGGCATGATGTATGGTTAGGTGGTGCTCCTTTAGAGATTGCCTTTCACAGACTGTATCAGATAACTACTAAACAAGAGTTGAGTGTGCTGGAGGCTTATGGGGATGGAGAATGGAATATCCAATTTAGAAGACAACTATTAGGGGTGCTAAGAGATGACTGGCAAGAGCTTCAGAACTGGTTAGTAGAGGTTAGGTTAGGGGAAGGCAGAGATAAAGTATCTTGGGCCTTGGAAAAAACTGGGAAATACACAACTAGGTCGCTATATAGAGTTTTGACTACTGGGGGAGTGAGAGATATGCGGATAATGAGAGTTTGGAAGAGTAACATACCACGAAAGTGAAAATCTTTCTCTGGATGGCCTTCCATGATAGAATAAAATCAGGGGTCCAGTTGAAAGCCAAGAAATGGAAAGGGGATCCAAAATGCATAATTTGTGGTGAAGATGAAACCACCGACCACATTTTATTTCAATGTCCCTTAGCTGTTTTTCTGTGGTCGTGTTTAGAGATAACTTTGGCTGGGCAAAGGCTCCTTTAACTAGCTCAGATTTTACTCAAGAGATTATTGGGGAGTATAGAGGTGTAACCAAGAAAGCAATATTTCATATATGTGCAGGTGCTTTATGGACGATCTGGAAGATTAGGAATGACACTGTCTTCAACAAGAAGGTCATTGCCTCGCCGCCAGTAGCAGTCTTCAAGACACTGACGGTCATCAAGTCATGGACGCCGCTATTCAAGCCCAAGATGAAACCCAAGATTGAAGAAGTTGTGGCCCTGCTGACGGCGAGCATGGCGAATTTGCAGTGACAGAGTTCTCCAGGGTGTGCAGGAGAAGATGCAGATTGGGGCCGACGAGAGAAGCTTCAACTTGTTTTACCTTTTCATGTCCCCCAAAACTGTAATATTTTGAAGTGATGTGGAGAAGTTTAAAGGCGTAGGATAGCAGGCGCTCTTGACTTTTGTGGTTTATGCGCGCTTCCTGTTGCCGCTGTGGGGTAATGAGCCCTGCCGTTTTAGAAGTAGAGTTATCGAGTTTTTGGAAGGTTTAAGTGCGTCATTGTAAATCTGGTGTCCCCAGAGAACATGATCAAGGGTGTTTGTTAAGCTTTCAATAAAAAGCTGGGCCAAGGCCTTTGATCTAAAAACTAAGCTGCTGAGTTCCACCTCCATCACCGTCTATAAATACGCTCGCCGTTGCCACCTTCACCTCTCTCAATCTCAATCTTACTCATCACTCTCTCACACACACATCGCCATTAGCGTACTTGCTCTGATCTCTGTCTCGAGCTAGCTCATCAGGGTTCAGGAGGAACCAGCCAGAAGAAGGCACTTGCCTCGCCATGTCGTCGTCCATGGTGTCCAAGAACGCGCCGCGGCCGCCGTCTGGGTACAGCGACGGCGGCGAAGGCGAAGGCGGCGTCGGGGCGGCGCCGGTGACGAGCTGCCTGTACCTGCATCCCGGCGCGGGGGCGCTGGACAGGGACGCCGTGCTGCGCCGCATCCGCCACCGGAGGCGCCACAACCGCCTCCGCGACACGCTGCGCTCCATGGTGCAGGCGCCGGCTCCGGCGTCGCCGCCGCAGCCGGCGGAGCCGGACGGCGTGATGGAGGGCGCCGAACGGCACCTCCCGTGGCCGCTCGACGACGCCTTCTCGGCGCCGTAGATTTGAGTGTAGGATTAGTCTCGTGTCTCGTGCAGATTAAGCAAATGCCATGGTCCAGTGTCAGCGTGCACTCGCCTGCCTCTTCTTGTGTAGATTGTCAAGAACAGGTGCAGATTAAATAATCGAGTAGCATAGGGCTAGTGCAGTAGGTCTTGCATGCGTGTAAGTTACTGCATGGATGGAGCCATGGATATGGATATGCAAGGATTGTTAATTGTTTTGGGGGCATCTTTGTATGATTGCTTGCCTGCATGGTGTTTTATGAATCATGCTCAAATAATTAAACAAAGTATAATTAATATATACTTGTGTTCTGGGTTCAGGACTCTTTAAAAAAAATCCAACAAAATATCTTCGCTCTGTGGGTGGATACAATGATTGGATCACATCTTATACAATTGGACTCAGCTCCTTGGATTCAAAGATTTTTGTCTTCTATTTCTATAGTGCTATGATGTTACTTCATCAGGTCCCAGCCATCTGATAAACTGGTGATAATGTGATGTGAAATGTCTTGCTCACGCAAGCAGTTTGTCTGTTATAGCCTATGTGGCAATCACCAAAGGTATATAATAAACAAGACAAAAGAGAGAAGTGCTAGACCAAAAACTCATGATTAGTGCGGGTACATCAAAGATAAAAGCAGGACAATAGTCGTAAATGAAGACAATATGAAAAGAAAATCTTAAAATTTCAGCATTACTATTATTCTTTCATGTGTCAACAAATTCCTCCTGTTGCATTCAAGAGGGTTACAACAGTATACATCCCCACAAGAGGATTACATCCGTAGCCACCAACAAATTTCAACTTTTTTATATAGAAACCTATCATGTATATCCCTGACCTTTTGAGCTCTACAGACAAAATCTGAACCGTCGACGTAAAATTGGCTATAATTGTAACGCTAAAAGAATGGTGATGAATCTGTATCGCAAAATATGAACTGTTCAGCTCATACTGTATGGTTACTAGAATCCAGTAGCCTGTCTCCTTCAGAAGGCATGTCAGATGACATCTCCAGGTTTTGTTTGGCTGTCATCTTGTTCCACTCATTCTCCACTCGGAAGAACACCCACTGCCACCGTCTCAGTATTTCCAGAGCTGCTATGGTGAACACTGTCAGGTAGTTGTGCCGAAGATGCGCCGAGAGCTTGTATGTCCATGTGCATCGCAGAACCAAATTGCTGCCCAATACCCAGTAGAATACCTGTAGAATTTGCACATAGCAGACAGATCACAAAATTGTGCAGGGAGTTAACTAAGAAGCATTTGTGTTCAAGTTGATACCCAGTTCTGGCCGTAAAGAAGATTAGTCCACATGCTTGGGTTTTTGAACATGAAGATCCTGGTTAGGATGCTGCAGGCATGTAAAGCAAAGCTCATTAGCAGCAGCAATAGGGATGTGTGAAATGCTGAACAAATAGTAAAGTCATTATGTAAAGACGCTACAAACCTCAAATCCCAATCTCGCTTTATATCCCAGTAGAAGGAATACAGTGAATTTATAACACTAGAGATAAGCCAGAGGGGCCGATAGAAGCCAACCCACTGATCAGGATATACATGATACTTGAGAGCAGAAAGGAAAACCACAGGAAATGCAGTCGAGTACTTGAGAGCTGGATTCAGGATATTAAAAAAATGGCAAGTTATTCTAGAGAAAGTTATATAACTAAACATACAAGTCTCCTGCAAAACAAATAAACAATTAAAGTTGATGCTTGATGAATGAATACCATTCAAGAGACATGTCTTCTCCTTTGTATCCTTGTACTGCCGGAGACATTGGAAGAAACGCCACAAGTAGGGGAACACAAGAACAAGAGGAATAGCTACAGAATGACTGCCACAAACAGAATCTGCTTCAAACCAAGCAATTGTTGCAACCTGTAAAATATGAAAATGAGAAACATTACAGGAATGAGAGATTTGAGTCCCAACAAGAATTTAAACTGATGACGAAAGTATGTGCATAGCAAAGAGTGCATGCAAGAAATCAACCTGGCGATTCACCATACGACAAACTGAACGCTCCAGATCTGAGAACACCTGTGTAGAGTTGAAGCAAATCAAGAAATGGCAGAACAGAACATCAAAGATAAAGCATGTCATAACTCAAGACGATGGGGTGGGGGTGGGGGTTACAAGTTTTTTTTTTTTTTTTTTTTGAGCGGAGGGGGTTACAACTTAGAATCACTTTTCTACTTTTGAAAATTAAGGAACAGCATTACTGTGTCATATAGTCAAAAGGTAATATTTGTACTACAAAAATGTATAACTCAAGATGATGGGGGAGTTGCAACTTAGAATCGCTTTTCTACTTTTGAAAATTATAAGGAACAGCATTATTGTGTAATATAGTCAAAAGGTATTATATATTAAACTAAACCCAATATGAGAAGTAGAGTCATATTAATATTAACAGCCGATCCTGTCCTTTTGTCTCCAAGTTGGGATGTGTCAAACAAGAAAACATTCTATAATCAATACTTCTCGATAAACGAGAAAAGAGTCTACAATTAATACTTCTTGATAAACTAATACATACCTTTGACATGGATGTAAAAATATCAGCCAAGAAGAAGTCAGGAAATGTAATTGCCTGCAGAAAAGGGGACAGGGGATCATTAGTAGTTTGGCATGATTCAATTGTCAATTGTCCTCCATGGGTACAATCAGGTTATCCTAGCCACAACAGGCCATATCATACTGTTTGTAGCATGACTAAAAAAATTATCATCACTAACAAATTGTACAACTTACTTGTAAAGGCAGTATTATACGCCAGACTGTCCTCAGAAAGTAAAAGCGCGATGATAAGTAAAACATATCAAAAGGAGAAAGGAGGATCATCAGAAGAATAGCATACAAGAGAACCTGCAAATAGGAAAAAAGATATGTCAATTAGTTCACTACCATGGATCTGAAAATTGGTTCATGAGCATGGTATTCTACTCTTCAACTGAATGAATGACTGGGTAACACATTCTTCAATTTTATTTTATTTTCGTAAAAAGCATTAAAAGCATCCATCAGTATGTATACCAATCTTGTGTATACTTTGACGAGATATGACTTGCTATGTTTCACTGAATTGTTTTGGGTCATTTCTTTTGACAGAGCAAGCCATCACAGATTTCTGTAAAGCTAACACATAGGAAACTACCACTCAAATCTTCTGTAAAATTAATACCTTGTATAAACTACTACTCAGATTTTCTATTAAGATGGGATGAAAGTTATCAAACAACACTGTTTAGCATACAGATACTGAATGAGTGAATCCAGGAAATTATAATCTTATATACATTTGATTATTTTTAAGCAATACTGGCTCAATGGAAGCACTACCAAAAACATAATAAGCAATTATAAGTAAACCAAAGTGTCACATGAGCTCAAGCACAAAAGGAAGATGAATAAAGCAGTGAATGAATTAATGCTGAATAGGCTAGATATTACACTGGTTGAGATGCTGCAAGAGACACTTCTCCATGTGAGTAAAGATATAGATAGGCTGTCATGCTAGTAGGGACAATTAAAGTCAGCCAAGTAGCACACTGTCAAACAAAACAACAAAAAACACCGTGTCATCATAGCAGAATAATGTGTCAAATACAAATAATATGGAAGGACTTGCAAAAATTAACTTCAGATTGAAAAGATTTGAAGGCAGCATAAAGAATATTGATAAAAGGTAGAAACAACAAACATGATATGCGCCAAGAAATCCTGATATAAGGGAATCAAATTGAAAAGAGGACCAATTATCAAAATGATTTAGAACTAGAAATGTACCGGTGAATCATGTTGCTTAAGAAACATAGTGGAGTACATTTTACACAGGAAAACAAGTTCATCATGCTTGCTTGCAGAAATCTACACGTATAGTTGTGGTGCAAACTATTGCAGTGCAACTCAACAGAACAGATAGATGTGAACTGAGCAATCAAACCAAACCAGTAGTATAGATGCACTTTCCAAAGGAAAAGGAATCACAGTAAATGCAAAATGAAGTAACTTTTTTTTTAAAAAAAAAAAGAAATTAACAGAAAATGCAAAGAGAAGAGTCTGATAAAGCATACCCTCCATATCTCTCGGTGAGATAGATGTGTTTGTGCAAGATCAAACACTTTTGCATAATTCACAGATGATTGTGCAAAGACCCATAGATTTACTCCCCACAACCAAATCATCAAGGCCTACAATAAAGACGAGAATCACAGTTACATAGATGCAAACAGAGGGCCTTAATTTGTTGCCTATTATATAAGAATGACCTTCAATTAGCATAACAGGAGTACAGTGATAACTCACCACAAGAAGAAGAGGATTATAGTACAAGAAAGCCTCGTAAAGAAATAAGTCTCTGACCTCAACACTCATCCTCATAACTGAGTCCCAACTTATCTGTAATGTCAAATTAACAAACGAAAATCTCATGTAATGCATAATTGAAAGTCATTGATGGAGCATATCAAGACTGACCTTGCAACAGCATAAGCCCCATAGAAGAAACAACACAGCCTGAAAAGGAACAGGAGGGCCAGCAGTTTATTAAGTATGACTCAAATCACACATTTGTGTAATGATGAGATGATGCTCAGCAGCTTAGGTCCAGAACATTACAGATACTGCATGCAGTCAATTTTACACACAATAATATTGAAGCAAAGAAAAAAATAAAGAAATTTCTATTCAGCATTGTTGGTAATAGTAGCATTATAAAATGACATGCTAACATATTCCTGCCTTTAGAGGTAATTCAACACTAAGTGCCAGGAGAACACAAAACATAAGCTCATAATATAATTTCACCATCTAGTCAAAGTTACAGACCATTACACAGGAGATCAGGTGTGAAGTAAATGTTCAGAAATGCTTAGCCTGACCAGTAATTTCTCCTAAACTAACTCTCCATAAGTTATTAAGGTTGCTACGATGTGCTTTTCGTAATAGAGAAACTCCTCAAGAACTGCAAGTAAGTTGCATGTGCCTTTGGGCAATATGTTGTGTCGGTTTGCAACGGATGTTGTGTCGGTTTGCAAGGGTTCTTCACTCTGGTTTTTACTTCTTTAATGCAATGATAGACAGCTCTCCTGCATGTTCGAGAGAGAGAAAAAAGTTCCCTTTCTAGACGGAACCTCGAAAAAATCTTAGTGTTAGAAATCTTGACTCCCAAAATGCAAGGCGTAAACTAGATATAACTCAATTCATATGGACACAGTTGCGTTCTGAGAAACGGTGCATTGCAATATCTTACAGCCTAAATTAAGCAACATACACTTAGAATGACTGATGCTGTGAGAGTAGTCATGACACTCTTGTCATTTCACATTGCAGAAAGGGGATTATTAACTCAACAGTCCCTTGGTTACTGTTTCCACTACAACATTACTTTTGATTAGAAGAGTGGCTCCTTACAAACTCCAATGAAACTGGGTTAACTCCAAATGTGACCTCAACAGATACTATTTCCCAGGAACATGATATGATGCAGGGCGTACTAACATGGTTTCATCAAGTCGACATTGACAGAACCTGATACTAACAGTAACTCAATGCACATCACCAAACCTTATCAAAGCAATGAGCACTTAACTTGAGATCGGTATCCATGTGAGCAGGACTGAACTAGACTAATTCATCTCTCCACAGCATGTCAAAGACCAAGCAAGCAGCAAAGGAAAGGAGTTGGGAATGTTTGCAAGACTGGGAGGCACCTTGAACCGCCAGAGGAAGAGCGGCGAGGGCATGTTGGCGACGGAGGGGATGGCCGCGCCCTTCATCTCGCCGCCGGCGCTTCCGAGCCTGTGCGGCCTCCGCGCCACAGGGCGGTCCGCCGTCTCGCCCAATCTCCGGGGAGATCAGCACTCGGCGGCGACGCAGCAGCCGCACGAATCCAATTCCAATCCAACCAGCAACAGACGGAGCGAAACTACCCAAGCCCCGGGCTCACGCAGCAACAAACGAAGGGAAGGAATCCACCAGCCGCCGCCCAACAACCAGCAGCCAGCGCCGGCGGATCTCCTCTCCTCACCACCACCCGCAGCAGTCCTCCACGGGAGAGGGCGGGGGCGGAGAGCAGCGGAGACGCCTGATCTAGACGGGGTCGCTCGACGTGTAGCGGAGGGGGGAATGGCGATGCCACGAGATCTGGGAGGAGGGAGGGCACGAGGCGGCGTGCGAATGGGAGAAAGGCAACGGAAGGTACGGGGGAGGACGATGAGGAGAACAAGTCCGACGACGACGAATTTGACGTGCAAACGAACGCGCAATTCTGTTTTTTAAAAGAAGTATTTTATTGATTTCCTGTTAATTAACGTAGCAGCACTTCCAAGGGATTAAAGTGTTTTTTTCTATTTTATTAGAACGTGGAGGAAATGCGACGGCACGGAAGGGAGGAGAGGGACGGACGTTTTGGGCGTATTTTGGAGGTGTTTGTGTGATTATTTGGTGATTCTGCTCCTAACTTTGCTTGGAATCGGAGAAACCATCGCAGGAATCAGGCAACGGTAGTAGTAGTCGTTAGTGGAAATTTTGGTCATTTCGCTTTCTCGTTGGAGTTAGGCATACACAAAGTGGGAGTATATGCTTTGCAAACTGATAACCTTGACCAAACTCTTTATTTCCTCCAACCAAAAAAAAAATGTAGGGCCAAATCCTTGTCCTTTAAAAGGTTAGACTCAAGTGGTATGATCCTTGCTTCTTCGGTTCGGGTTCCTTTTGGATTATATGGATGATCCTTGAACTTTTAAAATAACAACCAGTTCAATCAACAAAATCTTTCTTGTGTCGTGGACCTTGCCCAGGGCGGGGGCACTAGGGCGCGCGAGGGCGGTGTCCGGTGGCGAGGAGGCCGCAGGGCGCACGGTGCAGCGTGGGCGGCGGCGGCGTGCATATGAGAGAGGGGAGGGGGCGGCGGCAGCTAAATAAAGATAGGAATAGGGTTTTCTTTATTGCATGTGACCTGATTACACACGCAGACGCCGCAAAGAACCTTGTAGCCTCACATCCCGTAGCAAATGCTTGCTTATGCTGGAGAATTGTAGCATTGCTTGCTACCACACTAACTTACCCCCAAGAGAGTTTTGAGGACACACGCTGACGACGCAAAGAACCCCGTAGGCTCACTCTCGTAGCAAATGCTTGCTTGTGCTGTAGAATCGTAGCATTGCTTGCTTGAGCTGGAGAACAGTATGCCACATTGTAATCCTATGGTGGAGAACAGTGTGTCAAATCGTAGCATTGCTTGCTAGCACACTAGCTACCTCCAAGAGAGTTTTGAAGACACACACAGACGCTGCAAAAAAACATGTAGGCTCACATCCCGTAGCAAATGCTTGCTTGTGCTGGAGAATCGTAGCATTGCTTGCTCCAGCATCAGAATCAGATCAATAGTGCAAGGTGGATCCACCACCATGGGACCCACATGTCATTCACTCCACCTCACATACATCACATCACATTATTTCATCCACTTCCATATTGGGAATATGCACTAGAGGTAATCATAGAGATGATGATATTGCGATTATATCCATGATATATTATATGTTTCTGAATATCCATTATAAGACAACTTGTATCCATTGGCAGTTATGTGAATTGTTTGTTAAACTCTTTACTTGTATGTATATTGTAATGTTGTCCCTGATCGGAGTTCATGTAACAACGCACTTGAATATTAGATCAGCACATTATTAGTTGATGACTATGTTTCACAAGTCATAGACATTGAGATGTCAAACTAGTAATGTGGGCACATGTACGACATGTAGGGTAGACTGACCCGACGTGAGATATTCTTATTATTATCTCTTTACACATCATGTACGTTATGTCCTTAGACCTGAGATTGTCGTATGTACTCAAGATGTGAAACGACTTACTTAGGGATTGTCAAACGCTACTCCGTCACTAGGTAGTCATAAAGATAGTCTTCGGGTTTGTCGGGAAACATGCTGTGAGACTTAGACAATCAAGATGGAATTTGTCACTCTTTATGTGAGAGAGATATCATTGGATCGCTCAAGCGATTGGATCAACAAATGCATGGCCGTGCTTGGGTTAAGTGTTAACCCACGAGTTGAACCAAATATCAAGAGGCAAAGGAATAACATGTATATGGGTTGTGGTGGTTCGTCTGATATGATCTTTGCGCACGCATAGGAGTTGTCACGCCATGCTAGAGGCTGCTGTCAATTATTGGGCGAGTAAAGAGTACTCGGGCCATGTCTATGTGTGCGTAAACCCATAGGGTCGCACGCTTAAGGGGCTGGAAGCCCAATTCGGGTTGGACCCGAGTTGGAGAAGGATTAGGGTTACTAATGGGCCTCCAACATAAGAGCTCATTAGGGACGCCTATATAAGAAGGGGCAGGGTCGAGGCTAGGTTAACCCACGCCTTTTGGCAGCCGCCGTCGCCCTCTCCACGCTCACGCCTTTGCTCCTCGCGGACCTAGCAGTCCGGAGGCGCATCGCTTCTTCCCTGCACGTGTGTGATACCTCGGAGGTGTTGCATCTGGAGCACGAGGACGATCCCGCAAGTGGAGGACGTACGTGACGGACGGACGACCACGCAACTGCACGGCACTGCTGCGACGCGTTTGACTACATCAAGTCGCTTCTGCTGCACCTGCGCGTCTAGTGGTAATCCCGTAACCTGTAACTAGCAGTAGATCCTGGATTATGAGGTAGAAAAGTTTTGTTTTTCGGCTAGCGTAGCATCCTCATAACCCTTCATTCCACTCACCACCACCATCCTCTCTTTTCCACCGTCCAAATCCACCACCACACATCTTTTTCATGCTTAACCACGGAGCAACAGGAGGTGGGAAAATTTTCAGCCAAGGAGGGACCAGGGAGTGGACGGCCGCCCCCGCCACTTGGGCGCCCGCCCGGCCATCTCCTCCCCTATAAATCCCCTCCCATTGCTTCCTTGCACCACCCACACTTCTAAATTTTAGTAAATCATCTACTCTCGACTTTGAGTTTTCTGCAAGAGCATAGGATAGAAGGAAGAGAGTAGAAAGAGAGAAGAGAAAGGAGGGAAGAGAGGAGAGTGTTATAGAGCTTGAGAGCAAGAAAGGAAAGGGTTTAGTGCTTCTATAATCATATCATAATTAGTGGAGATGCTGCCCAATTAGAGTCCGAGCAATTAAAATTTGAGAGAGGTTATGTCGCTATAATCATATCAACTAGATGAATGTTAAGGCACTAGAACCCCACTGGATACAATATGAGCATTGCTACTGAATGTACTACTCGAAGTAGTGGAAAAATAAGCCCCTTGATACTGAGGGGGAGAATATATTTCTAACTGAGTGGATAAACTCCGAGATAGAGCACTGATATCTGGTTGATAATTACCAAAGTCTATGAACTGACTAGAAGAATGTTGAAGCAGTGGAACCTTAACATGTGCCATTGGATTGCTGAAGTACTGAGTAGACACAAAACAGCTTCAATTTAGCAAATTTGCCTCTGCACACTGTCTGCACATATTGACTTACTGCCATGTCATCAGGAGCATTCCTAGAAACATGACTAGGATTTTGAGTATTGTATGATGCAGAAGTAGTGCTCAACGATGAGGACGAAGCAACCCCCTGATGAGAGGAAAAGGAAGCCTCCTAATGTGTACTGGTACTGCTCGAAGCAGAAGAAAAGAAAGCCCCTTGTTGAGTATGACCAATGCCAGGCCTACTGAATCTTGAGTATTGAGGAGATGTCTGAGCAGAGGAAAAAGGTCCTTGAGAATGAGATTCAGATCTGTTGAGTCTTGAATTGAGATAGGTACACAAGATACAGTCTGAGCAGAGGTGTGAGCCATGTACCCTTGATTGCCAAAGCCAAAGAACTGAGTATGAGCACTGCTAGGCCCTTGATACTGACTTGGAGAATATATTGCCATTGAGTCTGAGATAGGTACAATAGATGTCTGAGCAGAGGTGTGAGCCATGTACCCTTGATTGTCAAAGCCAAAGAACTGAATCTGAGCACTTCTAGCCCCTTGATACTGACTTGGAGAATATTGCCATTGAGTCAGTCTGAGCAGAGGTGTGAGCCATGTACCCTTGATTGCCAAAACCAAAGAACTGAGTCTCAGCACTGCTATCCCCTTGATACTGACTTGAAGAATATATTGCCATTGGATTGCTGAGCAACCAGCTGAGTTCGGATTCATGTAACACATCTTGAGAGTTTCAACAATATGATAGTCTGAGTAATTGAAACCGAGGGGTAGCAGAGCGTCCTTCACATTTTGTACCAATGCTGACCACTGGTCAGGGCTCAACCAACCACTACCGTCAGCCATAGGTGCTTTAGTGGAAATTTTGGTCATTTCGCTTTCTCGTTGGAGTTAGGCATACACAAAGCGGAAGTATATGCTTTGTAAATTGATAACCCTGACCAAACTCTGTGTTTCCTGTTCAAAAGCATTGTAGGGCCAAAGTCCTTTTGTGGATAAAAATAAAGCAAATCCTTGTCCTTTAAAAGGTTATAGTCCAGTGGTATGGTCCTTACTCCATTAGTTCAGGGTTTCTTTTGGATGATACAGATGGTCCCTGAATTTCTAAAACAATAACCGGTTCACTCAACAGAATCTTTTTGGGCTTAATATTTTTGGGCTCAATTTTATCTATGAACTACCTAAGCGTATTTCATCCTTAAACATTCTTTTTTTTTGTTCAACTATGCCCTACATGTAACATTGCGATGCTGCACTTGGCCAACTCCAGAACTACCTGCGATGCTGTCATCATTAGGTACAAGTGTGACATCATCACCGATATTTATGTCCATATTTCAAAATGAATATAAATATAGAGCTGAATATCCTTAAATACCAATAATTGGATCAATACAAATTCACTACTATCATATTGTCCAATTGTAATTTTGTTTTTCCATTTCAATTACTAAATTTATTTTAGCTTATGGACAAAAAAAAAACATATTACTTTTATTCGTATATTTCATTATTAGTTGAGTCCACACTATTCTAATTCATCAATGTGTTCTCAAGGTACTAAATAGTGTCCATAGCCTATATACAATTATTTCCACAAAAGCAATATAATAGTGTAGACAGACGTTGTCATTAGAAGGTAATATTTAAAAAGGCAACATATCAGTTGCAAACTAACCTCTATGTGCAACCATACAAACTTCTAATCTGAGCCACATGATGTTGATCCAAGGGTCGCGAGGGGATTGGGGCAATTTTGCGTTTAACCGTCTGCTCTTAATCACACTTTTGCAAATCCCTCCTCCCACCTCCCCACTGTGTCCCCTTGGATCAACATCGTATGGCTTAGATTAAAAATTTGCATGGTTGCACGGAGTGGTTAGTTTGCACTAGATACATTGCCATTTAAAAGAGTATAACGCACTAGAATTACCCTTATTATAGCCACTAAATGACTTTTTTCACATTATTAATATAGCCGCTAAAGAGTTTTTACACCATCCACTAAAGATGAGGATTTAGCGTCCGAGTAGTGATGACCGTATTTTTTCTCAGACTGACTCCAACAATAAGAACCCATATTGAAGACCGATTCAATGATTTCGGTCCTATACAGTAAATGGGCCAATCACCCAAAATAGACGCTCTCCAACAGAGCCCCGAGAGTCAAGACCGAGACACAGGCATCCAGGCCGAAGCTTCCCCAAGCTTCTTCTCCTCTTGTCTCGTGCCTGCTGCTCCCACCTCCCCCCGGCGGAGCGCCGCCGCCCGCCTCCCTCCGTGTGGGCCGCCGCCGCCAGCCTACCTCCCGGATGAGCACCGCCGCCCACCTCCCTCCGTGTGGAGCGCCGCCGCCCGCCTCCCTCTCGGTGGAGCGTCGCCGCCCATCTCCTTCCGTGTGGAGCGCCGCCTCCAGCCTCCCCGCATCCCTCCCCGCCTCCTCGTCGTCCTCGTCCGGCGGCTCGCGGCGCGGCCCGTCCTCGCGACGGCGGCGCTCTGGGCGGCGGCGCGGCCACCGCGAGGACCAGGGACGCCATGGCTGTGCCTCCTCGCTAGCTGGTGAGATCCAAGCGAGCCCCTGCGGCGCGGAGCGGCGAGCGATGGCGCGGACTGGTGAGCCGTCGTGGGGCCCACCTCGCCGCCGTCGTCCGCGCAGATGCAGCGCCGTCGGCTTCCCTCCCCGCCTCGCCGTCGTCCCCGCAGCGGCCGCGGACCTCCGCCTTCTCCTCGCACTGCTGCCCGCCTGCCTCCTCGCCATCGTCGTCCGCGCAGATGCAGCGCGGCCTACTTCCCTCCCTGCCTCGCTGTCGTCCCCGCAGCGGCCGCGGACCTCCGCCTGCCTCCTCGCGCCGCTGCCCGCCTGCCTCCTCGCCGTCGTGTGGCCCCACCTCGCGCATTTGGGTTGACAAGAGAGAAGATCGACGCAGGACCCATATTTGGCAATCCTCTCTCCTCGGTAGGGAAAATCGGCGCTGCAATGGCTACGCTGTTGGAGGCGGTGTTTTGACGGTGGAAGACCGATAATCGGTTTGGGTGGCCATATCGGTGGTCTGTTGGAGACAACCTCATAAGAAATCAAAAGGGTAGCATAAAAGCCAATATTAAATATAAAATAGACGTTACAGGGCACAAAAGCACGCCGGCAGCCTTATTGCATCAGATGGTCACGGGCACATACACTAGTAGTACGGGTACTCAGTTTTAGTGTTTTACATATGAAGATGGTCTGTTTAATTGGTACGCACGCAAACGAGAGCACATTATAATTTTGCATTTAGCAGGAAAAAATATCGAAATGCGAGCCAATGCTTGCTTGAGCAATTGAGCTAGTCAGCACTCAGCAATAGCGACCGTCGGCCAGCTGAGGTCATCATCAACGAAAGTCAACGTGAAGCAAGCAAAGCAAGGAAGAAGCGAATTCGCTTCCTGCTTTCGTTTCTCCCTTCCGTCAGAGACCAGAATCAATCGTGATTCCTCGTAAAAGGCAAATGATGATGTTACAAACGCACCAAGCGATTCTAGTGCTCCTGCTCTGGCTCGTCTCTCCGGCCACCTCCTGCACTCCGCTGGAGGAGGCGTCCCTCCTCCAGTTCCTCGCCGAGCTCTCGCCAACTGGCTCCAGTAACAAGCTCCTCATTGAGACATGGAGGAACAGAGCTACTGCCAGCTGCTGCGCATGGGAAGGGGTCACCTGCGACGGGAACGGCACGGTGACCGAGCTCCTGCTGCCGTCCAGGGGGCTCGAGGGTAACGTCTCGGCGTCCCTCGGCAACCTCACCGGCCTGCGACGCCTGGACCTGTCGCGCAACTCGCTCTCCGGCGGCCTACCGCTGGAGCTCATGTCGTCGGCGAGCATCCGCGTCCTCGACGTCAGCTTCAACCGCCTCAGCGGCGAGCTGCAGGAGTACTCCCCCTCCCTGCAGGTACTCAACGTCTCCAGCAACTTCTTCTTCGGAGGTTTCCCATCCACGGCGTTAGGCAAAAAGGTGGATCTGGTGGAGATCAATGCGAGCCATAACAGTTTTAGCGGCGGCGTGCCGTATTCTTTCTGCCTCGGCTCGCCGCCGTCGTCCTTCGCCGTGCTGGATCTTTCCTACAACCTGTTCACTGGCGCCATCCCCAGCAGCATAGGCGAATGCTCTGCACTCCGAGTGCTCAAGGTTGGCCACAACGACGTCGGCGGCGAAATCCCTGACAATCTGTTCAACGCTGCCTCGTTGGAGCATCTCTCTTTACCCCACACTGGCCTCACTGGAAAGCTCCGCGGTGCACTTGTGGCCAAACTTGGCGGTCTGGCGATCCTTGATCTTCAAGGCAACGACTTGGTCGGCGAAATTCCGGACTCCATAGGGCAGCTTCATGGATTGAAGGAGCTGCATTTGGGATCCAACAAGATGAGAGGAGACCTTTCCAAGGTCAACTTCTCCGGCGTGCCAAATCTGGAAATTTTGAATCTTATGGCCAACAGCTTCACTGGAGAAATCCCGGAGAGCGTCTACTCATGCAGCAAGCTAACGAAGCTACAACTCTCTCACAACAGATTCCATGGCCAGGTGTCACCGAGTCTTGCCAATCTGAACTCCCTATCAGTCCTATCACTTGCCAACAATTCTTTCAAGAACATCACAAATGCACTTCGTGCACTCGGGAGCTCCAAGAACATCACCACTATGCTCATGGGACTCAACTTCGGGGGTGAGACTTTGCCTGATGATGTAACGATTACTGACAGTTTTCAGAGCCTTCAGGTTCTTTCCCTAGGATCTTGCTTGTTGTCCGGAAACATTCCCCTTTGGCTATCAAAACTAGCCAGATTGGAGGTTTTGGATCTTGCCAACAATCGACTTACTGGACCAATACCAGTCTGGATCCACAGACTAAGCTTCCTGTACCATCTAGATCTGTCAAATAACAGGCTCACGGAGGGTATCCCAACGGCCGTAATGGAGCTGCCAATGCTGCAATCTCAGAATGTTGCAGTCCTTTCAGCTCCAATATCAGTACTGCTGCCTGACCAAGAGACAGCCGGTGTTTTCCCTGCAGTGTTAAATCTCGGCAATAACCACCTCACAGGCAAAATCCCTTCAGAGATTGGTCAGCTCAAGTCGCTCGTAGCGCTTAATCTGAGCTTCAATAGCTTGTCAGGAAACATCCCCCAGGGACTTTGCAACCTGACAAACCTGCAGGTGATAGATCTGTCTCACAACCGTCTCACATGTTCGATCCCGCCAGCGCTCAACAACCTGCACTTGCTTTCAACATTCGATGTTTCTTACAACGACTTGGAGGGAGAAATTCCTACTCTCTTCCGTACAACTGCATTTGTAGATGGGAACAAAAAGTTGGGTGATCCATCGCTCAGTCATGACTGTGCTTCCGCAGAAGCACTCTCAGTCGACTCAACTCTCGCGGCAGAACAAACTACTGGAAAGATCATCTTTGCGATTTCTTTTGGTGCGTTCTTCTTTGTGGGAGTGCTATACGATCAGGCAGTCTTGTCCAGATATTTGGTGGTGCAAACCCTGCTCTAGTTTCTGATAAACTGGTCACTTGTGACTGTTGTTCATATTCAAGATGCATATTTAGTAAACAAGGGTTTGACCAATTGTTAACCAGGTTTTAGCTCCTGATCAGGTTTCAAAAAAATCGAAATATATGGCACTGAAGAAGATTTATAATTGGGTTTTGCTGTGAGTCATCGAAATCCTTTGATGACGCATGTAACCATGTAAGATGATGTGAACTGAAACGACATAAATGTGTCACTGAACTTTTTATTTGCGGGCCCACTGAACTCATTCTTGCCAAAATGATTCAGTTCAATCCCTCACAATAAAACAGCATTGGCCAACTTATCAGCCGTATAAACCATCAGCCGAACAGCGGGATAACGAGAACAAAACGGAGAACCTATTTCCAAGTATTAAGAAGCAATGGACACCTTTTTTTACCAAACAACAATAGACATATTTTATGTCATACAGCAGGAAGGTTGAGTACTTTTTTTTTTTTGACAACAACTTCCATATATTAATTAAGATAAAGCAGCGATACATAAACACCTTTAGAAAAGGTGAACGAAGGATTACAAATCCTGAAAAAAGTCGACAATAACGAGCGCCAAGGTCGGGTAGAAGCTCGGTTGACGTCCCAGGTTGCTCGGAACCTGCGAGACATCATTGCGGTAGGGCCTCGCTACTAAGAGCTGAGGTAAGTGTGGGCCTCCAATTCCTCGAAGAGAGAGTATCTTCGACGATAGTAGGAACATAACGTCGGAGAAGAGAATATGTCGATGGAGCCCTATGGAAGGTGGACGAGCTTTACATGTCCAAAGACGATGCCAACGACAAAACAGGACCTGCACAAAGCGGAACCGGTATGCTGCGTAGAAACTAAAAGGCACCAACGCCGACTCGCTGCGGAGCCTAGTAGTATGCCTTGCATCCTATTGACCAGCCACATGACTTCCATCCTGTTGACCAGCCACATGACTTCCAGGCGAAGGAAGCATGCAGTAGGCAAGTGCACCGAAACCTCTTGCATGTGAGCCTCGTTGATTGGTCGAGAGGAGTCCACGAATGCAGCATCGTGTCCACACAAGGCTCCTCTGAATGGTCAAATGCGATGCATGAAGGACACGAATAGGTGGTGGGCCCCAGGGCACATGAGGCTTGTCGTCGAGCGACCGGCCTCCTCGAACGTCGAGCTTCTGGCCTCCTCAAAGCTTGCCGCGCATGGCGGCCGGCGCGACGGCTGCTGCCACGGCTGCATGTTGTTGCCGAGGAAGAGGGGCACCTGAGACCGCGACATGCATCTCCAATGATAACCTCCGCTCTGGACCCTATAGCAGAACCGACCAACTAATTTAATTACGAAGCGCTAATCAAGTTGACGTGGCAACTTAATTAGAACTTAGTAACCAAACTAGTCCGGTAGTCCGTGAAATCTCGAAGGATTTCAAACCACTCTACAACAAACCTGAATCCACAGTTCAGCAGTTCCCGATTCACCTGTTTTAATTACATTTCGCACATAGGATTATTACAATCCAAATCACAAATGAAAGCGGAAGAAAACACTTTTGATAATACACACTCACACCTACACTTTTAAATACAGTGCCAGCTCAGGGTCGTCTCCATCAACAGCAGGTAGAAGAGGTATAAGAGTTGACTTGCCCCAAGTCTAATCCTCCCGTAGTGGGATATAAGTCCACCGTGTCGCCACGGCGGTAGTCTCCAAAACCTACAACAACATTGGGAATTGCACCCTGAGTACATTGTACTCAGCAAGACTTACCCGACTAAAAGAAAATAAAGACTCTTTGGTGGATGCCAGGCTTTATAGTGGGTTAGCCGACTCCTTTTCTTTGCCAAAAGATGAGCTTATTAATAGTCATTTAGTGACAAAAGGACTCTCTAGCTTATCCAATTAAGTTGGATCCTGCCATTACTACATTAGCACCTGCAACTACTTCATCATTTTAAGGTAGAAGCAATCAACATTAAATCATAACCGCATTGATTGAGTATTCATTAATCCATCATGAGAGAACATAACCAACTCGCATTTCAAATCTTATTTGCGGCACTGTAACTGCTCAGTCAAGTTATTCACTATCCAGAAACGATGGCGATTATAATCGATTGCAAACCAGCTGGCGGGTATTCCTCACACAAACCAGGCATGCTTAGCAAGAGCAGCCTTAGTCACCTTGATCTACTCGGGACGCGGGATCAACAACTCACCACCATGACCAAGGAAACTCCCGATGCCGAGGCTGAGTGAACTCATAGACATGGAACACTCACGAACTCATAGACACGGAACGCACCTCCCGGTAGTGGACTTACAACGGGCCCTTGTTACTCCCCAACCATCGCCAGCATGGATACCTGGAAGTTGAAACCCGGCCCAAGTAGATTCTAGGCTTCGCGGTAGGCACTCCGGCCATCCCAGCTATCTGTGAGGCATTGTTCAAAATGATCCGAGGACGCTCGTGTACCATAGTATATTAGAGGTGATTTATCATGGCCACATGGTTATGTTCATATCCAACATTTCATCAATCTCAATCCAAAGGGGGTAGTAACACCTACCTCGCGAGTGATAGTCGATCACTCGGCTTCTACCGTTTAAGTAGCAGGCCTAAGCATGTAGTCGATCCTATACGTAAAAGTAGGATATTTCTGGTGGCAAGATAGTCCTGGTGCAACTACGGGTTTCAAACAACGCCTATAAACTTAATGCATCATAAGGAATAAAAGGACGCAAAGTAAATCATTTGCAAACTTAGGAGGGATGCTCCGGGGCTTGCCTTATTTAGAAGATCGCAGTTAGAGCCCCAGGTACTCGACTATTCCATGTCGGGTTCCTGGTGCTGGATCGCTTCTCGTGCGGATCTCCTTTCGCGACTTGTCCTTTTGGATCCTCGACTCCAAGACGAATGTTCTACACGTGATCCTGGAATGATGCACGTGCATATGTATGAATACGTGATTGTCGGTGTATGTATGATCAAGGATGATAGATGCTCATGAATAAGTAGCTTGTCTAATCATTCTACACCTATCACTAGCAAACAAGCCAGTAAAGCCAAAGACTTAAACCTAAACATAATCATCCTAACCCACTCATCATGATACACACTAATTAACAATCAATCATACATAGCATGATCCATGTAAGCCATTAGTATTAAGCCCTACATACAAGCAACACTCATTCAAGCTTCACTAGCGTTTAGACCTACAACTGGTCAGTCTAGTAAATAAATCATAACTGCAGATTTATAAATCCTATGGACACAAATGAGGACAATCTGGAAAGCTTATAAAATTGCCCATAAATCATCTCAAGATATCAGAGTCTAATTCTCAAGTTAACTAGGCCTAAAACAGGGAACATCAGGACTGGTCCTGACAAAACAGCATTGTAACATTTCTGCCAACCAAATTGCAACAGCTATAACTCCTAGATTATTGATCCAATGACCACCAAATTTTGACAGTAGACAAATAAGCTAACCAGATACCTATCATATGAAGACAAGTTTCCCAGAAAACCAACCTATCAATAGGTTAGGCATGGCATCTAGGAATCGACTCTAGTTTAACCACCTATGGGTTGAACAGCAACCCATATCTAGGAACATCCTAAAATCCTATAAAAATTACAGTAGGATAAATATGGCAATACAAGCCCATCATCCAAATTTCACCCCATTTGGATGATCCTATTGTCCTACACAAAAAAGACATGGCAGCACCAATTGGAGGACCTAAAAATACTTTGTACTACCAACTTGATCAAACCATGAAATCAATCATATACAGAGCTACATACTGACATGTAAGAAGCCTACAAAAATTACCAACCCTAAACTAGGTCTCTATAAATCATTTATGAATTATCCCAAGAAATAAGCAATGAGGCCACTTGAACTACAACTTCATAATCTTACACAGAAGGCATGCATGATATAATTATCATAGATAAATCATGACAATACAAGGCTAACAAAATAAGAATCACATTTTTCTGAGCAACCTATGAATTACTATGCATTTCCTAAGATTACAAGAATTTCAAGAATTAAATCTAAACTCAATATAAAAGTATCTCAAACATGGCATTTCATATTTTCTATGCACAGAGCATCTCATAAAAAAAATATAGGAACTTGAATCACTCAATTTGGACAACCGTAGCTCCAGATATGAATTTCACAAGGTTTATATGAATTTCTGGAAAATCATTTATAAACCAGATAAGACAACCGCTTTTCAGAAAGGCCCCTGCACTTTGCCCGAATTGCGTAGGGGCAGATCTGTGAATCCTTGTGTCTGACTCTTTTTCACGGGGGCCCTTACCATTCTCCTAATTCTAGTCTTCAGGTCCTCGAGATGGGAACGGCAGGGGAGCTCGCCGGGGCTCGGGCTTCCGGCCGCGGCGTCGGCTCTCCGGTCCCGGTGGGTGGCGGCGAGGGTGCAGGGGCACACCGCGCACCCGCTGGTGCCCTCGGCTCGCCACGGAGTGGCCCGCGGCCCTCTGCGCACAGGCGGTCGCGGCGCCCCTTGCCACAGCGCCGATGACGGCGGCCATTGCCGGCAGGCGCGAGCCGCGAGGGGACGCAGGGTAGGCGGCGCTGTGTGGCGAAGATGATGCGGCGCTCGACTGCGGTCGATAGGGCGCAGATGGAGAAGTTCACCGCGGCGGCTCGGGTGAAGGAGGCGGCGGTGGAATCGGCCGGCATGGCCTCGTTGCTTGGCGATGCGTGCTGCTAGGCGGCGAGGGTAGAACGGAGGATGGCGAGCTCGGCAATGGCCTCGGTGAAGCAAATGGCGAGGAAGGGAGGGAGTAAGACGGTGGCAAGGGTGGCGCGGCAATGCCGCGAGCTCCCGGTGGCGCAATGGCGGCCTGCGCGGCTGCTCTTGCTGCTCGAGGAAGAAAGCGAGGCGAGCTTAGGCGAGAGGCGGAGCAGCACGCGGCGAACTACGTCGCGAGCTTGCGCAAGCAAGGCGGCGAGCGGTGGCGCTGGGTTGGCGGGGCGCTGCGGCGCGGCAAGCTTGGGCGACGGCGTCGCCATGGAGAAGAAGGGGACGGGATGGAGAAGAGAGTAGGAGGAGTGGAGAGTGGAGGAGGGGCTCTGGGGTGGCTCACCCACGCGGCCAAAACGGCCAGAGCGGTCAGGAGGAGGAGAACGTGTGGAGGACACGCGGCGGTCGAGCTCTGCCATGGCCGGGGATATTTTCCTCTTCGCCAATTTCAGTGACGGCCATTGACCTTCCCTAACAGAAATACTAATTCCATTACCTGACATACAAACTTTCTTACCCTATATCTCCTAAACCAGGCCGAATTAGAAGAAACTTTCTATATGAAAACTGATCCTCTTGATGAGTCGATCATTTGGTATAAAAGGAGTTTGGTCAGATTCCTCCTAGATTTGGAGATATAAAATTCCAAATGAAAATACCTCTAAAATTCCCTAAAATAGAAAAACAGCCCCCAAATCAGTCTTTTTCTGCCGTTTTGGAAATCTTGCACTCATTTTCACGAAAAGTGAGTATTGGAACTTTTGATTCTTATAAAATTCTACAAAGAAAAGGTTTAAGGCACATTGCCATGCAAAGCTTCTATCTAGCTCTTTTGAAACGGTCAAAGCAGACACTTTTATAGGCCTAACTTGATCAACACATGTAGAAGCAAGATTAACCAAAGTTGTTAACATAACCCTAGGTTCATTTTGTGTCCTAATCATGTCTAGATTATTTTAGTGATCAATCATCAAACACTTGTATTACTTTATTCTAAACACAAGCATTTCAGGCATAAACAAGCATCAAGGGGAAATGCATGTCAAGACTGTGATGCACTGCAAATGATATGATTATGCTGGTGATGTGTAGAGCTAAATCATGATTAACATCGTGGATGTTACAGACCCTCCACCGAGGAAGGCTTCCTTGCAGTCTGCCGCCAAGAAGAAGTCGTCGTTGTCGTCCATCTCGCCGGACTCCACACCGCCGTGCCTTCTGGCCGCGCCTGGCGTGGCAACGGCGCAGGGACACAGCAGGCGAGGTCAGGAGAGACGAAGGCGGAAGATCCTCCGCATCTGCATGTCGTGGGTCGATGAAGCCGCAGTTGGTGTTGTTGTTGGTAGTCGTGCTTCCACCATGGCTCGAGATGAACGGGAGCAGCACCTTGCGGCCCCACACGTCCATGGAGCGGCGGAGGGAGAAGCACAGGAGAACGATTTCTCACCACAGAAGGTTGGAGGTTGTCCCCGCCGGCCACCATGACCGCCAAAAACAAGCCCATCCTCCATAGGACGAAGGTGAGACTCATCTAGGGTTCTTATTAGCTGGGGATTTTACAAGGAGGAGAAAGAGGGGAAGAGGGTACCGGAGGAAGGGAACCGGCCCTCCCACCTTTCCACCGGCGAGCTCGCCGGGGAAGAGGCAGGGGGCCGGTAGCGGTGGTGGTGGCGGCGGAACTTACTACGGCTGTGCCGAGAGCGTACTACTCAGAGAGCGGGATAACTTCGAGCGTACTACGGAAGGTTGAGTACTTCACTTCTGTCCGGAAATTAGTACTAGTATATACATATGCATAGCGCAATTGTTTAAAAGCTACGAGTTGCTCAATTGCCAAACTCACGGCTTATGTACACTTCAAAGATCCAACTCATTTACACTTTCATCAAAGATCTTACATGTCATTAGTAGAACCCCACATGACAACACAAAGGATGTGGATTATAGGAGGCGGCCTGAGGGGTGACGAAAAATAGGCGGAACTCGCCGACGACGACTCTCGTGCTCTTCGACGATGAAGGCGGGCTCGTCGGGGCCGGAAAAGTAGGAGAACGAGATCGGGCGGCGATGATGATCATTTCTACCGGTGAGTTTTCTCGTTCCTTCGTTTCCGCGGGGTGATCTCGGTTGTCGCCATGAGTGGCTACGCTGTTTGCGGGCGGCGGCGGCCGTATTCCGTGCCGCCGATGATGCGCTCTTATGCCGAATTGTGACCAGGATGTCATGGGTTGAACGTCCTGGCGCGCCGACATAAGACCATCGCTGTGGATTCCAAGCAGGAAGCGAATCAACCACCAGTACGAATTGATGTCATTGGTAAGGGTTGGGGGCGCTTGGCTGTTGCTGACGATACAAAGGGGACTCCTGGTATTTCTATCGAGGATGGTCTGGGTTTCTGTAACAACCCGGAAAATTCACCAAACACAAAAATCCCAACTACAAAATTTTTTCTAAACAAACCTATGTTTGTTGCTTGTCATGTAGAGAACCCTACCTAATTGCACCTTTAGCACTCGTGATTAGTTGCTAATCACTGCAATACAACATCATCACATGTGTCTTAACCCCCCTTAAGCCACATGAGATTAGGACCCTAAGTTAAACCTTTATATCTTTAAGACATGACTTAACATAACCTTGTAATCATCTATCTAAATATGACCCATGATTGAGCTTCCAGGATGATCTCACCTACCTGCTAGTTGAACCTATGACCAATAACTAACCAAGCATGAGCCCTAGTGCTAACCCTAGGAGTGATGCCATGTTATGTATATGGAACTTATCCATAATCTCAAGATGAGACAAACATAGAATCATACCCTATCACTCTATGAGCTTAATGTCTAGGATTAGTGACACACATAACCTACTAGGATACCATACCACCCTAACCCATGATAGGACCTTGTCTTATATAAGCATTACACCATCATGTCACATAGGTGACATTTATGTTGAATCACACTAGCACTATTAAAATGTCTTGCAACATGATTGATTTGGATTTTATTAGATTTTCCATTGTATTGAATAATAAATCAATAACACATATTTATTTATATAATAAATATACTAAAGTTATGGGGAATAATACCCTAATATAGCCTATGACCACTTAAGACCCCCATGAAATATTTACACATGGCATGGCGTCAAATATATGCTTACATACATATGGAAAATAAAACAAAACAGAAAAGAATAAAGAAAAGGAAAGGAAACATAATGGCAAAGGCCATTTCGGCCTATGAACCTGGCCCAGCCCGCAAACTCCATGCCTCCTCTTTTTCTTTTTCCCGGCCAACGAGCCGACTCCGGGCCAACAAAGAAAGCCGCCCGGCCCAGCCCACGACCCTTTCCTCCTCTCCTCATTTTTCTCAGCCAACCGGACGAATCGGCCCACAACGGCCCGCCAACGAGTGACGACAAGCCACCCAACCACCCTGCTGTCGCCCGCGGCCGCTTACAGGTGGACCCCGCCTGTCATATGTCTTCCCCAACTACTCCCCATCCCTCTCTGCCTTTGCCCCGAAGATGGAAGCCACGGTCGCATCCGCGCCACACCTTCCCCGCGTAGCGACAAACTGGCCAACGACCTGTCCTTCCCTACCGCCAACTGGACCGACAGGACACCGACAGCCTGCCACAAGATGCCCGCGGCCGCGACGCCTTTCCTCCGTGCGCTCGCGCTCTGACACCACCATGAGGACGCCGTGCCGCTGTCCTCTCTGCTTCTGGCCAAGAAGACCAAATTCGAGTTCGCCAACTCGAATTGGAGATCAAGGCACCCCAGAACCCTAGCTAGGAGCTCTCGCAGCCGCTTGATCGTGCCTGAATCCGCCATCACCGTCCGTGCCCGCCATGGCCACATCGGCCTATAAAAGTCCCAGAACCGGGAGACCTAGCCAACCCTCTCGCCGCCGCCGCTCGGTGGAGTTCTCCCAAACCACCCAGCACCACACCGAGGAAGAAGAAGGGAGAAGAGCAGAGGGAAAAGAAAGGAGCCGGAGCCGCCGCCGGAGAGGAAGGCCACCTCGCCGGAGTTGGAGAAGATGGAGCCGAACCGCGACACGACGCCGTCCCTGCTCTGCTCTGCGTCCAGCTACACCGCGTTGACGATCGTCACCGTACCACGCCCTTGCTCGCCTACATGACTCGGTAAGCGCCGTCGTTCTCCTTGCCGCCGGACCCGCCATGGACGCCGTCGCGCCCCCGCACCGGGAGCGACGCCGCGTCGGAGCCCTTCCGCTCCAGGACACACACGCACGCTCGCGCACGAGACCAAGCCGAGCCACCTGGACTCCCCGGCGACCGAGCATGCCAGCGGATCGTGACCGCCACAACATCGCCACGGCCAAGCTCTGCCATGGCGAGCCGCCTTTCCGCCGCCGTCGTGGTCTCGATGGACTTGAGATCATGGGTGTGGATCCGCGCCGCCATGCTGAACACCATGCGCACGCATAGCCACGAGGAGGATTACTGGAACCCCTTGAACTCGGAACCATGCCATCGCCGGCGTCTCGCGGAGCGCCGCCGTGTCGCGCCCTTTGCGCGTCGCTCCGGCCGCCTCGCGCCACGTTGTCTGGACGTAGAGCTCCGCCCTGGCTCTCCGCAACAAGCCACCTAGATGATGGAGCCCTCTGGACGCCGCCTCGCGATTCCTGCCGTGCGCCACCATGCCCGTTAGCGCCGCCGCGAGCCTCCGCCGCGGGTGAACACCGTCGTGCCTTATGGCTGGCGCCGGCAGGCTTGACGAGATGTCTGTGGTGCCAAATCGACCAGCCGAGCCGCAAATTGAGTCAAGGACCGCCCCCTGACCGTTACCACCGTGCGCCGGCGTGGCCAAGCCGCCGTCGCCGCCGACCGACCTTGCCAGACCACCACTTGTCGTCATACTGCGCCCTGGAGAGTTCGCGATGATGTCCCAGAGCCGATGCGCTCGTCGGACGCGACCAAGGACCACCGCGGCGGCCAAACTCGCCGCCATGCCTTCGCTACGGGCAGAGCAAGGGAGGGCGACGAGATGAAGAAGATGGAGATGGACTGGAGGAGATGAACCTTGTTCTCGTGAACCAAGTGGATGACAGCGCACCCGCAGTCGCCGGTCCACCGTAAGCCGCGCCCGTGATCCAAATCATACTGCCGCGTCATCCTAGTGGACCCGGACTACATGGACCGCGGAAGGATAGATGGATGTGGACCTGGACCACAATAGACCGTGCCTGCGGTCTATAGACCAACAACGACGCGCCCACCATGCACCGGACAGAGAAGATAACACCGTAGACCGAGCCCGATTCATGTCCAAACGAGCGACGTGGCGCAACCCGAGCGCGACACGTGGCGGGCCGAGCCCGACCCATCCGGCCCATGTCCAGGCCCTGACTCGGCCCTGCGCGGCCCATTCCAAGCCCATCTGAGTTGACCCCGGTCAATGGTGACGTCATCATGATGTCATGCTGACGTCACCCGAGTCCCGCTAGCCACGTCAGCAGCCTTGCCACATCAGCAGCCACGCAGACGCCACGTGGACCGCTGGGTGACTAACACGTGTCACACCAGGAATATCCAGCCCCTTTTCTTTTTCAGAAAATAGATTAAACTTCAAAAATTCATAACTAATTCATACGAGCTCCAAAAATGATGATCTTTATATCGAAATTCATCTAAAATCGTGCTCCATCTCATGAGCCTATGGTTGAGTGCATTTGGATCTTTTTGTTATTCATTTGGTTCTTTGTGGATTCTATAGGAGTCGCTAACGCGACTATTATGTCTCGATTACAGAGTCGACTTAGGAGGAGGAGCCCCGCTGATCGACTACATCGGACGGAGGAGGACTTGTACGACTACAGTTGGATTGTACCACTACTATCTCGACATCGCAGGTGTCATGGCAGCACCTTCTTTTAGAGAATCCTATTAGACATTGCATGTTTAGAATTGCTAGCGCTTTATTTTTTTTCCTCTGCTAGTATATGATGCATGCTTTGCCTGAGCCATTATTACCTTGATTGAAACCCTTCACCATGTTACCCAGCCTTGCGCTCGCACTTATATTATTGTTACCACCTTTCTGCTTGCTTGCATATATCACCATACTTATTATAACTCCGCTTCGCATTGTATCTGTGATGTGATGCGGGTGGTGAACCCCTGAGAATGGTTTGGTTTGGGATGCTAGCCTTGGTGGACTTGGTGAGGATCTGGTGGTTCTGCGGGTGTGACTTGGGTGCGTAGAGGGTGAGGGTCGAGTCGACCGAGCTGGGATCTACGACGAGCTTTTGGAGCGAGTCTTGCCGTGGGGTGCAACCTGGGCACCCCTGATTGAGATGCCTGTGGCGGGTAAATGGTGATGTGATATGAGGTGGTCCCGGGGTGTGAGCCTTGGAGAGGTAGAGCCCCGGGAAGGAGGTGTTGTGGTGGCACGTGGTGCTGTGTTAGCCCTGAACAGGAACCCTTGATGGAGACATTCTGGCTTGGTCATCCCTAAGGACTTACTAGTACTCAGTTTCTTCAGGACTCCTTTTGCATTCCATGAGCTCCTTGTGATGGGGAGATGGCTGGACTACTTGGTAGGATGATGCCATTACTGCTTGGTTGTGAGGTGATAGGGTGGGCGGTGGGATGAGGATGCCCTTACCGTCCTAGATGCTAGTACCACTTTGTGGGGCCTGGTACTATGCTTTCCCAGTCTCAGCATTGCTCGAGGTGTTTCCCGGAGTTTTCCCAGGGCTGAGTGGCAGGATGGTATCGTTCTATTATAGCAAGCAGCCGGAATTGGCCTAGGCAATGTACATGTCGATGATGGCAATCTTGTGGTATGTGAAACGTCTGCAGAGTATTCTTGGTTGATCGATCGATACATATGCTGACTTGTCAGCTATGGACCTGTCCTGTGTTCTGCTTCACTAGATAGGAGAGGAGTGTTCTACCTTCCCCGAGCTTTCCGGCCGTGAGTCTGGGTTGTGGACTGCGGGCCGCTGAGACAGACCGAGAGGGAGTTGGTCTGCCGACTTGAGTGTGAGATGTGGTGAGACTTGGTGATGGAGGTGTGGTGATGGATATAAGATGGCTTTGAGATGGACTGAGATGGAATGGGATGGATGGGATGTGTGTGTGGGAATGGGAATGTGTTAAACTTGACTATCATTATTATTACTATTACTATTATTATTACTTGTTGCTACTTCACATGCGCTAGGATGCAAACCACAGCCAAACTATAGGATCGCCAGATCCCTTTATTTTCTCTTTTCCACTAAAGCTCATTTGGTGCTGACCATGGCCTGCACACATCTGGCGGTGTGCAGATTTTCCTGCTTCTCAGTGATGTCAAACGGATTAGAAGGTCTCGTGCCTGCACTCAAGTTGGAGTTTGAAGCTGCTTCCGCGTTACTTCTGTCTTCTCAAGCTGTTCTGGATGCTAGATATACCTTGTTACGCCTTGTGGCGTTGTAATTACTAATGTAGTCCCCTCTACTTGTACTCTTTAGATTTATAGTTCGATGTATAGAATTGATTATCGACTGATGTATATCATTCTGTGAGATTTCCCTTCGTGGAAAATTGAGGATGTTTCAGTTTCGCCATGGGAGGAGAGAAGCGAGCTTCTAAATTGAAGCGAGCCGATGAGGAATGGCCATCACTGCATTCGACTCCGGTGAGAAAAGCAGTTCATCGCCGTCGTCTCACCATGGCTCCTGGAGGTCTGAATTTTGCAGTGGGGAGGAATTTGGAATACCAGCCAACAACTGCAGGGGGAAGCAACATGCTCGAGAAGAATTGGCTAATGAAATCAAAGCTCACTTGTTTGGAGATGATTCGGCTACTCAGCTTGAAAATTCGATTATTCAATTGGAGTCTGCTATGAAGAGAATGGAGTCTGACACATGGGATCCTAGAAACTGACGCATAAACGACGGCAAGGAAACGCGAGCATGAAGAGGTGACGACGGAGAGGATCCGTGCGAGCATGAAGAGGCTTACCACACCACTTTGGAAGGGGAGCTCGCTGAAGGGGATGAAGAGGCAAACTGCGCGGCGTCGTGGGTGGGCGCCGCGGTGGAGCTGGCGCGCCTCGGAGGATCGACGGGCGGCGGCCGTTGGATTGGGCGGCGGCGGCGGCTGCGCTACGAGCCTCAGGACTGGGCGGCGGCTGCGAGTGTCGCTTACGCTACGGTTATGTGTCTAATTACCCATTCCAACCCATCCCAACCCACAATTGCTCTCAACCCAACCCAACCCGACCCGTAAAATATTAAAACCCGCTTCTACCCATCCAAATAAGCCCATAGCAGTCAGGATTCAAGCGACGCGGGCCTTCCTGCATGCCTGCTAGGCCAGCCCCGCAAAATAGGCCCGCTGGATACCTGCAGGCCGTTTTTTTCTGTTGCGGGCTGAGGCGGTCCATCCTGCTAGGAATGCAGGCCGTTTGCAGAACCCGTTAAATCCTGCTCTTGCCTTCCTCGGGGTTGAGCGCAGCGCCGCTAGCGCCTAGGGTTGAGTGCAGTGTCGCTCGGCCGCTGGAGTGGCGCGCGCGCTCCGTCACGCTGCTCGGCTGCTTCCCGTGCACCCGGTCCCACCCTCCGTCGCCGCCGCCGCCGGGGTCGCCTCCAAGGACGTCACGCTCGACGCCGCCACGGGCCTCTGGGCGCGCCTCTACCTCCCTGCAGTCCCAGACCCAGACGACGACGACATGCGGCGTCTCCCCATCGTGCTCTACTTCCACGGCGGCGGCCTGGTGGTGGGCTCGGTGGCCGACGCGCCCGAGCACGCCTTCGTGACCCGCCTCAACACCCTTCCCGCGTCGGCCACAAGCAGGAGCCAGTGGCAGTACCCTGTCCCATCGGCCGCAAGACGCAGAAGCAAAAGGTGGGTGTGTTGGAAAACCGAGGATCGACGAACGATCATAGTAACACGAATAATAGACAAGGAAAATCGGCGACAAACGCCTGTATCTTGGCTATTATTAATGATAACAACACAACTCGGCTCCAATGGAACACAAGAGGAGACTCGCCGGGCGACCCATGCCTACCGGGCGACGAACGCCGCAGCGGCAACACACACCGACACTCTCTCTGTTTTCTCTCGGCTCAACTCACACAACGCGCACACACGGCGCCGACTTACATGCATGAGCAACAGCTTTGGCCGGGTCATGCGCACACACGCATCCACGATCTCTAGCACTGTACATGAGCCACTCACTCTTGCACACTAGTCTTCGTCTTCCACCCGCAAGCCATGCTGCAACGTCCTCCACTACCTATGCATGCAAGCACTTTCTATTCCACCGCTACAAACTGCAACAAATGCATCTCCTACTACAACAAATGCATCTCCTTAAAATAGTCAAACACACATCATGCAACCCCACATACCAGACCAAACATAGCGTGCAGTATGACGTGGTTTATTCTAACAGGGTGGTGATGCCTCTCCCTTCTCAAGCACAACGAGATCGAGATTTGTTTTTTAGGGACGGGAGTGGATCTATAGTATCTCGATCTGAATATTTTCTTTGACCTGTGCTAGCGTATCGTCAGTATCTTCTCTGATCTAGTGTTATCTGACTGAGTGGAGTGCTAGAACATGATTGGGAGAAGCGAAATAGCATGGATTTTTTAATGTCATTGGGATAACAATCACAAGAACCGGAGTTGGTCCACTATTGGTTGCTGTAGTGAACTCTTGTTACTGTGCCTTTTGCAGAGGTGAAGATGGCGGAGTTCTCGCCCTCCGTGGTGGCTGCGTCGGCGTTGCTGGCTGCTGCCGGAGAGGTCGCCACCGCCACCGCGCCGGACAAGAAGAAGGAGGCGTCCTCCACGGTGCTGGGGAAGCCCCCTGATGTCCCCGCCACACCGCGCCAGCCAAGAAGAAGGAGGCGTCTTCCACGGTGCCGGGGAAGCCCCCCGATGTCCCCGCTCCGGAGGAAGGAGAAGCCAACAAAGAAGCTCCAGCCAAGAGGAAGGGGAAGCCAGCCAAGAAGGAGGAGCCAACCAAGAAGAAGGAGGCGCCAGCCAAGAGGAAGGGGAAGCCGAAGCTCCCGACGGACCCTGCTCCGGCCGCCGAGGTCCCCGTCCCCAAGAAGCCGAAGCTCACATCGGTGTTTTTGCTGGTATTGTTGCTGTGCATGTTCTTATTTTCTTTACTGATGAAGTTAAGGTGCAGTGCCAATAGTCTACAAGCTACTCATTTTTCAATTGTGATTTTCTGTCTATCGTGTTTCATAGCAGAGAAGGTCTTGAAATCAGGATGGTATATTCAGTGAGTGTAATTGCATTTGATTGTCTTCTGATACAAAAATGTTTTCCAAAGAGCCTATTTGCTTACATGATGTCACCTTGACTTGACCTTACTACATTAAGATCAATAAAAAATTTATGTTTACTGCATTATACAGAACTGAATGCCTTGTTAGTTTCTTTTCATTTGGTTAGTACATGATACTGCAGTTAACTACTTCTATCTTGTTAGTTTAGAAAGAAGAAGATCTTTTTAGCCTTCTCACAAGACCTTGTCTCATATTTTGAGTTGTTTGACTTTCAGCTTTATTTGAACCTTGCAAATTTTCATGCCTTCTCACAGACTGTGCTCATGGTTCTAATTTTTCCTTGTGCAGAAGTATTTGATGAGGGGCAGTAGGTTCTAATTTTTCCTTGTGCTCATGCATTCTGAATGAGCTCTCTGCAGAGTGGATGTTGGGATGATGCATGCAGCTGGAGGATTAGTGTTGACACCACCGTAGCAGTAGTCATTGTTGTCGTCTTCAGTGGCAGTTGATTTGTCGTCTTCCTTTTTTTGCTTCGTTGCATTTCTTGTGCATCCCGTAAGACGCTACTGTCGATGTACCTTCCAGGATCAGAACATCTAAGATTTGAATCATGTTTGTTCTAGCAGTACATTACCTATCGCCTGAAGCCTGAATGATGATCAGTTGCTGTATGACAATGCTTGATGTCGATTGATTTGCCTTCTTTTAGCTACTACACATAAGATGTTTTAGTTGCCAAGTTTGAGCGAGGATGGAGGTGTTGCCTGATTGTTGCATTGCGGCTTGTAAAAAAACATTGCGGGTCCTGCTGGGCTGACCGCTAGGCCTTGTGGGTGCATGCGGCCTGCAAGTTTGCAGGTAGCAGCGACCCGCAAAGCCCGCAAACTAATGTTGCGGCCAGCAGCGGCAGCTCTGCAGGCTCTGCAGAGCGGCCCGCCTGCATCGCGACATAGCAGAACCCAACCCAAAAAAACCCAGGTTCCACCCAACCCAATAAGTTTTATCTTGATAACACTAAACTTGTGTGCATCAATTCTTTCTTTTTGAGACAACATATTTCCTTAGAGCTCATCTAGGTTGACATCATTTAGTATGGCAAACACTATTAAAATATAGGTTGTTAGTTAAAGGTTCATTGGAGATCAATGTACTCTTAAGCAAACTGATTTTATATAAAAAAATAAATCGATAAGAGCTCATATCTTAAGACATGAATTTCAGAGCACAAGTTGCTTTATCCAAGTACAAACAAGATCTAGTTATTAGGAATGTCAGATTACGCATCAGAGTAATAACTCTCTACACTATGTATATCAATAGTGAACCCAAGAAAATAAGACCACAGAACTAGAGAATGGAAAACATAAAACTAGAGAGACAGTCGGTTGGGGGTAGCCACCTATCTTATTTGTAGACTTATTACACATTTTCAACAAGCCCTTAGATATTTTGGTCGAACCACTTAACCTAGGGGCAAAATGATCCAACTTGAGCTGCAGAAGTAATGCTCAAAGATGAGGAAGAAGCAGCCCCCTGCCCTTGTTGAGTACGACTAATGTCAGGCCTGCTGAATATTGAGTATTGAGCAGATGGCTGAGCAGAGAAAAAAGCTCCTTGAGGTACACTGGATACAGTCTCAGCAGAAGAAGAAGAAGAAGCCTCTTGTTGGGTACGACCAATTTCATACCTAAGGAAACTTGAGTAAGAGCCAGGTATAGTCTGAGCATCCGTCTGATAACTGCCAAAACCTCTGAACTGATCAGAAGAATATTGTGCCATTGAATTGTTGAAGTACTGAGTACGTGGCTGATAATTGGCAGCTGTGAGCAACTGATCAGAAGAATATTGTACCATTGAATTGTTGAAGTACTGAGTATGTGACTGATAATTGGCAGCTGTGAGCAACTGCACAGCTGAGTTTGGATCCATGCAACATCTCTTGAGAGCTTCAAGAATGTGGTGGTCTGGGTAATTCAAACCTTGGCGCAACAGAGCTTAACATCATCCAGTGTGGCATACACTATCAAAATATAGGTTGTTAGTTAAAAGGTTCATTGGAGATCAATGTACTCTTAAGCAAACTGATTTTATATGAAAAAACAAATCGATAAGAGCTCATATCTTGAGACATGAATTTTATAGGACAAGTTGCTTTATTTAAGGGCAAACAAGATCTAGTTATTAGGAAGGTTAGATTACGCATCAGAGTAATAACTCTACACTATGTATATCAATAGCGAACCCAAGAAAATAAGACTACAGAACTAGAGAATGGAAAACAAAAAACTAGGGAGACAGTGGATTGGGGGTAGCCACCTATCTTATTTATAGACTTATTACACATTTTCAACAAGCCCTTAGACATTTTGGTCGAACCACTTAACCTAGGGACAAAATGATCCAACTTGATATATGTGCATCTGAGAGCCATGACCTCTTCATGATCGACTTTGCTTTGCCTCGACACAAAATTCACAATGACGCCATATGTCACATCCAAGTCCATCACGAACTCTAGCTGGGCTTTAAGGCCCAAACCCAAAAATCGTCTATCGTGGCTTTGAGCCCTAACCACCAAAACCCTTTGAAGAAGCATCACCGCTAAGCCTCCTCCACGATCTCGGCATGTGACATTATCCGTCCTCGACCGCTCGATCACCAGGTCCTGTAGCGCCTCTGCTTGTCTTGGCCAACATAATTGAAGATTGCTTCATGTACGTTGTCCCCATGAGTCAGCCACCCACGGCCAATCTCCCCGTCATCAGCCCAACCATTTCGTAGTGTTTTTCTCTCACAACAATTTAGCATGAGCCACGATCCAGCTTATGTGACACATATCCCTCTCATATTATCGGCCATTGTTATGTTCTACAGTAGCGTTTATCTATTAACTGGGCCACGGACCAGACGACAGCAGGCTTGTTGGATCTGCCGGTACACGTTGGATGTGGCTGCTCATAGTACATCAAGGGGTAGCTAAAAAGGCCCATCATCCTAAGAGCAACTCCAGCCCAAGTCGTTAAATTGGGCCCCTAAAACTCTATTTGCAAGTTGGACTAAAAAAAATAGGGGCCCAAACTTGTATCCAACTCCAACCCAAGTCCCTACTTTTCTTTAAAAAAAAGAAAAAAAAGAAAGAAATCCATCACGGCCCTCTCCGCCAGCTCTGCTCCCCACGCCCACGGCGCCCCGCCCGCTCGCCGCCACCGGTGCCCCGCCCGCGTGCCGCCGTCGCCGCCAGTAGCCGCGCCGCGCGGGAGCGGGAGGAGGCGGAGGTGGCGCCTGCGCACGCGCACGTGCAGGAGCGGGCTCCCGTCCGGGGCCGCGTCGAGGAGTGCCTGGCGGCGCGCACGTCCTGCCCCACCTGCCGCGCGCGCGCCGTGCCGTCGTCGGTGGGCAACCTGGGGGAGCTCGGCGCCAACGTCGACGCGCTGCAGAAGCTGCTCGGGCGGAAGGCCGTCTTCGTCGACGACGTCATCTTGGATCAGCGGTTCTTTGCTCCGCATCAGGGTTCTTGGATCAGCGGATGCTGCCTCCTGCTCAGAAAGCAAGAGGGGATCTTGAGCTGGATGTGATTTTGAGTGCTTCAAGGATTCAGTATAGTACGACTTGTGTACCTTTGGCATAGGCTTGTAGAGCACAAGAGCAGGCAACTCAAGTCTGGCGTCATGTGACATGGAATTGATTGGCCTTTCATGGAAAGGAAAAATTGGTTGGTACAAATTGGAATTCAAAAGTGATTGGTACAAATTGGAATGCAAATAATGATACTTTGTGTTCCATTTTCTCAAATTGGATTCTCTGCTTTTGTTGTCGTTGTAGCAGAATGTGTTAGACTTGATACATCTAAAGGTGAGGCTGTTGTTTCACTGCAATAAGCTGACATCATGTACTCATGAGACATTATGAGATAGGATCATGTGTGGTTTCAGAAAATGCTCAGTGTGCAATGCTTGTTCCAAGTACTAGAAACATTGTGTGCACTGCTGAGATCAGGAGGCAACTGGAAGCATGTTCCGAAGAGATCTTTAGTGTTCACTTATTACTGATACTGTAATGCCCAAAAGGTACAGAACCAAGTGCTGACTCAAGAAACACACCAATTGTAAGGATGTTTGGAAATCTCACCTGGTACTGTATGTTTGGCAATTCAATGCAACCTACAGGATAACAGCTAACCTGTGGAAATTTATGTAATATGTGCTACTGGTTCTTAGTTTGTGATATGTGCTATTACTATGCATGTAATCCCTAAATTATGTAATATGTGCTACTGGTTCTTAGTTTGTGATCATGTATTCTTTCTGGAATGTTGGAATAGTACCTGTGTTCAGCTACTGTCTACTGTTGTTTGTAATCATTTTCAGAATTTCTGTTGGGTGGTGTTTCAGTTTGCTGATGCTGCCAATATGGGCCATATAGCTACCTTCAGTAATCTCCAGTTCATGCAGCATTCTGAATTTGTTCAGCTTCATGCAGCAATCTGATTCATGTGCTACAGACTGAAATTACCATTTGTTCAGATTAGCTTTTGCTAATAAACTTTGCAAACCCAAACAAACAGGCAATGGCACCAGGCTTTTGCAACCAGCAAGCAAGCAACGGCACCAGGCTTTTGCAACCAGCAAGCAAGCAACGGCACCAGCCAAGACACACATGTACCAAGAACCACATGTACCACGGCAAACAGAAACATGATTCAGAGTTGCAGGAGAAAAGCTAACTGCACAAGGCAAGACACACATGTACCAAGAACCACATGTATAAGCAGGATTAACATCACCATGACAGTAGAAGATCCACATAAGTTCACCAATCCAGAATCCACATAAGTGACTACAGAGGTATAATAAGACCACATAGAGATTGATGTAATAAATAGGAAAAATGATTCTTGAATGACAGAAGTGATTCCACTCTCAGCAAACCTAGACTCTACTCTCTCCGCTAGCTGTCTCGCTAACACTAGCGCTCATCTCCTTCGCCATCTTCGCTCTTTTCGCCTTCAGCCAAGCTCTTTGATCCTCGTCCATCATGGCCACATCACAAAACATAACGGCTTTCTCTTGATCCCACCGCAACTGGTCCTCGTCTTGGCCATGGCCTGATCTTGGGGGAATAGGAGGTAGCCGTGGCTCATTGTGACCTTCCTCGAACTGCAGAGTCTCAGTGTAAGATTCCATGTACGGGAAGTCCTCGGCCTGGGAGTTGAGGTCTACGTTTTGCAGACCACCCCTAGGAGTTGAGAGGCTAGGGGCCGTCAGAGGATACGACGTCTCCTGGGAAAAGGTGTCGTAGTCCTCGTTGTGGTAGCCACTCCTGTGCCTGTCCATCTCCTGGGAAAAGAACACCAACAACAACTTAGCATGATTCGATTGTTAATAAGATGATTGGTGGAAGAACTAAAATGCATGGTTGAAACAGAAAAACAGGAAAATGCACAAGGACTCTACAACTCTTAACCGGATTTGTTAATTAATGAAATGATTGGTGGAAGAACTGAAACATATGACAGTCTACATGGTTGACAGTAAGCCACTGCAACCCAACATACATTGGGCATTTCCTGAATATAAATATGCTGCGCAAGTTAAATCAACACTGCACCTTTGAGATCCAGTATTCCTTCCCATTTTCACATTTATTGGAACCACAATATTCACCAGGAAATAAAAAACTTATAGCCACCAAGTGTTCTGGTGAGCAATTTCACTATTGCACCAGGCAATAGATAAACTCATGCGCCACAGATTATATTTCTAAGCATTCAGGTTATCAGGGCCTATAAATTCAGTGTAGCTGGGATTCTATTTGAAAAAGGAAAACATATCATTGGCAGATAAAGAATGAACCAGACACTGATCAACAGAAATATAAGTGAGCAGAATCAGGTCCAGGATCCAAGTTATATAAATTCAGTGTAGCTTGGATTCTATTTGAAGAAGGAAAACATATCAGTGTAGCTGGAGACCATGTGAACTGGAACATCTCAATGAGTGACAGAGGATATACCATACTCATTTGGTTGGTATAAGTGACAGAGGATAGTTTGTTCTCCATTATCATCCGCTGGTGATCTAAACTACACTTCAGAGAGCACTCAAGCATAAAAAACAATGGACATGAAACGAATCACAAAGAAGGAAAACAAAACACATCATTACCATTTCAGAAAGATACTAGGTCCATGTTGGGAGCCATCTAACACGACATTCCACATGAACTCATCTTATGCATCCTGAACCATATATGACTACTACCTGATCCCATTCCCAACAGTGCAACTCTGGAGAACTTTGGTCTTGATCTGAGCATTCTGGATGTACCAAGACCAAGCACATTGCAGACCACAAGTAACTGCCATCTACTCACAATCAGACTGCTGGATCAATAGATTGCTGGAGCTAGACACTCAGACTTTCAGAGTTTCAATGAGCAAACAACTACTATCACAAAGTGGAGTCAATATTCCAAGCAAACCACTATCAGACACAAGAACCGTTCAAACCAAATCAAATCACCGGTTACCTAGGGTTGGTTCGGTTTGCATGCTGCTGCAGGAAAGAAGGGGTGGGCCGTTTGGGGACGTACCTCTGGTGGGCGGGCGTCCGAGGCGCTCGCCGGCGGAGGAGGTGGCGGCGGCGGCCTGGCGGCGGCGGTGGAGCGGCCTGGCGGCGGCGTGGACGCGCGGTTGAGCGGCGGGCCAGATGGGGCGGCGCGTCGGGAGCGGCGGTCGGACGGGCGGTGGAGGATCCCGGCGGTGGAGGTGCCCGGCGGTGGAGGAGCGCCGGCGCCGGCGCCGGCCGCGGGCGAGGACGAGGCGACGCGAGCGAGTCTGGGGAGGGGATCGGGCCCTCCTCCAGCTGGGGGCTGAAACTAAATTTGGGGCACTTCCCCAAGATCGGGCCGAGCGGGAGGTGGGTTGGAGTTGATTTTTTGGCCAGCGGTCACTGATTTAGTAAAGGGCCCAATTTGAGAGGTGGGCTGGAGTTGCTCTGAGCAAGCAGCAGACACCGTTTCTTGATTAGCGGAGGGTTTTAGGTGTCGTTAAACCCCAAACCCGCCGTACGCCTCGTGCTCTGCTCTCTCCCCGTCTCCTTCCTCTTTCTCTGCCCTGCATTCACTGCCGCCGCTGCTGTGCTGCTGTCCCCCTCCTCACTCACACAGTCACACCAGAGAGCTCGAGCTCAGATCCCCTTCCCCTTCCGCCGCTCGTCGCCGACGCCCCCGTCGCCATCCGCGAGGACCTGACGGCGGTGCAACCACCCTCCACCTCCACCTCCTCCCTCCTGTCCCCGCGTCGCCTCCACTGACCCCCCACTCCCCCACTCACCGCTTGCCGCAGCTCACCAGCCTGGGCATTGCGCCACCCCCTTCCCCAGCAGCAGCCATGGCGAAGAAGCCGCCGCCGCCGCCGCCCACCTCGAGTCCCACCTCCGCCGCCTCGAACACCCCGCCGCTCCCGACCACCACAACCAGCGGCGGCCTCCTCGGCCTCGCCTCGCTCTCCACCTCCTTCCGCTCCCTCCTCGCCGCGGCGCGCCGCTCCCCGGTGACCACGCTGGTGACCGTCTTCTTCCTGCTGGCCCTCGTCATGTACGGCGAGGACGCGCGCACGGTCTTCGAGCTCTCCATCGACGACTACCTCTACCCGGACGCCCCGGCCCTCTACAACGTCTCGGGGCTCCCGCCGCTGGCGCTCCCCCCGCCCGCCTGCGACCTCGCCGCCGGCCGCTGGGTCTTCGACAACGCCTCGCTCCCGGTGTACCGCGAGAGGGACTGCGGGTTCCTCACCAAGCAGGTCACCTGCCTCGCCAATGGCCGCCCGGATGATTTGTGGCAGTTCTGGAAGTGGCAGCCCCACGACTGCTCCCTCCCCACGTACGTCTCCTCCTTCCCCTCCAGATCTGCACCATTGCCTCACCGCATTGCGAGCTCGCATGCATTTCGCTTGATTGTGCTACCATTGCGAGCTCGCATTTCTCTTGATTGTGCTAAAGGTTGTGCCTTTAATCTGTTCCCATCCAATCCAATCGATTCGACTGAATGCGTGGCAGGTTCGACGCACGGAGGTTCATGGAGGCGATGCGGGGGAGGCGGCTGATGTTCGTGGGGGACTCGCTGAACCGGAACCAGTGGGAGTCGCTGGTGTGCCTGGTGCAGCCCATTTTATCCAAGGGCCGGAAGAAGGTGGTGAAGCGGGGCTCGCTCACCGTCTTCCACGCCAAGGAGTACCGCGCCACGCTCGAGTTCTACTGGGCGCCCTTCCTCGTCGAGTCCAACTCGGATAACCCCAAGATCCACAGCATCGAGCACCGGATCATCCGGCCCGACCGGATCGAGGGCCACGCCAGGTACTGGAGGGGCGTCGACTACCTCGTCTTCAACACCTACATCTGGTGGATGAACACCGCCGACATGAAAGTCAGGTCTGCCGCTTCGGTTCTTCACTACTACTTGACTGGATTGACTCGTGTCTCCTCCATCTGCTGCTTTTTGTAAATTGCAATTGAACAATGGGTTTAATCGTCTTCTAACTGTACGTGCTGGATTTTTGCAGGAGACCAAATTCGAGGTATTGGTCAGAGCATGACGAGGTTCCCAGGATTGAGGCGTATGGCCGGGTGTTCAAGACATGGTCTGATTGGCTCAATAACAACATCGATCCTGCTCGGACTTCTGTCTTCTTCATGACAATTTCTCCACTTCACATCAGGTAACTGAAAGCCGCTGCATTTATATTTCCTTTATTTTTCTCTCTGGTGCAAGCAGTGGTGGTTCGCTGTGGACTTTGATTGATCAGTACGTACCATTACGAGTGATTTCAATGCAACCTTGACCTTTGTGGCCAGTGTCGATCCAATTGGACACCATACATAGGCTTGATCGAAGGGATTTGTTGAGCCCAAATTGCCTTCTGGAGCAGAAAGCTTTCTCTTTTTTTGTTCAGCAGGGCACAATGTCACTGTCCACTCAATTAAACTATGTGGTTAATCAGTCAATGAATAAGACTCAGCTGTCATGTTGGTTCATGGCCCACACAGAAAGTGATGGCCTAGCTTTATGGGTCTGATAATCAACTTTCTTGCATGGATACAGAATCCAAATAAAGTTCAGCTTTATGGACTTCACTCTGTACTCACTAGCAGATTTTGGTTGGATATTTCTTGGATTTGTCGTATTTGCATTATGCAATAAAAAAGGAGGGTATTATAGACTTGGTACCATGGTACTAGATGATACTAAACTTTATAGGTTTGAGCATTTGCGAAACTGAAGATGAATAGTCAAAACATTTAAAATTTCATTGAAACCTCTCACTGCATTCCAGGTGGTGTGATTCAAATGGTATATGAGAATTTTAAGGTAAGAAGCATCTGTAGACTTAAGTACACCAAAACTAGCACTTAGGGATGGTGGGGGACTTTTCTTTATGATCTCAACAAACTTCTATGTGGGTCTGGTTCACAATTAGGAAGGCAAAAAGCAGTATTTGGTACAACAGCAAAAATAATAATGTCTCACATGTGGTGTGGTGTGGGTTAGCTGAGACTTCTGTGCCATTTTTTGCATTACAAGCAACATGAAACCCGGAATTTGACAAGAGAAGGATCCCCGCTGTTCTCGAATTGGCTTCTGTATCTGTCCTGATTCCTAACAGAGACTTAGAGTATGACTCTTTGAGTACTGATGATATGTTGGGTTTTTTAACGGTTGAGAAATATCTATACATGGATGCATACTAGAAAATGGACAAACCTGTTAAAATTTAGTTTCTGGTATATGATATCTTGATCAAAGATCTTTTTGCCATTTGTTACATCATGCCATAAATACTATAAGTCTTATTGTACTTCTAAGAAAGAAGTGGCTTCTTATTTAGAAAAAAAAAACAATTGGGTTCCTGATGCCATTGTATGTTGAACTTGTGATTTTGGAGTATTTGAAATTAGGTTGATATGAACAACGCTCCTACAAAACTCTACTTCTGCTAGGATAATTTGAAATACTTATCTGAACATATAATACACTTCCATTGTACACTGCAGCAGTGTTCGTGGGTTCAGAGATGTGCATGCAACACGCTAAAAAAAATTGAAGCTCCCTGTTGAAATTTGAAGGACCCCCAAAGACATCCTTTATCTTGGCCACTGCCATTAACCAGTACTATCTCTTTTCAGTCGAAATGACTTCAGTAACATGTTATCTATCACCATGGTTTGGAAGTTTGATCATTTATCTAATTATCTTCATGCTAGCATAACAACATATCCTTGCTGAGCCTAGGTTGCTTGCACCAGGAGATCTTGACGCACTGCTGGAAGCTATTGGGACCTGGAGCCCTGGAGCTAGAAATGAAATAGGAAATGTGCCTGAATAGTTTCAAAGCTTTTGTTTGCTTGCTGCTGTCCCATTTCTGTACCAGCAGCTAGGAAATTTAGAAAATGTGAGCACAAATTACAACCCAAACTGAATATTTTAGGGGCGCTGAAGCAGATAGAGAAGAATGTTGCTGATTACTCTGTACAAACAATGAAGCATATACATTATACAACACTGATAAGTGACCTTGTAAACTTCCTATATACAGGGTCATAGTGATTTTCTTTTCTTTTTATTTTTTTTTAAATTGAACTTCATATGCTAAAATGGAAGTAGAAACTTTTTTTGTAAATCCAATCAATAAGTTCGGTACAAACATCTAAAGCTATCATCGTAAATAGTAGTAATATCAAACCATATATGGTAGCAAAGTTGAAGGGATGTTCTCTGTGTACTTACAATTGGCCTAAAAATTCATCATTCACATCGGCATTTTGATCTTCAGCTACATAATAAATACCTGTACCATTTTCTTTGTTGTTGATACTTAATCCAGCCATACCATAAACTTAGTAATTATATATGGATGCAATACTATAAACGCAGTATGCAGTGAGTTAAGTACCCATACCATTTTCTTTGTTGCTGATACTTAATCCAGCCATTTTACTGAATGTTTAGCCTCTCAGTCAGAATCTTTTACTTTTTGGATACATTACATACTTATACATCCCCCATAATTATAGATGTGCTCTGTTGCGTACTGACTAGCCTCATGTTAACTTAATAAATATGGTATTTTTTAAGTTTGAAAAAAACATAATGCTTTTAATGCATGATAAATGGCTTATTTAAATAGCATAGGTGTGCTCTGTTACCCATGGCAGATGAATTTTGTTGCCAAGCTCTGTCATTAGGTTTGGAGTCTTGTGCACTGTTAGACACAACTAACTAATTATTATAGTGAGTGCCCTTTGGAGCAGATTGGCAGAGTAAAACATAGCATCTTGTGAGTCTTGAGTATTTCATAGTCCATATTTAGCAAAAGTGAGTGTCAGTGTTTATATAAACCTAATGTTTTTCACAGAAAACTTCCCCCTCATGCCTCCACATTGTTATGCCCTGGACATCGACAAAGCAGGCACCATTTGCTGCATGTTGTACTTTGAATTTGTTTTCACACCTTATATGGCCATATATTAGCAAATTAGCTTTTCCTTTGGTGCTGAATCATATTGCTTTCTTCAAGTATCAGTTGATTTTATTGTGATGCAATCGTGTATCAGTTAAAAAAAAAAACGAAGGAATAAAATTAACAGTTGTGATTAGTTGATGTCAGCATAAAACTAACTTCATGTTTTCTGTTGCTTTTGGGCTGCGAATTAGCACCATATTTTACTCATTTATTTATCCGTGAGGTCTTGCTAAACTTGCTTCCATTCTATGACAACAGCCCACATAATTGGGGAAACCCGGACGGGATCAGATGCGTAAAGGAGACACTTCCGTACCAGAACTACAGCCAGCCCCTGGATCTGTACCATGACATGCGGATGTATGACCTGGTGGTAAAGGTGGCCAGCTCCATGGAGAAGGTTCCGGTGACAGTGATCAACATCACCAAGATGTCAGATTACCGGAAGGATGCGCACACGGGGCTGTACTCCATCCGGCAAGGGAAGCTGCTGACGCCGAAGCAGAAGGCGGACCCAGAGAAGTTTGCGGACTGCATCCACTGGTGCCTTCCCGGCGTGCCGGACGTGTGGAACCAAATACTCTACACAAGGATCCTTTCAAAACCATCTTGGCGGCCTAATTTTAGTCCCCCTCCATCCCAGTATCCGCCTCTTCCAACCCAGTGAGAGTCACAAGCAGGGAGCTTGGGTTTTTTTTACACAACCTAGGAAAATGTATGATTAGTCATTCTTTTTCTCTTCATCATCTTAGGGTAGATTGAGTAAAGGTTAGAGCAGAAGGGAAATGGATGGTACTAATGACATGTAAGATCTTTGATGAAATGTAAATGAGCATGTAAGATATTTGAAGAAGTGTAAATGAGCTGAGTTTGCCAATTGAGCAAACCGTAGTTTGTAAACAGTTGCGCTATGCATGTATATACTAGTACTAGTTTCCAGGCAGAAGTGAACACAAAAGTTGTCTATTGTTTGCTTCCTAATGCTTGGAAACAGAAATCCAAGGTACTCTAGTTCTCGTTACCCCTTTGTGTATAAGTCTACCACAACAGTCGACACGGCCCCCACGGCGAATGGCAAGTCCCGATCGCCATCGATCGAATCCAGCAGGACGGACACCCGGCCGGTCCGCCGGCCGGCGTCGCATTCGCTGATTCGCATCTGTCGCAGGCCCCAACGGAAGTAGGCCTTGCCATCGGGATTATTCAGCAACTGATGATGACAAATTGACAAATCTGCTCGATCGCTCTCTATCTCCATTCAGATACTACGAGTATCGAGCAAGGCGACAGGTGTAGAGAAGGGCGATTGAACAAGCAACTGCTAATCATCACGGCAGATAAAACGGAACGCACGCGTAGCCCGTAGGGTGGAGTGTATGGAACGTACGTCTCGTTACTCTGATGATGATGATGATAACCACTCCTCCCTCTCCAATAAAGAAAACTTGGTATCCAAGATTTTGTGGAAACTTGACTTCATCACAATGTCAAAATAACTAATTAAATTTTATTAACCGATCATGACTTCAAGTTCAGATTGAGATATAAAATATTATGTTCGTTATGTATACATTATTCCTAGCTCACTGAAATGACGCGCTCAAAATTCAGAGCTTAGGAGGCGGCTCTCTAGATGGCTGCCTTCCATTCCATATCAAACGGCTAATAGAACAAACCGATGTTGTGCCTTATTCTTAGCGCGAAAAACCCTGGGCTGCACCACCATAGCATGTCCACACGCCACCGCTAGGCGTGCGGAGGGGATTGCACACCCCCGAGGATCGACCGACCCTTGACCGTGTCGTCTCGCCATCGCCTTCGTATGGTAGCCCGTGGGCTGGGCCTAGTGAAAGGTCACAATGGCTAGAGGGGAGTGAATAGCCTAATGAAATTCTTGCAATGATACTAAATGACAATTTTGCACTCTCTTAACAAAAGTCTTGAATAGATCATAGACTTCACTCTTGTCCAAGAGAAAGAACACCTATGTGTATCTTGTGTAGTAATCCACAATCATAAATCCATACTTGTTGCCCCCCATTGATGTGTATGTGGTTGGGCCAAACAAGTCCATGTGCAACAACTCAAATGCTCTTGAAGTTGACATCTCATTCTTCTTGGGATGTGAGTTCCCATGTTGCTTGCCGGCTTGACATGCACTACAAGGTCTATCCTTCTCACATGTGACATCATGCAAGCCTCTCACTAGATCATGCTTCACTAGCTTGTTTAATTGCTTCATCCCAACATGTTCAAGGCGCCTATACCATAGCCATCCCTTGCTTGACTTGCCAATCAAACATGATGAAAGTTGAGCTTCACTAGCATTGAAATCAACCAAGTACAAGTTTCCATGCCGAAACCCCTTGAAGATGAGATTTGCTTGATCCTTGCTCACCACCTCAACATACTTCTCATCAAATATGCACTTGTAGCCAAGATCACACAATTGTGCCACCGACAAAAAATCGAAGTTCAAAGTATCAACTAGCAACACATTGGAGAGATCCTTGTCATTGAAAATTGCAACCTTTTCTAGCCCCATGACATCACCCTTGCTATTGTCACCAAATGTGATGGAGTTGAATCCACCATTGTCATTTTTATCAAGTGATTTGAACATACTATCTTCACCGGTCATGTGATTTGATGGCCCACTATCAAGCACCCAATGCCTTCCTCTGGCTTTGTAATTGACCTACAAAAAGACATCAAACTTTAGGTACCCACTTTTGTTTGGGTCTTTGAAGGTTAGTCACTAGAGTCTTTGGCATCCAAATAGCTTTCTTCTTTGAGCTCATCCATGGTGTACCAATGAATGTAGCACTCACACCACACTCACTTTTAATAAGCATGTAAGAAGCATTCAACTTGTAAGAGAAAGCACTAGTGTTCTTGTTCTTGCATGCATGCTCTAAATGACCAATTTGCTTGCAACTCTTGTAATAGCTACCATTGTTCTTCACAAAACTAGTCTTGTGAGGAGCAAAGGCGGCCTTGCCTTTCTTGGGGGTATAGCCCAATCCCTCTTTGTAGAGAGAAGCTCTTTGGTTATCCAAGCACATAAGCAAACGGTCCTCACCACCATAAGCCTTAGCCAAGGTGTGATTGAGCTCCTTGACTTCCTTCTTAAGAGACTCATTCTCAACTACTAGTGTAGAATCACATGCATGACCAACACTACTAGATGAGGTAGAAGCATGGGAGCATGAAGGGTCAAGTGATGCAACAACAATTGAATCATCAAGTGAATCACATGATGTAGCCACATCTTTCTTTTCTGTGATCACAACTTGTGATTGCTCTTTCTCTTGCTTCTCAACTAGAGAAGAATGAGCTTTTTCAAGCTTGGAGTGAGCTTTCTCTAGCTTCTTATGGTCTACCTTTAGACTCTCATAAGAAGCCCTCAACTCCATAAGTTCTTGCTCAAGATTTTGTTTATCCTTGCGCAAGCCCTTACATTCTTTCCTAGAGTCATTGAAAGCACCTTTGCAATTCTCAAGCATGACCCATAGTTCTTCTTTTATGGTCTCATCATCATCATCACTCTCATCATCACTATCGGGTGAAGGTTGTACCTTAGTGGCCTTGGCCATGAAGCAAGATGATGGAGCACCAAATAGAGAAAGCTTCTCTTGAATGGCAATGCTTGCGTGCCCCTTCTTCTTCTTCTTCTTGGAACCATCATCATCATCACTTGAGGAAGATGAATCACTTTTCCAAGTTGCCACATGAGATTCACCCTTCTTCTTCTTGTGGGAAGAATCTTTCTCCTCCTTCTTCTCTTGCTTATTCCTCTCCTTCTTCATGGCATCTTCATCATCACTTACTAGGGACACTTGGCAATGAGATGATCCTTGCTATTGCACCGGAAGCACTTCATGGGACGGTCACTTGACTTGGATGAGCTTCTCTTGCTCTTGGACCGGTACCCCTTCTTCATGAGCTTCCCCATCCTCTTCACAAGGAGTGCCATTTGCTCACTCACTTATTCTTCTTGTTCACTTGAGCTAGAGCATGGTTCATCTTCACTTGAAGACTCTTCCTTCTTCTTCTTGCCCTTGCTCTTGGATGATGTGGCCTTGAATGCCACACTCTTCTTGTCATCATCCTTCTTCTCACTTTCCTTCTTCTTCTTCTTCACCAACTCTTACTTCTCATGATCTTCTCTAAACTCATCATCGGTCATAACTTCTTGAAGGACTTGGTTGGGTGTAGACTTCTCCCTCATGGTTGTCTTCACCATGACGGTCTTCAACATGTCAAATCTCTTGGGAAGGCACCTCATGAACTTGGTGGAGAATTGTGTATCCTTGATCTCTTTCTCCAAGTCCTTTAAGTTCATTGACAATGACTTGGAGCCTATGGAACATCTCCGGCACACTTTCATCTTCCTTCATTGAGAAGCTTGCAAACTTCTCTTGCAACATGTAAGCTCTTGCGGTCTTCACACTTTCGGTGCCCTCATAAGCTTCTTCTAGCTTCTTCCAAATGTCATGAGCCACCTCAAGATTCTTGATGAGCTCAAAAGCTTTATCATCAAGTGCCTCATGGAAAGCACTCACGGCAACATCATTTGCTTGTTGCTTCTTCTCTTCGGCCGGTGTTGGCACCGCACCCTCAACAAGCTCAAACTTTGTTTCCACCACTTTCCACACCTCAAGGTTGATTAACTTAAGATGACTCTTCATCTTGAGCTTCCACTTGGCATAGTCATCGCCACGAAACGATGGTGCTTTCTTGGTGTTGTTGATATGCAAAACCAATGCCATTGCTTCACCGTAGGATGTTAATCCAACTCAAACAAACGGTGCCCAGCTCCAATACCACGTGAAAGGTCACAATGGCTAGAGGGGGGTGAATAGCCTAATGAAATTCTTGCAATGACACTAAACCACAATTTAGATAGCAAGGCGGCAAATGTGCAAAGCTAAAGCTTCGACTACGCTAAGCAAGTCGTCCTACACAATGCAAGGCTACTCAAATCAATTGCACAACAACCACGGTGATTAAGCTACACAAAGACGGTTCACCGGCAACCAAACAAGTAGTTCTAACCCACGCGGTTTTAGTCTACACAAGAAGAGGTACGGGCCAACCTCACAAGCAATTCTACTTTGCGGGAATGTAAAGAGAGGATGAAGGTTTATACTGCCGCGTAGAGATGAAGATGGACAATCACCGGCATAGAAACCAATCACCTAGAGATGCTCAAGCACAATCACAATGGAGGTCGAAGCCTCGGCAATCACAAATCAACACAATGATTTTTTACCGAGGTTCACTTGCTTCCCGGCAAGCTAGTCCTCGTTGTCGCGATGCACTTGCTTGGTGAGTTGCCCGCTCAATTGGCTCGGTGCTAAAGACCCCGACGGGGAGCCGCAACCTCCACACAAGACAAGGATCCACAAGCCACGAGCAATCCACTAGAGTACCCTTTCGCGAACTCCCGCGGGGAAGGATCAAGACCCCTCACAAGAACCCAGTGTGGCTTCGAACAATCACCAAGTCGAGCTCACCACCACCCGCTGCTCCAAACCGTCTACGGTGACGGGAATCACCGAAGAGTAACAAGAATCCGCAGCTCACTCGATGAACAAGTGCCTCTAGATGCAACTCTCAATGCAAATCACTTGTTCTCACTCAAATCTCTCTCAAGAATTATCAACCTATCCAAGAGATAAGTGGGGAGGAGTGTCTCTAGCTCAAAGTATGCTCAAGAGTGTTAGAATGGGCAAGAGAGACCTCCCATGGCCGGCCATTCCATATTTATAGGCCTCCATCAAAAATGGAGCCGTTGGGACCTCGGGCCGACCAACTCCACTGCGCCGGACGCGTCCGGCGCCTGCTCGCTACCAGCTGAAATCGACCGTTGCCCGTTCGAATGCCGCCACGTCAGCGCGTCCGGCGCTGCCCTTGCCGTGCGTCTGGCGCTCCACGCCCGGAGTCCGGCGCTAGCGTCCGCCGAGGTGCTGAACTCCAGAAGTTTCTGGAGTGCGTCCATCGACCGATGGACGCCACCCCTCAGCGTCCGACGACGTTCACGGGGAGCAGCCAGCCAGCCAGCGCTCGAGCATTGCCATGCGTCGTGCCGTCGATCGCCGGACGCCGAACACCTGCCGTACAGCGTCCGCTGCTGTCAAGGCAGACGCGTCCGTCGCCGTTGAATGCGCCACGCCCGCGCACGCGCCAAGTCTGTCGGACGCACGACCACCTGGCGTCCGGCGCGAACCTCGCGGCGTCCAACGCCGGCGTCCGCCGAAGCCGCGCGCCGAAGGAGTTGCTGGACCGCGTCCGGCGCTCCTTCGCGCGTCCGGCGCTTCGCGACAGCCGCGTCCGGCGCCGTCGACTTGATTCCATGTTGTCGAAACGACACACCGTCTTCGCTCCAAATCCATCCTTTTGCCTTGGGTACCAACTCCACCAAGTGTAGACCTCGTCTCCAGCACCCGAGTTAGTAGTACAAGCACGACCAAGCCGGCAAGAGTTAGCCCTCTAGTTAGTCTCTCATGCATCATGCAAAGTAGCAACTAGAGGCACTTACGACCGCGAATGAACCGAGGAAACCCCTCTTGATAGTCGGTTATCGATCCTAAATGTGATCACACTCGCTAAGTGTCTCGATCACCGAACCTAAAAGCCCTATCAAGTATACCTTCGCCTTGATCTCCACGGGTGTTTCCATCCATCACCGGAGCTCGATCACTTCACATGTCCACCATGTTCATCACCATGATCGCCGTGCTCCATCATCCACCGTCACGTTGCTATGTGTCTAACCACACTTAGAGCAAAGCATTAGCAACGTTGAGTGTCATTAATTACCAAAACAAAACCGGAGCTTTCACCTAGATCACCCCTCTGTGGTGCCATGCCCTGGTCGAGTCGATTTGATGGGCTTCTCCCTTTATTCCTTTTGCACGAATTGGTGTCGAAAAGCGTTGTTAGTGAATTTCTCCAAATAGATCTGAAACTTGGATACTAATAAATGCAAATGTGTTTAAGATTGCTAATTTATTCTCTTCTTGTGTCTTCATTGGCTGTCGGGTTTTATCGATAATGATCGCTACCGGTCTTCACGGCAGGTCACATGGATATTCAGATCCGTCCCCTCTTTGGATCCCACTTCTGCATTTCAAGACCTTGTGCACCACCTATCGTGCATATCTGACAGGAGATTACTTGTTTTATAGATCGAGCATGGGACAAGCAAGGGTAATGTGTCATGGGGCACATGCCCCCTCTTCAAGGGCAAAATCTTCCTTCCGAGTGGCCTAGCTGTCTCTTTGTACTTCGCATCATCCATCTATTGTTGTGAAATGCATATTTCCGTTCATAGCCACTTTTTTGAATTTGAACAACTTTGTTGGTAACCATCGACACACAAATATCAATTCAACCATACATGTGGATATAATAATGGTATGATGAGTAAAAATTTTGTTCCAGAATTTAATAAATCCCTTTGTTAAAGGCTTTGTTTAGCTGCATTTGTATTCACCTGAAACCTCGTTGTTAGGGATGGATTAAAATTAAAAAATAATCTTTATATGAATCCACCCTAATATACGCTGATTATTGGCCTAACTAACAAGACCTAAGAGGTTGGCTTAAAACTATACGACGTGATTAAGCGGATTTTCAAAAAAAAAAAAGTGACTAGATATTCCTCGCTCCATGGCTTGAAACGGCCCAGCCTTCACCCTTTGTCCGTTGACTTGCACCAACAAGTTGAATAATTCAGTGCCACGAACGACCCTAAAATTGTACTTACGCTTTAAAAAGGCTGCTAGCGCCGCAGGAGCTGGGATTACACTGCACGCCAGAAAGGCAGCATGTTCCAGCATGCCAGAGTGGAGAGAGTGCCACGGTCAGAGGCGCAGGTGCACTCTCAATTCAGTAATTCACGGCCCCAGAAATGCAGCGCGTTGCATTGTATTGCAGTGCCCGGCTCCGCGTCGTCAAGTCAAGAGAGCACCAAAAACAACTCGGGGAATTCAGACTGATGGCCCCAAAAGATATGGTTTTTTTCAGGATTAGTTTCTTGACCATACACTACACGTCCTCTCTGACTGACTGACTGACTAAACAAGCTTTGCGTACCATTCCAAATTCCCAATCATCCCGGCCTCCTTCTTCCTCCTCCCTCTCCTCTGTGGCCACATCGTGCACGCGCCGGATGCCATCTCTCTCCCTCTCCATTGGCAGGTTGCCGGCGTATATGACTAGCTAAACAAGCAATCAAAACACCAGAGCTCGCGGAGACGACGACCAGCACACACAGTGAACTGGCAGCCGCCGACATGCACCTGCAGCTCCTCCTCTTCTTGCTCCTCTTCCTCCTCTCCGATGCGACCGCCGGGTCGTCGTGCAACCGGCAGTGCGGCAGCACGACGGTGCCGTACCCCTTCGGCTTCTCCGGCGGCGGCGGCTGCCCGATCCTCCTAGCCTGCAACGCCAGTGCGTCCACGGCGCTGCTCCCGGGCAGCAGCACGGCGGCGGCGGGGGAGGCGTACACGGTGCACTCGTTCAACCCCACGGCCTCCACCTTCCTCGTCTCCCTCGCGCCGTCGTGCAACCGCAGCGTGCCCAGCGCCATGGCGGCTCTCGCCGGCGCAGGCGCAGGCGGGTACAGCGTCTCGTCCCGCACCGGGCTCTTCCTCCGCGGCGGCTGCGCCCCCACGACGGCGGGCTCGAACAACTCGAGCAGCTGCAACGTGCCCTCGGGCGTCATGTCGGCGATCCTGCGCACGGCGCAGTGCGGCGCCGGCGGCAACGACAGCTCCTGGACGTGCGTGCTGTCCGCACCGCCGCAGCCGGGCAGCCCGGCCGCAGCGAGCGGCGAGGACGAGTTCCTGCGCTGGGACGAGGTGGCCGCCGCCGGGTGCCAGGACGCGCTCACCTCGGCGGTGTACGCGGACACGGCGCAGGGCGCGTCCATCGAGTTCGGCGTCGCGGAGATGGGCTGGTGGCTCGACGGGAGCTGCAACGGCACCGGCACCGCCGCCGGCGGGCAGTGCGCGACGAACGCGACGTGCCAGGACGTGCGCACGCCGGGCGGGGCGTGGGGGCACCGGTGCGCGTGCGCGGACGGGATGGCCGGCGACGGGTTCGCCGCCGGCGATGGGTGCTACCACGACGACGGCGCGCCGACGAGCGGTGAGTGCACAGTGCTGCTCGTGCTTTCGTCATCGATTTTGTACATTGTTGCTGTCGTTCTCGTCATGGTGAACTGTGTTCTCGATCGCGTCGCCATTGCGTGTGCCGCGGACGCTCTCTCGTCTCCACTCTCGAGTGGTGGGTAAGCGGCCAGGTGGGGCCAGGCGTGACATTGACACGTCAGCTCGGTCCGAAAGTCTTTGCAGCTGCGCTCAATCATATGCGACCTAGCTCAATAAATTCTACGTGTACATACAATTTACATACTGTAGAAGATGTAAGCCGGCCCTAGAAGATATTGCTCTCGAGTTTAACTTCGTTATTATAGAGAAGTCGTGGTCACGGGGCCTTACAAACGCGTATGTCCACGTCACCACTCACCACATGACTTGAAACAGGGCTACACATGAACTCAAAGAGAAATAGACACAAATGAATGTTTCCAACAGGTTGGATCTCCGTTAGATTTTCTCTAAAATATAATTCCTATAGATTGAGTCATTCCATAACAATAAAATTTCAGGACGACCAACCTTTGTTCCAAAGAGCCACATAGGAAACAATTCTATAGGTTTAATCCTATACAAAATTCCTACATGAATCAGTGTGGAAGCGGGAACATGGATAATCAATAACTAAAAGTATGTTTAGTTTGATAGATACTTATGGATAGAAGTTGGTGGACCATACATTTGGTTCATGGGCATACTAGACGTGACAGTGGCCTAGAGAGAATATTATTTAATTTACTAGATTGCCAATAAAAAAAGATCGGATGAGCTTATCTACATTTTCTATTTTTATTTATTATTTTAAGAACTAATTTGATGATTATTAGTATGCTATATTAATACTTAGTAATTATGATGGAATATTACTTTTAATTAGCGGTATACTATGTTGAGTATGCTTCATTTGTGTGCCAATTAGGATAGTAGTAACTAGTAAGATTATTTTGTCTCATTGCATATTTGTTAATGTATGATTAATTTTTATTATTTAGTTAACATATATAATTATTAAACTATTCTCATCCATCCAACAAAAAATGGCCGGGCCAATCTATTGAACTAAAAATACAGACATGGCTAGATTTATCCCTAGTAAATATACGGATGAACATATCCTATCCAACCTTGCTCTCAATCAAAATATCCTCTTAATATATAGAAACATGCAATGTATCTAAATCTAAATACTCAAAGTTTGATCTCTAAATCATACTCCCTCCATTCTTTAAATATAAAGTGTGATTTGACTTAGTTTGGTCTACACAGACAAAATTTAAATGCTAATTCCTCTTGTAATACATCATATGTGGCAACAAAAAATTGATCATTAGAGAGTATTTTCTAAATACTACTCCATCCATCTCATAATTGTAAGGCTTTCCTACATTTTTAGATACATATATTTTACTAGGTATTTAGACATAATGTGCATAGTAAAAGTTATGTGTTGAAAAAACAAAATGTCTTATAATTTAGAACTAAAGGAGTAATATAACGCAAATTATAGCATATAATACTTTTTATTATGAAGTTTGAATTTGGAAACATGTGTGCGATCTCGCGTAGATCGGCCGGGACGGGGGCCAAAAGACACGTGCCTGTTTTAGCTCGAGCAACAATCAAATGGTAACGTTCACTAAAAAAAACATCCAAATGGTAACGTGGGCTGGGGATGGGAGCGCCCCACGGGCCTCAATCCATCCTCGGATGGGTCGGGCCGGGATCCGGTGAGGATTTGTAATTTCAGATGGATTTCATATTGGGCTTCCAAAGGAGGCCTTTAGAAGGCCCAGTTGCTGCAGCAGCAGCAATCACGCGGCTCTCTCTGACTTTTTTTTTTTTTTTGACAACATCGGTTCTCTCTGACTGATGACTGACTAAACAAGCAGAGCCGGCTGCCGTGTGCCGTCTCTTTCTCCATTGGCCATTGGCATGGCATGGCATGTTCCTCCAGCTCTACAATTTCAATATTAGGCAGGGGGCAGCCGCAGGCGTACATGACTAGCTAAAGCTCAGCAAGCAATCAAAACACTACTCGCCGCAAGCACACAGCGCATACCGACCGGCAACGTGAACTGCCTGCCTAGTGCCTACATGCGCCGCCTACTCCTCCTCCTCCTCCTCGTCCACCTCGATGCAACCTCCACCGCAGCCGCCACCGGCGTCGGCGTCGGCGTCGGCAGCAGCTGTACCGACCGCCGGTGCGGCAGCACCGCGGTGCCGTACCCTTTCGGGTTCTCCGGCGACTGTCCCATCCTCCTGCGCTGCAACGGCAACGCCTCCGCGTCCACGCCGCTCCTCCTGACGAACACCACCGCGGCGTACCCGATCGTCTCGTTCAACTCCAGCGCCTCCACGTTCGTCGTCACCGTCGCGCCCTCATGCAACCGAACCGTCCGCGAGGCGCAGGCGTCGCTCGCCGGCGCCTCCTACGGCGTGTCCTCCCGCACCGGGCTCATCCTCCGCGGCGGGGCCGGCTGCCGCGCGCCTAATTCGTCGTCCAGCTGCAGCGTCAGCGACAGCGTTCTGTCGGGCCTGTTCCCCACGGCGCAGCAGTGCCGCGGCAACGACACCGCCTCCGTGTGCGTGTCCACGGCGCCGCCGGCCGCGGCGAGCGGCGAGGGCCAGTTCCTGCCGTGGAGCAAGGTGGGCGACGCCGGGTGCGAGGACGCGCTGACGTCCGCGGTGTACGCGAGCACGCCGGCCGGGGTGCCCTCGGTGGAGTTCGGCGTCGCGGAAATGGGGTGGTGGCTCAACGGGGCGTGCAACAGCACCGTGGCAAACGCTACCGAGGTTCGCTGCGCGCAGAACGCGACGTGCCACGACGTCGAGACGCCGGGCGGGACGAGAGGCCACCGGTGCGCGTGCGTGGACGGGATGTCCGGCGACGGGTTCGCCGCCGGCGATGGATGCCACTTCGCCGCGGGTGAGTTCTTCGTCCTGATCATTGTTGACTTGTTGCTCCGCCTGTCGGAGTCTCGCCGTCTGACGGATCCACGGGTGCCACAGAGGATCCGTCTCGTGTGGGAGGTGTTGGTGAGCGGGGCCCGGCGTGCCACGTCATCCGGGCCAATTAAGTCTTTCCCTGCGGTCAATCACGCGGCTGCTAACTAATCATAGTTCACACTCACAACCCACCAAGCTATGTTACGTTGCCTTAAGCCATTAATGAAGCAATATATAGTGGCATCACTTTCTAAAGGAGAGCACCACTAGTTTATGTCCATCTTCATCTCAAACGCAACTACTGCTAAGCAATTTCATACTCGAGCTTATTTCCTTGGCTTAGCACCTATATGACACAATCTTTTTCTCTTACAACAAAACATCATCAGTCGAAGAAATCATCAGCGAATAGGGCACAAGTTGGCTCTAACTTTCCATTTATAAATAAACAGCAAAAAAGAAGAAGAGAGAACTAGTTTTGTGTTTTGCTGATTGAACAAAACGAAACTCCCTAGATACAAGTATTGTTGCCACCTTTTTCTTCTAATTTCACATCATTTAGACTTTCCAGCGCCTTAAATAATGCAGGCGCCAGAGATGGAGACTGGGTTTGACAAATAGGATAGCAGTGCCTGCCACGTGTTTGAATTTGAAACAGCCACAAACTTGATCCTTATTTGAGGCCTTGACCTTTTCACATTGAAAATACACCACATTTTTTTTGCAATTTCATAACCTTTCTTGAATTCAACACGCCGGCATAGGTTACGAAACGGGATTTGTATTTTCTTATGTATGTTTCCACATTGACTCTTCCGGGTCCAACAAATTTTGTCTGGAAGAATTTCCGGTTTAATTTTCTCAAGTGGCAACCGTATCTTAGCCAGAGTCGAGCTGTCAACAAAGACTGGCTGTCAACAAAGACTGGCTGATCCCACCTACTGTAGCTAGGAGTATCACCTATCTGAGCAAAACCATAATAAATTCAAATTATGATCTGAGTATAAATGAAGCACTTTTAGTACTCCTCAACAGAAACCCAACCAACTGCCACCAAGTACCAGAATCTGCCTCAATTTATGACCTTACCAAGTCAATGCATTACAACTTTTGTTTTATCAAAAACAAATATAAACTCTACAATATCATTCCCATTGTAATGCTCACATCTTTTTTCTGTTTTTTTTCTTCTTCTTTTGCAGGGAGTTCCAAGAAGAAGGTTTTCCTCATAGCTGCAGGTAAAACCAAAAACTATCATAACTATTTTACTTTGACTTTTACTGTTTGTCAGTGCAACACGGCAGTAATCTATCCTGTTGTGTACGGCATGGTGAGAACAACGAGATGAGTCTAGTCAAGTCAGCTTGTCGCTCTTTTCGCTGCCGGTTACGTGCAGTTTCAAGCACGTTGATTGCTGACTGCTTGACCTCGAATAATTCTGCAAAACACAAACGAAAGAAATGAAAAAAGAGAATTTTTTATGTAGAGAAATGAGATTTTTGTTGCATTTTTTGACCAGTAGTAGTAGGTATAATCAGATTTGTCAATTTCAACGGCAGGTGTTCTAGCTGGCGTGGCGGCGGCCGGCGTCGCGCTTCTGCTGTGGCGGCTGCAATGCCGGCGGCGGCACAAGGCCGGGCGGTCGGCGTCGGAGAGGCTGGCGGCGATGCGGCTGCTGTCGGAGGCGGCGACGTCGAGCGGCGTGCCGGTGTACTCGTACGCGGAGATCGCGCGCGCCACCAACTCCTTCTCGCACACGCACCGCCTCGGCACCGGCGCGTACGGCACCGTGTACGTCGGCAAGCTCCTCGGCAGCAGCTCGGCGTCGCTGGTGGCCATCAAGCGCCTGCGCTGCCGCCACCACCACCACCACCACCACGATGACGACGACGAGGGCGCGGCGGCGGAGGCGGCGCTGCTGCTGAACGAGATCAAGCTCATCTCCTCCGTCAGCCACCCCAACCTGGTCCGCCTCCTCGGCTGCTGCCTCGACCGCGGCGAGCAGGTGCTCGTCTACGAGTACGTGCCCAACGGCACGCTCTCCCAGCACCTCCTCTCCGGCGGGACCGACGGACGCAGCCGGCTGACGTGGCGGGCGCGGCTGGGCGTGGCGGCGGAGACGGCGGCGGCCATCGCGTACCTGCACGGCATGCGGCCGCTGCCCATCTTCCACCGCGACGTCAAGTCGAGCAACATCCTCCTGGACGCGTCGCTCCGCCCCAAGCTCGCCGACTTCGGCCTGTCGCGCGCCGTCGACCGCCTGGAGGCGGCGCGCTCGCACGTCTCCACGGCGCCGCAGGGCACCCCCGGGTACGTGGACCCGGAGTACCACCAGAACTTCCACCTCTCCGACAAGAGCGACGTGTACAGCTTCGGCGTCGTGCTGCTGGAGCTCATCACCGCCATGAAGGTCGTCGACTTCGACCGCCCGCCCGCCGAGGTCAACCTCGCGTCCCTCGCGCTCGACCGCATCGGCAAGGGCAGGGTCAGCGAGATCGTCGACCCGGCGCTCCTCGCCGGCGACGGCGCCGAGGAGTGGGTCATGGACTCCGTCCGCCTCGTCAGCGAGCTGGCGTTCCGGTGCCTCGCGTTCCAGAAGGACGTCCGGCCGTGCATGAGCGAGGTGGCCGCCGAGCTCCACCGGATCAGGCTCGCCGCCCCGGTCCCGGACGACGGCGACTCCGAGGAGCCCGGGTCAAGGTTTCGGCCTGTGAGTATGATGGACATCCAGATCGACGTGAGCCTGGACGGCCCGGACGCAGTGGCCAAGAAGGCGGCGGCGGCGGCTTCGCCGGTGTCGGTGCAGGAGGTGTGGGTCAGCGACCAGAGCTCGCCGTCGACCAACGGCTCCATGCCACGCTTTTCTGAGCGTAAGCTATAGCTCTTGTACACTGATGAGGAAACCAATGCGATTTGACACAAATTTTTGCCCCTCATTTTCTCTAGTAAAATCCAGTGTCCAAAGATGGCATCCATCATTGTAAAGCTACAATTTTTTTATATAAAAAAACCATAATGTACTGTACAGCATTATCTGAAAATATCATTGGCATTACTTAGTACAAAAACTGCCCATGGTATTGCTACAGCGTCAGGAGAGAAGGCATCTTTGGTTTCCTTGGTCGTGATTTACCATGCAAGCAAGAAGCATCTGTATTGGCCACAAGAAGATGCCTCAGAACTGCAGAAACTCCATAGTTTTATCAGAACACAAAATACACACACAAGAACAATATCCACACTTTGTTTCCTTCACCAATTGCACTGGGCACATGGAATCTTTGGGGAATACACTGGGTTTCACAAGGAACAAGCAGAAGATGAAGCTACCTATATAAGCACTGAAGCCTGCAAATAGCAAAGACACTGAAGGAAAACCATTCCAGAAACAGAAAACAGCATCCTGCTGCAACATCTGAACTGAAAGAACAGAAGAACAAGAAGATGTGCTACAAGGTGGAGTGCAGCAAGTGCGGCAAGTTCACCTGGAACGGCTGCGGCAAGCACGTCGCGGCCGTGTACGAGAAGATCGAGAAGGGGAAGCACTGCACCTGCAAGCCATGGCCAGGCGTCGACACCAAGGCAGCAGAGGGATCCACATCGGCTGCCAAAGAAGGTGAGACGCCCCCTTGCTGAATTTCTCGTCTGAAGTGAAGTTCCAATATCACAGGAAGCTGACCCGTCTGCTGAACTTCGACTGTTTTGGGTGGTTTGCAGGTGAAGCGAAAGCTTGAATTCCATGGAAGAGATCCACAAGTTTTGCCGCTATCCGATTGAAGGAGCTTGTCTTTGAGAAAATTATGGTTTTTTTTTTTTAACACCGGCAGGAGCTTAGCCCGGCAATAATTTGAGAAAATGATGTTTGCATCTGTTATTTACCTATCTGTTTGTACTGGTTTGTGGTTTCCATAGATGTGTAATAAAACAATGTTAACTTAGTCCAAATTTTTGCGTTGCTGAAGAAAATCATTGACCAATATGCCATGTCATACTATCGGTAATGTGTCATTGATTCCTCTTCAGCGACTGAACCAGATCCTCCTTTGTCATCATCTCTCCTCGTGTTGCTACGGGGATCAAGTATTTCAAATGGTGCTGTCAGTGGTGAAATTGCTAGTCACGTTAGACTTTACCCTGTTGGATTCTTGTTGTATATAAAGCAATTCTTTAGGAAAAGAATCACGCGTCGCTACCATACTGCTGCGGATGATATGCTACAGTATTGCACAGCTGTGAAGCTGCGGCTCAAGAGCACACCATGGTGCTCTGAGAGGCTAGTCATTTGTTCTTCCAAAAGTTGAAGGAAGCAACAGCATGAACAAAAGCATTTTGAACATAAATTGTGGCAGCAAACAACAATACGCACAATTTTAAACGCTTGTTGGGAACTGGGATATTAATACCAGGTCAAATGGAAGAATCCGTAACTATACATTGTTGCATAAAAAAAAGAACATTTATGGTGTTTATCCCATGATGAGGGAGGACACCAAAGAAACCGACTGTACTACTACAGATTCTAGTGGCACCATGGGCCTGAAATAGTATTGGAGTGCAGCAGATACGGAAATATTCAGCATGAAAGACTCGCAAACATTTCGTCCAGAGTAAACCATCATTCGGTTAGCTGAAATGTTGTCTTCACTGGAAACTGTAATCAGGGCTGATGTCTAAACTGAGTTGGAAAAGTTCAGTAAACTCTTTGATCATGGAATCATATGCTATATCCATCAATGATGCATCATCGATTTCTCCTGCACCAGATGCCGTCCGCAATATCTCCTTAATGCTCCCCACGCCACGGTCCTTTATACCACAAGGATCAATCATCTTAAATGGAGCTAGGTCAGTTGTGACGTTCAGTGCAAGGCCATGATAAACTATGTACCGCGAACCATGAATCCCTATCGCTGCAACTTTCTGATCCCCTAGAGAGGAAATGGAGATATCATATGGCACCCCTTGATTATACAAGCATTAGAAAATACCAATGAATTAACTGGAAATTTGGTAAAATACTTGAAAATTTCTGAAGGGCACATACCAACCCAAACACCAGTGAAATCTTTTACTCTTGTTGCCTTGATAGAGAAGGCGGATTTCAGTGCACGGATGATCACTTCTTCAAGTGACCTAAAGTACCAGTCAAGATCCTTTATGTGATAATCCAAATTCATAATCGGGTACATCACAAGCTTGGAAAAACAAAATAAACAACTGTAAGTATGAAGTCTTCACTCATGATAGCTGCAAAGTATATTTTCTGAACAAAAGACTGAACAAGAGTATGCAGTATGGAGTCAAGATCAGTTGTATCCTGACTTCAAACATGACCAATGCTAGAGTCTATACTTGTTACTAGGAGCTATAACTAAACAGCAGCCAGAATTAGGAAGCAACTGATCAATAAACGCACTATGCAACTACAAAATCATATATGATAAATACCTGTCCAGGGCCATGGTACGTCACTTCCCCGCCACGATCATTATGGTAAAGCTCGAAAGGAGCATCTTCCTTTTTGAAATGGAGGTATTCCTCCTTGCTGTCGGTGCCCAATGTAAAAACCGGTGGATGTTGCAAAGCGATCAAGGTGTCAGAGTGGTCTTCGCCGCTCTCTTTCAACCTTTTCCTCCTCTCAACAATGGACTTCTGCCAAGAGTAAGCCTCCCCGTAAGGAACTAACTGCCGGTGTAGGTCAAACAATTCGCACCTGCATAACACAGCTACCATCATCACCGAGACGGACACGACCGAAGCAGTAAAATTTAGGAGCAGGTTGTGCTGAACATTATGTTCTGGGAATTTGACTTAGGTGTAGCAGAAGAATGATGGTATTGAAACAGCAGCGCAAACTGTTGCTAGTAGACGTAAATATCCAAGAGTGAAGGAGATCAGAACTGTTGATGATTCAACTCGTGAACGAGCAACCTCACAGTCACTTGTCCAATTGGGTTTTTAGAATCTTTCGGTGGTATTCTATTACTACAAATTGACGACACATCTATAAATCTGAGGCTTGCTGAATCTTACACTACTGCAATACCAAAATTCAGAAGCACGCATTCCATCACCGAATGGAGCATTCGACAAGGCACATCAACTGGAAGTGAAACGCCTAATAAACCACAAAAGTGAGCGACACTAACGCAAGGGATCAACGAGCGCATACCTCCTCCTGCCGTCGGCGGCGGGCGGACGGGGCTCCGTCGCGGTGGCGGCAGCGTCGGATCGGGCGCCGGCCGCAGCGAGGCGCAGGCTTCCCCTCCGGTGGCGCGCCGAGGCGGCGGCCGTGGGCGCCGGCAAGGGCGCGGCCGCGGCACCGTGGTGGCACGGGGAGCAGGGGGCGGCGGCAGCAGGGCCATGGCGACGCGTGGCGATGGGGGCGTGCGCGAGGAGTACGGCCCCTTTTGTGGTCCCCGTGCGCCGCCGGCGGCGGCGGCGGCGGGCGGACGCGCCGAGGCGGGCGCCACGCTCGGCGTCGGTTAGGAAGTCAGGATCCGGCCCAGGGAGGGTCGTTGGGCCATCGGCCTAACACCTTGTAGCACGGAACATGGGCTGTGGCGTCCATCGATAATTACCAACTGAAAATGTTGATGTAACGGTTCTTGATAAATGTGGGCCCAATGAGACTGGTCTCCAACGAACATCGTATAACAAACATTCAAATCAAAGGAGGTATGATATACTCCTACCTAAGATAAGACAATGTGCACAAACCACCGCCTAAAAACTTGGGTTGTGACTCGCCGGGGGAGCTCTGTACAAATTTATTCCATGCTAAACGGCCTCTTGGTCGTCCTCGTTGGACATTTGGACTGGGATAGACACACAGTGCAGACAACTAGAATAAAGGAGAATATCTTAGAAGCCCAGACAAATTCGTTTAGGTATTAAGCCTTTTTGTTTGAATTTAGTTGGAAGGCGCTCGAAAATAAAATTTTGTTAGCGGAAGGCCTTCCGTCCGTTTTAACCGGTAACGGTGTTAAGTAAGAGGTAAAAAGACGATTTTACCCCTAGATCAAAAAATAAAAAAAATATATGATTTGGAGTGTTTATAATATTTTGAGTGTATATATATACTTAAATTATGGACTCCGCTATTTGAAGCGCAGCGCTCTAAACACCGGCTGCATGCACCTGCCAACAACAGTGCTACAGCCGAAAATAGGTGAGAGAGAAAATATTACTACTACGGTTTCAGAATTTAAATGATATGCTGACTTTCTAATTTTATTTAAGATGACACGATCGTAAACCCATTAAAATGGAAAGAAAAAGCATGCAGACATGCCGCTGATCTGACAGCTTAAAAGATGTGCCATGCACAAGGAAAAAAGAATCTTACTACTAATACGGGAATACCAAATCGAAGACAGAGAAAGAATCTTAGTACTAATCACATGCATGCAGTCAACGCTCCATTTATTTCCTTGTTGCTTTACGTTTGCGGAAAGAAATAGTAATAAACATATTTTGCGGAAAGGATCGCCGAACCTGGCTGCGCGCCGCCGACCGCTCTAAATAATGTTTAGAGGGCTATGCTCCAAATAGCGGAGTCCATAATTTAAGTATATACATATACTCAAAATATTATAAACACTCCAAATCATATATATATATATATTTTTGATCTAGGGGTAAAATCGTCTTTTTACCCTCTACTTAACACCGTTAACTAGTTAAAACGGACGGAAGGCCTTCCAGCTAACAAAATTTTACTTCGAGGTCTTCCAGCTAAATTCGAAAAAAAAGAGGCCCAATATCTAAACAAATTTGCTTCTCGGCCTTCTAACAAATTCTCCCTAGAATAAATCCTAGCGAAAACACACGGGGACAAGAAACACTTGGTCTGCTAAAAGAAGAAGAAGAAGGAGGAGGAGGAGGAGGAGGAGGAGGAGGTCCGTACAGGCTGGGGGGACTCCAAATTAGGTCCAAAATATCAATCAATAATAAGGATAATCATAATCATCCTCCATCCCATCACAAATGATCTCCAATTATCCCCCCGTCACTATCGATTTGAACAGCAGCTACTATTAGTGACGCGATTCTGATGCTGATTCTGAGCGTGGTAGGGGCGCTTGCGCACGACGCAGTGGCTACAACGAGACTACGACACGTCGTCACCAAGAAGGGCCCAGGACAGGCAGCGGTAGCAGGCGTGCGATCCAATGGGCTGCGTGCGCCCCACGGATGGGCCACCACGGCACAGGCCCAGGCTGTGCGCGTCCACGCAGGGCCGCCGCTTTACGCGACAGCCAATTTACGCCGCTCCGCGCTTCGCGCTCCCCCACACGGGCACACGCGACACGGCCACTCCTTGAATTCCTTCTCCCTTTTCAATCGTTTCTGCCTCGTGCGGTCGTGCCATTGCATCTGCTTGCACGACTCTTGCACGACTGCACTGCACTGCATCTGCATCCCGATTCCCATCGACACCATTCACAAGTCCCAACCCAGCTCCGGCGATTGCACAGCTTGCCGTGCCGTATCCGCCGCTCCGACCAGTTTAGGATTGCCGTGCTACAAAAACTATGACAGCGCGTCAACGTGTGTAGTCAAGCAGTCAAGCTGGTGCTACCGAGATCGATGCAACTTCCTTGATCCTGGTCTATAAACTTCCAAGACACAGCGACCTCTCTCTTATTTGTTTACAATTCTCATATACTAAGGTGATTTTTCACAAATGGAATAGGAAAATGATATCCCAGTATCCAAGGGGTTAATATTAGTCGCAGGGGCTTCTCTTGGCAACTCTTGCTTTATTTTCTCTTGTACTTTTAATCTTTGTAAACTCTTTTCTTCTTTGATTCAATAAAATTTACAGGGGCGCAAGCCCCTCCAGTTTCCTCAAAAAGCGGTTAATATAAGATCATAGCCTTCCATTCTTCACACTTCGTTTAATCCTGGCTATTCATCTATCACCCTATCCAAAACCAACCTCTCTTGACCCATTTGACAAATATTGGCTAATGGTGAAGTCCCAGTCGTGAAAAAAAGGTATGTTTGCATTGAATTATATAATCTAGATTTTGGATAAAATAATTTCCAATGTTTCTTACATCGTGTGCATGTGTGAGATAGAATCCTATAGTGTTTTTACACAAAGTTGCGAGAATTTCCCAAAATGTATCTAGTGCGTCTCGTGAGGATTAATATACTGTATTGGAACTTCTGATTAGTAATTAGTGATACTAGTATGAGAACTTTCTTTTTATTTTAAGAAAAAGACAAACATGAACAATGAAAACCAAACAAGCGTGGTGTGTATCTCTGTCGCGAGAAGGGCACAATTCCTGGTCCTACAAAGTCAATCTACCTCGACTTCGATCAATCATATATATATAACTAGTTTTAATAAAAAATTCTTTATATTTAAAAAGCCTAGTGTTAATAATAATAATCTTTGTAGAGCAAATTTCTTGATCGGTCCTTTAACTTGGTAGGCCCCTCTACTATCAAAATGTTATTTCTAGGTCACATGGCATTGCATACGGGTCATAACACGCTCTAGCAAGCTGGTGTGTCACGTTGATTATGTATTTGTGTGGCAAAAAATGTGTATTAGCATGTCCCTTCGCTCTCAAATACTCTTCTGAGCTCATAAACTTGCCGTGCTATTTATAGGACATACCAGTGGTGTCGTGACATGCGTACAAGACACCCAACACGTCAAAGTTATGGAAAACCCTTTACAGTACGTTTTAGCTTAAAAAAACTGCTATAAGAATATTACAATAATATAATATACTCCATAATGGCACTGGAAATACAGTAGAAAACAAGAGACACTTAGTCGTGGCCATGAGTGAGACAAACCGGAATTTGAGATTATAGCAACAAAAAAGCATGATCCATTACCGCCTATGACTATGCCTACGAGCCGTCCGGCGAGAAAACGAGGGCTCCACCTCCACCCCGGATGCCGTCGTTTTCTGATCGGACGGCCCATACATGCCCGTGCCCCACCGACCCTACACGACCTCACTGCACCAGTGCGCCACCGCCCTTGGTCAAACAAACCAAAACCAAACGACACGTCGGCGGCCGACGACGACGACGGAAACGAGGAGGATTTGAAAAAGGTGACGAGACTGACGGAGCCGAGCACCCAAGCACAGTGGCCACTGGGAGTGAGAGCTGGCTGGGGCCCACCCGCCCGAGCTGCTCTGGTGGCCAGCTGGGTGGCCGGCTGCCGGAAGCGACACGACGCGGTCTGGGCACACGTCCTCCCGCCATTAAAACCGCGGCAGGCCCTCGCATTTATCGCGCCATTACTGCCCGCCCCCGTCTCCACGCAGGCCCCAGGCCCACCACGAGATCCGCCGCCGCTCACCGCCGCCGTCCCCCATCCCCACCTCACCGGCCGAGCCGGTCCGGCGAGAGCAGCGCCTCGGGATCCCCACACCGTAACCGACTCGACGCGGCAGCCACCCCACGTCCGCCCCGCCTCGCCGCCAGGATCGAGGGCGGCTCCGACGCCAGCGACATGAAGAACCCGCTCCCGCCGCCGCGGAACCGGCGCGAGAACGGCGACGGCTTGCACCCCGCGCCGTTTCCCCCGCGGTACGACCGGAAGGAGAAGACGCGCGCGGCCGCGGAGACGGACACGGACCCGCCCGCGCCCGCGCCGGCGAGGCCGGCGGCGAACGGGGACGGCCAGCGCTTGCTGCTCCAGAAGCCGCGGCCGCGGGAGGTGGTCCCGCCGTCGGTCGCGGAGCCAGCGGTGGTGAAGGCGGACACGCGGTAGCGCCACGGTGGGGAGGCGGTGGACGACGCCGTGGCCTCCGTCGTCGCCAGGCTCCGCTCGAAGCCGAAGGAGTAGGAGCGCTTGAGTAGGAAGTCCCTCGCGCCGGTGAGTTGCTGATGCTGCTGGTCCGGGCTGGCCGGCGCGATCTCCGCCTGCAGGTGGTGGTGTTGTTCTCCCGCCGCACCCGCCGGGTGAGTGGCAGAAGGCGGGACCGGGTGGAAGAAGAGGAGGTCGTCGAGGCTGGGCCGGACGCGGCGCCCGGCAGCCCCGCGGTGGAGCGGGGACGGCACCGGCGGGGGCAGCGCGACGGCGGCGCGGCAGAGCGGGCATGACGCGTGCGCGCGGAGCCACACGTCGATGCAGTCGGCGTGGAACGCGTGCGCGCACAGCGGCAGCGCGCGGAGCTCGTCCCCGTCCGCGAACTCCAGCAGGCACACCGCGCACTCCCTCGACGCCCCCGACCCCCTCGCCGACCCCGACCCGCCGCCGAACTGCGCGGACGGGAGGGACTTGATGGCGGCGTCGTCCAGCCCGAGGCCGTAGTAGGGCGAGAAGGTGTGGTAGTAGTTGTCGTAGGTGGTGAAGGACGCGAACGAGTCGTCGCCCCCGCCGCCGCGGTGAGACGAGGGGGAGGAGCCGCCCCCCGGGATCATGAGGAGGCGCAGGCGGCGGCGGCGGCGCCACCGCCTGCGCGCCGCGCGGAACACGCGGCTCACGAGGCGCGCGTACAGCACCACCAGCAGCGCCGCGCCCACCACCGCCAGCATCGCGATCAGCGGCGGGCTCAGGCTCGATCCGCCGCCGCCGCCGCCGCGGCGCTTGACGCCCGTGAACGCGCTCGACGCCGCTGCGGACGGCTCTGGCGCTGGTGCTGGAGCCGGACCCGGGTACGGAGATGGAGATGGGGATGGGCCCAGCGACGCGTAGGGAGAAGGCGGCGAGGTGAAAGCGGCGGTGGTGGATGGGGCGGGCGCCGGGGCAGCAGGGGACGGATGCCGCCGCCTGCGCATGGCGGGCGAAGCGGGCGGTGTCGTCGGCCTCTGGGCTCTGGCTGGGCGGGGCAGTGGTCAGTGCGCAGGAGGAAGCGGAGGCGCAGGCGAGCACATGGCGCGGCGGCAGGAGCTGTTGCGGCTGGTGGTGGTGGTGGTGAAAGTGAGGCAGCAGCTGCAGCGGCGCGGCATGATGCGTGGACGTGGTGGAGTGCGATGCGGTGCGCCACCAGGGCTTTGCGAGGGGCGGACACGCACCGGCGTCACCGGAACCACTCGACCTCGCACGCTAGCGCGTACAGGGGTTGGTGCGCCGATTTATGGTGGAATGGCGATTTCATTTACTTCCGTTCCAACCAGTGCAGTGCCGCCGTGCCGGGCACCATTGGGTTTGGATCTCACAGTTTTTTTTTTTACCCCAACTCCCTTGCAGAGAGGTCATAAGCCGAGGACGTCTTCTCTCGAGTCTTCGCCTCTTTCCCCTGCTACAGTTGCCCAGGGCGAACAGAGGGCGACCGGAGTTTCCGGCGCCGATTCCTTCGATCTCTCCCATCTCCGGCGGCCGGTTGGGCGTCCTTGATGGGGGCGGATCGAGGAATCGGCGTGCGGCTGTATATAGGTTAGATAGTTATATATCTAGACCTAGGTTATGCTTGCCGTCGAGTTCCGGCGGTGGAGCTAGGTGCTGCCGGCGGGTCGATTCGCGACGGCGTGCTTTTCCTGGCGGCGTCGGCGACGCGGGGGAATAAATTCTCGCGACTTCTTCCTCGCCTCGGTGATACTTCCCTTCGGTGTCAACGGCGAAGTCGGCGAGATCTGGTAAGGAGTCTGAGCTCACTGGTGTTTCTGGTGGCTCTTGTCTACAAGGATGCGGCGGAGGCTGCGGGATTTGTGGTTCGAAGAGGGGTGGGTCGAGCTCATATTCCCATGACGCCGGTTGGTGGTCGACGGGGAGCTTCGATCCATGGCCGGGGATCTTGGGGTGTGTCCCCGGCCGATGGAGGTACAGCGCAGGCTTCATCTATAGCGGCTCCTGTCAAAGCCCTTGGGCGATGGAGATTCTCTGGTTCCATGACGATGGCGACTTCGGCGGCGGCAGCAATCGGCGGCGGAGGAAGCTGGAGTCTTCGGGAAGAGGAAGCACAGGGTCTGTGGACCAAATTGTAATTTTTGTTTTTTTTCAAGGGCCTTTGTGCAAGTTTGTTAGGACAGCTACCCCTGCATCCTGCTGTTACGTATCTGTACGCGTACGTGTCCATGTATGTTTTCCTTACTTCCTAATGCAGATACGTATTATCAACCAAAAAAAAAAAAAAAAAAAACTCCCTTGCAGAGACCAACAATGGTATCCATAGGACATCCATCCAAAGGATTCGAACTGCAAGTGTGAAGCTACTGCACATAGCTCTTACTAGCTGGTTGGTGATTTAAAAGGGAAAAAAAAAAGATAACCTCGAAAAGTATGGAATTCATTCATAGATTTTTCCAATGGAAAAGGAAATGATATTAAAACCTGGCAAAATACAGCTCTAGACTAGATTACATACTCCAAGTGGTTTTGATCGAAGCGTCAAACACTAGAACCATAGGAGAGTCCTTGTACCAAATCTACTGAATAATCCAAAACCTTAGGCATGTTGCAATATCCAACCTTTCGAATCTATGGAAGAACATCGTCGACTGAATCGTCATTGACTACAACACGTGCTCTACATTTAGCAACTCGAGCCCTTGATGCATCTGAATTGATGAAAGAACACCATTGGTTGAATCATCATTGATTGAGTAGAACAAATGTTGCAGATTTAGCAACTCCAACCATTAGTTCATCACGTGAGAGGTATAATTTATGAGCCATTTTACAATGGTTGGAAAAGCATCTAGATACCTCTCAATGCCTTTCAATGCCTCCACAAAATTATTATTTTCGTTAATTAATTTATTTAAGGGTACTATGGTCTTTTCGCAAAGCAAATACAACAAGGAACAGCGGGGCCACGAGATATACAGGAACGTCCAGGAAGTGCCGAACTGCTGATCTACGATTAGCAAGATTGAAGACGAGATGGCACTAGTGCCTGACACCTCCCTGGTGGACGGTGCCCTCACCACATCGCCAGTCGCCAAATCACGATTCCACGATTGAGAAGACGAAGAAGGCAAGATCACGAATTCAGATCCGCCACATCGGACTGATCGACGGCGGCGGCGGCGGCAGACTACACAGCGGCACAATAAACCCTAATTAACGTGAACTCAAACGAGACAAAATTGTTCTTATTTTTTAATAAAGCAAATACTAGTCAAAACATCACTAATACAATTATGAAAGTACCTTTTTACCCTTGGTTAAAAAATAAACTACAAAAAAGCAATTGTCACTCTATTATTCGAGTCCTAGTTTCCTCCAAATCCGAAGGCGTCGCGATGCCTCTCAGCGCATGTGGCCCACATATCATAGACACATCAAATGCCTCTCGATGCCTCCGTATTGATGCCTCGCGACTTATGGGCCCATAAATCATAGACACATCAAATGCCTCTTGATGCCTCTCCAACCATTGTAAATTTTCTCATAATTTACTCCCCACATCTAACGGACGATGAGGTTGATGATCTAGAGTCTGCCAATGAGGCCGTAATCACAACTTCCCCTAAATAAAAAAATTAATATGGTAACCACAAACTGCCTGTCATGGAGCTACAGGTGGCCGAGATCGTCGGTGGCAAAGTCTGGGCTCTCGAAACCTAGAGGAAAAGTGGAGATGAGCTAGAGCACCCAGTGCCGTATAACTGAAACTGAAAAGAACTTTTAATCAGAGAGAATTCCATCTTAAAAGTATTTACAAATAACTGAAACTAAAAATAACTATGCATCCATATTTTGACCTTGATGCTTGCAATTCTAGCCGTACAACAAAGGCTGTTGAGCTGTGCCCGTACAACAAAGGCTGTCTCAATATTCAATATTGTCTCGAGAGCCAAGACAGTTGACTGTTTTCATGCGCAAATGGTTTCAGCGAAAAGTATTGGCACTAGCCTTAACGTGGCTACGTGTTCATTGATGCAAAGTGGCATTAGTATTAGTGCGAATTTCTACATCATTCATCCACGTGGATTGAAAACATTCTCAGTTTCATCTGCATCACTCAAGCCACTCAATGTTCGAAGAATGCTGTGCTCTGAGCCTCTGACTCAACCGGAATCGATCCGCACCACCATATGCTGTAGCCGTGACACACTCATGACTCGTCTATCTGAGCTTGGAGTGCACCCTGCAGAACACATTCTCCTCAACCTTGGTCCCTGCAAAAGAAAGGGCTCTCTCATTCAGTCATTCTCAGGTTGGCCATTGGGTCTTGCTCTTGCTTTTGGGAAAGAGCTGAGAATCAGGATAAAGCGGGCGATATCAATCCATAAGTGCCCTAGGTAGCTATGAGACTCTCTCTGCTTTCCAATGTTCTCTGCGCTCTATAATTTCGGTCTCAATGCATTATTACCCCCATAGCATAGCATTGCTCTTTGTTCTTCACTTTTTGACATACAGAAGGATGAGACCAATATTCCATCCCCAAGAACCAATTCCTTGCTTAATCTTGATCGATGAGCACAATGAACAGTCTGATTAGAAATTTTAGCACGACAGTTGAGTATCCAGGGGAAGATCGGATGCTCCGGGTTCCTAACTTTCCATCAGAAATGGCCAATGCAGAGTCGACAGACAACTTGACACTGAACTGTCTATCAGTCTATGCTTCTCCGACTGGAGGGTTCAGATCTCCTCTATTCGGTTTCTGCAATCCAACACCGAACTGTAGTAACATCTAATTCAGTTTATGTACAAAAACTGTTACTGATTTTTGGCACTATGTTGGGCAGAATATGTGACACACATACTGACAGTCTGACACCGACATGAAAAGAAAAATCTAAGTACATTTCATGGCTTCAACTGAAGAATGTCGCCAAGAATTCCAACAAGTTGATAGTGTCCCGAAAATTGTTTCAGATATTTTTCCCTCATACATTCTTCGCTAAATTCCTGCCTGACCGTGCAAGTGATTCTCGCTGCACTGAAACTAATCCCCGATGACTAAAGGTTTTTCTTGCAGACTGTTGGTGTTGGGAACATTCTAATTCCAATCTTATGCAGTATGGAATTTGTGCGCTCTTATCCTGTGCTCAACCTCCATCATGAAAGCAAGATCAGTGAGGAGATAGCTGAAATCCAGGACAAGGTGTTCCTGGAATGGTTTTGAAGGGGACTCGGTGTGGGATAGCAGCTGGGTTGATTAAGAGAAGAACCTGAACAATTTGACGTGTGAGGCCGGAGGACGAAGAACAGATGCCTGCATCAACACACGAAAGCTTGAGATGCCCTGTGACAAAGCCATTTGTGTCGTCAAGCAGCATGTCCCTTTTCGTCAGACTAGTCATCATGTATGAACTTGTCAAGTAAATAACATGACACTATTCAGATTTTTTTTTTTTTTTTTTTTTGTGTGTGACAACAAACAAGTAATAGCTACAACTGTCATTGAAATGTATGCTGACGAAGTTTATCAGAACAAGTTGTGATTTTTAAAGGGCATTTTTGAAGCCCATGATTCTTCCTTCTTTTAAACGAACATATTGACCATGCATGACCATATGTAGGCTTTGATACTCTCAATCCAAGAATTACAATAATCACAAACATCCAAAATTCGAAGGACACGTACAAGAACATATTCCATTCCATTGCATTCCTCGACACTTCTTCTCCAAGCCTAGAAAACCAAACCACCCAATCCACTGCCATTCTTCCATTACCTCCTTATAAACCATTGCCTCCTGCCTCTTTCTCTCTCGCTCGCAGAGACACGCCTCTAAACACTCTAAACAGCAGTGCCAGCCTCTGCTCGCCGGCGGCGATGAGGTACGGCGAGGTGGCGCACTTCAGCCACCCACAGCACCGTCTACGTCTGATGCACTCGGAGACGCCGTTCCGGTGCGACGGGTGCCGCGAGGTGGGGATCGGGGCGCGGTTCCGGTGCCCGTACGCCGGCTGCGACCACGACCTGCACCGGCAGTGCGCGCTCCCGTCCTCGCCGCCGCCGCCGCCGCTGCGTCACCCGTTCTACCCGAGCTGCGCGTTCGTGTTCCTGTCGCGCGCGCCGGGGGGTCCCGGCGTGCGCTACTGCAACGCGTGCGGCCGCGACGTGCGCGGCTACGTCTACCACTGCCGCGCGTGCGGGTTCGACCTGCACCCGTGCTGCGCCGCGCTGCCGCACGCGCTGGACGCCGGCGGCGGCGTCCGGCTGTACCTCCACCCGGACTCGCGGGCGAGCGGCGTGCCGCCGTGCCACCGGTGCGGGCACCGGGGGCGCAGCTGGAGCTACCGGAGCCAGTGCCGGTGCTACAGCCTCCACGTCGCGTGCGTCATGGACATGCTCGTCGAGAGCTGGCATGGCGTCGGGCGGCACAAGGGCGGAGGAGGGGCGAACGTGTACGACGGCGGGATGGTGGTGCCCGGGAGCGGCGGGTACAGGGTGCCGGCGATAAGAGGCGCGGCGAAGAGCAGCCACGGCAGCAGGGCGGGAGGAGGCTACTCGTACTGGGGCAGGAAGAAGGGCAAGCTGAAGCGCTGCTGCGAGATCGCCGGGTTCGCCGGGCAGGTGGTCATCTCCGCCGTGCTCGGCGACCCCACCGCGCTCATCGCCGGCGCCATAGGCTCGCTCATCGCGGCGTGACCGACGGATGACGCCGGCTAGAGATCGGGGCGAAACATGATCGATCTTCGATAATGGAAAACATGTAAATGTACGAATATTTATACGTGCGCCACCGTCGCTCTGCGTGCGCGCGTCCGTAGGTAGACACTTCGTGGCGAGTTTACTGTGGACAATTAATCTTACTACTAAAAGAACCCAAAAGTATCGTAATCCCCTCGCTAATCGGCATGCCTCCGCGCTAACCCCTCCGCTAATCACCCGCATGCCTCCGTAACTCCCTCCGGTACCCCCCTCCCCGTCTCCTGTAATATAATAATAAAAAAGTAATCCGCCCCTTCGCTCCACACGACCTAGAAACCGCCGCCCTCGCCCCGTCCGCCCGCACGCGACCGTACGCCCGCCGGCGCCCGGCTCCGCCCCCGTCCGTCTCGCACGCCGACCGGCGGGCCGCCGGCTTCGCTGCCGCCCGCCGAGGGCCCGCCGCTCGGCCGCCGGCGCCCGGCTCCGCCCCCGTCCGCCGCGCAACGACGCCGACCTCGCATCCGGCCTCCTCCTCTCCTCCGACCCCGTGCGCCGGTGCACTCGCCCGCCCGCCGCTAAGGCCTCCCCGCCTCGGCCGGGTTCGTGCCGGTGCGGCCTCCACAGACCGGCATGGCCACCTCCCCGATGGTGGCGGACATGGCGATGGCGATGGGGGCCTCGGCGCATGAGGCCACGGCGGGGATGGCGCGGCGGGCGGCAAAGGCGAGGACGCGGACGCGCAGGACGCGCTGGAGGCGTGCGGCATCCTGTACGGCGGCGCATCGGTTCCCACACTGCGGCTGACAAGGCACGGATCCTTCCCAGTTCACTCCCTCCATCCTAATAGCGGCCAACGGCGAGCTCGGGAGCGGCGGCTGGTGCCCACGCCCCAGTCCCGTCGTGCGCTCGCTCGGTGGTGATGGGGGCCTGGCGCACGGGCGGCCACCCCCTCCTCCCATGGGTGATGGCGTGTCAACGAGCGCCCCCTCCTCCTAGCGCTCGCGCCTCCCCGCCCTCTCGGGCGCACCGAGAGGGGAGCCCGCTCACGCCGGCGGCCCGCCGCCCGCCGCCATGCCGCAAGCCGCCAGTGCCCAGGTCGCCCGCCGACACGCCACCGGTGGCCGGTGCGAGCGCCAGGCGGCTAGGGCACCAGGCGAAGGTGACGCCACCGCCAGCCACCAGGCGATGGACCTGTCCCTGCCTTGCGAGCTTCCCTGGTTTTCCCGCATCGCGCGAGCAAGGAAGCGGCGGTGGTGAGGCGGCGCTCATCCTCGCCCATCCACCGCGCGCACGCGCCGACACGGTAACTACGCGGAGCCGTAGGGCGCGAGGTGGCGAATGAGGTTCCTATGCCCTCTCTCCCACACGACGGCGGCGGTGCTCCCATCCTGCAGCAACGCGGACCAGAGGCGGCATCTCTGGATCCTCACCGGCGGCACCTCTGGATCCTCACCGGCGGCGGCACCCACCTCCGAGCCCCAACAGTAGCGCTATCCTCAACATCAGCCACGGTAACGGCTTCCTCCCTGTCTTTAACGTCTTCAATTTTTCTCTTATTTATCTCGGTGACTTTATTTCCCTGCCGATCTAGTGGATTTGATGCACGGGGAGTGTGCCTTCCTTTCTGGTTTAGGTGGACAAGGAAGAGCAATAAGCAACGCTTTCCACAGCCACGGATTCGACTGCCCAGCTGCGACGTCAGATCTCAGTTTTCCTTGTGTATATCACATATGATCTCTAGACTTAATTTAGTTTCGTGTTTATGATTTGCGTCTCTGGAGGACTGTATCTGATCCTGGGCTCCTGGCTGAGCTTAAGGTCTATTTTCCACCAAAGTTCTACTTCCAGAAGGGCTTAAAACTTGTAAATTATATTTGGATCCTTGCTATTGTCCTTGCCTGTTACTTGTAATGAGCTCATGTATTGTTGGATTGATAACATATAGACCATTCCTCATATATCTGTAGTTTCATTATCAAAATAAAATCTCAACAGAAACCTAATTCTTGTTTTAGCCTTACCTCCTGGTCTGCTACATTTTGTAAGCAGCAGCTTACTATTTACGCCTTCTTTGCAATGGTCTCATGTGTTGCAGCTCCCAGGGATGCATAAGAAAGGGATCACATGTCTTCCTGGAACGATGGTGTCTGATACTATTGCAATTTTTCTTCTACTTCTTCTGATGGTGTTGTTATTTGGGAGATGGCAATTGAGCCCACCCCCAGTGGTAAGATTGCTTCCTTGTGAATGTATGCACCCTGTTTCTATATCGGCATGGTGGTGCTTTGTTTAAATCAGTGGTTATGAGTTTCTTGCAATTGGATGCCATGGATTTGTAGAAAGAAAATACAGGGTCATAACTCATAATACCATTTTTAGTAGGAAACAGCTGGTTTACATGAAAAAAAGTCTCATTATTGATCCACTCTCACTTACTTCCTGAGATACTAATGGCTAATGCCTCAAGCAACTGCCCTTGAGTTTTAAGCTGATCTTTTGAAAGTTACATCTCAGGTGATTTACGTGACTATTTGATTTTGCATTTTTCCATGATAGTTTTTGCATATTGCTGATTTATGGAATTTGATTTCGGCAACTTGATGAAACCACAATCTACTTTGAAATTATCACAGGCGATGGTAAGATAGTTTTTCATTCATCATAAGTATTTTTTCCATACAATACCTATGAATTTGTTATTATTTGTTGACATTATCTTGTGTACTCACACTGACAGTTATTTTGAAGGAAACTTGACCGTCAGAGCATCCCAAAGTTGCTGATCTGGAATCATTACCTGATGATGAGGTGAGCATGAATGAAACATGCTTACTTCTGCCTTCTTACCTGATTTGTTTTGTACTTATGTACTTATGGTTTCATTACTGCATATATAATTGTGATGCACCTTCACTGTTTTGGGAATTTTGAGCTCTTCCCGTCATATTTTCACCACACTCAAGCATATTTACTGTTTAGCCATTGTGTTCTCTGGGTATGGCTTGCAGGATTGGTTCTATGGATAAAGGCATTACCTTTTGCCATAAAAACTTTCTGCTACCTATGGAAGAATTCATAAATTAATAAGCATCCAATCCAATAGATGATGACGTTTATGGTGAGCTTTCTCTTTTAACTTGTCTTGTCAGGTATAACACCATCAGTTTAGTATTATTCCAATATGATATATGTTTGGGAGGAAAAAAGGATACGTTCTGCAAAACATTTGCCTGACATTCTATAGTCTGAGCAGGGCTGTTTGATGACCCAATGCATATCTGAAATGGTGGAATTAAACAATATCCTAAGGGTGCTATTAATGAATTAGAGGGGGGCACTAATCATGAAACCATTTAACCATGGATTACTGTATGTTTTCTTCAAGAGGTGCTGCATATATTTGATATGTGATGTAGTTTTGAAATTTAAAGCAATTGTAATCCCTTGTGCACTAGGAGTCCCTTGATTATATATTTATATATCTGCTTTGTAGTTTGCTGTTTAGGTAGAAACAAACATGTCAACTTAGCTTGTGAATGGAGAGCAGAGACAAATAATGATTTCTTAACAGTGTTGGATTTAGATAGGAAAAAATATAAGAACAAAGGGACCAACGGAGAGGGAGTTCTTTCTTAGCTTGTAATTTTGACAAGTGCATTGATAGAAATTATAGACATGCCATGATCAGCTTATTTTCAGCATGGGCAAAAAAAGGTAAGAGACATGTTCAGTGTTGATCAACTGGAAATTGTAATATTGAAAGTTACTGGACTATGGATAGCTCTTGAAACAATTTGTTTGCAGTATATAAGCCTCTGGAGATTTGGTTTGAGCTTGTTTCATTCTGACCAATGTTCATCGGCATGATTATAGTGTAGTAAGCCGATTGAATGTTAGGCCACTCAAGCAACATTTTCGCAGTGATCTTATACTTGTGCTGAACGGCTAAGAAAAATGCCTCAATGTGCGACATGATAAAATGGCTGACAAGGAATTCATCCTGCCACTTTGTTCCAGGCTTTACTGCACCTGCACTTCCAAGATGTTCTTTTTTTCTGATTAGCAAAAGCTGGATGACCTCTGGAGTTCAAAATTTGGATATAGGAAACAAAGCTAGGATGACCTCTGGAGTTCAAAATTTGGATGGTTCAATTTTAGAGTGCGCATACAATTGGCTTGAGTTGTTAATGAATGTAAGCTCTATAGAGCTACATCTATACTAGCAAACATCATTAGGTATTAAGTTTTGTCCTAAATAGAAATATTATGTATAATCAAGTTTTTGTTGTATGAAGTCTTGTTATTGGCGATTTTATGATTACTTCATATATCTTGAATTTAATGATGAACTCAGGAGCTTCATAACCTGATTGTTTATTTTTGTCACAAGGAGCATTTTCTTATTGTGATTTTTAGTAAGAATTTTTATGGAAGTATCTTTTTTGGTAGAGATCAAGAGATGAATGGTTCAGTTTGTTGCTTTAAGTGTATTCCTTAAATAAAACCGTAGCAACGCACGGGCACTATACTAGTCAGTAATAATATGATTGATGTTGGCGGACGCTTCGTGCCTCTATAGCACACTTTCATTCGCTCGTTCACACAGTTCACGTTTTCACTCCTAAGTCCCGGTATTCCAATACCCAACATCCCGGCTAAAAATCACTACTAGAAAAGTGATTTAGAAGATTGGGTCAAATCACACTTGGCAACAACCGCCTCCACAAATGTGTTAGGGGCTTGGGCATCGGTATCGTTATTAGAAATAGCAGAGGTGAAGTTGTCCTGACAGTTTGGAAGGCTCTATCCCAATGTGCATCACTAATTGAGGTAGAAGCTCAAGCTTGTGCTGAAGGGCTCCGATTGGTGTCCAGGACCCATTATTGTGGAATCGGATAGTGCGACAATTCTTGCTGTGATGATGTCTAATAGCATGGACAGATCTGAAATACAATATATTATCTTGGAGGCCAAAGAATATCTGCAAACACTAGTGGAATGCAAATTCCAGAAGGTAAAGAGAGAGTGCAACAAGGTGGCTCACGAGCTAGGTCATTTAGCTAGGTGAAATAGTCACACTGCTACGTGGTGGAGACAGGCACCTGCGTGTGTCTTAGCTCTCCTAAATAATGATTGTAATGTTTCGCCAAGTTAAATAAAGCTCTCTTTACCCCGCAAAAAAAAAATGTGTTAGAGCATCTCCAACAGTTTGCTATATTAGTTTGCTATCCTTAGTTTTTTGGCAAAAAGAGAAAAATCCTCCTCCAACAGTTCCTCATTCCAGGTTGCCATTTATCCAAACTTGGCAAAAAAGGCTCGATCGCGCGCATATATGCGCGCTCAACTCGCGTGCGCATCCGCCCTGCTTCTCTCACGCGTGCGAAGGAGGCTTCCCGGGCCGATCTTTTTGCCACGGTTTTCTCTCACGCGCGCGAAGGAGGCTTCCCCCTTCTCCTTTCGCGCTCGAGGGCGATGGCGCCGTCGCCCTAGGGCAGCGCGGTAGCCGGCCGTCGAGGTTGCCTGGAGCAGCGGCACAGCGAGCCATTCCCTAGTTCCACTCCACGCTCGCATGTGAGAGCCTATGAGCGGCGGCCGGCTGCGTCCGAGCCAGATAGCAAGACAACGGCGGCATCGCGACTCGTAAGAGAGAAAGCAAGATGGCGACGGTGCAACTCGCGAGCGGGCGAAGTGTGTGCGTCGTAGTGCATCATGTCTCCGGCGGCTCCAGCCGGATTGAACATGCAGCCTGACTGAACATATGCGGCTGCCGTGCGCCATGTTCCGTCTGGAGCCTTCGTGCATCGTACATGCGGCCATTGTGCGTGCTCACGGCCATGCAACAGGGCCACACATCGTACATGATGGGCAGCTGCGACGTTGTCCGGCGCCTGAAACTGCTATGCAGCATGGCGGCGGCGTCCTTCGGGAGCACAAGGAGTTCCTTCGCGTGGCGGCGGCGTAGTACGCGAGCACCCCGCGAAGATTTCCTACTTCACACGGAAACAGTACCCTACGGAAAAAATAGTTTGTGGGCTTTTTTTTTTTTTTTTAATTTTGCCAAGTCAAAAATGGCAAACTCTTGGAGATGGACTGATTTTTTACTTGGCATATGTTTTTAGAAGTTGGCAAATCACAAGATTTGCCAAGATAATTTGCCAAACTCTTGGAGATGCTCTTAGGGGCTTAAAAGAACACCTGCCTCTAAAAATGATTTAGGAAAGTGGGGCGTGGAAAGACGCCATCGAAAATCATCAATTGAGACGTCGTCTTAGGACGTCCATCTGCTTAAATCAATTCTCATAGGAGGGCACCGGAGACAGACGTCTTAAAATGATTTAAAATGTTCGTTTCTTTAAACAGCTTTATGGTCCAATGATGGTGGAGTGTGGCAATTGGTTGGTGGTGGCGTCGAGCTTGTGAAGTGGCAAAACGGTTGATACGACCAATCCTTGTTTTTTAACAACTTATGTTGTTATATTATCTGAGAAAAAAAGCATATTTAGACACTAATCTTCGCGCTTCGCAGTCAAGGACTCCAAACATCGACTTCGCAAAAATAGGCCGCCAAATGTTGGTTTGTTTTGGAGTCCTAAAATCACGAAGCATGGCTATTGGAGTCCCAAATATACAATTTTTCTCGTTATATCTACCCCTCCATTTTAATAGTTTCTTTTACTTGTCCTAAGTGTTAGTATTTTAAGTTGGCAATGTATCGTGTGTAAATTAACCTCTCCGTGCAACCATGCAAACTTCTAATCTGAGCCACATGATTATCAAGTTTATAGATCTTTTCAATATTTACAACATTAAATAAATTTCATTAAACTACCATTGAATATATTTTGATAAAGTCAATGTGTACTACAATTTAGAACGCATGAAGTGGCTGATTTTTTAAGGTACGTCTAGCAGAAAGTTACACTACATGTAGCAGTAGTAGAATCATACAAGGAAGAGAGAGAGAGTACTTAGTTTTATTTTAGGGTGCAGCTGCCGCTCGAACGTTCGTTCGATCCATCGAACGGTCTGTGTGCGGCCCAGCAAACAGCCTGGTGTGTAGAAAAACAGCCCAGAAATAAATTACCTTTCTTCCCCGACGCCAGCTGCTCCGCTCGACAGCTTCTTCCTCGCCACATGCGCCGCCGGAGGCCGGCTTCCTCGCTACCGCGTCCGTCGCTCGAGGCAAACTTCCTTGCCGCCGCAGGCGCCGCTCAAGGCCCGGCTTCCTCGTGCTGCGCCCTCCTGCTCGGGGTAGCCTTCCTTGTTGTCGCACGCCCGGAGCCTGGCTTCCTCGCCGTCGTGGGGGCTGCTCAAGGCCCGGCTTCCTCGCCGCCGTGCTCGAATGCAGCTTCCTCGCCGTCGCGCGCCCCTGCTCGCGGCAGCCTTCCTCGCGACCGCGTGCCCCTGCTCGGAGCCCGGCTTTCTCGCCGCCGCGCGCCCCTGCTCGAGGCAGCCTTCCTCGCTGCTCGCTGAAAGTGTTGCAACAATCCTACTGCAACAATTCGAGTTCCCACCAGAAAATCATCCATATGTCCATCGCTCTCCAATCGTTGCAAACGATTCAACAAATTTGATGAAGCAGACCTTCGAACAGGAAATTGCCAGTGCGTTGAGTGGACGGAGATATTGCGGCAGCTAAATCCAGGAGTGTTCCCGTATCTATTCATGGCGTGGATGAAAGTCCCTAGTTTGGTTTTGGCTAATTGATGAAACCTAGGACTAACCTTGTTTATCTAAAGTGGTTGATTTAGAGAAAGGTTGTCCACATGATGAGCATATTGAATATGAAGCATGACACATGTCATGTGATCAAAGATGAAGATCAAGACGATGCTTGGCTCCATGGACCGGTGTTGAAGGTGAAGGGCTAGTCAAGGCTTGGGAGTGAAGGACCATGCGATGGTGAAGCTCGGGCAAGACTAGGCACCGATGGACCGATGCACGGTGAAGGGCAAGTGAAGTCAAGATCGATGGATCGAGACGGTCACATGATGGTGTGAAGTGTTCATATCTTTTGGAGGAACAAAATGGGCTCAAGGCAAAGGTATAACCGTTAGGGCCATTTTGTTTTGCACTCAAGACACCATAGAGGGTGTGAGTGGTTTAGGATCGATAGCCGCACTATTAAGAGGGGAAGTCTTATCGGCTATTCGACGCACGGGTGCCACTAGGTGAATTCATGAAGTGCATTGCATGTAGAACCTAGTGAGCTAAGCCATTGCCTTGTATCTCGAGAGATAAACCAACCCTTGTGTTCAAGAGAGTGATCTACAAGTGAAGGTTGGTGCATGAAGGCAAGTGGCGTGACGTGGATCGACGACACGGCGACGAAATGACGATCAAAAGGCGCCGGACGCTGGTGGCAAGGGCGCCGGACTCGGCTGAGACGCGTCCGGCGGCTTGAGCGCTGGCGCGCGCGTGGCTTGGCCACAGTTGCGAGCGCCGGACTCGGTCCAGACGCGTCCGGGGGCCTTGGACTTCAGCGTGGCGTGCTGGCCTGGCGACTGCGCGCGGCGGACGCGGCTTGGGCGCGTCCGGCGACCCCCCGGACGCCGACCAGAAACTTTCTGGCTCGGGGGGCGCTGGCGAGGACTCGGCCGGACGCGTGGCGGACGCGAGCGCCGGACGCTGGCGGATCACTGTGCAGCGTCCGACGCGTGGTGACGTGGCGCACTTCAAATCCCAACGGCGTCTCGCGCGGCGCGGCGAGGGGCGCGGACGCGTCCGCGGTCCCGAGCGGACGCGTCCCGCGCGTTTCGCGCGATCGCCCGAGGAGGGCAACGGCTCTATTTGTTTGAGGGGTTATAAATAGAAGGTGGCCGGCCCTTGGGGAGGTCTCTTGGCCATTTCTCATCCCTTGTGCATTCTTTGAGCTAAGAGACTCTCTCCCACTCATCTCCTTGCTTGGTTGTTCATCCTAAGTGAGATTGAGTGAATCACCTAGTGCATTGCATTGCTTGAGGGCATCTAGTGGCACTTGTGGGTGGTTTCGCCGGTGGATTTCTTGTTACTCTTGGAGAGTACCGCTCCTAGCCGGCTTGGAGATTGTTGGAGGCGTTGGCAAGAGAAGGTGATTGTTCTTGGCCACCTCCGGTTGTTTGTGAGAGGTTTGAGCTCACCTCGTGGGGATCACGAAGAGCATCCTAGTGGATTGCGCGTGTCGTTGAGTACCTCGCTTTGAGAGTGGTGTCTTGCGGTGCCTTGCGGGCGAGCCTTGAGGGGCTAGTGACTTGAGGGTCACACCGAAGAACCATCTAGGTGTTGGTCGACACAACCGGTGACTAGCTTGGCGGTGCCCAAGTGAACACCGGGTGAACAAAAACAATTGTGTTCATCTTTGTTCCCGGTGATTGGTCTCCGATTGTGTGTTGCCGATTGATTGATTGTTCATCTCTTGGTGATTGACAACCTCGACTCTACGCGTTGGTATAACAAGCTCCTACCCTCTCTTGTATTACTTTGATTACTTTCTTGCAAAGTAGAATTGCTTGCGTGGTCGGTCGGGAACCACATCTTGTGTAGACTAAATCCGTGGGTAGAATTGCTTGTGTGGTCGGTCAGAACCACTTCTTGTGTAGACTAAATCCCGTGGGTAGAACTCTTGATCACTAGTGGTAGCTCTTGTGTGTACTAGTGATCACCTACTAGAATTGTTTGGATAGGAGGCTTGCAACACCTAGTAGGCTAAGCATAACTTGCTTTCCGCCGTTTGTGTATCTAACGAAGTTTGCTTAGTGAGTTTGTAGAAATTTTTATAGGCTATTCACCCCCCCTCTAGCCATCTAGGACCTTACAGTGGATGAGGTAAAGATTCTGCGATTTCAAGCTTCTTCCAACATGTATATGCTTGTTGCAACAAGTGGATAGTTCCTTCTCCCCATCAAACTATATGCAGATTACCTTGTGGTTGCTGATTTGTGGATGTATTACAGCCTTGTATTCCATTTGTTAGTTATTTGTTTCTATGGGTCTATTTCATGTTTGATACACTTGCTAAAAAGCTAGCAGTAGGGGCCAATTGCATCTTTTTGGCTCTTTTATATTTGATTGTGCAAGTGTACTAACTGTAATTTGTATAGTTTGTCGATCATTGCAGCATTGCGCAGCATTGCCTGTGAATATGCCTTTTGAATGGGAAATTGAATATGCCTTGTGAATGGGAAATACCAGGAGGACACTAAAAATGAGATAAACTCATTAGTGTCAAAACTGAAATCCTCTAAGTGAAACAACACAAGTGTACTACTTTTACATTTGAAAATGTTCCAACGAAACAGAGCATGTGAACTTTCTAGATCATTTATGATTGTTTTCAAATAGTGGATAGTTCCTCTTGACATTTGCAGCAACATGGGGTATATATGTAGGGTGTAAATAGTAGCAGCTTGGAACAAAAACCGTTTGTTGGAATGCCACAAAATGCAGCAAGTTCAAACAATAACATTTGCAGTCACACAATGGTTGTTGCTGAAGTAGGAACATTTTACTGCATAAAACATTGTTTCAATAGTTTGACTTGAGTAGGATGCATATGTGTGGAATGCTTAAACCTTTTTGCGATATTGATATGCAAGGCCAAGGTGAAATTGATATCAATCATAGTGTCTCCAACAACACAACTGGTGAGCAAGGCTATATTTATGTGGAGGTGTCATGTGAAGAAGTTTACCATGAAGAAGAAGATGTTGTCTGCTCATAGCCTATTGTGCCATTTGAGGGGATGGTGTTTGACACTGTTGAAGAAGCTAGGAGGGTTTGCTAGGAGGGTTTACAATGATTATGCATTTAAGATGGGTTTCAGTATCCATGCTACTTCATCAAGAGGAGTGCTTTTACTAATGAGCTCATAAGTGTGGAAAAAATGCTCACTGATGTTCTATTTATGCCACCTTTTGAGAGTGTAATCAACCATGATGAATTGGTGAAAGCGCAACAAGGTTCAATATAATTTAATTTAAATCTATTGCAAGTACCTGAATCCTCTGTTGTGAGTACACAAATGAGCTCTTACATCTCAAAATGTGGTCATGAAACAACATGATATCTCCAATATTACAACTGAAAATGCTATAATGAAACAAACAAGTCTCGCTAGTGTTAAAGCTAAAATCCTCAAAGTGGAACATCATAAATGTACTACTTTTACATATGTAATGTTGTGATGAAACAACCGAGTCTCAATATTGCTACATCTCTCAAAAGTGGATTTCTCTCTAGTGTTAAAGCTAAAATCCTCAAAATGGAACATCATAAATGTACTACTTTTACATATGTAATGTTGTGATGAAACAACCGAGTCTCAATATTGCTACATCTCTCAAAAGTGGATTTCTCGCTAGTGTTAAAGCTAAAATCCTCAAAGTGGAACATCATAAATGTACTACTTTTACATATGTAATGTTGTGATGAAACAACCGAGTCTCAATATTGCTACATCTCTCAAAAGTGGATTTCTGCACAGTTACATCTAAAAATGCTACAATGAAACAATCAGGTCTCGCTAATGTTAAAAACTGAAATCTTGTAGCAGCGTAAATGCACTACTTTTACATCTAAAATGTTAGAGTGAAACAGCCAAGTCTCCATACTATTACATCTCAAAAAAGTGGTAAAAGGTTCACAAATGTTACAGCTAGGATGCTCTAAATGAAACAACAATTTTTAAGAAATAGATGTCAATGAAACAACTCAATACTTGGAATGGCAAGAACCGACATTAGTGAACCAACAAGCTACAAGGAAGAACCAATATTTTTTAAAAAAGATGTTCACAGTACACAACATTGCAACATTCATGCCAGGATGTTTCCAAGGTACGATGACCTAAGATAACAAATTATCCACATTTTGCCTTCATATCATAGCAGGACTCCACTCCTTATATTACAAAAAGGAAAAAAAACTAGTGGTCTCAATGTAGATAGTACTATAGCAGCGACTTGATCAGGTCTTCTTAGAGGAATCATACTTCTCTAATAAAGTCATCTAGCTTCACCTTAATGCATTCTGATAGAAAGAGTAGTGCAACAGCATGCCTCCTGTACGCTAGCACCAACCCCTGGGTCGACCAAGAATGAAAAGGAAGAAAAAGAAATGAGAGTAGAACTGAGCAAAAAGCATATTTATATACATAAAAATGGACACACTAATTTGTCACATGTAGTATTCTAACAGCTACTCTGCATTGTTAAATAGCATCTGATTTCTAGTTCATTTGGCAAAAATGCTTCACAAACACCGCATCAGGGATGGTGCGGCGAGCGGATGGCGCAGTGGAGAAAAGGAGTGTGGGACACTAGTGGTGCGCTGGAGGCGGTGAGCAGGGCGGAGGGCGGCGCGGCGAGCGGATGGGGCAGTGGAGGCCACGCGTGTGGCACGGCGGCTAATTCGGCGGCGAGGTGCTCACGGTCATGGTCGCGCTCGTATGAGATAACTGGAGATTGGGAACGATGGGGAGTGGGGACTAGAAGAAGGCCATTATGAGAAGGGGTAAATTTGGGCCTGAAAGCCTAGTAAACGGCACTGTTTGACACACCGAACATAAGAAACACAGCATTACCGATAAAAGTCATCGTAGGATACATTGAATCCATGTATGCTAACAAAAGGTGGCCTAAACAAACAATATAAGAACTTAATAGTTTATTCTAATAGATAATGAAACATAAAACATGGTCTAAAGCAACATATTGGTAAGGCTTGTGCAACGGGGGTAAGCAAAACATTTCTGAAATGCATAAATTAGAGAATAACAGTGCAACATTGCGAAAGAGCTAACTGAACATAATATCAGTGATTTTGAAACATGCACTTTAAGAAAAAAGATTGTCATATAAGCATCCTCTGAAAAGTAGTAGTGTGTATATTAAAATAACAAAATCACATGCCATATATAGCTGATTGTTGAAATGAAAAAGATAGATGAAACAGTGGATATATAATGCTGAAACAATGCAGCACAGCGTGACGAAACACAGTTGCACTATGATGACATATTTGAATCAATAAAGATATAATGCAGTTTGGTAATTGCCACTGAATCATAATGTTCTCTTAAAAATTACTACAAATATGCTAGTGGAAACAAATTTCTAATTAATGATGAAATTTCGATGGATCTAATCAGTGGCGGATCTTGGATGAGAATTAAGGGGGGGCTAAACATGAAGACTGAGGGAAAAGCTACAAATTAATGGTGGATTTAGACTAAACAATAGTAATTTATAAAGGGATTGGACTCACTAGGGGGGCTGTAGCCCCGGCAGCCCCCCTTGTGGATCCGCCGCTGGATCTAATATGTTAGTGGAAACAAAAGACATACAAGCATGGCAGAGCCTCAACTACGCTGACAACCTGCAAACTATTCTCTTAGTATAGTTTCAAAAGCATCAATAGTTTACCTAGTCAAACTCAAAATCAAGCTTACACAACATAATCAGCAACACATAAAAGATGTAATAGAACATACCTTCCAGATTGCGGACAATCTTCATTGGGAGAGGTTCCTTGGTACTTTGCACGAACATGCTTGTCCTTGCCGACCTTCGTAAAGGTCACCTTCTTCACTGTCGCACGCCGCCGACCATGTCCATGCCCGGCGTCTACCCCATCATCGATGTTCCTGGACGAGTCAGCCCCTCACGGGCATCGCATTAAGGCCTGATTGGGTATGCATCACGGTGCTCTGGAGGCAGGGCAGGTGCTAGAGCCGCGCGCGATGTGGTGGAAGCCGGCGAGGCAAAGTGGATGGCGCAGTGGAGAGGACGGCACCGCGCGGCAGTTCGCTAGGGTTTGCCGCGTACGGCGAGCAGGAAATGCAGGAGGGGCTGTGAAGAAGGCTGCGCGCTGGAGGCTAGGGGAGCAAAGGAGCCGAATGCGCCACGGTGGAGGCCGTCGAGGTGCGGAGGAGGCCGCAGGCACGACGTGGTGGCTGAATCTGCGGCGAGGTGGAAGCGGCCGCGACCGCGTGATGTGGCTGTGGAGAAGGCTATGCGCCGGAGCCTAGGCGAGCAAAGGAGTCGTACGCGCCACGGTGGAGGTCGTCGTCTCGATGCGCGGAGGAGGCCGCGGGCACAGCGCGGTGTCCGAATCGGCGGCGAGGTGGAAGCTGCCGCGGACGTGTTGGTGTGATGAGGACGGGAACGATACGATGTGGGTGCGAGTGGGGAAGAAAATGATATCATTACGTGACACGAGCAGAGGAGGTCAGGAAGCTGGGTCATCTGTCCACAAGCCCACGAATTTGTTTTACTGTTCGACGCGTCGAACGTAAGAAGTATAGCATTACCGTTTATTTTAGGGGAAGAGAGGAAGTACTATAGGCCGGGTAGTGGGCCGTAAGTGAAATATTCAAGATTTCCTAGTCCAAATTATACGGACGGCCAAGATTGTTTAGGGAGGAAAACGGCCCCCCGTAAAGGCCCAAATTAATAAAACGGTAATGCTACGGCTTATACGTTCTAATCATCGAACGTGGCTCTGGCCCATCGGCCCACCAACGCGCCGCGACGTGTGGCCACGCACTCGACTGCCCATGACGTCTGCTCGTCAACTCCCTTATCCATTCACCTTCCTCGTCCGCTCCGCCTGCCTCCTTTTCACCCCGTCGCTCTTCTGCCGCAGCAGTCCGTCACTCTGCCACGCCGCCGCACGCCACAGTTGCTGTTGCCTGCCCGCGCGCCCCTGCATCTACCACGCATCCGCTGCTTGTGCGCGCGGCCACGAGGAGAAGTGGCGCCCCTCCATCCACCCCGTCCTCCTCCTCCTCCTCCGCAAGCACGGCGGCGAGGCCGCTCCGGTGCGGCGGAGCAGCGCGCCCGCGATGGCTCGGGCGAGGGAGGTCGCGGCGGCGAGGCCACCCTGGTGCGGCGGAGCAGCGCGGCCGCAGTGGCTCGGGCAAGGGAGGTCGCGGCGGCAAGGCCGCCCCGGTGCGGCGGAGCAGCGTGCCCGCGGCGGCTCGGGGGAGGTCACGGCGGCTCGGCGGCAAGGCAAGGGCCATCTCCTAGCGACCCACGCGCCCCTGCTCTCTGCTCCTCCTCTCCCTCTCCATCCTCGTCCTCCCTCTGGATCTACGGGTTCCAGCGAGCCAGGTCTTGCCATTGTGTTTCAATGATTTATTTTTCAATGTTGCAGCAGTAGTGCTCTGATGTTTGCAGCAGCTTTCCTCCTTTGTTTCTAGCAGATGCTCCCCATTGTTTCAATGGATTTGGTTTAGAACGTTTCATGCCTTGATTCAACACCGAGCCACCTTTGGTTTCAACGATCCGAGCCAGATGTTTCAAATTTTTTCTGAGTAATTTATTTTGTTTCGATTCCATTGTTCATGGTGTTTCAGGGGATGGTTTCTGTTTGTTTCAGGTGTTTTTTTTGTCTCTTTTTTCGGGGATATTTAATTTTTTACCATCCTTATCTTTGGCCGCTTCAAATAGCAGCTTTAGAATGACATCTAATTTGGTAGCATGAGAGGCACGTTTTGTCTAATTTTTTACCATCTTTGCCTACGTGGCACGCCATGTCAACCAACCAACTTGGCAACGAGGATGAGGTGGGTGTAAAAAGACCGGCCTGCCCTTGGCACCTTATCTCATTTTCTCAGTCCCCCTGGACCCGCTCGCCCCCGTCCCCATTCGTCGCTCGCCCCCGTTCCTTTCATCCGCGCGACACAGCAGGGGGCGACGGGAGCCGCGCGCCGCCAGGGAGCAGCGAGCCACGCCGCCCAACTCCGCCAGGGGGCGACGCACGCCGCCGCGCCTGACCCCGCCCTCCACCACGAGCATGTCCTCCCCGAGCCCTTCATCAATGGAGTGAAGGTACGTGTCTGCAGGGACCTCTCTCCCGTGGTTTTCTCATTTGATTAGGGTTAGGGTTCGTCGATTCCGTCGATTTGAATTTGTTGTCTTCCTTATTTGCTTCCTAGGTCGTGGGAGTCGCTGATCTGAAGCAACTTGTAGCTTTTGAGTGGCTACGGCCACCACTATTTATGTGCTCAGAACTATGTATGTGGGCATTCCAAACTTGTAGCTTGTGATGCATGAGTTCCAAACTTTAGCTTTTGATGCCTGAACAATTTGTGTCTTGAACAATTTGTTTGTGCCCTATAACTATTTGTGTGTGGCATTGACTATTTGTGTGTGCCATGATGAATTAATGGTGGTTTTCATCTAGTCGAGTTGGTTATTGACAAGTTTATTTGATCATTTCTGTGACATGCTGAGTTAATGGTCTATGCACTGAAGTTGTATTTTCATGAACAAAATATGCCTCTGGAGAGGAGGCCCTGACCCCGCGGCCGGCAGCTGCGCGCCCAACCGTGCCCGCGACAGGGGCCGGGGAGGGGGGGAGAAGGTGAGCAACACAGGGGCGACGGAGCCTCCAGCACGACCGGCCACCGGCATCTGCAGGCCAGGCACGGCGGCGGCAGCCATGGCTCCAGTGGTGGCCACCGCCACAGAGATGGCCGCCCCGTCCTCGAACAGCGGGGGGGCCGGTGGGGATGCGGCGGCGCCGTCACTAGGCTCGCGGACCTCGTCCTCCAGCCCCGCTGGCGACGGCAACGAAGGTTGCAGTGCGGCAACGAAGGGAATCTCCACTCTTGCCACAGCCAAAACCGGGACAAGATATATCAATCGATAGATCAGCTGGAGGAAGTAACGGATCTGCCTCAGGCTGGAGGGATTTGGTAGTATTTGTGGTGGATTTTGGAGGATCTGGTGGTTTTTTTGGAGGGGGCGGACGAGCAGCGGAGGGGAGCGGGCGCTCCAACGGCTCCATCGTCACCATGCTATAGTTTTGTCATGTGGTGGTTGTTTTTTCTTTTGAAGACATCACTGGAGGGCTGAGCGCCCCACCTGTTTAGCATGGTTTTCATCTGCGCTTGCTTATTTCGCATGTTATAACATCTTTGAAAGATTTCCACTATGCTATAGTTTTGTCATGTGGCAACTGATTTTGGGGTTGAAAGACTTGCTGAATGTCTTTCTGTTTTATTACTTGTTTACTCGTTGGAGCAGAATGTTATCATGAATTCATTGTCATATTGAACCCTTTCATTCATTGACATTGACTATCTTGTAACTTGTTCCCTACTCTGGTTGCAGTTACGAAGACCTTGACGCTCCTATGAAAGAAGTCTCCGCTCTTGACTTTAGAAGTTTGTAGAGAATTTCCCGTCCCCCTTGTTAATTGTCTTGATATATAAGCGAGCTAGTTCACACGAATAGAAAAAAAGGTATAACTGACACGAGAGCAGGTTATTATATACTGTTACCGAGGCATGAAAAATAGGAAAGTTTTTGATGTGCTATCATGTTCTATAGGCTGTAGCACGTCCTCCGCTCATATATGGAACTTTAGATAGAAAATACTTCTGCAAAGGTTTACACTTGTGTGGTTCACTCCTGTGTTCACTCACTTATGTGAAACAGAAGAAGATGGTTCAGACTGCTTGTAGTTTCTGCTGGATGTCTGAGGATTTTTTTTTTTTGACCCGACATGATAAATATGAAAAAGGGATGCTCAGAAGAGTGGCCACTCAGTTTGTTATGGTTCGGCTGCGAATGGTCTTTCCTAAGGGAGGCTAATTAATTTATGAGTTATCATATTTACAATTTTCACTGATGTTATGGTCTTGGTTAACCCTCATGGTATTTTGTGTGTGAATTTGTCACCAGGGATGTTATTTTGTTGTGGCACGATTCAGTGCCGCCTGACATAATCGAACTGGTAGTCGCTGGTGCTAATGTGTGTATATGTTTCAAATTATAGTGGAAAATAGTTTCCATCTAAAGAAATATTAGCCACGTTAGCCGTTTCACTGGCGACATACTTTTGCGAGTGATTGACACTGGTAGAAATATTAGCGTTTTTAATTTGATTTAATAATTCATAGGTAAATCACGAACACGCACAAGCCAAGGCCGCGTAACATGAGCACAATCTGAACATTGCTGTTGCTGGTACAGTAATGAGATCTGCGTCTACCATGCTTAGAGAATAATAGTGACATGGTGCAAGATTAGCTAAAAAAATCTTATTTGTGGATCTTAAGGGCAAGTAGCTTGCTCACTTGGGGCTTCATTCTCGTTATTAAATGATGAGGTGTTATGAAAATGTGATGATATGACACATTAGAGGTACGTAAAGCGAGGTACGAGGGACTCTGATCTAAATTAAGCTTGGTGTGTGCACTCTTCCTGAGATTAAGGCCTCGTTTAGATGCACCAACTCGTGGGTGCCAAAATCTGCACAGTGCACCCCGAAGCATGTGGCCTGGCGCCGCCGGCACCGGGAACGAAGGAGGAGGAGCACGGGATTTGGGGACACGAACGAGGAGCGGACCGGAAACGGGGCGGACCCGGCCGGGGCCGGGCCGGGGCGGCGCTGGGCCGGAAGTGCGCCGCTGATTCGTTTTGAGGGGTGGAGGAGGGTAGCAGCATCACCGGCGGAGGAGACGGTCAGAGGAAGAGCGGGCGCGCGAATAATGAAGCAAGAGGGTGAGCGGACGCCTGCTCATAGCGCAAGCCAGGCTCTGAAAGAACGGAGGGGGGGTTGGTTTTTCTGGGGCCTAGCTAACCCCTGTACGACGTACCTGAGCTGCGCTTAGCGGGCTAAAATTGCAAACCAAACGGAGACATACCCTGCCAGCGCTGCCGAGCTACCAAGCGTTGCGCATCCAAACACACCCATACACGGCAAGTTTATGCTTTGGAACGCAAGATGGCAGCTACTCTAGCTGCATACATACGTATCCGTTTAGTCGTTGTGCAGATTGGGTGCATGAATATAATGCTTTGCTTTCGCTGGAGTAGAAAATATTTTTTTAAAAAGCAAAGAAAAATGAAAAAGTGAAGAAGAAACGCTTTGCTTGATGGAGCTAAAAGGTTGAGATTCGTTCTCTGTACCTTGATGTATATATAAAAACCGACAAAAGCCTTGTGTTGTGTGCGCCAAAACGCTTTGGATTCATTAGCATAAACTGATGGGCAAAGCAATTCTTGTCCTCGAAAGCTGAGCACTACCTCGCAACTCGAATGCTGACACAAAGCAATCTGTTCTCCGTCTCGATTTTCTTCAGTGTTCTTGTGTTCGCCATATACTGTTGTTTCATGGACCAAGGACGAGGTGCAAGCAAAATGGAATAGAATGACACCCTCTTGATCTCAACGGATATAGTAATTCCGTGATCTAGAGTTTAGTTGGGAGAAAAAGATTATTCCCACTTAATTTATGTTTAGTGTGGTGATAAAGAAAGCGGAACGAGAAATTGACATGTGGAACCCAATATTTTTTTCCTTGTTTTTTCTTTTTTTTTTCTTCCGCATTTTCTTATTTTTCTCTATTGGTTCTCATCATGATTATCATGGAGTACATGTTGGGGACCTTTGTTTATAGTTTCTAGTGCTTATTTTTTCGTGCTATGATTTGCATTTAGCTGATGAAGCCTAAGCTATAAAATATACAAATAAATTGTCTTATTGTTTACGAAAATAAATATGGGAGAATGAAATTAGTCTTGTGCCTACTGAGCAGTGTGGTACAGGAAAACAGTGTCCATGTGCAAGGGTAAAGACACGCGCTAGGACGTCCTATTGTTAGGAAGCCTCTCCCGCGCAGCCCACTCCAGCCCAAGCGCACGGCACCCTCCCGCCTCCCCTCACGCAAACCCGACTCGCACAGTAACTACGCCCGCGGCATGCATGCAAGGCCACCTCCGCCTACCCCCAAATCCCAACGAGATCTTCAACCCCGCCCCTCGCCGGGCGCCCACACGGCCGTGGCCCCCGGCTTCCCACTCCTCCATAGCCGGCTGGCCGCCACAGCCTCCGAAACATGAGAGAGGCTGCGTTCTTTGAAACAAAAAAAGGAAATTAAAAATGAAACAAACATAGAACATATATAGAAACAAAAAGGAAAAAACAACCCTTGAAACAAACTGATGACAATATAGAAACAATGGGGGCAAAACAAATTGAAACAAGCAGAAAACAATATAGAAACAATGGGAAATATACAACAAAAACAAACTGAAACGCACCATTGAAACAACATAAAAACCAACATCGGAAACAAAAGCTCGTGAAACAAAAGATGGAAGAAAATGAAACAAAAGATTGAAAACATGTGAAACAACAAAAGAAAGGGAGAAACGAGAACGACTAAAACACAAAAAAAAAATTCTCAAGAGTATTTTGAAACAATAGGTGTGCTCCTATTCAAACAAGGAGATAAAGGAAATTGAAACAAAAAAGTTAAAAAAACAAAAGAAGAGGCCGCCTGGGTAGAGACGAGGAGCAAGGGGAGCGGTAGGAGGCCTCAAAAATCCGCTGAAACAAAATCAGAAAATCCTATGCAACAAATCATAATCTTTCAATGCAACAATACGGACCCGGCTCTTGAAACACCCACCGAGAGGAAGGTGTCCCGCCTCGACGCCACAACAACCACATCCGTGCGCGAGGGGAAAGCGTGTGGATCCGGCCGAGGAGGGAGGCCGGATCCACCGCCATCCCGGCCGGATCTGGTGGCCCGCCATGGAAGCACGCGCGACGGATGGAGTGGGAGGTGTGAAGGAAGGAGGGGGGGAGACGAGACCGGATCCGGCAAATCCAAGGTTGTCATCGGCGGAGGAGGGTCGCTCGCGGTGGGAGGAAGGGCGGCTCGCCGCCGACCGGCCACGCGTGAAGTCTTCGGAAGCTCCGGGCTCGTGGCTCTCCCGCAGCCATGGTCGTCGCCCCCGCGCGGGACGCCTGCGGAGCTTGGTGGCAAGGAGACGGAAGGAGCGGCCGGCGTGTCGTGCGCCGTGAAGGGTGGAGGCGGCTGCTGCCTCCGCCGGGCTGCGAGCACCGAGGAGGGAGAGATGAGGGCGGCGAGCAGATGGGAAAGTGGGGAGGCAGCTGCGCCCACGAGCAGATAAGGTAAGATTGGCTATCGTGAGAGGTCGTCGGGGCGGAGCAACCGAGAGGCACGGGCGCATGCGAGCTGGTGCGGTGGGACAATTGGGCGACGAGGGTTAAAGCCCACGTATTTCCGTGTCTTAAGTATAGAACGTAAGACTAATAGCATTACCGATGTGCAAAGGCCCACACATCAATGTGACCCGGGAGATTTCAGGAATAACCGTTTCCCGGCCCTTTTTGTATATGGGCCCGGGCTCGGTCCAGGACCACCTTTATCGCTCCCGTTTGTCTCAAAAAAAAAAACTCTATCGTTCCGTCGTTTTGTATCGATCGGTCCACATTCTACCACTGGAGCCGGCGGCGCGGCGTGCGGCTCCGGCCGTGCGGCAGCACCATCCGTAGGCGTTGCTGCGGGGGCGTCCGGTCGGAGAGGTGGCATGTTCCGCCGTCGGTAGGTGTGGTGCGCCCCGGGACTCCGGGCGGCTGGGCGGCACAGCAGCGGGCGGCGATGGGTTGGCACTGGCAGGTATGTACTTCTGTGTTCTTTCCCTTTTGTTTTGTTTTGTTTTGTTTTGGAAATTGCATAATAAGTGATATAAATAACATTATAAATTTGGTTCCTTGTGGATCTAGAACTGTGGGTAATTTTGCAAGTCCCTAAGAATCAAATTCATTTACCTCTATCAAATTCTGTAGAACACTTTATATAACTTTCAGTCATCTCGTTTAAGAAAAATCAAGTTTGATTTACCAGTAAGCAGTATGAATCAAAATCGGCGTCCCAGAAGCCGAATTTTGCTGAAATCGTTTCCTCGGTGGATGATTTCTGCATTTCGTCCACAGTAGGTTATTTTTCTTAAAATGAAAATCCAACTGTTGACTGCCATCTCTCGGTGCTTTGCTAAATGCTACAATCATCGACTACCTCCTCCATGTGTAGGCACTTGTTTGGTGTCATCTCTTTTACGTTGTCCAAGCTGGGCAACCCTACCAAAAGCTTGTAGCACAACAAAACCAAGCCGAGTAGATGCACCTTGTCACAGATCTTGGTCTTTGCAGCCAACAACCTGCAACAGCACCTTGTCACAGATCTTGGCCTTTGCAGACAACAAGCTGGAACAATTGTGCAGAGAGGCCCACCCAATTTCAAGTCTCCTGAGCCGACAGAGAGGCCCAAGCTCTTGCAGACTGCACCACTCCATCCATCTGTGCTGGGCAAAGGGAGAGTTTTCTTCAATTTGTTAGCCCACCAAACCTGGGGGTAACTACTGTAAACTTTGTTAGTCCAACGATTGATAATGCCTCTTCTTTGATTTGGTCATGTATATTGACCAAAAGAGGGAACAACATCACGCACCCAGCAAACTAATCCGCGGCCATACAATTATTTACATCACATATCATTAATGTCATAAATTAGTATTGTTTCAATCAAGCACCATGACACTCAAGATTAAAATTTATTTCATCGTATTAGTATTGTTTTATTAAAAATCATCAAATTAAGTTACTGTTTGATATAATGTTTCAATCAAAATATTTAATTTTTTTAGGACAACCACTTGTGAAATTTATCAGCATTAGTGTTAATGTAAATAAAAATGGAGCTACAAGTGTCATTGCTATGTGGTTTATAGAGGACATATTTCCACACTTGATAAGCATATAAAAATATTTATTTATACTAATGTATGTTTTTATTAACTTGTGCATGTTGAATTATTGTTCGTAATAGTTTATGTTAGCATTTACATGTGGACTTGATATCTTGAATTACTTTTGTTAGTTTTTCGTAACGGTTAAGAGGTGCATAATTAAGGTATATGGATATATATTACTTTACATAATCTTTCATGATGCCATTTATGGGTAATTTGAATGCAAACATTGGCACTGAAGCATTATCTTTCATTGGATTAGTTTAATTTTGTTTTATAACTGTTTAGGTTTGATTTCTTTTTCCAAATAGGTTTTATTGATAATATTTTTATAACGGATCATGGTCCCCTAATATATAATATAATGTAATTCAAGATAATTTAGTGACATTATTATTAAGTTGACATTATTATTAAGTTGTGAACCAGTCTCTAGCCCAGTTGTCGAGCACCTCAACAGCACCCTAATAGGATAGGATAGGTTCAAATCCCGAATTTCTGCGCTAGGTTAAAAAACAAAAAAGGTAGGGGTTCCCCTGCCGATGGTTAAAAAACATTATTATTATTAAGTTATTAAGAAGATTATACTTGATGCTTAGTAAGAATTGTACTAAAAAATATTTGTTGAAAGTAATCCGAGGATATTAAAATAAAAATAAGAATTATACCTAATGGTCAACTGTATCATATCATGCATTTGCGTCAGCATTAGATAGATAAAATTATAATTATTAGAACTCGTGAATAAGAGTGTTCCTCTTTGCTTGTTGTGCTCATGATGCTGGCATATGCCCTTCCTTCCATTCACTTGATGCGGCTGGATCTAACGTCAATTATCGGTGCAAGGCCATATGACGACTTCCTCCATGTGTATATTGTGATGCATAGAAATAGTTGCATGGACTAACAGCTAATAAATTTTCTAGTCTAGATTTTAGGGTATTTTTTGTTAGTGACTAGGGCACATATGTTATCCGGATGACATGATAGCTTTCTCACCAATAAAGGACAGCGTGCATGCCATCACCCTCCTCGCTTCTAGAACGACACGATAGCTTTCTCACCAATGGAGGACGATGTGCATGCCATCATCCTCCTCGCTTCTAGAACGCATCGTCTTCCATCACTACCACACAGATCATGCGGTGATCCATGGGAACTTCGGATGTTTATAGATGAAGGAGATATTGATCATGAAGAAGTTGCTAAGCGCATCATCTGTGTCTGTTTGGCTTGCTCACAACCAGCCCATGTTGCAGTTGGTGTTGTTGATAAATTTGTCCAGCTTTGACGAAGGATTGAGACCTGGCATTCACTGTATAGCCAGCTTGTATGCATCTATGGGATCAAAGATCTAGGAGCTCCTATTTTGACTCAGCGTTGGATGAGGCGCTTGTTTCCTCATGCTCCTGGGGTTGAGATCCCTTGAGGAAAAAAATTAGGGTGACTTCCGAGCCAATGGTTACAAAAACATTATTATTAAATTAATAAAAAATATATGTGTTGCTCGATAAGGATTATATCAAAAATTATTTATGTATTGTAATTCGAGGACATTAAAATTAGACAAAAAAATATACATAATGGTCATTGTTGTATATGACAACACCTCCGGAATAATTCCGCAAACGAGAATAACTCTGCAAATGATTCATTCATGGTGATCATCACTACGACCTTATATGCCAGGATGAAAGCATGGCAAAGCCTCACATTGGCAACACAGTCACACCACAAAAACTTCGTCATCACTGAGAACTGCAAGCGGTTAAAAAAATAGAAGTAGCTAGAGTGCAGACCTGGCGCTGTTGTTATAGATGTACGTGCTTACGCTATGTTGGTTTCCCTATTTGGTTGCTCGGCCCGGCAAAGCGGCGACCACAAGTCCACAAGGCAGCTGCGTGGCGCGTGGGGCCATCTGGTGTCCTGGGACGGCGGTACGGCGCCCTATTTTCCTCCCTGGTTTAACATCTCCTTACGCAGGTGAATGGATATTGGATAGGATCCCTTTTTTGTTTTTGAAGGATGGATTGGATACCTTGGAGATGGATAACCCCGCAAGGACCCCTTTCGGCTCGATTGTGAAGTCGTGGTTAAGAAATCCTACGGGAAAAAATTTCATTGCTAGAGCTCTGGTTGTCCCTTTGCCTCCCCTTGTACGATCGAGAGGGGGAAGAAGTACGTGACAGAACTAAGGCGATGGCCACGCACCTGCTGTAGAGATGGGGTGGTGATTAATGAGGCCCACGCCGGGGAGGCGAATGGGCCGTGCGAATCAGTGGGTTTACTACCAGTGAAACAAGAGGAACCGGTCCTCCACGGACCACGGCAGCAATTTTCCTCATCTACTCGGATCATACTAGTTATTATGTTTTTGTGCAGCCTTAACTACAGTAAATCGATGAACAGTGCAACAGTAGCGGGTCCGGCGGGTTAACGGGTTACACTGTTCCTTAACGGCTGTCACTGTTCCATAACGGGTACACTGTTCCTTACGGGTCTGCCGCTGTTCAATAACGAGTTACACTGTTCCTTAACGGTCTGATACTGTTCCATAACGGGTTCATTACTGTTCATACTCTTTTTTTTCTTTCTCTTTAGTTATATTGTGTAGTTTCTTCCCCGCGCGCGGGGTTACCGTCAAGTGGCCAATATCAATGTCGCGGGGTTACCGTCAAGTGGCCAATATCAATGTCTCCATTTATTTTTCTTGGTCACTGTATTAAGTAGACGAAAAGAAGTTGCAAATACAAGCATCCCACGACACAAACAAAAACAAAACACACTCAAATCATGTACGGAGGGGTTACTAACTGAACATTTGCACTGCACACACAAAAGAAAAAAATGACCCAGGAACACTATCTGTGCAGAGCAGAGAACATTCTTCCACTCGATCCCTGCCATGCATGGGTTTGACTTCGTCCAACACTAACCTGATGACAGTATGCACTCTTGAGCACTGCCCTCTCAAAGACGCAGATGTTCTGTTGTTTTGAAATGATCCTCCATGAAATCTGCTGTGCTGCTCCTTCACCAGCCCCTCTTAGTTGCCTTTCGCCACCATTCTGTGAAACCATCTGGTATACCTCCCAGTGGAGCAAGAGATTGCAGCCCCCACGATGTTTTAAAATGTATTGACACATCAGAGTGGTTATAGTATCTGTTTATTTCTCCATTAGATCTATTTCTTACTGTATCTCAAGGGCTGATTTCCTTTTGGGTCTATTGAGCGAGATGGCTAGGATTTGATTGATTCTCATAGTAATTTATCATAGCATTTCGGGAATGTGGAAATCATATGCTGTGTTTTTGAAAATATCTGTTCTCATGAGAGATTACTCCTGCAGATAGAAATTGCATCGTCATGCTCGGATTTGTACAATATAGTTGGTGAGACCTACTGGGTTGCTACAAGATGTGATAGTATGGCGTTTCGGGGGTAATTAACTTATTTTACCAACATCAGACTTCAGAGAAAGTACTTAGAAAAAGAGTATCACACTGTCCCTTTGCTTACATACCAACACAACATGCTTTCTTTCAGGAGGCGTCTTGAAGGGACAAGAATTACCACTGAAAACATGTAAGTTCCCTGGTTCTTCTGTTTTGCTCTTTGGCTATATCCTGCTGCAATCCAGCTTACTTGTGTGATGGTACTGCAGGGGCAAGACAGGATTTGACTTTGCAATACGAACACCTTGCACGCCAGCGAGATGGGAGGAGTATGATGAAGAAATGACTGCAGCCTGGGAGGTAATGTTGCTTATGGCTTAAATTTTTACTAAGAATTTAAGAAGGTTTGATATGAGAAGCGTTTGCAGAGCATGGCGTTTTCCAACTGTATAATACCACATTTTTGTTTTCTTCAATCACATTTCTAGAATGGTTGCAATTGAGAGAGTTTGTCGTATCGGACCACACATGTGCTTGAAACCTGTATTTCTTGTAGTCTATGATGAAACTAAGACATTTGTTATGATCTGCAGGCTATTTGTGAAGCATATTGTAATGACACAAACCCCACACGAGACCCTGGTATGCTTGATGCTGTGAAGGACGCGATATTGCGGATGACATATTACTGGTAATGATCACAAGTCCTACTGCCCCTCTCTTCACTCCAACAAAATGATCCCAATCAACGTGGGGGGTTTTGCAGGTACAATTTTATGCCTCTTTCGAGAGGCTCGGCTGTTGTCGGCTACATAGTGTTGCTCGGTTTATTCCTGGCAGCAAACATGGATATTACTGCCAGCATCCCACCCGATGTCCAAGTCGATTGGGAGGCGATCCGGTCTCCAGATCCTGACACATTTGTTGACGCTGTCAAGCCCTGGCTGTACCCATCCACAAAAATGAGCAGGTGCCTGAAAGACTACACGGACGTCAGCATCGCATTCAGCACAACAGGTTCGGTTGTAGCGGCCCTAACTTCTGTTGACCCATAGGTTACAGAATAATCTGTCCAAGTGTTATAGGTTTGCTTCAGTTAGCGTATTTGTTTCAACAAACACACGATCAGATTTGCCTAGTTTATTCACACTACTAGTCGAGATCCTGTGAACCACTCCTTCAGCCTGCTATATGAGACCGCTCGATCCTGCTAGTCTTATGTCTGAGTATGTATAATTGGCCAGGCATGCTCTGTTGTTGCTAAAGCTGGATGGCCACGCCACAAATTCCCTGGATGACGGACAAATAAATTCAAGATTTACCATTGGCATGAATGTGTATCACCTGTTATCAGTCAATCAATAGTCTAAATTAATCAGGAGGGAACATACGTACATCCTATATATAATTGTGGAGCCCAGGAAGCAGAGGACAAGGTGTTTGCAGGGAACATACGTACATCCTATATATAATTGTGGAGCCCAGGAAGCAGAGGACAAGGTGTTTGCAGGGATAGGGAAAGCAGAGCAAAAAAAAAAAAAAAAAAAAAAAAAAAAAAAAAAAAAAAAAAAAAAAAAAAAAAAAAAAAACAGAGCAAGGACATAAAAAAAAAAAAAGAAACCAGACCAAGGACAAGCTTTGCTCTTCCGATTTGTGTTCCAAGTCTGCCAGCGATCTATATATATTACAGAACATTCCATTTATCACCACAACTTCATCATAAATAAATCAAAGTCCCCACCTCAATTAGTGCAACAACTACATGAGTACAAGAATATGAATACACTAGCACCGAGAGAGGAGGGAAGCTGTGGGTGAGGGGACCGATCCAAGACCGTTGCGACTCACCTCCTCCTGGCCCGTTCCCCATCGCCGCCGGCGGCCCCCGAGGCCAGATCCTGCGCCTCCACCCCCCGATCTACCTCCCCCACTGCTTGCCTCCTCGTCTTCTCCCCTCCTCGTCGCACTCCGCCAGTCGAAGACGCCCGGCCACGCCGCCCGTCTCGGGGCCTGTCGCCGCCGCCGCATCGGCCCTAGGCGCCGCTGGCGTGGTCCAGGCCTCGCCGCTGGCCGCGGACGCCGCCTCACTGGTCGTGGCGCCGCCGCGGGCACCGCTGTACCGGACGGGCAGTCCTGCGCCGCCGCGCCAGTTGGGCAGGCCGACGGCGCTGCCGCACAGGTCGCGGCCCATGGCTGAGGGCGCCGCCACTGGCGCCGCTACGTCGCTCGAGGAGACCTACGACGCCGCGCCGGCCGGGCTGGCCGGGGGCGCCGCCACGTCGGCCGTGTGGGCAGAGGGCGCCGCCGCGTCGGCCGCGCAAGCCACGCGCCCTGCGGAGGTCGCTCTCGCTGCGGGTACCTTCGCCCCGCCTGCGCAGCTCGGCTCCAACCCCCCCTCTGCTGCCAGGATCCTCTTCCCCGAGGCCCCCTCCTTCTACCCAGCCTCCTTCGGGAGATCGAAGGCGCAACGGTGGGAGGAGGTCACCATCGAGGATTGTTCAGATGAGGAGGCTGGGGACCTTCCACCGAAGCATTCCCCTCTCTTCGCCCGCCTCAACGCCTTCTGCCAACGGGCCTCTTCCCCTGTCTTCGCCGCCAACTCGGGGGTCCAGGTCCCGGCCTCCGCACCGAACCACGCCGCGCCTGGGGGCGGCGCCGCGGCTCCACCCGCCCAGGAACTCAACTTCCTGCAGGCGGCTCGACGTGCCCTGCGGACACCTTCTGCCATGGGGCCCATGCAACGTCGTCGACGGCGTCGACGCGCGAAGATGCTTCCCAAGGTTGACCCAGCTGCTCCTCCGGCCCTGGCGCGTCGCCCGGTGCATCAGCGGCTTGGTCCACGTCGTCGCGCCTCGACTCCGGACGCCGACGGGCTGGCAGCGGGTGCTCCCGCGGCGGCCGGTGACGGCCGACCAGGGTGCACCGGCCGGTGTCGGGGGCCGTGCTACTCCGTCGGGTGGGCCTGGCCCCAAGCGTCGTCGCCCTGTGCCGCCGGGGCTGGTGGGGCTTTGCTTCAACTGCCTTGAGCAAGGCCACATCGCGGCACAGTGTCGCTCCCCGTCGTGCTGTCTTCGCTGCCGATGCCCCGGTCACCGGGCTAGGGCGTGCTCGGGCCGCCGTGTGCTGCCCAGCAAGCCTGGGCCGTCCCCAACGTGGGGCCACGGTCGCTACGCCGCTCGTCGCGCCCGACGGCCGGCTCGTGTCGTCCCCGTCTCCGCCCAAGGCGCCGCACGAGCACCGCCACTGTGTTGGAGACGATCATCGCCAAGGCTGGTGTGTCCGCGTTGTCCTCGTCGCCGTCCGTGATGTCGCACCCGGCTTCGCCACCTGGGGTTGACAATACCCCCAGGGTGGAGACGACCGTCGCCAGGGCTGGTGAGACCTTCCCCCTCTTGTGGTTCTTGCGCTCGCTAACGCTGCTGCGCTGGAAGACCTCTTGGCACACCTATCCTTGAGGTTCGACGTGTCCATGGGGGTGGCCACGGACTGCCTCGGTGGCCTTTGCACCGCCTCGCTTGATGCTTGTAGGGATGCCCCCTTGTTGGAAGAAGGGGAGGTCGTCGAGGCGGTGGCCGAGGCTCCGGCTGCCGAGGCGGTGGCCGAGGCTCCAGCGGTCGAGGCGGTGGCCGAGGTCCTGCCTCTCTCTGGCCCGGGTGTGGACGGCTCAGGCCACACCTCGCCAGTGCAGTCTTCTGCTGGCGTCCGCCCGGACACGGTCGTGCTTGACAGCCAGGGCTCAGGCACCGCGGCCCGGGTGCCCCGGGTGCTCGGTGGGTTCCCGGATGTCGGGCGCCGGCCGGGACGCCGTGGCTACTCCCACTAACCCGGTGCGGGACGAAGCCGGAGGCCGCGATTTGCCTCCTACTTCAAACACCACTCATCAAGAAGTCGCGACTGCGCCGCCCTAGGACGCTGGTCTCCATTCACTCGTTGCGGCGTAGTGGGTGCATCGCTGCGAGGCCACGGGCAGCGACGCCACCGAGCAGGCCCAAAACGTCCCGCTGAAAAAGCCGGGCATTGCATTCGAGGAGGGTGCTTTGTCGACCAAGAAGTCACGAGCAAGTTCAAGAACGTCTTCCGCCACCTCCACAACATGCCGGACAGGAAGAGGCAGGTTTTTGAGATCCTCTTGAATGGGAAACTCGACCTGAAAGGCTTGGATTTGGACCTCACTGGATTGGATTGGAGGATGACCTCTAGCCTCCTGTCCAGTTGTCGTCTAGTCGCAAAATCTTTAGTTTGTAATCACAACCTCATGCGAGTTTGGGTCGGGAGGGTATGGTAACCACGGGTTACCGTCTCCTACCGTTGTTGTACTTGTTAAACTCTATTCTCGCTTAATGAAAAACACGCCACGCAAGCAAAAAAAAAAAAAAAAAAAAAAAAAAAAAAAAAAGCACTAGCGCCAAAGTTTTAACACAATCACCATATTCAGCACTCTGTTTCTCACCAACTAATTTGGCTGGCATCGTCCATCCCAAGTCAATGTGTATCTCACTAGAAATAAAATTCGGCCAAAGCAAAGGCAAACCAGATGGTACAAAACTGAAATCTCCGTGCTAGAGATGACACCTGCATAAATTAAGTTTTGTTTCAGAACACGTACCAAGCGAGAGTTATGCAAGGGACTACGACTTTATTACTTGTGACAGAAAAGTAACTATGATGATAAATAATTAAATATATACCAGTTTCATTTCTGATCCGGCGGTGTGCAGCAATTAATCTTCATCTTCAGCGAAGCAATCGATAGTGCACGACTTGATATGGCTGATCTTGTGGTACTCAGATGAACTGCTACCTGTTAACAAGGACTCGTACAACTTCTTGCGGCAGGTTAACTTGAGATATCTTGGGCTTACTGTTGTCACATATTCCGGAACTGTCTCCATGGTGCCGTCCTCCATCTCCATGCTGTCAAGTGACGGGACTCCTTCTAGCACATCCACATTTGGGCAGCTTGCGATCTCGATTTTCTGCAACTTAGAGAGACTGCTGATCCTTTTCAGCTTGGGGCAGTTGAATAAGTCAAGTTCCACAACTGAAGGGAAGTTCTCTACATATGTCAGGTTGCTCAGCTCGTACAACCACAGTTTCCTTAGAGCATGCCTCCTGCTACTAGCGAGCCCTGGTGGAAAACAGCTCAGCTTGCAGTTAATAATTTCGAGACCCTTGAGTGCAGGCATGGCCACGGCATCTACAGTCAATTCCTCACCCTTCTCCTCCCAGTCCCATTCCTCCCATTCACACAAGCCACCTACATGAAGAGTTGCCAAATTAGGAAAACCTACTACTGACCTAGTAGTAACAATACCTCCACCCACTGGCAAGGAGGAGGGTGTCTGAAACTCAGGCCCAACACTCTTGATGGCAGGTGCGTCATTAATGGCTAGATTCTCCAAACAAGGAAGCAGGCACAACCCATTGGGTAGTTGGTTGCAACAACAAAGTTTGTCCATCCTTAAAATCCTCATGCTCTTCAATGTGTATCTGGAACCATTATCCAGTTTGGTAGCTGGCTACCAAAGTATCCTTCAATGTGTAGATGTCGTATGCTGGATGGAGGGCAGAGCTTCTCAACTACCTCCTCCACTACTCGCTGCACCCGCTGCCTGTTGATTTCATCCGTCAGTCCCATGAATCTGCTGCTACTCCAATGTAGAAGCAAGTAATCAAGGTGCTCCTTGCTACTAATCATGGCCATTTCAGCCGACGAGTTAGCAGCCACATTTTGTAGATCATATAAAGAAAGCGTCCTAAGCTGGGACAGAGGCCCTATCTCTTGCAAGCTGCACCAGCCCCCATCCCCATCCATTTCCAAATGTACTCGGAACCCCAAAAGTGTCCTTAGATTTTGTAACTGACCAAACCCCTTGGGTATTGAAACATTGCCATGGGAACCATGCATATTAAGAGTTCTCAGATGCAGAAGCTGTATAATGCAGCTAGGAAGATGGTCTAGCTGCGGACATCCATAGACCACAATGTGCTGCAAGAACTTCATCCTATGAATGTCTCCAGGTAGCCTAGATATATTTGTATCCTCGAAGTGGAAGTATCTCAGGTGCTTCAGCTGACATAGAGAGTCGACCAATCTATCACAATCAGTACCACTTATAAAAAGCACTCTTAGCATAGACAGGCTCCCAAATGAGTCACTAGGCTTAATATTAATTCTGTGATTTATAATTAATGTTCTTACTGATTTGTGCTTTTGTAGAATATCCCATTCTAGTGCTAACTTAGTTGATCCTATAGACAAGCGACGTACATGGCTGTGCCTGCTACTACCTCCATCTTGCTCATCCTGGAGCACCAATGATTCTTCTTTACACATAAACTCAGCAAATGATCGCACCACATCATGCATGGTGCATGAGTATTGAGTGATATAGTCAGTTGGTTCAATAAGATTCCTCATGATTAGCTCCTGGTAGCACCCATCTGCTATTTCTTCTAGCCGATCATCAAATGAACTGCTTTTGTCTTGTGGATGGATAAATCCCTCACTAATCCACATTGAAACAACATTAGCATGTTCAATACTTGTACCTTTTGGAAAAAGTGAGCAGTACAGGAAGCACTGCTTTAGCTGGGGAGACAAATGCTCATAGCTCAGGAAGATCACGTTGTCCAGTTCCTCAGGCAATCCAGTTACTGACCAGGCATGATGGTCCAAAACAGCCTTCCAATCACTCTCGCTTCGGGGCTTCGTACTTAGCAGTCCTCCCATCACTTTGATAGCAAGTGGTAACCCGCCACACTTACTGATAATTTTCATTCCGACATCCTTAAGGTGATTAGTTCCGTCATGTACCTGCCAACGTTTTAAGACTACTTGTTGACTAACATATATCCATGCAACCATTTCCACTAATAAAACAATGAATTTACAATATTATTTACAAAATAATAATAAGCTTAAGCTGATTGAATTATACGTTCCTATGTATCCTGCCCACCCGAAAAATCTAGAATGCTAAGGTTCAGTTTTACATTTGCAGGCCCACCACACTGGAAATCTGTCCAAGGAACCGCTGCTTTATATGGAGTTACGTGCCTAACTGCCTACTGATGTAGCTGCCGCTGCAACAAATAACTGAGGTTTACTATTGCAAATACTTAAAATAGCGCAGCCCAAAATATAGGACCAACACTCAAAGTAGTGATGTTGTAACAAGTGCGATGACGCCCAGCGAATTGAGGAAGAATTTGGGCCAACTCCGTCCCAGGAAAGGGGACAAGCCGCCGCCAGAGCCTCTGGCCACAGGCAACCGGCGCCCTAGGCACACGCGCACGAAGGAAATGGCGGACCAGATTGGAAATAGTTGGATAAATAAAGTAAGGACCAAATTGCAAAGGAGAATCCATACCTGCCCTCCGAGATGATTCGATCAAAATAGGAGAGGAGAGTAGGAAGTTGGGGTTGAAAGGCCCTTGTTTGGTTTTGATAATTGAGTGACAACTTTAGGTGGACTAACATGTGTGATGGTTGAGATACACAGGAGTTAGTTCACAGGTACATGTGTGTGAGCAACATATGCCATGGTGGAGATGGCTTGAAGATGTTGTGAGGCTCAACACATGAGTTGATAAAGGAGCTCATTGCAAATGAGACATGACATGGAGTCATGTGACCAAGAGGTGAAGATCAAGATGAGGCTTGGCTTGATGGACCGGTTGCAAGTGTGAAGGGCAAGTTGAGGCTGCGAAGCGAAGGACCATACGATGGTGAAGCTTGGGCAAGATTTGGCGCCGATGGACCGACGCAACGGTGAAGAGCAATGGCACAATGGAGGAAGACGGTGGAGATGGAAATGCGCAAGGCAAAGGTATAACCTAGGGCATTTCATTTCACCGGTCTAAGGTTGAGTAGAGAAGTACTTGACCGGATTTAGGATAGATGGCCGTACTATCAAGAGGGGTAATCTTGTTTGCATATCGGTCATCTAGTGCCACTTGAGCGATCTAACATTGCGATGTGCTAGGATCGAGTGGCGTGGTGAGTTGAAGAGAAAATCCTTTGAAAATGATTGTGAAAATGCTAACACACAAGCACATGGAGTTGTACACTTGGTGGTGTTGGCACATTTACAAAGGTGGCGAATGTTCGTGCTGTGGTTTGTAGGGTTGAGTTGGGCTTGGGTCCCTCTATGGTGGGATTCGGCGCTTTCGGGAAAATTGGAGGCATATTTTCCATTGCGCCGGATGCAAATTGTTGTTGGAAACATGCTATCTATGGTGGTCAAGTTGGTATACTTGTGGGATACCATGGTGGAGAAGATCGCGTTTTCGATGGGCTGTAAATCATGGATTTACAAGCGCCGGACGCGGCGGTCGGACGCGCGGCCAGGCGGGCCGGACGCGTCCGGCGCGTGGAAGGTTGGCGTGGGGCGGGCGAAGCGGGCGGCGGCGGCGCGGGCCGCGCGAGGAGGCGTCCGGCGCACGCCGGACTCGGACCCGAAACCGGTGCCGAGTGCCGCGTGAGCACGTTCACGAGACGCGCGCGGACGCGGGCGGCGGACTCGGGCGAAGTCACCGTTTGGCGTCCGGCGGTTCTGGCGCGCGGGCGGTGCTGGTGGATGCACCGGCCGGACGCGTCCGCGGTGGTCACCGGGCGCGTCCGGCGCGGGGTTTGACGAGCGGATCGTGAGGTAGCCGTTGGGGATCAACGGTCGACTTCGAACGGTCGGTACACGTGGCGTGACGAGGAGCGCCGGACGCGGCTTGGAGCGTCCGGCGGTGGAGGCCGGACGCGTTCGGCGCTCGTGTTTCAGTTGCCCGAGGTGGCAACGGCTAGTTTCAGCCCTTGGGGCTATATATACGTGGTTTGGCCGGGTGGGCCGGTTCCGAGCACGCCCGGCTATGTTGCCTTGTGTGGTGGTGCTTGGAAGCCCTCTAACTCACATATGCTTGGTAGTGACCATCCGATAGTGTGAGAAGAGCGATTCTAGTGCGAGTGCTTTGTGAGATTGCATTTGTGGCACTAGGTGGTTGTGTTGCAAGCCGGAGAGCTTGTTACTCTTGGAGGTTGCCACCTCCTAGACGGCTTGGTGGCAAGAGGCTCCGTGGTAGCACGCGTGGAGATACGGTGCTCCGGAGAAGAGATTGTGAGAGGTCGGTACTCACCTCGCGGGGATCGCGAAGAGTAGCCCTATTGGATTGCGCGTGTCATTGAGTTACCACCCTTGAGTGTGTGAGTTTGCTCGGTGCCTTGAGGGGCTCACTTGAGAGTGGTGTCTTGCGGTGCCTTGCGGGGCGTGCCTTGAGGGGCAAGTGACTTGAGGGTCACACCGAATAACCATCTAGGTGAAAAGACCGGAGGAACCACCGAAGGTGTTGGTCGACACAACAGGACGTAGCTTGGGGGCAACCAAGTGAACCTGGTGAAAAAATCGCCGAGTCATCTTGTGTCCACACTTCGCGGTGGTTTGCAATCTCTTTCACAAGCTTTGTATTTACTTTTCTTACATTCTTGTATAGCTTGTGTAGTTGCTCTTGTGGTTAGTTAGCTTGAGTAGCTTGTTAATCACCTTCTTGCTTGTGTAGCTAGAAGTAGAGTAAGTTGCCTTGCTTAGCTTGTGTAGTTAAGTAAGATTGAGCTCTTGGGTTTGGCTTGTGTAGCTTTGTCCATGAGCATCTAGTGAGCTTAGGTTGGCTTTGTGCTTTTGCTCATTAGAATTTTGTAGGTGCACACCCGGTTGCTAAAGTACTAGTTGCTTAGGTTTGTGTGACCTTGCAAGCTAGACTTGTTTAGTGTGCACTAGCTAGATTGGCACCTTGTCTTCTTGTTTAGGATCTTTTACAAGGTGCATCTAGAGACATAGATAGAGGGGTGAAAGTCTTGGTTAGGCCGATAGATTTAATTCCGCACTTATATCGGTTAGCCGGAGCGATTAGTTTTAAAAAGGACTATTCACCCCCCCTCTAGTCCGCCATCTCGACCTTACAGGGGTGGACTATTTAGGTCATGTCCATGCCAATTGCATCTCTTGATCGAACCATTCGGGTACCATGGCGGCACGGTTACCGGGCTGCGCACGTGAATTTCACCTTCTTGTAACGGGCCTAGTTTAGTGTTGATTTGACTTGTACCTTCTAATTCTTAGAGCCCTGGGAGGCCCACGTGCAGCCTCCGGGTGGCCCAACCCTCTCGCAGGGCCACGACAGCACCTTCCTCGACTGGATCATTGGCGGGCGCATTCGCTTCCACGCGTTCCGATCCTCCGCACCGCGGCCAGTTGGACGGGCACCGACCGACTAGTCGAGCGAGGCCTTTCAGAACCGAACTCCGTATCACGTTAGACAAGAGCGACTATAACTCGTATGGATGGACGAAAAAACGCAGCGGAAATTTTGCCTCTTTATTATTAGGCAGGTAGATCTCCTAGTTAGCTTAGGGTTGAGGCTAGTCCAACTATAAATAGGAGATGTATTCGTTGGGATCAAGCAATAAAGAAAGGGGTCAACCCTATATCTCTCTCCCACCCGCCGGCCCGTCGCCGGGCCCGCCGCCCACGCGCGCCGCCGCTGCTCATGCCACCGCCAGCCGTCGCCGCCCCCAGCCTTCCCCACTCTTGCCTCCACGTGTCAACCGGTCCTAGACCTCTTATACCTAGTATCGGGTGACCAGTTCAATCCCCACGCCGCTACCATGGCCAAGCTTTCAGAGATCGAGGAGCTTCTCCAGAACTTCGCCGCCGAAACCCTACGCAAGATGGATGCTCTCCACGGGGAGCTCACTACCGTCAACATCCGCCTTGAGAAGATGGAGCACAAACACGACAACAGGACAACACTATCCATGGAGATCATGGAAGAGACACCGGTGGACGCAGCAACCACCGCTCTCCCCAACATCACCATCAACCAACAAGTGACCGTTCATGCAGCTGGATGTCGTCAGGAGGAGCAGCAGCAGCTGGTATGGTGGCCACGCACCCTACCCAGCGCGGTCGTCACGAGTCACCGTCAGCAACTCCAACCCACTCCGCCAACAACAGCCTCATGATGCTAATGGGCAAAAGGAATTCTGAGATACAATGATTTTCTCCCCTATATTTCGAAGGGATCATCAATGGATCAAGCGTCCACGTCCTCGTCAACTCCGGGTCTACGCACAATGTCATCGAGGTCAACATCGCCATCCTAGTTGGAAGCAAGAATGAGGTGCCAAGTCGCTCCGCTTCGTTCACAGTACCAATGCGCGTCGCCGACGACGTCTTCACCATCAACGTGTACCTCATCAACATTTGCCATGACGTCGACGTCATCCTCGGCACACCATGGCTCGCAAGCCTGGGATGTGTCATCTGGGACTTCTCGAGCAGAACCATGACATACAACCATGATGGATGCTGCCACATCCTCTACGCACCTCCGCAACTACAAGCTCAACCAACTGCTCCACCATGACTACATCAGCTTCATCTGCTGCAGGCGCCCCCGAGAACACTTCAACTGCAAATCATGACACACCGAGCGCAACGAACACGTCTACCCAACGTCCTCGGCCAGGCGCAACGACATCATCTTCAACCGTCTTCGTCAAGCTATCAGAGAAGAGCGTGAACTATGTTCAATCGCCCTCGCAGTAGCAGAACGCGAAGCGGGCAACCCCTGGACCTTCGACGACGGCCATATCTTCTTCGATGGTCGCCTCTACATCCCGGCAGCATCGCCGTTACTCCCTGACTTTTTGAACTTCCTCAGCAATGATGGACCAGCAAGCATGGCAATGCTAGCTCTCAGAGCATATCAACATATAACATCAAACCAAGCAACAGGGATGCCATTGTTCATCCTGCAAGGAAAATCATGGCCCTCCCAGCGACCAATACACAGAGCGACAACAATGTTCAAGGATAGCCATGAGCGTGTGCTTCTGCATATCAGACGTGTACACATCGACATCATTGAGGCAACAGGACGACATCGACTCGCACCATATGAGTTCGACAAGGGCACCTTCCTATTTGGTGTAGTGATGGATTTGACAGCATCGCCACCAACATTCGTACCTACAGCGATATGGCGACTCTTTCTGGTCTACATCAGCCCCGACACAAGTCATTCCATTGCTCGGATCGATAGACCACCCAAGGTAATGGTAACTCTGGATATAAATGCAGCAGTTCCCAAACACCTTCTAACTGTAGTGCAAAGAGGGCCACGTAACGGCACTGGGACAGAAGACTACATCTTCCACATCTACGCCAACATCAGCAATCTGCAGTACTGCTTTGACTTCACTGTCCTTCGAACACGCCAGAATATCATCATCAACAGCCCGGTCGAAGGTTGCATGACCTGTCTTCTGCAGAAACTTTCTCCAGATTCATTCCTTCCTCAATTGGGGGTCAACAGCTGGTCCGTATGTCGCAGCAAGGACGCATCGGACGGAAAAGAGGGGAATATTGTAACAAGTGCAACGACGGCTCAGCGAATTTAGGAAGAATTTGGGCCAACTCCGGCCCGGGAGAGGGTCTAGCCGCCGCCAGAGCCGCCGGCCACGGGCAACCGGCGACCTAGGCGTGCACGCGCGGAGGAAACAGGGGTGCAACCTCCGAGCCGCCGTCAATCCGTCATCCGTTAGATTTCCTAAATTGAGTCTCCGGATTGAAAATAGTTAGATAAATAAAGTAAGGACCAAATTGTAAAGGAGAATCCATAATTATGAGGATCTCCTAGTTAGCTTAGGGTTGAGGTTAGTCCAACTATAGATAGGAGATGTATTCGTTGGGATCAAGGCAATAAAGAAAGGGGTCAACCCTATCTCTCTCTCTCACCTGCCGCCGCCGCCCTGCCCCGCGCACCGCCCGGCGCGCCGCCGCTGCTCGCGCCGCCACCAGCCACCAGCCGCCGCCGCCCCCCGCCTTCCTCGCTCCTGCCTCCACGTGTCAACCGGTCCTAGACCTCTTATAGCTGTACTCTTACTTCATCGTTGAAATAACAGTAAGTCGGTAGAACGAATCTAATGGTGCTTATGTGAGAATCAAGAATAGTGCCTTTTATTTAAACTCGGGCCATTTAGAATAGTGTAAATTAGACTAAACTAATACATGAAGTCTGAGGGACCAATCGAGTAACTTTATCTTATATTAATAAAGATGAATGCGGATACATTTGTATAAAAGGTAAGTTTGGTCTAAGTTTCATAACGGGAGTGTGTAATAATTCTTTTGTAGATTTACGGGTAAACTTAGGTTAATTTAGACGCTTGAAAATATGAATACTATAAATCCCTATATATGGGTTTATCCATTTTACTAAAACAGTACAAGTGGCTAATTGTTTTGCTTGCCTTGGATTATTTTTACTAAAGAAAAACATGGATAATTTAAGATACTTATTTAGTTGCCTTTCGTATTTTTTTTATAATTTTGGAGGTTATAAATAATGGCCTGGTGGGTAGTGGCACATAGTTTCTTATAGACAACTCCCTCCATTCCAAATTATAAGTCACTATCTAACTAGAAAAGCCATAGAGACTTATAATTTGGAATGAATGATATTGTAGAACTATGTATCTAGAAAATCCACAACTATGTCAGTATGAATGATTTCAAAACAAGCCCTAAATCAGTAGACTGAATGCTCATTCAATCACAACAAATTAAACTAAAATTTTGCAATCATTGAATTTTGTATAGAGCATACACTAACCTGACTCGGTGTTGGTGGCAGCTGTTTGCTGAGCAAGGACCAAGCATCATCTCCATCAAGTGGGCTAACATGGTGTTGGTAGAAGGATGCTCCCATTCGATGAGCCTGGTCTTCTAATCTTGTAGTGTAGAGGACCCAGCTCCCATGTTGTTTCTTGCTGGCATTCTTGATCGGGACAGAAAGCACAAGACTCCAAGCTCCGTCACTCCACACATCATCCAAAACCAAGAGAAACTTGCCCATGGACAAGGTGTTGGTTAGGTTCCTCACAAGGAGTGTTTTGTCTTGCACCCCACCATGCACTCCCCCGGCATGTTCAATTGCTGTCTGAAGGAGCTCAACCTCGTTGAAGTTTTGGGTGATACTCAGCCATATCTTCAATTTGAAGTGTTGTTGGATTGTTGTCTCATTGAAGATCTTCTGGGCAAGGGTTGTCTTTCCCATGCCACCTGTGCCTACAATGGACAGCACCTTGATGTCGTGGTGGTTATCACTGGTGATAAGTAACTGGCCAAGCTCCTTTGTATCCATCTCGATCTTCTTACCAACAATGGATGACTCATTGAACTCAGATGTCATCTTTTGACTATATCTTTGTATAGCACTCTGAATCCTTGGCTCTGGATTGGAACCGAGGCCAATATTGAACTTGTACTGGTCTGCCTCCTTGTGGATGCCTTCCAGCCTCTTGTTGAGCTCCTTGATGCGGTTGCCTATCTTGTGTGCGAACTTGGGATTCCGCAGGCAGATGACCAATGGTTGGAAGCAGCTAGGTGACTTCCGTTCCATGCTGCTGCCACCTCCAGACTCCTTTCGTTTATCAGCCTCAAGTTGACAAAGGTCGACGATGTCAGTGGCGTCGTACATGGCGTCCTTTAGCTTTATCGTCCATCTTTGCACGCTCGTGTCAGTGATGCGCCTCCTCTCGGCATCTGCAAGGAAGGCATTGATGCCTTCCATATTGTCCTCCAGCTTGGTGATCTCGCTGGAGACGCCAAGCAGCATGGACACCTCGTCTTTTGCCATGTCCGCGATAAGCATCTTCACGTAGGGTGCCAAAGCAACAACGTGGATTTTATCCCACCCGCGCTACGTACCCACGCCGATCCGACGGCGTCTGGTGAGGCGGACGTTGAGATTGGTGCGTCCCAGTCATGCATTTAAGTGCTAGTTGAACGATGATTACATGTAATCCATTCCAGCGTGTCTCCTACGTGGCAGACAGGTTGGCAGATCGGTTGGCATTCTGGATAGATCGGTTGGCAGGCAGGCAGTGCGAGTCCTGCAGTGCATTAAATGCGTGCATCAGGTGATGGCAGCGACGCTCCTTCCTTGGCACGCTACTAGCCATTTTAAGTTGTTCGTAACAATGGCCGCGTAGGTAGAACGAGACAATATATAGAAGGATGCTGCTGGCAGAAGAGCTTCCAACTTTCGCGGCAATGGTAGCTGGTAGTAGCAAAACAAACAATCCCCATCAAACACTTGCTGTCTTCCTTCCCAGTGCATCACAGCATGTGACGATGCTAGATGCCTCCATCGATGAACCGCCAAATCCGCTGCTAGTGCCAATCATTAGATCTAGCGCAAGCACATTGGTCCATCATGCGCCAGCTGCAGTTGATCGTTCGGTCGAGCAAGTAATACCAGCGACAAACGAATCCAGTTTCGTTACATCTTTCAACAGCAGGAAAAGGTACCCAAACGAAATCACTGACCATAGTCTATTCATCCCACATTTGTTTACTGGCTAAATATAAGGATTACTCATACATAAACATAGCCGCGTGATTTTCTGATGCACGTTACTTATGGCAAAAGCTGACACATGTGAACCGAACTTATTGCTTGTATTCCAAAATCCGTCACGCACTAACATCCGATGGATGTGATCAGGAAACGGAGTAGGACAGGACCAGACGCCCTGCTAGCACCACTGGAAGAGAGCGCAATTTCGAGAGCAGTTAAATCATCAGCCGCAAGACCTGGTGAGCCAATATTCTTCCCCCATATTGGCTCAAGATTCAGTTCATTTGAAGAAGCAAGAGAGTTCTACAACCTTTATTCATGGGAAGTGGGATTTGGCATTCGCACTTCAAGAGGAAGAACTAATGAGAACAATTATACGACAAAAAAGGACATATGCTGCTCCTGCGAGGTTAGTACTCATCGAAGCATTAGAAACAAATATACCGTGCATCAACATATATAATTACATCTAAGACTGAAGTTTCTCAATCGTAGGGTCACAATAGCAACCCAGATTCTGCGTCATGCAGAACCGGGTGTAAAGCAATGATCCGATTGCTGAGACTACCAGACCATAGTTGGTACATAACAAGGAGCATTACAGATCACAACCATCCACTCTCACAGAATTGTGGGGAAAAGAAACAGTGGGGCTCACACAGCCAAATTGAACCTATTACAAAGGAATTCATTAGGAAGCTGCGGGAAAACAACGTCTCCACTGGAAGAGTGTGCAGCATTCTGGGTACAGAGGGTGTGGGGCGTGGCCTACCAGTTCGACGAGAAGCTATCAAATATGTTTGTGCTAAGCTCGCACAAGAAAACATTAGAGACGACCTGGCAAAGACAATGCAGCTGCTTGAGAAGTTGAAGGAATCGGATCCCGAGATGGAAGTGCGTTTCAAGTTGGATGCTGAAGGTAGAATTCAAAGAATGCTATGGTGCACAGGTAAAAACAAAGAAAGGTACAGGCAATTTGGAGAGGTTGTGACATTCGACACAACTTACAGAACCAACCTATACAACCTACCCTTCGGACTATTCGTCGGAGTAAACAACCACTTCCAAAGCACTATATTTGGAGGAGTCCTCTTGACATCAGAAAAAACAGAAGACTTTGAGTGGGCTTTTTCAAACTTTGTGTCAATAATGGGTGACAATGCCCCAGCAACTATACTCACAGGTGCGTCAAACCTCGTTCACATATATTCAATCTATGATGCATTGTTTATATTTGTAGATAATGTCCACAATTCTAATTATAAGACCTTGACATCGTGAAAAAACAGATCAATGCCAAGCCATGGGAGCAGCAATCAAGACAACCCTAAAGACCACACGGCATCGTTGGTGCAAGTGGCATGTACTGCGTAAAGCAAAACAGTGGTTAGGAACTACTTACAGCAAGAAGTGTGGGTTCAAAAAGGAATTCCACAAACTCGTGACAGAAGAGGTATCCACCAACAAGTTCGAGAGAAGATGGCGTCAACTAATAAGAAAGTACAAGTTGGAAAATAACAAATTCCTCAAAAGAATATACAAAAACAGAGGTATGTGGGCTCGTCCATACTTCATGAATGTATTCTGCGGCGGCATGACAAGCACACAACGTAGTGAAAGTGCAAACCACATGCTGAAGCAATTCATCCAAAGATCAGCGCCAATGCACCTATTTGTTTCCAAGTTTAACGAATTCCAGCGAGATAGAATCGAGCAAGAAGCCAAGGAGGACCATGTAACACGACAGGTAAATCCCGTAGTGCTGTCAGTAATGTAAATTTGATTGTTAATTCAGACATCTGACAACAAACTGCATACTAACACCTACACCACAGGTGCGAAGAAAACGAAGGATTGGAGTACCAATCGAGAAGCATGCTGAGCACATATATACAAGATCAATGTACGAGCGGTTCAGCAACGAGCTATACTTCTCTGGAAGCTTCAACGTACAAGATCAGCAGCATACCAACGAATATAAACTAACGCACTACAAGGATGTGGGAAAGCCCGAGGAACGAGCATACTACGTCAAAAATGAAGGTGCAGACATGATAACCTGCAGCTGCGGCCTATACGAACACGAAGGAATGCTATGCCGCCACGCCCTAAAGGTACAGAATCTCAGTCACTGAAATTGAAACAAGTATATTATGCCCGACATTTTTGCTTAAACAGCCAATGGATTTTGCCTATCTAAACAGGTACTGGTACACACTGGCAAAACTGAGATACCAAAAGGAAACATTATGTTTCGATGGACTAAGGCCGCCACGGATGAGCGAGCATCCAAACAAAACCAAGACCAGGAAACTACAAGTTCAGAAAACGCAAACTATATAAGAAGCCAGGTGCTGCTGAAAAAAGTCCTGGCAGTCACTGGTGGAGATGCGTCGCTTACTGAAGACGACTTCGCTGAAGCGGTTCAGGCCCTAGATAAGATCATTTCAAGGAAAGCATCTCAGACGACGCACCCTACAAATAAAATGGATCCCATGATTGCTACTGAGGACGAGCAGCCAAAAAGTTGCCCCCGCAGGCCAGTCCGGAGGGGCCGCACGAAAAACACAAGCCTAAAAAGCTATGAAAATGAAGTGAAGTCTCAGAATGCCAGCACCAAAAAGGATAAGGTGATCAATGTTCCAGTCTCTACGGATGAAGAAAACCCCGCAAATGTTAAGACAAAACCATTAGCGGATCTGCTGTAATGCCCTGAGTGTGTCGTAGAATCAGATAATGTGAGCGTCATGTGATTGTACCAAAACTCTTATATTTTCATGTTACTTGCAATGTGCACGCAACTGCTAAACCAAATATCTAGTATGGTACACTATGGACAAACATTCCAATGCACACAAAACGTGAATACTTATGTGTTGGTTGATACATTGTGAAGCTAATTGGTAATTAACAGCATTACACTGGTTCATAAAAGAACTTACAGATGAGACTAAACAACACAAAACGCACGCATAGTAATTAAAAACATACACAAGAACATCACTTGCATAGAAAGATATGACCTTTTTAAACATACATAGGGGGCTGCACTAAACCGCGCTGTGACCTAGTTCAGTGAAATCATGTGGATAACAACACCTAGAAGTAAGACGACCGATGCAACCATGAAAAGGAGCACTGCTCCAAACACTAGAATACCAGCGATGATAACGTCGTGACGGCGATGAGAATTGACCAAAGTCTTGATGGCGTCAACCTGTTCCTTGATATCTTTTATCTGCTGCTCAACTTCAACTTTGGCAGCTTCGGTGGCACCAGACTGCATTGCGCTAGTACTACCTTCGTCAACACCCTCCTGAACAGCAACCAACTTTCCTATCTTCCGGAGATATACCTCATAATCGTCCTGGAAAAAGTAAAACCGGCACGATGTCGGGTCCTGTTGCAAAACAAGTGGAGTAGTTAGGGGTGAAAAACATGAAGATATTGTCAAAAAATATGGGCAAATCTAATTAACTCTGGAAGAATGGAATCGCAGAAAATCCATAACAGTGTAACCTTCTCCTTGTTCCTAGGGCACTTGAAGAACCTTTTCCCTTTGTTCTTCGTGTTCACACACGTAAACGCCACGACCCTAACATCCTTGCATTTGTCACAAATGACAAGGGGGAGCCCCGTCGGTGGATCGATGGGATCGAGTCCATGAGGGGCCAGATCCGTGTGCATCGGACCACCTGCAGCCGATCCAGCCATGGTTCCTGCACACGAAGCGAAAACAAAACCAAACCAGCGGTGGAAATGGAAAAATCAGTGGCGACAAAGCGGACTAATAGAGAGGGGGGCATATAGATCTATTGACTTGATTGTCAAGCGCACAAACAAGCTGCTTACCAAGCTCCGCAAACAGGATGCGTACGAGAAAGCTGAGGAACCTTCGCTCAAACCTCAGGCTGGGGATGGGGAATTGTAAACACTTGCGTCTCTTGGTCACGAAGCGGAATAGAGCGGATGGACGGGCTATATAAAGAAGAGGACACAGTGGAAGGCGGGGGGGGAGCGGGTAGCTGGACTGCTGAGCACCAGTCAATAAATGAAGCCAGCAACGGAAAAATCTACGCCACCGGGCAATACACATATTCAAAAACGCACGTACAAACTATAAGCTTGTGACGGAAGACTCAACCACAACCCGTAACGGTAACCAAACCAAGTCGAACCAGAGATGAGTCGAATGGAGGCCCAGTTGCCCTGCTTCTCGACTCGCACCCAAGCTTGATAACGTGCCTAAACGGCGCCGCCTGATGGCGCGCAAACTAATTCAAATAATTCCACAGCCTAATGCCCAGACCAAACCTGATAACTTCGGTATGCCTCAGAAAGAGGCTACAAATGGGGCACGACATAAAACTTGACAAAGAGAATGTAAATAATGAGTTCAATACATAACGTAGCAGATACATCGCCAAATATTCACGCAAGCAAACAACAGCCGCACTTCATGCACTAAGTTCACTGAACGGTGTTCCCATGATCCATAAACAAACAGGCCTAAATAGATATATGCCCACTAAAGAGCTACACTAATGTGCAGTCTTCCAATTTGGGCAGTCAACCATCCTAATTATACATATGCTCGCATAGCCACAATATAGTTCCACTAGTGACCATTCTGTACATATATACAGCAAAAGATATGGCATCGGCACATGAAACTTGCTACACTGCTTTCATCACAAAATACGCAAAGAACACCAGGACGAAATCCAGCCAGCACAACAAGCTCCTATGCCTCGCATGGAGCGACAACCATCAAGAGGACCAGACATATGGGTTCTGAGGCCTGTCGATGAGGAGACGGCACAGAGTCCACTTGAATCGACCATCGACATCCTGCTACCACCCAGAGAAATGGAATGTTACAAAATCTTCTATTAAAATTGCAAAGCAACCCAACACATCAGCCTTCTGACGAACACATCATGAATGAACCGGGCAGAATGGTACATACCATAAGATCCATATCAGCCAGGAGATCCCTTCCATTGAAAAATAGAGCAAAGAACGCAGCAAATATCCCATTAGTAAACCTGTGTGTGAACAAAAAAAAATCACCTCAACATATGTAACAACTTGTTTGATGCCAGCATACAAATTAATAAACACAAAACTATGCAAGTAATGTGTGAGAACATGTAAAATCATACTTATCGGGGGTTGGACCCTCCCAACCATAGACAATGTGATCCCATCCAGAGGTTGTAATGAAATTTCCAATTGACATTGCTAGCCCCTTGACCAACTCTTGAGCCAATAACTCCAGCCGATTACTAAAAAAGGGTGTCTGCCCCCATGGATGCTTCGGATGGAACATATAACTCTTCTTGGAGCACAAATCAAAACAGATGCAGCACCAGTCATCGCCCATCAGGAAAGGAGCAACCACCTGCAAAACACACATTTCCTCAGCACATAACAACACATATCTCGGTTGTAAAAACATGAACATGCAATATCTCAGGGCAACCATTCCAGTTCAATAATGGAGGGTGTAACCAACAGATTGAATTTGAGATTCCCTACATTCATGATAAACTACGATTTTTGAAAAATGACGCCGGACGCTGACAATACCAGGACAAAGGTTTACAAAGGAGCATACCATTTCACATTCGAAAATTGAGACAGACAAATATGGCTTCCTGAAATAGCCAAAAAATAAGCTGGGAGAAAACTTGTCCTTCATACGAAGATAAGTCTCCTGCATATTTTATCAACAAACCACCGTCCAAAATGAGAACATATAGTTACATTTTAGAACCAGGATACGCCTACAAATTGGTAATAATATTCTTGCAAAAGGTCAGATCACACATACCACCCACCCAGGCGACAGATATATACGTCTCGGACCAGGGGACGAGTGAGTCCTAGCAAGAAGCTCATTGTGCAACTCCTGAAAGAGGACGAATAGACAGGACATAATTTTCTTGGAAACAGGAATAGTTGACACAAAGTTGTCAATAACCTCCCGACCAGTCAACGTTGCTGCCAACGGATCCGCAAACTGAACCCACACACTGCATCAAAATATATATATATATATATATATATATATATATATATATGAGCATTTGCTTGGTAAACTCAAATATCCATTTTACTCTAGAAAAAACCCATAGATGATGATAAAAACAAACCAACATGCAGCACAAAAATGAATAAAGTAGAATCCAACAAAGAAATATAAGAAGCTGCAACGCCATATGAGATTACTTGTCAATCTTTGATATATCAAAACCACGACAAATCAAAGCCATCTTAGCAGCTTCATCACGTCCTGGATTAGCAATCAGCCGAGCGATATCCATCTGAACCTCCTCCTCACCACCAGACAGTGGGATGTTCAGATCAGGTACTGCAGCAAACATAAGATCACATATTCATACTTGTGCAAAACATAATAAATTGAACACACAACACTTCAGCCAAGTAGACCTAACACAATTAATCATAACAAGATATACATGGAATTTACTTTATAATTCCTACCTAACATAAACTATATAACAAAACAGTGAAACCAAAACCAAATCATGTGTCCACCAAAAGATTTCATCACCACAGAGATTATTCAAAAACGCTAGCCTTTGCTACAAAGCGACAATAAGAAGAAAAGAAACACATTCCCGATGAGTCACAAACATACCATGTCGCCGACCAATCGGTACTCCCTCCAAAATAACATCCGTCTCTCCTACGGATATCCGTGACATGTTATAAGCCGCAACTTCATGCAACGTGCTTAGAATATTCCTCCCTTTACATGCAGCAGATTTGCTCTGCATCTGAATATTGCTTGATGATGTGTCATATATAGGACTACGCCGTTTAGAAATTGGGGTACAATAATCCAGGAAACAATCCCTTACCCCTGTTATACCATCAAAGATCCATTAGACCAACGTTAACAGAACCCCGCAGCAATTATAGAGCCTGGATTCAAATGAAAATGGAAATTACTTTGCTTCGGGAAAGGACTACATATCAGATTATCCTCAGTTTGCATAACAGATGTCGCGCTCATGCTGTGGCGGCTACGCTTCCGCTCCATTGAACCTATATAAGAAAAAAGTGTACAAAAACATCACAGATGGTTCAAAGACATAGGCAAAATCACCCCCAGGTTATGACCAACACACGTAAATAAGCTGCAAACCATGAAGTTCACCTTGTGCATTCAGATTGAGTTGCAGCGCATCAATACTAACGCCAGCCCGGTTGACATCTGGCACATCTGATTCCTTTGTATGAACATCGCCAAGCACAACCCTGTTTACATAATTAGAACAATAGAATAAGTAAATGCACTGACACCAATGACCCATCCAAAAGTACCTCGGGAGTATTCCATTGTAACCTGGTATATTCATTTGCCCACCCCCAGATACACCAGAGCCACCTAGATTCAAATCAAGTTCCACATTGCTAGTTCCGCGTTGGTTTCCATCAATCCCAGGTGAAGATTTTGCATTAGGAGTGACCTCTGCAAGTACTGCAGGTAAGTGTCTTAAAGTAAGTATCACAACAATAATAACATGATGCATAAACAAGACCATTATGCCATAACTAACCTGAAGGAATAGTCTGCCCCTCCTCAATTACACCTGCTCCAGCTAATTCCAAGTCAAGCACAACATTACTACTTGCACCGAGAATGCCATCCCTCGCATCTGAAGAGTTAGCATTAAAACTGACATCTGCAGCAACTGAAGTAAAACCCTCGCTAACATACCACAATTACCAACAAGCACAGGGAATGCATTAACAAATTCATTAACAGTATCATTACCTGATGGTGACTTATGGACAGCTTCATCCAATTCCATGGCACGGCCATTAGCCTCCAGAGGCAATTTAATAAAACAACCACTAGTAACATTGCCACCATGTGATGAACCAACATCAGCATCATGAGCCCCATAGCCTGTCCACCATGAAAAATAAGAAGGCTGTTTTTGTATGACTACAAAACAATTATGTTCCAACCTCAAATAATCATACTTGAGTCGACATTGTGAAAACTAGAGTGGTAGTTCACATTGAGAACAAACATTTAAAATAAGGGATCCTTCATGAGAAACCTACTCCTCTAACAGACCGAAACCTATACCAGCCACCATATATAATAAACAAAATCAACATCTTTCTACATAAAAGATAATGCATTGGCTCATATTTACTCATCTGGTGGAACGTCCCCAAATACTTGAGAAAGAAGTTTTGTCTTGGGTGTGTATTGGCTGGAACTACCACCAGTACCAACCGGAACAGAACAAGAATCATCTGAGCGGGCAATTGCTTCATCTGCGAAAGAAAAATACCATAATGTGAGATGACCATTACTCCTAGCACAATGTTCTAGGAAGAAACAACTACCAATATCTGCTGTAGGCAAACTATCATACCTTCACGAACATCAGACGTTGACGATGCCTGAGATTGGAGCCATTTTAAAGTCTTAGACTTGAAATGACGCAAACTAACATGATAAAGCTTGTGAACTAGCTCAGGATCGATCTGTACAAGATGAATCACCTTAATAAACTGATTTATTACACATAACAGGTTTCAATGAGTAATGAATTACATACATTTAGGGGCTTCGAACCACCAAGATCAGCAACATTTGATTCTTTACTGGCAATTTCATCTATTACATCTTTGACAATAGAGCAAACGAGATCAACAACCAGCTGTGCCGAGACGTTTTCCTGTCATTAACAATACACTACATAATAAATAAAGCCAATAATTTCAAGCATCAATAAGTAAAACAGAAAAACAATGTAAAGAGCACTCATTCAACAATTCCACGAATAACATAGGTCACTACACATCAAGAACTAAACCAGAATATGCATCAATGCGCTACCTAACTAGAACCCGCGGACATGCGTCATCATCTCAATCGCCGCGCCCTTCAACTTAGCCCTCTTCTCGCTCAACTTCCCTGTAGCACGCGGTCCAGCTGCCGGTGCCGGGGGAGCAAGGCTACTGCGCCGCCGCCACAGAGCACCCTAGTGCCGGCGGTGGGGGGGTGCCCTAATGAAGAGAGAGCCACGACGGGGGACGGAGGTGGGTCACCGCCGTGCGTGGACCGCCTGAGGTAGAGAGCCGGGGTCGTGGGCAGCGCGGAGCTGAGAAGATGGGGAGCGCTGCCGTCGTCGTGCCAGACGGGCAGATGTGGGGCGCCGCTGCTGACCTGCCGAGCGTGCGGGCCGGGAGAACCGCGGCGTAGTTTGTGGGCCGAGGCGATGGAGTCGATGCCATCTTTTTTTTCCCAATGAGACCCAGAAATACAAGATTGAACCAAAGGCACAGCTGCACCTTTTCCTACAAGTGAATTTCCTTACTATTCCTAAACTGTGTTTTTCCTACCAGCCAAAAGAGGCCCTAACTGTGTAGCCCAAAATTGTATAAGTCCAACTGGACCGGCATCTGGCCCAGTTAACTACTAAACTGGCCGGCCCATGGACAAAACTACCACGAACATTCGGGCCCAATTACGTCAGTAAGGTTGAAGTCTACTCTGTGAAAAAGTCTACTGTGCGGCCCAATAAACATTCGGGCCCAACGACCAAGATGTCGAGTGTGCGGCCCAACAAAAGTAGCGCGCAGATACAACTGCCGTGGAGACAGTTACGCGGACCAAAAAAAAAAGAATAGCAAATCAATAGCCTTTTCGCGGCCCAAAAACCCTTCAGCCCACTGCCTAATGTATAACAATTTATAACTAACTATATACAGCCCATAACATCAAGTACCTTGCTGCAGCTAGGAAGGTCCACAAATCGCTCATCTTTTAAATTTAAATTAAAAACAAACGGATTTCGTGCATGGGAATATGCCTGTGCCTACAAAAAAAACGGGGAGATAAAAATACACCCATTGTTAAAATAAAATAATAGATAGTTCATCGAACACATGAGATTTGTTGCATAGAAATAGAGAAATTATATTGCCACCTGCTTTGATGCGGACCGTGTCTGCATGCCTGCTGCCGGACCTCCAGATGCCACCAGGTTTTTTGAACCAAAAAGCGTATCGCCAAAACAAGATATCTATTTTTAGAAATTAACACACCTGTTAGTTAGAAGCCAGAAAAAAAGGGACCCCATATCTGAATAAAACACCGCCAAGAAAACAAACCTTGGGCTGCGCGGAAAATAGAAGCCAAGAATCCAAGGATCTGCGCTTCTTGACATCACTACTTTCCATTCCGGCGAGGCCATACCGGTCAAACAATATTGCTTTTGGCCCAGAACAAGACACAAACTGAGGCTTGCATGCATTAACTCCAGTGTAGTACATCATCTGAAATAGAAGAGAAGAAATGAGACAGGCACCGGAAACATGCATGCAACTATGTATAAAGATGCATAGGAGAATAAATGGTACACTGATGAACAAAGAAGCTAGGAAGTATGTCACCACGAACCAAGAACAAAGCTCCGCAACCGGAAAGGTGGACCGTATCTGACGGACCAGCAGAACGCAGCTGCTTCTTCATATCTTCAGAAGATTCCCTGAGAACACGCATCGCGTACTTTCCCCAGTCATACACGACCGTATCATCAGGCGACGCAAGAGCTCCTATGACTTCTATATCGAGATCAGAAGAAGGTTGGCGTGCGCCAAGAAACGTCCCCACAACAATAACAACGACGGCAATGCGGAACGCTTTCGCATCCAAATCGGACATTTCATTGCCAAGCAAGCGATGCAAGACCACAGTAGCCCGGCTAACGGACAGATGATTTACTGAATGTCGATGGGAGAGACTGACAGCGAGCCCGTTGCGCAGTTGATACTGATTTTTAACAGAATCTCGGAGAGGAAGATCAGCGCCCGGCTCAAACCCAAAGACGGAGCGGGCTACATCAAGAGAAGCAGGGTACCGCTCTCCCGAATCCAAGACAAAAGATTCGGACTGCGGGCAGAAAATGTGCAAAAGCCAGGCGAAAATAGTGGAATTTGTGTAGAAAGAGTCCGGAAGATGGAAGATGAAACCAAGACCAAGACCCTTGACCATGTCGACCTGCTTCGGTGAGCAACCAGAAACGATTTTCCTGATTACGTGATAGTGAGACTTTGGACCCTTAAACTTTGGCCTAAATTTGATACCAGCAGCAGGAAAAGCAAGACGAGGCGTTGGGTTACGAGGAGGCGGCGGAGGAGGCTGGAAGTCGGAGTCGGGGTCGTGCTGGATCACTGCGGCCGCCGGCATCCCTTCCGGACGAGACGCCATAGTGGTGCTGGGCGGAGAAAGGAGAAAGAACCTTGCAAGAGAAGAACAGGAAGTAGACTGAAGTGGAAATAAGCAGCAACCAGCGAGAGTAGTACTAGTACTACTTAAAGGCCGACCAACCAAAGCACGAAGAGAACAGAAACTGTAGACTTCTAGGACGAGTGCCAGGGCCTAAAACATGTGGCCAGCGCTTTTTTTGGGCGCTACAGTACTACCTCAAAATAGAAATGGCATATTCCTAGGCCTTTTCTATAAAAAAAAAAACAAGGAATATGACAGTGAAACTGCCTAAAATGGGAGAAGCTGGTACTACGTCGTTTTTAAATGCAACAGGCTAAACTCCAAATTTACAACATAATAATTACCATTAATAATGCAGATATCAACGCAAATAACCCGGTGGAATGCTCCAGATAAGATAAACATTGTTGCAATCATGGAGTCATTAATGCTGATTAGTATGTAACGTGAGCACCATCAAAAATGAAGACATCAAAACAGATGAGCCCCCTGGTCCAGAAGATAATAATCAAAAAAACTAACATAATGAGGGCAGCTGCTAGGCGTAAAGATGCTAAAAAACGGTCTAACTATTTAGCTGTGGATGCTAATGCGTATTCGACTTACTGAAAGTGATCACAAACATTTACTAAAGTGAGTTAATCCAGTACTAATTATAATCTCAGAGCATCTCACTGATGCCCGCCCGCCAAAAAGCCTGAAAAGATGATGAAACTTTCAAAACGAAATAAGTGCCGCCAGCGTATCTTGCTAGGCCACAGAAAGGAGATTCCCATTTGCATGCCATGCTAGAGCGTGCATGGCTCATGCCTTGCTAGGCCTTGTAGCGTCCGGCCGAGCAGTTCTTGACTCATCAATCCTGGACTTGGCTCGCCAGACCAGTACTGCTCAGGACAGTGCTAGGGCCGCAAGTCTAAAACAGACAAAGCCAGAAAGTAACTAGCTACGTCAGGTACTATGCGCCATTCCATTGGTCGCTCCATGATACCAGGCATGCAACCGCACAGACTGCACTCATGGTCATTATTCCACCCTATACAAGCAAGAGATGCACTGCCCAACTGCCAGCATTACTCCTACCCGAGCTCAGCATCGCATCAGGGCCCTGCGCCAGACTACTGCGCCACTCCGCTTGAAGCATTCATGGCCGGCAGCAACCCGCGAGCGAATTCGAAACTTGGTCGCTGCCGGAGTACAAGCGGGTACAAGAAAGACCAGCTTCACACGACACCTCCGGACGACTGGATACGACCGGGGACAACGGGCTCCCTTGTCTATAAAATGCTATGTCTTACACCAGCAAGCAGGAGATCGAGCTGACTATATTGCAAAAATAATCGCTGAAACTACATCAAACTAATCCCTGTCGACCCATGACCCATCAATGCAAATGCCTGTATTTCCATGAACATGTGACGGAAAAATCATAATGAGATCGATTCAAGTAACTACTTCAGGCTAAATGTGATTACCGCTGTAGTGGAAAGAGTTACTTCTATACTGCAACCTACACAGTGAGCACAACCCATCGTGCCAACGAAGAGACGGACGTGTACTTCGGTACAGCCAAGCCAAAAGAGGTGCAAGCAGCGGCCTTTTAGGACGTGATGTGACCGCGAAGCAATAGCTATAACTGTAGTAACAAGCAATTCTACATCACGTAAAATACAAGGGACCCACAAGTCTACGTAAGCACAGCAAGCCAGTGGCGCAGAGCAATGCCCATTTAGGTGTCTTTAAATCTAATTTTTTATTATGGCCTAATGACACTAACCATCAGGCCTAAAAAAGCTGTGATAACCACCTCAATTGTATTTTCATAAAAACGCTCGAATTTTGCATCACTGCAAAAGCTTGGTATCCTCGGACCCCAGAACAGAGACAGACTCACAGGCTATGCAGGGTCGCCCACCGCATACCCTGTGAACAATGCGCTGTATAAGTTTAAATCTACTATTCTACGTATAAAAAATATTTCGAATCCGCTTTGGCAACATATACTACTGCAGGCTAGTGGAAAGTTTGTTTATTTTCTTTCTAAAGGTCACAGGTTCGATCCCATATCTTGGTGCCTTTTTTTAAAATTTTCTATTTTTACATACCCTCTAAGAATACCTAGTTTTTCCTAACTTATACTCCAATCTTCACTTCATCTAAAATTTTTCCTATAATCTCTTGTGTGCCTGGCCTCGGATGAGACTATGTTTTTATCTACAACGTTAGTTTTAGAAGATAACATATCAATTTTTGTCATTCTAGTCCAATCTTTTCTATAAAGCTTATCATGCTATACATGTGATTTTACCAAAAAAAAAAGGAATATGACTTAACACATTTGAAATGGTTTTGCAGAACTACACAAGAAAAAAAACCACATAGCCTGTGCTAGAATCCTAGGTCCATCACTACCCAGAACAATGGTATTTGGGGTCTATACCTTTACATAAATTTGAGATGATCGGTTTTATAATCATATTTCATGGTTAAATAATAAAAAATACCATGTTACACCATAGTATAAATATGAATATATATGTAGCTCTAACTAAATTCTTATTGATCTTGTTACAAAGACTTCTATGCTATTTACAATGCATTGAGTGGAACCTTTAAGATAAATTGGCCACTTATCATTCCAGTTCTAAGAAGTGCCAGGATAAATGAGCTACCAAGCTATTATTTATTAGAAAGGTTTAAACAAGGCTGCAAGAAAATACCAGTGTTTGATGCGGATGGTACCTTGTTGGAGGAAAACACTAGTAACAGGAATGACCCTGAGATGCAAAAATTGCTCTCGGAGTGTTGCAACCAAATGGAAAAACTTGTCATGCAAGCTAAGCAATCACCTACTGTTATGTGTCTGTTAAGAGATGAACTAATTGCAGTTGGTCAGAAACTCAGTGAGATGGTTCCAGAAAACAATGTGAGCCCGGTTGTGGAATTTGAGTCATACCTAGGATGTTCCATTCCAGATCAAATTGACATCCACCCACCGAATGACACATGTTCCAGGGGTAGGATCAAGAGAATCAAAGGGCATCGGGACAAGGGAGCACAACAAAACAAGAATGAGAAGAAAAAGAAAAATCAGAGGGTGCCACGCAAGTGCAAGACATGCAAACAAGTTGTGCTTCATGATTCACGTAACTGCCCAAATAGAGCACCACAACAATGATACAAAGGTACATGGCCATATAATTCTTGAACTATCACCTTTAATTATTGAAGAATTTAGAAGGGTATTTATAAGGGCATTTTTGTGGTCACTGCAGTTGCAGTTCAGGAGAAGATGAAGGGCATCCCAAAGAAGACACCCATCAAGAAGAAGCTGAAGAAGGCTGCAACCAACCCACCTACTATAGTAGTACAGTTGTTAGTAGCATCAGGCCTATGAGCAGTTTATGATATGCTTTTGTAATAAATTTAGAATGGTATGATCTGCTTTTGTGAGATGTGGCTTTGGAACCAGTAGTCGGTATGCTGGAACCTTATAGTTGGTATGCTGGAACCTAGTGGTTGTGAATCTAGGATGTTAATTTAAGAACTTCTATAATGACAAGTTGCTCAATTCTATCAATGAAATGGCAAATATGGTCTAAGTTTGTGATTCCATCTTGTATCGTTGAATATGTCATATATTTATATGTGATACATGTTCTGGATTTCAACTTCTCATGGTATGACATATATATCTCTATGTATTTTGATACTGTGAATTTTCACAACTAAGGTCCTAAATTTACCTACTACTAGTCTTCTACTGCCAACCTTGATGCCTGGACTAACAGAAATTCAAAAACTGAGGGACATGTACCTTTTCAAACAAACAATGAGTCTCACATATTTCTGTAAAGCAATTACCATGCCACATGCATTTTTTAATCTCATCCATTACACGGAATTGCTATATCGCAAAACGACACAAAAATGCCATATGTATTCAATGTGCATATTACATCTTTTACTATATTACAAAGAAAGCTCAAAAAAGCTATTGAATTACATGCCCTGAGGCAATGAGAAACAGAGCTAGGGCCAGGTTGACACCATCAGTTTCCATAATAATGTGTTGCATGCCCAGATGACCGCATCCTTGTTCAGTTGTTCCAACTCCGCGAGCTTCGATGGGCAGCTCCACAAGGATGACACCAAAAGGGGAAACATCAGCTTTGTCAAATACTCTCCAACACAGAAGAACTTCGGACCATTCCCTTTTTCTTTTCTTGAAATTCAATCATGGCATCAGACCGACACACCTCGGAGGCTTCTGATCCTTTCCCCGTTTGGGTTTAAGGTCCTGCTGTCTATTTCTCCTTCGTCCATCTTTCAGCACTTCACCCATGACAATTTTTACTTACCTATTAGAAAAAGAAAAAGTTTCAAATCGTAAAAAATAATAATAAAAAGGAGCTCATTACAACCACCTCGCAGATGATTCCGCAAAACATTTCTTGCGAAACTCGTTCAGTGAGACATGCAAAGTCTTCTTCATCAGTTTGATGACCCATGATTCCAATTTCTTGTGGCTGTTATAAACACAATGAAGATCAGTAATATGACATGTATTTTACAAATCTGACACTTAACTGATTGTTTTAGGCTTATTTCTTTCCTCAAGCACTGTCCCCTGCTACAGCTTCCTCCAAAAAAAGAAGCCATGTTTTCCAATGTGGCAGAACCGCCTGAAATAATACACTTTTAAAGTACTTGTCTTCCTCTAGACCCTAAGTACCTCAAAAGTGAACTAAATCAAACAGTTCCGTCGAGCACACCCGAAGGAGAACTCCGAAACAATCCACGTTTTACAACCCGGATCATAAATGAGAGAGTAAAGCTTACAACACTTTTAACCATTTCTTACATCACATTGATTACAACACTAGGATATAATATTGATTGATTAACAACAGAATACGACAAGTTAAATATTAATAAGACAATATTTATATTCATGATCTGAAAGGTAAAAATGATTCTTTCTTTTGTAAAAACACTTTTGGTGGAGATTTCACATAACTCTATGTCCGTATCGTAAAGAAAATCCTCGCTGAGCCCACCAGGAGGTTTTCCACAACCATAATCAACTTTAGCAGCACCTGTCACCTGCAACAGGGTAGACAAACCCTGAGTACTCAATTGTACTCCGCAAGACTTACCCGTCAGGAGGAAAGAAAAGACTCCAAGGATATGCAAGGCTATCTGGCTTGTGGGTTATTGTATTGCGAGAAAGCATTACTAAAATGTAACCTTACCTCCATATTATTAGCCATCTTTTTAAGCTCATTTACCTAACCATTCTAGGTAAGCACCTGTTCTACTTTCAAGCAAGAGTTGAGCAATCAGATCCATATATATATTCCGTCTTCCATATTCCACTTCTTACTTCTTCCATATTCCACCATAGACAAGTCGTACCGAAACAATCGGCGATTCATGAATCAATGTAGCCCAGCTGGGTACCCCAAAACACACGCCTCGCTCGCGCCCTAGGCACAAGCAAGACTAACCCCTTCCTTCCCTGCCAAGGGTTCCAAGTCCTCACCCCAACGTGGACTCCAAGCCCCCATACTTGAGGCCCGGCCTCAATATGGTGCAAGGACCTCCAACCTATCCCCGCCTCCGGTCCGTCGACGTGGAAAGAGCTAGAAACCAAGGCACGAAAGAAACGGGTCTTCCCGCTCCCATAAGCAAGTATGTGCTCAGGATAATAAGTATGTGACCTGACCAAGTCCAAATCCAAATCCGAGTACCCTTCTGCCTGATCTCCAATTATCATCCACATGTATTCCATGTGATAATATAAGATAAGAATAATAATAATAATAATAATAGATATGGAGCAGTTTGGTGCCGCTGCTCCGCCCTACTAAGTAGAGCTGTCAGCCTCCACGCATCACCACTCCTCCATATACATAGATGGAGAGGTTCGGCGTCGCAACTGCCCATAATACTATATTCAGATGGATCTGTCCGATGCTAAGAAAGTGAACAAGATCGTCGATATTGTATAGACATAGCAAATGTTGAAGATGTAGGAGCTGGGCTGAGTTGTGTCTGTGATCACTATATGGTGCATCAATTCACCCACCCCAACCATGCATAGATGGCGAAACCACTAGCATGTGGGGGCTTATTTATATTAGATTCCCCACAATATTCTGTAAGCATGACAATGATATCGTTAATGACCTCAGTCCAAACTCAGTTTAAGTCAACGCCGACAGTTGTTACGTGGGTGCGGAGGATAGTGTCCCTGATACGTGACATAGGTGTTAGTATAACACCACAAAAATCCTAACATACGTGCGATTGACTCCGATGTGGCTTGCGGTATCAAAGAAGAGATTTGATCACAACGATCACTCCCCTAGTTGCCTGAATCCAACAAATTAGCTAAAGCCGCTACAACAGTGAAGGAGACCCGGCGACGAGGCGATCACTGGTGTAATATGCGGGGCTACCCATTCAGCGTTGGTTTGTACGGCCCTTAACTTGCCTTAGTTAAGGGGCCAATTTATCTTAAACCTTCCACGCGGCACAAAAGGAAGCTTTGTACAAGCCGTGTCTTTTACAGATCAATAAGCATTAAAATAATTGTAACATTCGATGTGACATAATTAACATACCCCCCACCTCAAAGCCACATGCGTGCCTTTTTTCCGATGTAACATGATAGTTATCTAACTTTTAGTTACTTAATATTACATTTAAAAATAATGACTTCAAATTCTATGGACAATTGTATAATGAGAATTCCGAGGAATAGCAATCATGTAACTATAACATTATTTATTAAGTTACAAAAATGGTTTTGCCACCCATGGCAAGCATGGCTGATGGCGCTTAGCCCAACAGCACACAACTAATCTCTACAAGCGATTAATATATCATGTTGCTTTCAACAAACAACATTCTCAACTGAGCGCCAACGACAGATTATGATAATATAACAACGAAGCCCAAGAGGGATATACATTAAGGCCTTGTTTAGTTCTCCCAAATTGGGGCTTGCCACTTTGGCATCTGCCACTGTAGCACACTGTAACATTTCATTTGTATTTGTAAAATATTGTCCAGATATTGACTAATTAGTCTTAAAAGATTCGTCTCGTAAAGTACAATTATGATGGGGAATTTTGTACTGTGCCAAATTGGCAACCACCAATTTGGTGGAACTAAACAAGGCCTAGGGGAATGGGTACAAATGCACCACTACAATTTTTGAAAATCAATAATGTGTCCTCAATTTCTACATGTAAACGGACGGCCACATTTTTTCACATGATAAAAAACGTATAATATTACACCCACATTTTTTCAATAATCTGTCCTCAACTTGACATTTTCAGTTCGCTGCAGGAACATACTGATGGCCGTCCATCCCGGCACGACGACGAGCTGCCTTCCTTGCGACGAGGACGCGAGACAGTACTAGGCGCGGCACTAGAACCAAAGCCGTAGGCGAACATATGCACATGGCGCCTGGCGCTTCCGGCGACGTCGTAGATGCTCCTGTCGAAGGTGATGATGACGAGAAAAACGTGCAGTGGCTCCTGGGCCCATGCCCGGCGCAGCAGCCACAGGACCAACCCGATTTGCAAGTCCGGTACTTGGCGAGTGTGCGGCCACCGCGAGTGCGCAGCGCGGGAGCACGACTCACGGCAGCCGAGACAGAGCAACGGCGGGGTCCAGCGTACTCCAGGCATCCCGATTCAACTGAATAAGTGAAAGCTTACAAGACACTGACAGGTGGTCCCTTTGAGTAGGACAAAATACTTGCTTTCACTCCGATTTGGATATCTGACGTCAAGAATCATACATATTTTTCGCGTAAGAAAAAGTAAAGTTGTATCTTTAGTAATAGAAATTACCGAAACTAAATGCCGCCTTTTGACTGCTTAGATAATAAGAAATTTTATATTTACAAAGAAATAAGCTTCCCATCATTTTCCCATTCCACAAAAAACCAGATCTCCTTGTCACGTATCAATGCTAATCAAATCATCAATCAAGATAGAAGTTTCTCCTTTTAGTTCTTAGTAAGGTCACGTAACTATAAAATAAACATTGATTCCTTGGTATTACGTTTCGCATCGAATTCGTGCAGACGGAATACACGGAAATATATACAAAATGTGTCGCCAAATGTCTGCTGTTTTTTAAAAAAAATTGGAAGAGAAAAAATGGCAGCGACACTACATTTATTACACAGGAAATACGATTCAACATAACAGATTTGCACATACAAAATACAAGCGTTCATATTAAGCTAGAAATAGTTCATCTAAAAAGTACAAATTAACAACATAAAAGTCTAGATAATTATAAAACATTATTGTTGCTGATGAGACTAGATAAGCCCATAGTTGCGTCAACTCCATGGAATGATGTAGAGTAGAGCGTGCATAATTAAAGTACGACCTGCATGTGCAAAAAAAAAAAAGAGGTGTTTAAGACAAAAATGCATACCATCTTAATTGTTCTATTTTCAAAGATTGAAAGGCTTTCCTATTTACAAATGATTAACCATTAGCAAAATACAGAAAATTTACAACATAAAAATTTCAATATGTGACCAATAGGTAACTCTTACCGGAAATGGACTTTGCAAGGACGAAAGTTGCAAAGTACCTAGAAGTGATGTGCACACTGAGATTCAAGTGTTGCTCTATCCACCTGATTTGAATCAAGATAGCAAAGTCAACCCTCCAGAAACGAATCCCAAGAACTAGGTGTGTATTAATCATGCATTGTAGTTGAAATTAACAAACCACAAAGATTTGTTCGGATTATGAAATAAACTCAGTATATCGTTAATAATAATATATGTTTCCATTAGCTGCATCTAATGAATACGTTAAGCAAAAATCATTCGAGCTTGTTTTGTAATCTTTTTTAGCCAAATCTAACCAAAGTTCGAACAACAAACCTAGACACATGTCTTGTATGATATTAGCTACGTATGAATAAAGTGTGCAGTTCAAAGAATGCATAAGGCGTGAATAAAGCTCAGAAATTTAAGACTAACATCGCGAATAAGAATGTCAATCTGATTTATAGAATATTACCATAGTATGCTCGACACGTTCCCACAGCAAACTCATCATGTCTTTCTCGCCACGGATGAAAGCAGAAAACGCATGAATTGGTTGGAATACAGGCTGCAGATCTACACCAAGAGGAACTATGCCATTCAGCTCACCAAGACTGTCATGGAAAATGGATACGGTTTTCTCTGTCAGATACTTGTATCGGTGTGCAAGGCGCCAAATCCCTCTCATCTTGATATCAAACCGCTCAATGAATAGGTCTAGGTAGTGCCTTATTGGATAGTGCAGGTCGATAACGGGGTGGCCAAGACTCAAATTGACATGCTTGATAACTATATAGTACAACCTGGCTCTAGCAGCTTTCTTCGTTGGTGAAGCGGGACCCCAGAACATGTATGGCTCCCCAGTGACGTCGACGTGAGCCTTAAACCGACCATCAGGCAAAGAAACATATTTCGTTGCAGAAACAGTGCCCCTCAGCTTCCTAATTGCTTGCTTATATATGGCCCTCAGAATATACAATGACCTCTCCCAGTCAACATCCTGCAACGACACATAGTTTTTGTGAGATTCTATTCTAGCTGATAAATAGGACATTTATAAAATGAATAATAATGAAATATATCAAGAACAATTACCACGGGCATAGGTGTAGTAGCATCGACAACTCCTTGACCACGTGGCTCGATATCCCTAAGCATAATCATGTCTGACAAGAGAGCAATGTGAACAATGTCACGATGAACCTCTACACCCTGCAACTTCATAGAGGCCTCAAATGCAGCTACAGCAACAATGTGCTCGAATTCAGTGGCATAGTTTGGTTCACCCAACCAAGATGACAAAGCATTACACAATCTCTGTAATCCTGCTGATATATCCTTCATTATAATCTCCATTTCAATCCAGGAGGCCCGCAGCGAATGGAGAGCGGTCTTCATCGAGTCAAACAAGGGCCTCTTTCCAATTATGTACATGTAGTTATAGTCAACAAGAAAGATGTTATGCTGACTACGAACAGCATGTACAACTGCAAGGACAGCACTCCTCTCGGCTTCGACAAGAGCTTCACACTTTCCCCCGCGTGCTGAAATTGTGATACGACCTGAAGGGACTAGAGCTGTCTCCAAATCAAGATATATGGAAGCTTGGAACTCTTTGTTGTCAGGATCATCACCATGTGTGTGTATTGTGTTAGGACCATTATTATTGGATTTATTGCCTTGAAGAAGATCAGTATATATTGCAGCAATCAGACTCTCGGGCCACACATAAACTGGTGTTGGAGACATTCCTGTACACGCAAATCCATGTTACTAATAAATCTAATAAGCAAAAATATCATGAATTGTATCCTATGATTAGAGACGACAATCGAGTTTAGTTTGTATTGAAAACCAATTTCAAAAGGACATCAACAGTGGTGAGTGACGCGTGAAAAATGAGCCAAATACTGCAATACAAACTTTGCCCGTACAAGATTACACCATTTATTATTGCCATAAAATTACAAACTTTAAAGCTTGGCACTCCTCCGAAGTACAAGAAATGAAAACATACAACCTAATGCAACAAAACAATGTGGATCCACCAGAACAACGTGACATTAAAGAGTAATTTCATGCTATTGAACGGCGTGGCTATTTTACCACAAACACTACCACTTTCTATTTCAAAACAACGATATCCACTTTAACATAAAATACATAGCACAGCAAGATTAGCGGTACATGTTTCCAATTAATAAAACAACGGGAGTCTTATAATCAAGTCTACGTATAAAGGTTTCAAATGATACGATTAGCCATCTGGAATGAATATCATAAACTAAATGGAACTAGATAAAGGAATGCCCATATATACAAACTACATTAATACTGCATGGATACGGCTGTATAAAGAGAAGAAACACGCTCTTACCAAGTGGAGAGCAGGGGATCTGGTCTGCAATGACGATAGAGACAATGAGTCTGTATCAACAAGAACGGAGAGGAAAACCTTACCGCCTCTTTATACACTCTTGCTTTCAGTACGAATGAAATAAATAATGTGCAGGCTCTATGAAGATAAGCCTGAGCGAGCAGCTGCGAGGTGCTTCAGTTCCTTCCTTTGGAAGCTGTATTTATGAGGTGGGTGGCAGTTGACAGCTATACATTAATATTTTGCTGAACGGCTCTTTAGAGCACTTGAAGTCCATCGCAGAACCCACTTCTTTTTTTTTTGAACATGTCGTGCAAGCAAACATATGATTATATTATGCATTGGAGCACCATAAAAAAAAATCCAAATCAACATCATGGTTGTGTGTTGAAAAAGGCTCATAATTTCCCGTAAAAGAAAAATTCCTCCAATCCATTTGCCACACACCAAAAAAAAACACTAAACTCGCCACGCCCCATGTCATCATTGCTTCCATAATTCTAAATTGAATTATACAATACAAACTAAACAAAAATTCCTAATACAAATCTACTATATCTCCTGGATAAATTCAGTAATTTAATATCCTTGACCATCATTACATAGCCTACAATTGCGATATAATGAAAAAACATACAGCCTACAGCTGCACCGGAACAGACATGAACACCCAATGGCGCTGCCGTCGGGCCCAAACACCTGGGTGTCAGATAAAAAACAGCGAGAGCCAGAGACAGAAAGCTATGGGCCCGCATCGCAAATGGATCGCGATTTACCGATGCAATGACAACATAACTTTTCACTGTGTGCGCCCCCCCGCCCCCCAACACACGCGAGATCCTGTCGCCCCGCCACAGCAGCACAGCAATTGCCACAGTTCTCCACCCGCTCTTTACGCCGACAAAGACAGAAGAAAAATCTACAACTGCTGCACCATAAGAGGGACCACCAAACTTGACTCCTGACGAAACAATAAAGCTATGCTGACATAGTAAAATATTAAATTAATATGAACGTGAATAAATCGTAGACTCTACTAAGTGCATATTGATACTACAATTATAATAAAATGTTAATAACTAGTTAATCACCCGAAAACTAATGATAAACGACGAAATAAAGTTTCAATAACCGAGAATTGACAGGCCTTAAAGCTATATTACTATATAATATATAGTGCTACGCTGTCAAATCAAATGCGTTTAATTATTATTATACATTTCCATGACACGTGAAGGACTAAATCATGGTACCAATGCCTATATGGCTATGAGTTTTGTTTTAGTTTCGTTAGAAAAAACTACATCAACAGCATGCCTCCACGTCCCGGGCCAATAGAAAATGACGCAGAGTCTCCTTCGAGACACAAGCGACATCGATGGAAGTCACCAAACCGCTCCGAGACGACCGAGTTCTATTCGAACTAATCTTCACGTAATTTAGGGAACTAAAACTGATATCATATTTTAAATTATAACCAAGAACTCGAACTACACTTAAAAAAAATCAGGAAAAACATACTTGACGTATATTTGCAAAATCTGTGTTTTTCTAAAAAGCCGGCAAATTTACAACACGTGATGGGCTGCGGCGTATTACCTAGAACAATATATATGCCACACAAATCCTACGCAACAAATAACATACAGGTGATTTTTACTACATTTCCACATAAATTTAAAATGTTTCATACTTAAAAATCAAAAAACACAAATTATGATCCGGTAATCTACAAAGCCAGAAATAGAGTACGAAATAGGAAAACTCATCCGATGTGCAATAAATACCTCAAACTATAGTAGACAATGTGAGAATTCAACGCACGCAAGAAATAACAAGACGAAGGATACATATATTTGATGACAACAAGACTAACATATATATGTCGTTCACATCAATTACATATTTAACTTGGTGCCCGGTGCGCTTACAATCCATAAACATTACAAACGCTAATCACTAAGTGATGGATAACAAGACAAATCTAATATTGGTGGGGTGAAAATAGTCAGTGAGAGGCCTCCGTGCCAACAAAGTCGACACTACAATGACCACATACAATCTCACTCACTACCGCCCGTTTAACATAGGCCTATATGCCTACAAGCACAGTACCAAGACTTCTGCCACCTAAGACTACCCCATAAAATAAACTAGCTCGCTAGGTGCAACACACCGCACCAACATGATTAAGGATATTAAGGCTAATCTTCCATGGTCGGGAAGAACCTAACACGAAGTGTGCCAGCCACCTCGCGAATCTTTACGACATAAATATCGCCAACCCTCAGTCCATTCATGTGAACAAATGCCTGCCATCCACCAGTAATGCGAGCCAGCTGAGATCCCACGTACGGCCGTGTCAACGTGCCATCTTCCACACGATCATCCCCTCAACCGAAATAAATTGAGACATCCTGCATACGTGGCAGCATCCAAGAGAAGGAGGTGCCAAAGTACTAAACAAAAATAAAAAAAGATCAAAAAATATAATACATATATTTAGTCCTGCTGCACAATAAAAACACTAAAGAAACCCAGCAACAAAGCTTCCTTGAGCACACAAGAGAAGGATCTACTTACAAAAAAACCGGCGAACACGTGTGACCTGACAATACGGGCCACGTAGAGTGGGTATGTGGTGGCACGATTCATCCACACGTCAGCGAGAACCTGCATGATGGCCGGATTCATAACGACTCGAGGACGATGATGGTATTGCATGCCGAGCAATGGAGCGGGCACTGCGTGAAACATCAGGATTACAGAAACGAAAAATATTAGCCATCAGAGGAAAAAAATTTCGCCATAATAAAATTGATGTAACATTTTTTTCAAAAATGTTTCCACCGCACCTGGTGCATGCATCTCATCTTGCACAACAGGAATCTCCCCACCGACAGGGGGGATGGGATCAGCTACAGCCGGCATTGGTGCAGCTGGAGGAGGAATGGGTGCAACTGGAGGTGTAGCTGAATCCAAAGGCCCATCTGTCGCAGCAACGTTTGCTCCATCTACAGCAGGAACAGGAAGTGACACAGAGGACTGGCAGCCGACTGACGCGTTAGCACCGGGCACGGTGGGAGCGTTCGAGCCCGCCATAAAAGTTAAGGCCTGAGCAGCTTGTAAAGCCTTATTACCACCTCGTGACCCCGATCCTAAATCATAATCATCGTTCAGGGCAGGATGCCCAACTGGAGGCCGACGAGACATCGGCTTCTCCATACCATTCACTGAGTACAGACGCATCACAAAACTTCCAGGCCTAACTAGAACAAAAAGCCCAATGTCACGGCTTGTGATGCGCTCAGCAGTAGCAAATTCAGCCCATCCATCGCCGAGAAAAAAACAGCCATTCTCCTCCACAAAAGAAACCGGACGTGGAAACATAGAGTCACCGACTATGAAAACCGTCCCACCAAACTCCACGCGAAATTGCTCAACAAATTCACGAGGTACAAGCTGCAAAAAAGTTTTTGATACGGCGTGAGAAAGCCCCACTTCTGTAAAAACAGACAAAAAAATCAAGACAACTCCATAAGCGAAACGTTAAGACACTACTAGAAACTTGAAATACCTTGACGGTGGACTACCGTCGGGGAAAATAAATGAAAATGTACGTATCGTCATACAAAATAAAAATATCGCCATAAAATTTTTTATAGTGCACTTACCGTCGGGGAAAATAAAAATACCGTCGGGGCGGCTCGTCGGGGTAATTCCAGTTTTGCCTTACGGTCGTCGGGGTATTTCAAGTTTCCAGTAGTGAGACCAAACTAAAATACACTCACTAGGCGGTTCTTAAAACCCAACCGGAACTGTGTCACAAACGAGCGGGAGCGGTGCACGTGGAGAGGGTCTAGTACAGATGGGGAAACACTTCGAGCTCGACCTGGTGTGCTGGATCCCTGCGAGATGTTGTGTGAATTTTAAAACTAAAAATGCTAAAAATTATCAAAGACAAATCAAAAACAGAATGGCACCCGACAAAAAAAACCTACCGTATGAGCAGGAGATTTATCAGCTGCCCTGACCGATACACACCCTGGGCGTGGCGGAAGTCCGGCCGATGACAATGACGGGCGCGCAGGCGCAGCAGCAACGGCTCTAAAAAGCATTTCCTTCCCATGGACAGAACCATCACCCTGTGAAAACGAAATTGAGTAAAAAAAAAACAGCTCCAACGGAATCCACGAAACATACTACTAACAAATAAATGAAATGCCAACCTAAACCAAGTCCAAAATACCTCATCGATCGGCGGAGGAACCAGCTCCAGAGCCTTCTCCCCGTGAACTATACGTTCAACGACGTCACTCTCCAAGGAGTCAAGGTACGGGCCAGCGTCGTCATGGCTACCATCGTCCTTCCCAGAAGCTACGTCATCCGTATCAAAGGACGGCCGCTCCGCCGAATGCCGATCAGCGTGGTGCGATGCCATAGCAGCAAAATGAACTGGAAAGGCACCGCCAAGCGAGTCTCTGTTACATGCGAGTCTATCTAGTGTCGAGCGATTGCATCGTGTAAAACAAGTACCAGCACGGCCTATATATATAGGCCACCAGTCACTAAAAAATGCGCAGAGCCTGATCGCTGCATGTAATAAATTCCTGGGGCCGAATCAAACCAGGCTCACTGCTTGGACAATCTACCGCATACTCCGTACTACGAAATTGAAAATTGGGGTGGGTAGGTGTCAGCTGCAAACATTAACTACGTAAATGACATACAGCCAAAAAACGCGCGGGAAAGGATCCGGCGCCAACTTTTCCAAAAACTGCAAACCGAGCGGTCATCACTAAACTAATGCCGCCAAATCCAGGTGCAAAGGCGCGAAAATTTTATATGGGCCGTGCCCCGCAAGACTCACATCTATAAATAGAAGGGAGAAGCATAGTCCATGCCAGTAGCCACCAACGAAAACCTCCAACCATGGCTAGTGAGCAAAAGGGATCGTACTTATACCACCCTAGCTCATCAGCCCAAAAAGGAAATACAGCTACCACATTCCATGAACCCAACAGACTGAAGTTAACAATCAAGATGTTGACTGACGCAATACAAGAACCGAGAGACCAGGGGAGACTAGTCGTCAACCACACCCAAGTTTACACGGTAAGTGATATATCGATGAGAATATATTACAACTCTAACCTGGCCATTAACTGATAGATCGACATATATTAACGAGAATTTACTAACCAATCACAGGTGCAAATCTGCGGCCTACTGATGTCAGTGGACCAATCAGAGACGCACACAGACTTCGTCGTGTATGACGGGACAGGATCAGTACGAGGGAGGATTTGGTGAGCCAACCCATCCCTGCACGATAAAAAATATCCCACACCGTCTATATATAATTCGGCCATGAAAAATAAACCAAAAAGCCTTGTACATTTCCAACAAAAATAGTTTCCCTCAGTGACGGGTCCAGGATTTTACTTCAGGGTATGCCGTCCAAAAAAATTCATATAAATTTTGCTAAAACCATTTAATAATTCGGTAGAAAAAATGTAGCAATTCCAACATAATTCGATATACATACATTAAATAACGAGGTAAGTTTTAAATTTAAATATTAACTTGAGAACATCTACAAATTACGATATAAATTGTTCAAACCACATACTAATAGTTCAAAAAATATGCATCAAGTAGAGTAAGATACTTATGATATATGGAATTAGGGGAATGATTTACACAACTGCGACCTCCTTTGTTGCATGTTTATGAAAAGTAGATGTACTGTAGTGTCTTTGGTTATATTTAGTTAAGATAACTAACAAGATTATTAAAAGAATAATTCAAACAATTAAATAAATTGCACTCACACGGATAATACTCCATCCTGGCGTTGTGTGGCTGCGGGCCGAGTCATCAACGCGTGAGGCCGTGGCCCAGAAAGTGGAAAGCCTGTTCTCGCATGAGCAAAGCAGCTGTAGGCCGCACGGCGGCAATTCTTTTTTATTTCCTTCACAAGTATACATGCATATACGTATTGTACTTGCTAGGATTTTAAGGTATGGCGGGGCATACCTGACATACCGTGTAGATCCGCCCCTGGTTTCCCTGAATAATAACAAGCGGATATTTTAATGACAAGTCAGGTCGAGGGCAGAGGATGGCATGACAGACCTCAGCGGATCAACGTAAGCACTGTACTTCAAATCCGATTACTGCAAACTAGTGTTGCTTCTTTTAAAATTATATAAAGATCCAAATAAATCGCTGTCGGTAAAACGTACCTACACACTCCCTTTTGCTCAGCCTTGAACAGTACTACATGATAAACGGGACAGTATCGGTCCTTGGTACAGAGTTACGTCTTGACGCACTACACGCACGGTAAGCCTCCCCAAACATATATACATCGTTGTTAAGTAATCAATTCGATATATGAGCCTTATTTGTGGTTATACTCACGTTATCTCCATGCTTGAAAATGTTCATAACATGCAGTCCAGTGACAGACCACAACCAAATCACTGAGCACCTTTTGAGCGTTATACTTGAGCACCTCGACCTCGAAGAAAAATTCAAATCTAAGACACAAATAGTTCCATCAGCTACAATGGTTTCGACGGAATTGGATAAAGAGTCCGTGATATGGTTCCTATCAGACGAACAGATAAGGTAACGAAAAACCAACAATGCAAACGCTACTGACCCGTTCATTCACCCCACTAGTGATAATGTATACCAAAATGCAGGTCAAGCGAAGGAGGAGCCTCACAGTCCGAAATAATGGAGTACTTGAATATAGATGTCACTAGTTTCAAGTAACAGCCTATCCTTACCAAATAGAACAATATATCGATCAACAAGCACCTGGTTAACACAAATTATCTACACTCTGTTTGCAGGGGTCTAATGGAGTGCCTCATCAACGAAGGAATTATTTACAACACCATCGATGAAGTCCACTACAAACTGGCTGACAATTGAGAAGGGAATAGTAGACTATGACCAGTGATGTAAATGCCGCGCACCAGCATAAAAAAAGAACTGTCGGCGTAGTGCGGTGATTTATGAAAGTTTCTAATGCACCCAAGCATAAAGAGCAGGAACAAGCAGCAAAAACCTGTAACAAAGGGCATGTAGCAGTGACTAAACTATCCACGTACATACCGGGCACTATGACCACTCTTTTATGCTACCTACATTAGTTTTCTTTCACATCAAACCAACAGAAAGTACCGATATACCCAGAATTATAAATACCATATCCAACTGATCACTAATAATTACAGAACCAACACCTCAAGTATTCTATTGTTCCTTCGATACAAACTAATTACTACTCAAACTGTAGTCAAAGCATGTTCTGCCAACCGCCAGAAAATGAATATCGTAATCAAACAACACCATATAAAAAAACCAAAAACTTTGCCCCCCGGCGAAATAGCTCAACCTTTTTCAAGACAAGATACAGTACATGTAGAGAAACAAACATAAACTCTCCCATAAAAGGATGAAATTTGGATACAAATCAATAAGTATACCAATATGGACAGACCACCACTGAACTGCCATGTCAACGCCCAGAAAAAACATGTATCCACTTATTGAGCTTCATGTGAGACAGATAAGTGGTGTCCACACTAGCAAAACACTGCAGGGACAGAGCCAATATTGCCAGCCAGCTCTGAAACATCTCCAAGAACCAAGGCAGCCCAATCTTCAACTAAACCCTGTATCAATAAGATGAGATACAGCATTGATACCACGAAACATAAAAAATGAAAAATTTCTTCTTCAGACACGGATATCCAACCCAACAAAAATATCTGCAAACGTCAACTGCAAACAAATGCACCTAACACAGATAAATTACCTCTGTGAGAGGAGGGACAAGACGATGACCATCAAAGCATCTACAGAAGTAGAGACATCGAAGACCACTCCGATTTATGCTGCAGTCATATAGAGTACGGATAAAATCTTTGAATTCATAACTCTTAATGGTAAAAGAGAGTATACAGATAACAACAATAAACACCATTACAGACTTAAAAAATCACAAAAAAACTACCATTAACTATTTACTACTGATCACTTAACGTATAAAACAATCGTTAACATATTCTTTACTGAATTGTCCGCTAAAAACACTAACCATTCCTAAGCAACTCATAAATATATGCCAACTACAACATAACATCCATTACACTATGATCAATAAGTCAAGTATGAAAACCACTAAAAGAAACTTACCATGGCTCCTCAAGAATGTTGGATTTAAAAAACTCAATCGATCCCTTGTCCCATTGATTAGACCACGAAGGGAAATATGTGCTCGCCACTAAGGCCATGGCAGATCTCAACACACTGACAATACTCTCATATGAACTTGACACTAATGAGCTGGCCTGCTGTGACAAGCATGGATCATAAACAACAATGGTGTTGTCTTTCATTCTCCACGCAAAACAAGCCCAACGATATTGCAACAACACCGGGAAAAACAACTGCAAAAACATTTAGTGTCGAGATTAGTGATAATGACAAGAACCTGCCCCAAGCAAGAAGCCTAGCACACTAGTATATATATAATTCAACTTTGCAATTAAGTAACTACATAGAAATGAAACAAAGCTTGCCATACAATTTCACACCCAGTAACGTCGTAATCAATGTGCCGAGAACAGAAGTGTGAGCGGACTACAGGATCAAAGATATCAAACCATCCAGCTAACAAAGAGACCTGCACATAATAATTGTAATCTGTAAAACTAGATGAAAAGAATGAATAATGCTTTGCGTATGACATAAAGGGATTGAATGCAATAACAAGCACTCATTACAATCATAATACACTACTCATTAGTCTAAATGAGTAATATTCAAAATAAAAGCGAGAAGGCCAGCGCAGGGGGAGGCGTGGTTTACATCCACATACCATAAAATCAGACTCCACGAAACGCCTCCATCTCACATTGCTCTCAGCAGAATATAGATCATCATCCAGCTGCTTGTAACGGCGAATAACAGCATCAAAAAATTCCATTTCGATTTCAGACTGTCCAAAAATTTGGGCCTTTATGGCGCCCGTAAGAACTTCAATATATTTGGGACAAAAATGTACAATCCATGGCCTGTGAGTACGCACCAAGAAGAAGCTTAGATAACCTGACTACAGACTAACAGTACAAAATGTAACATTTTATCCAGCAAACTATATAATCGATTAGAGCATTGAATCACTAAAAAAATTAACAAACATATATTGGCAAAAACATTGAAACTCACTCGTCAGTGTCATCAACAAATGAAAGCTTCCTCCGTAAAACAGCCGCCCGGCTCACATCAATACTAAGAGTAAAACCAAGTTCCCATGGTGAGCGAGGGGCAGACGACACGTGATTATTGGACTCTGTACGTGCCGGCAAATTTAGATCCGTACACCTAGTGGCCCTGACAGGCCTTAGTAAAAGGTAAAAACGAGCCATAGCATTGATGGCCCTAAGATCAAACTTGTGTGCATCAGGAAAAAATGATTGACTAACTTCACGGCCAAGAAAATTCTGCTGAACAGCACCGGAACGACCAAATGATTGAATCCGGGACAGATGCACATCCAATTCAATAGAGCTATATCGCCTCTTATTAACACAAGCTCCTGCCTGACTTGAAGACGCATTATCAGCACGGCCATTCCAAGAATTCCTCTTAGAATTAATAGAGGCAAAGTGCAGACAACAATCAGATCGCCTGCATGTGTGCGGGTGCCTGAGAGGGCACAGACCTACAAAACCCACATGAAGGGAGGTGGACATAATGAGTTCCAGATAACTTCAACTGAAAACTGCGGACCTAAAAGGCTCTAGTAATAAAAGAAACATAAATTTAGCAAACACAATAGTATGGCAATAACCAAGAAGCAATACCATTTAAATGTTCATTCCCATTGAATGATGACTGGTAACTGAAACCATTAACAAAAGGCTCCATAAGATGCAACAGAACACACAAATTTTCCATGACCTCCGAGCCAACCTCAGATCTTTGCCGCCTTTGCATGTCAGCAGCAGCTACAAAGAGAGGACCAGCTGCCTGCATTCATGGTGACATTATACAGAATATGAGCAAGAGTAAATTTTCCTAAAGCATTCTAAAAATTACACCGACAAACCCACTCAAAAGAAGTTCACCATACATAATAAAACTTAGGTACAGAACTACTATCCTCAAGAGGTATCTTAAGAACACGGGTCATTAAGAGCACAGCCTCCCACAAATGAAACATTGCACTGTCATTAGAAACACACACGCTGGGGAGCTGGCAATTAGCCCAGTGGTAACAAATCCCAGTACTATTCCGCAGCTGCAAAACATACAAAAAACTAGCACAATTAGGAACGAATACTTAGTATATAAACCAAAAAACATAAACACCATAACTAATACACATAACAAATTCACCTTAGTTTTACGGGAACCAGCCACCTCAGCACCATTGGCAAACATGGATGTCACAACCACAATCATAGAGCGAAGCCGGTCAGCAGTGAAACATCTAATCCGTGGGAACATTGTATGAGGCATCGAAAGTACACCTAAATCAATGCTGTCCAAGAACAAAACCTACAAGTACCATTGAATTCAAACACCATGAATATATTGTCTGCATCCCAAAACTGAATTTGAACAAATCAAGAATAAACAACAAAATAAATAGTCCAAAAATGAAAACATTTGAGACAGGCATAGCATTAAACAGGTACAGCCATAACTGTATTTTGGGCAACCCATTGCTAATATATTGAACAGACCTGAAGAAACAGCGAACACCCATGGATATATGGAGATTTAACATTGTTCACAATATCCAACTTCAGCTTCGACACGGCATCGAGTAAATGTCGGAGAACATACTCAGACCAATCATAAGAAGAAATCTCCACAGGATGGACAATTGCATGCATATAACCATCTCCCACACGGTCATGTTTAGCAACTGGGCAAGCAGAGCAGACATCGCAACAACAACAAATGCCGCCTTGAACTCATCCTGCTCGGCTGAACTCATAATGCCTCCATAACTACGAGAAACAATTGCTATTGCTGACTTCAAACTCCGTAGAGATTCGGTGTTTATGGTACAGCCCAAATTGACCACATCAACCTCCTCATCAGTAGAACTACTTGGATTACTAAGAATACTCCTCCCAGAACTAGGAATCCCAAAAACCTTGGCTACATCAAACTTCTCAAACTTAATGCGGCAATCCTCTGAAATTATCAGTGTCTGCGACAATTCATCCACCCTGCTCATTAGCCAAGTAGAGAAACGAAGGTTGATCTGTTTCAACAGGGGTATGTGCAACAAACCACCAAAACCAATCGAACGAACAAGCTCAACCTGTTCTGGCGAGAATCGAGATACAGTCTCGTGAATCAACTTAACAGAACACCTAGACGAAACTGAACTATAATCAGCTGTATGACTATTGATCGATGAACTGACATTGTAGCACTCATTCGCGGGCATGGGCTTTCCAATAATCTCCTGCAACCAGATAATCAACTAATAAATCCACATCTACCAGCAAACTCTAAACGTCCCCGAAAAGGTGACTGGGGACCAGGGATTTACGCGAGAAGCAAATGTTGACGAACTATGTGACAGTACTAACAACTGCTTACACATACCTGACCACCAAGGAGCCGAATCGGAGAACCATCCAATTGCGAATCCTCTCCATGACTAATCATCTGTACATACTATGAAATCAGATAGACGCAAAAGGGCCAGTCCAAAATGCATCCGTCTGAAATCTACCTCAAGATATATTTAGAGCAGCCAAGAACTAACCGTCGCCATGGATACCAGATCCGCCGCCGGGAACGGAGGTTCCGCTAGGGTTCTAGAAAACCAGAAGGCAACGAGGGCAACAGAGGTTGCAGCCACCAGAACTCAATCACCGTTTCTTTTTCTAACGAGCAAATGTCGGAGGGGCCGGATGAAAAAGGACTAGCCACGATGCTGAAACGAGATAACATGACCAAGATAAAACAAAGAAGAAAAAAGTGGATATTAAAACGTCTCTACCAAATAAAAAAGGTTTACAAGGTTCCAGAGGACAACACTGACCCATACTGCAGGATGACAGCCTTCCCATCGATACCGCACAGTCAACTTCTCAACCACCTCATTTAATGAATATGCCAGCTGGGCGCCACGTCGGCGTCTGACGTGTTAACTGTTGGGTCTAATTACAAACTGAGCTCATTTAATACAAATGCCCGAACGAATCTCCGCGCATCATCGAACGGTATTCATTAGGGTGGGTACGAGACGCGGGTGGGATATTCTTATTTCCGGCCAAAGCAACCAGGACGGCCGCCATGGCTCAAGCCTAGTTACCACCTGCCAGTAGGAAATCATACATACATGAGCACAGATTTGCATCGTCCCTAAGAACATGGCCGAAGGGAAGTGCTCACCTCAACTTATTGCAGGGCTCTTTGCAGAACGAAAGTGCGGAGAAGAGAATGAGTGAGGCGATGATGCAAATCCTGCAGGAAGCGGCGACTCCTTGTATAGGAAATGGAGTAGCTTAGAGGAGTAGCAACTTGACTGACACAAAACGGTAGTACTATATTTCACGCTCATTGGTGTACTGTAGCAAAAAAGCCGTTTAATTAAAGAATTGGAATCACATGCATGCCCACTTAGTACATGTGTGGGGCCCACTCGTCATTCACAGTAAAGAAGCACAAATGCATCCACGGTGGAGAAGGCTACACGTGGTCTGCGATATGGCCGTCTAAGCGCTCCATGTCATCGATCCGGGGCATCAGTTGCGCGGGACACGAACGGCGCAGTCTTCAGGTAGTAGCAAGATCGGTTGTGTGTCTCCAGATCTTGTGGTCGTCCGTGTGGCGGAAAGAGGTGTGGCCACTGGTTTTACGGCACGTGTTGGCAGTTTTTGCGATACCAGGGGCGGCGCCTGTGGTATTTGACCGATGGTTGCATGAAATGAGGTGAGGCGGGGACCAATGGAGGTGGTTATTTTTACTTTAATATGGTCACCTCGCTTAATGTATTCTCTGAGGCGGTTGAGTTAGGGCTATAGGGTCCGTCTTAATTAATGTATTAATCAAGGCGGTTGCTGGGCCAATAGCCCAGCTAGAATGAACTGAGGTGGGCCGCCGGCCCCACTGCCTTAGAGGGGCTTTTGAAAACGCCCCAGTTAAGTTTTATCATAGTTGTGATAATTTGACAATTTAAAAGGAAGTTTTGACAATCTAAATAGTTTCAATGAAAGAACTTGTCAATTACATAGCTATAGGTCTTACTGGGCTCAAGAATTTTGATTATATTTTAAGTTTGGTGTTCATACAACTTCATACGCAGAAGTTACGAAATTTTTAGATAGCTATTAAGGGTTGTGGTACAATAGTCAGAGGTATTTTGGTCACTTTGAACTTCATTCTCCCATGTACTCCTAGATAATATTATTATAATATAGTGTCTTGAAACCAATTACCACATCTAAAGAATGTCTTATAGCAATGATAACATCGAGCAGTGTCCATCAGACAAATACCACCATTTAAGAGTGTCCAAGCACAATTTTACCCTATTTTATACAAACTTACGTACAATCCTCTTAATGCGCAAATATTTTAACACTAATATCGAGTTCATGCATTGCACTGGAGCTTTAAATGTTCTCATTTGGGAATTGAGACTACTATGCAACGTTTTCTACTTTTATCATGGTTCGTATTGAGGTGTTTTTGTCTTTTAAAGTCAATAGGTTTCAACAAGTTAGATTTATTGTAATTTAAAAGACATGGCTACCAAGCATTAGGACGGTTAGATAGTAGGAACTTAGGACGACTACGATCGCCTTACTACGACTAGGATAGTAGAAACTTAGGATAGACGATACTACTCCAGCCATTCCAAATTATAAGTTGTTTTGTCTTTCTCAAGTGCATAACAAAGACATGCAACTTTTGTTGTCTATCTAGACACTACTGGCAAGCCGAAATTCCCTGACGGTGCAGTTACCGTCAAGAAAAATGAAAAAACCGTCAAGGAAATTAAAAATCAATTTCCCTGACGTTGCACCGTCAGAGAATAACCGTCAGGACTGGCTCGACAGGGTAAATGGATATTCCCTGACGGTTAACCGTCAAGGGAATGTCATTTTAATTTACTGACGGTGAAAAACCTACAGGGAAATTGTAAAACCGTCAGGGTAAATGTCTTTTCTCTGACGGTTGAAATCGTCAAAAAAAGATGGACTACCGACAGAAAAAATGTTTTCCTTGTCGGTGCAAAACCGACAGCTATTAGAACATTTACCCGACGGTTTATACACCGTCAAAAAAATTATGTTTTCCTTTGTCGGTGCCTATTTTCCCTGTCGAGTTCTAACCGTCAAGGAAATAAATTTTGACCATCAGGAGACTCCTTTTCCCTAACATGGTAAACCGCCAGGAAAAATACCTCTGACAGAAAAACTGCATAATAGCCTTTTCCATATATTTAAAACAGATACCTTTAATATAATATACATACCAAGATAAATACAATACACCATCGTGTATATAGATTAGTCTAGTATAAATCCATTACATACATAGATGTCTTGTTTGCATCAACATTGGTAAATACATGAGATGTCCAAATATTTAGCACCCATCTACCCAAAATAACTTGTCCAAACATTTGGCATCAACACAAGTCCCTTCTACCACCAGTACTAGCTAAAGATTTAGTACTAGCTCAACAACCACACCACTAGTACTGACCTAAGTGTATGCAGAGGCAAACACTTCAAAAGAGTATAAGCTAAAGGATATTACTAGCTAAACATCCACACCACTAAGAACTAGCTGAAGGTCAGTACCAACCTAAGTGTCCTTCCACCATCGAGTCCCTCATCAACTGCAACATCGTTGTTAGTTGATTCAGATCCCACATGAGATGATCCAGTCACCTTGCTGCATCTCAACCAGTTTAAAATTAGTAATTCTAGAAATAGTCACCTACCTCTTGAATGGATTTTTACTGCTGGGAATAAATGTTTAAACTGAAACAAAAGATGTTCATCTAACAATGTCTTGCTGACCAAGATAGACATGTTAAAAGCTCACTGATTACTTCAATATTACTAGTCCAGAACATGTTCAGCTAACAGAAAACTATGTTGCTCCATTTGCATAATATACTAATTGAACATTTGCTCAAAAAAAAAATACTAATTGAACATTGGAATCTCAGTGTTACATGATTTTGTGCAACTAAAGTCCATAGCTACGAGAAAGATACTAGAGGGAGATTATAATGACAAAATGAAAGGACTGTGTTGTGCCAATCCTGCAGTTGAGAACTTACATTCGAGTTGGTGGATTTCATCATCTCCAAATATGGCATATTCTGTTGCAAAGAAAGGAAAACAGCACACTGGCCCAGTGTGCTGTTTTCAGAATCTATAATACTAAAAATCATTGGTCCATTGAAAAGCTGAGGAAGGATAGTCACATATATAGCAACCACATTATTAGGCTTAACATGGACCTAAGATTTTCACATTACTGGTAGATCTAGAATAATCCAACACAGCAGTGCTATCATGCATTTAGAGTTTATAAAAAAAATGACAAATATCTCACAGGTATCTCAATACAACACATTACTTGAGATATTAATAATTTTAATCACGTACTTGTATAGCAAACATCTCAATCCATTGATGCATACTACTTCTTTCTTTGAGATGTCACGCACTACCCCAGTCCAATTTTTTCCTGACGGCCCGTTCCGTCAGGAAAAACCATGAAAACCGTCAGGGAAGGGTATCCGTGACGGTTACCGTCAGGGATCACCCGTCAGGGAAAAATCGACACGGAAAGTCAAGTTTCCCTGACGGTAACCCGTCACGGACCAATTCCATACGCCGTGGGTTTTAGTCCTACCGTCAGGGAAACTTTCCCCGACGGTCGATGAACCGGGGAAATTTCAAAGTTTCCCTGTCGGTTCATACCGTCGAGATCGCTTTCTGTCGGTTCACCAACTGTCGGGAATGAAAATGGCCGTCGGGCCCGGGATCCTTCCGTCGGGGAAGATATTTCCAGTCATTTGGCTGACTAAAATAATTGATTGTTAGCCATTATAAGGCCACTGTTCACAACAACTAATTCACACTATTACAACTGATGTAAGAATTCATTTATCCACACGTAAGTAACAAATATTATATTCAACAATCTTAGAACATCATTCAAGTTGTTCATGGATACAAAGCGATATAATAATTAGTGCCTCCTAGTCAACCTTCTAGTTAGGTACCTAACAGGGAGCAGCACAAGTTAAAAGTGCTAACTTCCAACTAGCTGCTATCTATCTTCAAACACAACTAGTAGCCGGCTGCTATCTCATGATATAGTGTGCAGCACTTGTGCACAAGATAGCCAAAAGAAATCGATGTTGGCCACATCACTGTTTTCCCTGTCCATGTTGGCTGAAGCACGAGATGATCCATCTATAGTCCCTCCCTACGACCAAAAAAATTATAGGATCATTCCAGGAGGGTAGTAATAGGTAGGGTAGTCACAGGTAGAGAAACTACTGCAATCAGGTAGAGAAACACCAAACTGGTGGTTTGAACAGAACAACACCCATGTTGTTTCTAACATGTCATCCTCAATGTCTAACAAACTGAAGCAAGAGACTAAGGTTGGATACTCAATTGTTGGAAGCAAATGACTAAGAATCTAAGATAGGAAATAAATTGGAAAAATGGACAGCATGTAGTTAGGAACCAGGACTCTATTTTACATGATCAGCAAGCAAGATAGCAGGAATTAGTTCATATGTAGCTCTGAAATAGCTCAACCATTCCCAGCTCTTTCAGTGTTCAGTAATCTCCATTGATCCTTAGCAAGAAAAAGAACTTACTAGCAGCAACACACCTTCCAGCAAGAACTTACTAGCACGAAAAAGAACTTACTAGCAGCAACACACCTTCCAGCAAGAACTTACAAGCAAGATAATGAGAGCTGGTGGTGCAGCAAGAAAAGTTTGAGCACAAGCAGCTGGAGGTCTGGTAATGTTAATCTTACAACGTCATTTTCTTCTTCCTGAAGCAGATCTGGTGGTAGCTCCATTTGTACTTTGTTAAGAATGAGCTGCAGGTTAAGATACATAATTAATATTTATGAACCTTGAACTGTAGACAGATAGCAACTGCTAGTCAGTAAAGAACCGAAGTTGCTAGATAAGTCATACAGCTCTCAGTATAAAGCTACTATTTCCCCAAGTAGTTCAGAAGCACCATAATAGGCATCAGCTTTTAGAGTTAGAAAAGCTAGATAGATACAGCTAGAATAAACTTAGATGAAGAATCATGAGGCCTAAGGATTAGATCTTGTACAAGTCACAAGAGCACGATTATGAATTGAGCATTACTTGTACTGTAATTCGGTGGTTTTAAAATTAAAAAAAATGAGTAATCCATTTTTACTAACAACAACAATCCTTGAAAGAATCACATGTTTTCACTAGAAATACTACTAATAATGAATTCTGTTTCACCAATTTGTAAAAAAGTACAGATACACTATGTCAGGTAGAGAGATCAATATTGAAAGTTCTTTCAGCTGCTTATGGTCATGGCTAACTACTAAAAGAGTTCAGTAGTAATTTTTAGTTGTGTTACTTCCAACTACAGAAAACAGTTTCCAGAGTATTTTTTTAGAACCAAAAGTGCACAATAACCTATCTTTAGAAAGTGTCCAGATTTGAAGTGTCAGTACAGTGCAAAGAATAGTAATATTCAGTCTCGTCCTACCTTAGCCTGATGAACTTAAAATGTGTCATTTTCTTCTTCCAGAATAAACAAAACTGTACACAAATCACATACTAAAAATAACTAAGTTGTATGCAAAATGCAGCCAAACAAAAGAGAATACCTGTGTGTATGCTTGCATGTACTTGAAGATGGATCTCACTGGGGTCGTGGACTCGGAGTGCCTCCATGTCATAGATCCGCTGGATCTTGGCTTCTTGCTCCATGGCCCATGGGCGTCAAGTACCTCCGGTGTGGCAGCAACACCACGGATCTGTGTGGGTAGGAACAAGGGCTCACCTCGCTGGATCTCGGCGAGGCGAAGGCAGTGTCGACCGTGCCTGCGTTGGGCCACCCTCCGTTGGAATCTCGCCGGCTCATGGATTCTAGATCTGCCACATCGAAATCCTCCACCATGGACGGCACTGTGCGGGAAACAGAGGGGGGAAACCGTGAGAGGGGATAGAGAGAGGGGGACAAGGGAAGCTTGCCTCACCGGATCCATGGATGCGCAGCGGCAGTGTCTTCGCCTGTGCTGCGCCGTGCTCCGCTGCCGCCTGCTGAGAGGGAGAGAGAGTAGAGGGAGGGGGAAGAAATTGGGGAGATGCAGGGAGCCCGTCCGGTGAAGCGATAAGGATGGGGAAATTTTCGCGCTGGGTGGATTTCACAGTTGAAGTGATCTCTGCTGTTTCCTTCGCGATTAATCATGCGTCTGTGATTCTTAGATGAATTTGTGGCTTTCACAGTTGAAGTGATCTCGGACAGTTCGCAGGTGTATACAGCGGATAGTTCGAGTTCTCAGCTTCTGTGCTTTTCATGAGCTCCCTTTTGCCTCTTGAGTTCCCGATCTGATTTTCTTGGTGTTTTGTTTGATCTCAAGCTATGATTTCTCGGGCATAGATTTGTGGCAAGGTGAATTTAGCCTGTGCAAAGTTTGAGCTCGATTCATGGAGTATCGATTGAGATCTCGTCGGCTCGTCGAGTTCTGGTGGAGGGGAATAGCAGCATAGCTGCAGCGCTAAAAGCACCTCCCAATCCAGTGTCGAGCAGCATCTGGAGCTGTTGTCCGCTGTTGTGTTTTGATTCGCCTGTTCCCTGTTCATCCACTGCGTGTGCTTGGAACCCGTGATGACCTGAGCGAGCGGCTCCCTTCTTTGTCGATCTGCAGTTCCAGCAACCAGTTTTATCTTTCTGTCTGCGAAAGCCGATGACCACCAGAGGTTTTTTTTTACCGCGGTAAGCCCGGTTTTTTACAGAAAATACCGGACCGGTTTATCGGTAAAACCGACCGGTTTACCGGCAAGAACGGTTTTTTTACCATGTATGTATCGGTTAGGGTCCGGTTACCGCCGGTTTTTGCTACCGGGCCGGACCGGTAAGACCGGTTACTGAACAGGTTCACGGTAACCGGACCGGTAAAAAAACTGGTGCGTACTACATCTTCTGAACAAATTGACGTGCGCTTGCTGTTCATCGGACAGATCACTGGTGGAGGCAAGTTCCTGCATAGTGCGTGACAAGAAAGCTCAGTGCTTGATTTTTTATTGGCCAGCAAATTTGCATCTTGCGTTGCCGTGATTCCATTTGACCGTGAGCAAGCAAAGTAAAATCTTGAAGTATCCCTCTCAAGCTACAGGAAGGAATTTTATCTCAAGCTACAGGAAGGAATTTTATTCCTTGTTTTTCTCGAGATTTACTTGGTCACGCTTTTGGAGATGTCTCTATCGAGCTACAGTGCTTAGCGTTTCTGTTTCTAGTGAATTTTGCAGAAACTATATCTCCTCCGGTGGTGTTGATTCTACAGGTTAATTATGGAAGGAGCTGTCCATTGTTGGTAGGCCGTGCATCTTCGAGTGCCGAGTAAAATCCAACATTTTTCTGGAGTGTTTGTTTTGCAGGGATCCAGTTTGGCTCAGGAGGATGAACAATTTTCTAGCAGTTTTTCTGGCAAATTTTCATTGGCTTTGATCTTCGGATTTTCTCGCATCTTTGTCGTTTGAGCTCCGATTCGACTTCCGTCTGTTGCGTTGTATTTGTGGTGTCTCGCTGTGTTTCTAGGGAACATCCACCCACTCTTTTGGGTCGTAGACATCACGCTGTTTCTTTCGCTTCTTGGGATTTGATTTTGGGACAGAGACCAAATATTTCAAAAGAAATTTTTAGGCTCTCATTCACCCCCCTCTGGTCGACGTTTCCGGTCCTTCAAGGCTCATTTAATTAGTCTTTTGTTCCATTACTTGTAATGGACAGCCAAATTAAAGTAATTAAGGTAGCTAACTCATATCCAAACTAGATGCAAGCTTTTTGAAAGAGAACTAGATGCAGGCTTGTTTACGATGGAGAAAATGTAATTTATGATTAACATGTTGCTCGATTTAAAATATTAACCAATTTTGGTTGTGCAAGGTGTATATAAATGTTGATGCTGGAATTAATATGTGCATGCAGATTGACTAGCTAGCGATAACAAACACATATATAGCATGCAATTCCAACAGTAAATAAGAAATGATGCATGCAAGAGGTATTACTGGAGAGTAAAATGAAATTAAAAGAAGTAGAGTTCTCTGGCAATGGGAGAGGATGGAGTCACCTCAATTTGCAGGCGCGCGGCCCGGGGCTTGGGCGAGCTGTGCCTCTGCCTGTTGCAGGCACGCGGGGCTTGGGCTCTGCTCTGCTTCTGCCTGTTGTGGATGTGATTGTCGATGACAAGTCCATATGTATATCTTGCTGCAGGGAGGTGCCCCTGAAAAAGTAAACTTGCATGGAAGCGCAGATATTCCTTGCTGCTGGAATGAGCAGTCCATCTCCTACAACGTACTCCATGGCTTTTGGAATTAATTCATTATGAGTTGTTTATCCCATGCCCGGCAAGACTAATACACGGCAAGTTATGCTTTGCAAGGCAAGATGGCAGCTACTGGCTGCATACATACATTGATCCATCGCTTGGTACTTACTTAGCTTGTACCTAGATCTGGTTGGTCGTTGTGCAGATTGCAGAAGGAATATAATGCTTTGCTTTCGCTGGAGTAGAAAATAATTTTTTTAAAAAAAGCAAAGAAAATGAAAAAGTGAAGAAGAAACGCTTTGCTTGATGGAGCCAAAAGGTTGAGATTCGTTCGCTTCTGTACCTTGGATGTATATAAAAACCGACAAAAGCCTTGTGTTGTGTGCGCCAAAACGCTTTGGATTCATTAACATAAACTGATGGGCAAAGCAATTCTTGTCCTCGAATGCTGGGCACTACTCGAATGTTGACGCAAAGCAATATCTTCTCCGTCTCGATTTTCTTCAGTGTTCTTGAGTTCGCCATATATATACTGCTGTTTCATGGACGAGGTGCAAGCAGAATGGGATAGAATGACACCCTCTTGATCTCAAGGGCTGTAGTAATTCCGCTGATCTAGAGTTTAGTTGGGAGAAAATGACTATCTTACTATTACTAATTAGAGGCTCCAACGGAGGCTCCACGTTAATTCTCACCAGACGCGCTAGAAAAAAAGATAAATGCTAGAAATTCTCAGATTAATCAGAAACATCCAACCATCAAATTTGTAGACTTGGCAATCCGTAACCGTTAGATCTACTTAATTTTCTACAAAATTACCCACCTTTGCCATTATTATTTTTTTAAACAAAAAAGAAAAAAAAATCCATATCTACGTAAAAGGATTTTCCCTACCGTACGTGATTGAGGCGGAAGGGATCATCCTCCAACGTTGGAGGAAAAATAGGGAGCCGCCTCCGGACGCCTCCATGCCGCACCCGCCACCTGACATCTGGTCGCCGGCCGAGCAAGCAAACGAGGTATGAAGGCAACACAGCTCTGGCGCATACATCTAAAGCGATTCCAGCGCCGACTCCTTCAAAATTGAGGCGCTCGATATTCCCCATCGTGTACGGGCACTACTTCAGCACTACGCGCACTCCCAATTTGAACTGCTTGCAGCTTAATGATGTGGGGGTCTTCACGGTGTTAGCATGGAGCAGGCTTCAACGTGCGGTTTCCCAATGTTTTCTGGTGACCTGGCCACCACACCTACACATCAACCTCCATAGGTGAGAAACTAATCTATTTTTCTAATATATTCTTGCATAGATCCATCTATGCTAGCTGATATTGCCTAATGCACTGAGCTGACAATGATGCCGTCAAGAACGAATGGCCCCACATCTACATCAACGACATCACTGCACCGGGCTGCATCGTGACAAGTATTGAATCCATTGCCAACGATGCCGCCACAGAGAGAAGGCAACGCGACACTACTGGGCGAACACCATCAGGCCAACACTACCTAACGATGAACACCGATGAGGAAGTCATGACTAACTACCGACGAAGAAGTCGACACTACACAGACTGCTACCTACCGGCGAACACCAATGAGGACGGCAACACTACATCGACTATTGGTGGTGGACACAGATGAGATGGGGGCAATACTGCATCAACTCCATCTACTTTGACACTAGACCAACCGACACTACACAAGGCATTGAGAGAAATTATCAACTATTAAATGAGGTGACAACACCCATCCTACACTTGAGCATACGCATGGAGGAAGTTGGTCTTCGACCGTGCACCACCGACCACTGATGTTCGATCTAGCCACATCGAGGGGACCATACACTGATGTTCGATCTAGCCACATCGAGGGGACCATAGGATGGGCGTGTGACAGCGTCATGGGACAACGAGGAGATCTACGTCAACAAAGAGAAGGCAGGAACATGGAAGCTACAGGTGCCACGACGTCCACGGTATCTGCATCAGTGACGGCACCGACTGCACCTACAGACTAATAAAGGTACAACCAACTTGCTAGATCCCATAATTAAAATTTACTTAGTCTCCTACAACATACATGATATGGTACTTATTGACCATTATAACTGTAATTTTCATTTTATTAATTTTAATGTTATTTGATTACTTTGAACAAATAAGTTATGATATAGTCCTGAATGAGCTTCAGGCATAATTTTCATTGACTTTATAATAATGGTTTTTCAATCGTCGTTAGAGGAGCCCCTACTTATTTTTCAACATATCCTAGAAATTCGTCTCTACGAGGATTCAAACCTATTCTGTTGGTGCTACTGAGGAGCTCTGACCATCGGGTTAATGGCCTATTTGCATCTTAATCATAATGTTGTTTAATTACCTCTATTACATTCTAATGTTGCTAAAAAATGTGGGGACCATGATCCATGGAGGTGGAGTTATTAGTAAAGCCTATATGGACAAATTCAAACTCCCACAATTATAAAATTTATTCCAACTAATGCAATAATAGTTTTAAGAAAATTTGCATCTCTATCATTATGAAAGATAATGTTTTGATGCCTAAGTTTACATTCAAATTTGCATTCAAATTATCTATGAATGCAATATAATAGATAATATAAAGTAACAGATATCTATATAATTTGTACCTAAATTATATACCTCTCAACCATTAGAAAAAAAAAGTATCCTAAATCTATATGTAGATGCTAATATAAAGTATTACCAACAATAATTCATCATCCATTAGATAAAACTTAATTATCTTATTGTGAATAAAACTAAAATTATTATAAATATTTATTTTTATAACCTTATCAAGCGTAGAAATAGATTAACTTATAGTCATTTTAAGTTATATTTTGTATTTGTTGTCTTGAAAAAGTTTAAACATTTTGATCAAAACATTATGTTATATGGATATTGGTAACTTAACGTTAGGAATTGTTCTTTTAACAAAGCAATACCGATATGATGTAATAAATTTAACATTTTGAGTGGCACGGTGCCTGTGGAAAACAACAATCGATAACATTGTCAAAACTGACCTAGAAACTTCTTTTAATAAAATAAAACATGAAAATTATGAATAAATGATGCAATAAGCATTAGAGTTTCAAACTAATACATGTTAAAAGTATTACAACAAATACATCAAAGTCTAAAGGTTAATGTTTTCATGATATCACTAATAGTGATGAAATAAGAGTTTGCACATTTTAAGTTTATTTATGTTTCAACTAAATACATTTGTTGATAAAAAATTAATCATACAAATTATTACTCAGATAGGTAGACAATGACCATAACTATAAATAATGGTTACTAGAGATGAGGAAATAATAAGTTTAAAATTCAAAAAAAGAACCAATGTTTAGGTTTATATCATCAAAATTGAGACTGCAGCTAAAACTATCACATGTTTGTAAATGTTTCAAGTAAATGTATATTGGAGATACACAGAGGTGCTATGTAAAGAAAAAAAAACCTATAGATATGGATGAATAAATATAAAACTATATTTTACTAATTATGACTATAGAGTATCAATATTATAGCTATTATTTTAGAATATTAGTGAAGAGAAAAGTATATAATGTAAGCAGTTCTTATTAGTTAATGTCTAATAAGATTCTAAACCGTGCGGGAGCACGGGTTGGTGAACTAGTTCCCACTTAATTTATGTTTAATGTGGTGATAAGCAAGCAAGCAAGATGGAATAGAATGACACCCTCTTGATCTCAACGGATATAGTAATTCCGTGATCTAGAGTTTAGTTGGGAGAAAATGATTATTCCCGCTTAATTTATGTTTAATGTGGTGATAAAGAAAGTGGAACGAGTCTTTGCCATGTGAAACCCAACCTTTTTTTTTTTCTTCCGCATTTTCTTATTTTTTTTTTATCTTGGTTCTCATCATGATTATCATGGACATGGAGGCTACGCTGGGGACCTTTTTTTATAGTTTCTAATATTTATTTTTTTCGTGCTACGATTTGTATTTATCTGATGAAGCCTAATAAGCTTATAAAATATATAAATTGTCTTATTGTTTACGAATCGGATGAAAGACACTGAAATAAATATGGGAAAATGAGATCAGGCTTTGTGTGCCTACTGAGCAGTGTGGTACAGGGAAACGGTGTCCTTGTGCAAAGGCCCACACATCAATGCGAGCATTGGGGGATTTCCTTCACGGAATAACCGTTTCCCGCCGGACTCCGCAGGCGTTGCTACTGGCGAGACGTCCGGTCAGAGAGGTGGCATGTTCAGTGGTGGGGCGGCGCGGCACGTCTAAGCTCCGGCAGCCGCGGCGCGGCTCCGGTGGTGCGTGCGTGGCCGGATGGAGAGGCTAGTGGCGGGATGGTGTGGCGCGCTGGTGGGCGGCACAGCAGCGGGCGAGCGACGGGCTGGCGCTGGCAGGTATGTGCTTCTGTGTTCTTTCCCTTTTGTTTTGTTTTGGAAATTGCATAATAAGTGATATAAATAACATTATAAATTTGGTTCGTTGTGAACGAGAACTGTGGGTAATTTTGCAAGTCCCCTAGAATCAAATTCATTTACCTCTATCAAATTCTGTAGAACACTTTATATGGCTTTCAGTCATCTCGTTTAAGAAAAATCAAATTTGATTTACCAGTAAGCAGCATGAATCAAAATCGGCCTCCCAGATGCCGAATTTCACTGAAATCGTTTCCTGGGTGGATGATTTCTGCATTTCGTTGTATTTCTTAAAATGAAAATCCAACTGTTGTCTGCCATCTCTCGGTGCTTTGCTAAATGCTACAACCACCGACTACCTCCTCCACTTGTTTGGTGTCATCTCTTTTACGTTGTAGCACAACAAAACCAAGCCGAGTAGCTGCAGTGCTGCACCTTGTCACACATCTTGGTCTTTGCAGCCAACAACCTGCAACAGCACCTTGTCACAGATCTTGGCCTTTGCAGACTGCAAGCTGGAACAATTGTGCAGAGGAGCCCACCCAATTTCAAGTCTCCTAAGCCGACAGAGAGGCCCAAGCTCTTGCAGACTGCACCACTCCCCATCCATCTGTGCTGGCCAAAGGGAGAGTTTTCTTCAATTTGTTAGCCCACCAAACCTGGGGGTACCTACTGTAAACTTTGTTAGTCCAAGGATTGATAATGTCTCTTCTTTGATTTGGTCATGTATATTGACCAAAAGAGGGAACAACATCACGCACCCAGCAAACTAATCCGCGGCCATACAATTATTTACATCACATATCATTAATGTCATAAATAGTAGTTTCAGCAAGCACCACGACACTCGAGATTAAAATTTATTTCATCGTATTAGTATTGTTTTATTAAAAATCATCAAACTAAGTTACTGTTTGATATAATGTTTTATCAGCATTAGTGTTAATGTAAATTAAAATGGAGCTACAAGTGTCATTGCTATGTGGTTTATAGAGGACATATTTCCACTCTTGATAAGCATATAAAAATATTTATTTATACTAATGTATGTTTTTATTAACTTGTGCATGTTGAATTATTGTTCGTAATAGCTTATGTTTGCATTTACATGTGGACTTGAGAGACTTTTGTTAGTTTTTCATAACGGTTAAGAGGTGCATAATTCAGGTGTATGGATACATATTACTTTACATAATCTTTCATAATGCCATTTATGGGTAATTTGAATGCAAATATTGGCACTGAAGCATTATCTCTCATTGGATTAGTTTAATTTTGTTCTATAACTGTTTAGGTTTAATTTCTTTTTCCAAATAGGTTTTATTGATAATATTTTTATAATGGATCATGGTCCCCTAATATATAATATAATGTAATTCAAGATAATTTAGTGACATTATTATTAAGTTGTGAACCAGTCTCCACCTCAACAGCGCCCTAATAGGATAGGATAGGTTCAAATCCCGAATTTCTACGCCAGGTTAAAAAAAAAAGGTAGGGGTTCCCCTGTCGATGGTTAAAAAACATTATTATTATTAAGTTATTATAAGAAGATTATACTTGATGCTTAGTAAGAATTATACTAAAAAATATTTGTTGAAAGTAATCCAAGGATATTAAAATAAAAATAAGAATTATACCTAATGGTCAACTGTATCACATCTTGCATTTGCGTCAGCATTAGATAGATAAAAATTATAATTATTAGATCTTGTGAATAAGACCATACCTTAATCTACATATGTTCCTATTTGCTTGTTGTGCTCATGATGCTCACATATGCCCTTACTTCCATTCACTTGATGCGGCTGGATCTAACATCAATTATCGGTGCAAGGCCAGATGACGACTTCCTCCATGTGTATATTGTGATGCATAGAAATAGTTGCACGGATTAACAGCTAATAAATTTTCTTGTCTAGATTTTAGGGTATTTTTTGTTAGTGACTGGGGCACATATGTTATCCGGATGACATGATAGCTTTCTCACCAATAGAGGACGACGTGCATGCCATCACCCTCCTCGCTTCTAGAACCGCACGATAGCTTTCTCACCAATGGAGGACGACGTGCATGCCATCATCCTCGTCGCTTCTAGAACGCATCGTCTTCCATCTCTACCACACAGATCATGCGGTGATCTAAGGGAGCTTCGGATGTTTATAGATGAAGGAGATATTGATCATGAAGAAGTTGCTAAGCGCATTGCCTGTGTCTGTTTGGCTTGCTCACAACCACCCCATGTTGCAGTTGGTGTTGTTGATAAATTTGTCCAGTGTTGACGGAGGACTGAGACTTTGCATTCACTGCAGCTTGTATGCATCCATGGGATCAAAGATCTAGGAGCTCCTATTTTGACTCAGCTTGTATAGCCAGCTTCTATGCATCTCCACAAGGCAGCTGCGTGGCGCGACCACAAGTCCACAAGGCAGCTGCGTGGCGCGTGGAGCCATCCGGTGTCCAGTGACGGTGACGGCGGCACACGGCGCCCTATTTTTCCTCCCCGGTGGAACATCTCCTTACGCAGGTGAATGGATATTGGATAGGATCCCTTTTTTAGTTTTTGAAGGATGGATATAGGATCCCTTGGAGATGGATAACCCCGCGAGGACCCCTTCCGGCTCGATTGTGAAGTCGTGGTTAAGAAATCCTACGAGAAAAAATTTTCGTTGCTAGAGCTCTGGTTGTCCCTTTGCCTCCCCTTGTACGATCGAGAGGGGGAAGAAGTACGTGACAGAACTATGGCGACGGCCACGCACCTGCTGTGAAGATGGGCCGGTGATTAATGAGGCCCACACCGGGGAGGCGAATGGGCCGTGCGAATCACTACCATTGTGAAACAAGAGGAACCGGTCCTCCACGGACCACGGCAGCAATTTTCCTCGTCTACTCGGATTTATTCACACTACTAGTCGAGATCCTGTCAACCACTCCTTCAGCCTGCTATATGAGACCGCTCGATCCTGCTAGTCTTGTGTCTGAGTATGTATAATCGGCCAGGCATGCTCTGTTGTTGCTAAAGCTGGATGGCCATGCCACAAATTCCCTGGATGACGGACAAACAAATTCAAGATTTAGCATTGGCATGAATGTGTATCACCCGTTCTCAGTCAATCAATAATCTAAATTAATCAGGGAGGGAACATACGTACATTCTATATATATAATTGTGAAGCCCATGGAGCAGGGGACAAGGTGTTTGCAGGGATAGGGAAAGCAGAGCAAGGACAAGCTTTGCTCTTCCGCTTTGTGTAACAAGTCTGCCAGCGATCTACTATATATTACAGAACATTCCGTTTATCGCCACAACTTCATAATAAATAAATCAAAGTCCCCACCTCAATTAATGCAACAACTACACGAGTAGAAGAATACGAATACACTAGCACCAATGTTTGAACACAATCACCATATTCAGCACTCTGTTTCTCACCAACTAATTTGGCTGGCATCGTCCATCCCAAGTCAATGTGTATCTCACTAGAAATAAAGTTCGGCCGAAGCAAAGGCAAACCAGATGGTACAAAACTGAAATCTCCGTGCTAGAGATGACACCTGCATAAATTAACTTTATTACTTGTGACAGAAAAGTAACTATGATGATAAATAATTAAATATATACCTGTTTCATTTCTGATCCGGCGGTGTGCAGTAATTAATCTTAATCTTCAGCGAAAGTAGTCGATAGTGCATGACTTGATATGGCTGATCTTGTCACACTCAGATGAGCTGCTGCCTGTTATCAAGGACTCGTACAACTTCTTGCGGCAAGTTAACTTGAGATATCTTGGGCTTACTGCTGTCAGATATTCTGGAAGTGTCTCCATGGTGTTGTCCTTCATCTCCATGCTGTCAAGTGATGGGACTCCTTCTAGCACCCCCACATTTGGGCAGTATATGATCACTAATTTCTGCAACTTAGAGAGACTGCTGATCCTTTTCAGCTCGGGGCAGTTGAATAATAGAAGTTCCACAACTGAAGGGAAGTTCTCTATATTTGTCAGGTTGCTCAGGCTGGCCAGGTGCAGTCCTCTTAGAGCATGCCTCCTGCTACAAGCGAGCCCTGGTGGAAGACAACTCAGCTTGCAGTTAATAAATGTAAGACTCTTAAGTGCAGGCATGGCCACGGCATCTACAGTCAAATCCTCATCCCGCTCCTCCCAGTTCCACTTTTCCCATTCACACAAGCCAGCCAGACGAAGAGTTGTCAAATTAGGAAAACCTACTACTGACCTAGTAGTAACAATACCTCCACCCACTGGCAGGGAGGAGGGTGTCTGAAACTCAGGCCCAACACTCTTGATGGCAGGTGCGTCATCAATGGACAGATTCTCCAAACAAGGAAGCAGGCACAACCCGTTGGGTAGTTGGGTGCAGCAACTATGGTTGTCCATCCTTAAAATCCTCAGGCTCTCAAAGGCACATGTAGCTGGAACCATCATCCAATTTGGCAGCCAGCAACCAAAGTATCCTTCAATGCGAAGATCTCGTATGCTAGATGGAGGGCTGAGCTTGTCAATTACCTCCTCCACTAGTCTCTGTTTCTCCCGCTTGTTGACTTCATCTCTCAGTTCCATGAATCTGCTGCTACTCCAATGCAGTTCCAAGTAATCAAGGTGCTCCTTGCTACTAATCATGGCCATTTCAGCCGACGAGGTAGCAGAAACATTTTCTAGGCCATATAAAGTAAGATCCCTAAGCTGGGATAGAGGCCTTATCTCTTCCAAGCTGCACCAGACCCTGTCCTTGTTGTTGTCCAAATGTACTCGGAACCCCTTAAGTGTTCTTAGGTTTTTTAACTGACCAAACCCCTTGGGTATTAAAACATTTTCATTGGAACCAAACATTATAAGAGTTCTTAGATCCAGAAGCTCTGTAATGCAGCTAGGAAGATGGTCTAGCTGTGGACATCCACTAACCACAATGTGCTGCAAGAACTTCATCCTATGAATGTCTCCAGGAAGGCTAGATATATTTGTATTCTCGAAGTGGAGGTATCTCATGTGCCTCAGTTGACAAAGAGAGTTAACCAATCTATCAGAATCAGTACCACTTATAATGAGCACTCTTAGGGTAGACAGACTCCCAAATGAGTCACTAGGCTTAACGCTAATTCTGCGACTAATAATTAATGTTCTTACTGATTTGTGCTTCTGTAGAATATCCCAATCTAGTGCTGACTTGGTTGATCCTATAGACAAGCGACGTATATGGCTATGGCTGCAACCACCTCCATCTTGCTCATCTTGGACCACCAATGATTCCTCTTTAGACATAAACTCAGCAAAAGATCGGACCACGTCATGCAGGGTACATGAGTATCCAGTGAGAGCTTGTTCTTCAGTTGGTTCAATAAGATTTCTCATGATTAGCGCCTTGTAATATTCATTTGCTATTTCTTCTAGCTGATCACTATAGCTTCTGTCTGCTGGATGTATAAATCCTTCACTAATCCACATCGGAACCACTACATTTTGCCAAATAATTGTACCTTTTGGGAAAAGTGAGCAGTAGAGGAAGCACTGCTTTAGCTGGGGAGGCAAATCCTCATAACTCAAGTAGATCGTGTGGTCCAGTTCCTTAGGCAATCCAGCTACTGACCATGCATGATGATTCAAAATAGCCTCCCAATCACCCTCGCTTCGGGACTTCGTACTCAGCAGTCCTCCCATAACTTTGATTGCGAGTGGTAAACCACCACACTTATTGATAATTTTTATCCCGACATCTTTCAGGTGATCAGCTCCATATACCTACCATCACAAACAACCATTTCTACTATTTAATAAATCATTGAATTTACAATATTTAATTTGTCGAATAACGATAAGAAAATATATATCAAAATGTTAAACTAAAATAATCTTTTGTATGCCCTCACGCCGCCCTCACCCTGTGCGTGCTCACCATTGAAGCTAAAACAATAGATACTTCCACCGTTTAGTACAGAAATAGACATCTATAAGGCCATCCTTTTTACACAGAGGCGGTTGACATAGTACGCCGCCGCTAAACTTGCAAGTCAGCACTGTAGCTTCGCAACCGCTCCAGAAGATACATTTCAGAAGCGGTTGCATTAAGAAAACCGTCTCTGAAGCTAGACAATTTTCAACATCGGTTGTCCTAAAAAATCCGCCCCTAAAAAGTATATTTTTAGAAGTGACGGCTTATGGAAACCGCTACTAATAGAAGCACTATTTTTAGATACGTATCTTTTAAGAGCTCCGCCTTTGGAAATAACTACGCGCACATGCAATTCGAAATTTTGCTTTGGATTCCCTAGTGCGCATGTAGTTCAAACTTTTCACCTTGGATTCCCTGGCTCTCTCTTCTTGCATAGGGGCGCGTGCCCCGCCTTATCTTCTCACCACTGCATGTGTCCTTATCTTCTCACTAGCCAGAGTATTTATTTCAGTGGTTGTGAGCGTTTCGAGCAGAGGAATGCGAGGTGGAGTTGGAGAGTAGAGGGAGAAGAGGAAAGGGATAGCAGAGCAGCGGACATGGCGGACCGACAGCTCGGCACTATTGGCAAAGTGGGGATAGCTCCAGCAGTGGGAGCCCGGCTGCGGCGGCTCGTGGCTCCGGGATCGACGTTGACGTTGAGCTGTAGCGACATTGACATCGACTGTGAGCTAAAGGGCATAGTGGTGATGGCGAGCTCCTCGGCTTCAGTGACTTGGTCTTGCGCAAGCAGCGATGGCGTGCCAACGGCAACATCGACGACAAGATGTGAGCACCGGCGAGCACCTGCATGGCTTTTTAATGGTTAATGGCTAAAAATATTTTCAAGGCCGGTTCACGTGACTTCACCGTCTCTAAAAATAGCATTTTTAGGGACAAGTTTGTAGAACCGCCCCTAGAGATGTATTTTTAGTGTCGGTCCAAAGTTCGGTGCTAAAAATAACATATCTTTACAATGGCTGGCATAGTGTCGGCCAGAAACGCCACGGCTGAAGAGTCAAATTCATTCACCGATGCAGATCAAACTTTCTGTACTAGTGAAAAAAGCATGAATTATAGGTCATATAAGGGGCCTAGCACCCGGGGACATGTGGCAGCAGGGGCGGTGGCGGAGGTGGCGGCGACGCAGCGTGTAGGTGGCGCGCGCTAGCAGCGGCGTGTGGGAGAGAGAGATAGGTTTGACCCCTTTCTTTATTGCCTTCATCCAAACCGATTACATCTCCTGTTTGTTTATAGTTGGATTAGCTTTAACTCTAAGCTAATTTTGAGATACTCATAATATGGACTCATCTTTTACAATTCATTCCTTTATTTATTCAATCAACTTTTACAATCTAGGGAGACTCAATTTGGAATATGGATAAGGTGACGAAGCCGTGGCGACTCGGGGGTTGCACTCCCACCCCACCCCATGCGCGCACCCTAGAGGGGGCTGCGGCCCACGTGCGGCGGCGGTGGCGGCAGGGTTTCCCCTCCCAAGGGCCCGAGTTGGTCCAAATTCTTCCGTAATTTATTTGGCTTCGTCGTACGTGTTACAAACACCACGACAAAATTTGCAATAAAAAATATATTGATATTATTACTAAATATATTTCCATCTTTAAATGAATTTATGATACAAAATATATTTTTCAATAATTTCTCATACTTTTCTATATGGTCTTGATTAATGTTTAACACTTTTCCTAACCTTGTGTCGCAAGAAATTAGCCTCCTCTCTCTTGCGGGCCATCTGTTCACGTTCTAATTGAAACAGGCCGGCTTTCTATTTATGCATGCGCACGTTAACACAGTATCGAGGCTAAGCCAGCGGCATAGCATGCTTCTCGCACGTCGCATCTAGCATCTTGGACTGCATGCACGATGACAATGGACTCCGTATTTGTGCACCGCGTAAAGAGCCAGGTCACGATCCAATGGCTCTAGACGTCGCAAGAAAAGTTTATTTCTTGCGAAAAAAGTATAGCAACTCCCCTTTAAATTATGGTAATGACTAATTTTACCCTATGCGTTTTTTTACCACCACGCACGCACGCACACGTGGTTGGCACTCCTACGCGCGGGACCGCACGCCGCAGCGTTCGGCGTCCCTTTGCACTCAGCCCAGGAAGCTCGCTTCCGCTGCATCCACCATTTCATTCCCCCCTCTCTCTCTCTTCCCGGCAACTGGCGGCCGGCGGCTCCCGTCCCGCGGCCGGCGACTGGCGACCCCGCGACTGGCGAGCTCCTCCGCAGCCTCGTCCTCATGCTGAGCGCACCACCGCCTCTCCCCCGTGCCCGCGCCTCCTCCCCGCGCCGGCGACGGGGAATCCGCACGAAATCAGGGGACCGCCGCGCCCGCACCCTACGCTAGGTGCTCGTTGGTCCCTTGGTTGCTCGCCGTCGACGAGAACCACCAGGTTCGGTCGTCCATGCCTTCCTTCCCCTTGCTGCTGTGCGAAACCGAGCTTACCAAACCCTAACTGCTGTGGCTCAGATCTGTGCCTCCATCCATTCCGCCTCGTCGCGACCCATACTCCGCGACGGCTCAACCCCATCCGTCCTCCCGACTGCGCCGCGTCAGCTCTTCCGTGCGTCGAGGGCTGCGCGACCGTCTGATGCATCCAACCTCCAGGTGTGGAGCTTCGCAGGCCGCCTGCGCGGCTGCAGCAGGGACTAGGCATGCTGGCTGGTAGGTCCTTCAGCCCTCCAATATCCCCTCCCCCTGTCAGATACCAGCAGCCTTCCTGGCTCCCGCGTGATCCCTGCTCGGACTCGGCTGCTTGCAGTGGCTCCCGTGGTGCTTACTCAGTATGCATTGGTATTGTTTAAGAAGACAATATTTTTTTACTGTTTTGCATAAGTATGCATGGCAACGTAGATTTCTATTTACTACTAGTTACTAGTAAGTCATATGCAGTAAATAGATAGTTACAATCGAATGAATCACTTTTGAGGATCATGGACTCTGTTAGAGGACTGGCATCAATTTGGGCTGTTGAAGCTAGTTATCAAGGAGACCAGAATGTCAACTGAACTACGATTACTCCATATGTAGTAGATGCAGTAAATAGATAGTTACAATTGAATGAATCACTTTTGAGGACCATCCACTATGTTGGAGGACTAACATCAGTACGGGCTGTTGAAGCTAGTTATCATGGATACTAGAATGTCAACTGAACTATGCTTTACTGTTTTCCTCCATACGTAGTAGTAATATAAATGAATAATATCAATTTACTGTTTCTTCCTAGCTAAAATATTTCAGGTTGGAACAGAACCAGACATTGTCATTTTGTTTGACTGTTCTGAGGATGAGATGGTTAAACACCTTCTAGGCTGTAACTAGGTGAAATATTTTCTTTGACATTTTCTTTTGTGCATCAAATGGGAGAACCATGGCTATGTTTTAGAAGAATATTTCCACTGTATATGTCAACTCAAGGACCTAGGATTTCTAAGATTAAAATTGTTGAACTGCATGTAGATAAATGTCACGGGTACTGCAGATGAAATATTTGAAGTAGTCTGCAGGCTGTTTTCTCCCTTAAGGTAAATCTTAGTGCTTTGGCATGTGAAATTTCTGAGAGATTAATGATAGATTTTAGACAAAGTAGATGAATGTGAGGATCCTTACATGCGTATGGTTTATGCTTGTGAGTTTTCTCCTTCCCTTACCTTGTGCACCATGACTGAGTTGTTAACCATTTTTCTTCAGCTACATGGTTTATTTTAGTGTACTTTGCATATCAATGCATGTGGAAGCCTTTTAATCTGATCCTGGGATAGACTTATTACATGGTTAACCACTAGGGCATTAAATTTCTTGCTGATCAAGTTGGTGATACGAATGTCATTGCAGATGTCTTAAATTATTCAGTTTTAGTACTAACTCGCTTTTATGCATTCACTGTCTGCTAGAAGGGTCGTGCTTTGTACTTAACTACTTTTATAAATCCATTGAACTGCTTTTCTAAATTTATTAAATTAATTTTATGAATTTATTGAACTTCCTTTGTCTGTCTTGTTGAGGTTTACCTATATTTATGCCAATTGAGCTGAACCCTTCATCCAACATGGTGTTTTAGGCGTTGCTTTTGTTAGGCAATGGGTAGAGTACAACAACACGCTGCTTCATCATCTACAAGGGTTCCTAAGGTATGTCCACCCAATCAGCTTTGTTTTTTAATGCACCCATTTTTGTCTGGATCTCACAAAATTAGTTTGAACACTGCCTATGGGCTATGCAGATGTCAATTCAGGACAGGTCCATATATATGTGCATTGCTGTTGTGCTTTGCCTCTATTTAGCTGTAATATTGTGCCTTCATTAATATGTGCATTATGGCACTGCACACATGACATTTTATCAGTGTCGTTGCAACCACTATTTCCAAAGTTCTGTCTTTTTTTACTGAATGATAGCCAAGAAGGGTATGAGCAGCATGCTAGGATGGTCATTTTTAGTTTTGTAATGTGGGTTTGCTACTATGTGCTTTTCAGTTTGCAATTTTGTTGCAATTCCAGCTTGTAATTTTAGTATGAAATTCTAGTTTGCCTTACCCTAACCTCGATTAGTTCATATATATATGGCAAGCTAGTGGCCTCGGTTAGTTTGTAATTCCATGTATTTGTTCTTTGTAATGTAAGTCTGTACAAAAAGCATTTCTTCATTCAGTACCATGTAATTTTTAATGTTTCTGCTAGCAATTTTCTTAAAATGGTAAGGCAGTTTTGCTCCGCGTGCCTTGGGATGCTGCATCGCTGCCTAAACTCTTTTGCTCAGCATTCTGTAACCACGAAGGAACATCTCTCTCTACTCCCTCTCTCTTTTTGCTCGATTTGTGCGAGTCAGGAAGTCAACGATTAGGTGTAGGACCATATTGATTTGCTATTTGTGTGGTTGTCAGTGAATTTTGTGAAATGGTTCTATGATTTGTAACTCATTGTACAATTCTATTTGATGTTTGTTGCAGGCAGCAGGGTGCATTTTTTATCTAGTGACCGCAAAAAAATGTTCTCAACCTGAGGGTATGCTCTAATGCTATTTTTTTTCTTCCGTGTGTATGCATGTAGTCATTTTGACTCTCTTGCTCCCCTACATTTTTGTTTGCTGCCTTCCCACTATTCACACTGTAGCTGTTTTGATTATAATCCAGCGTGCAAGCAAACCCCAATTAGGGGGTATACACTATCTATTTTGATTTTCATTGTTTACATATGTGATTCCTTGCTTGTGTTAGGCAATGGGGACATTAGTCCATTCATTTGGTTTTCTGAAATGTGTAATCTGAATGGCAGTCTACAGTGAACTTTGTATTGAACTATTTTTCTAAAATTATTTAATTGCTTTTCTAAAATTATTAAACTGCTTTTATAAAATTATCGAATTGCTTCTCTATATGTTGATTTTACCTATATTTATGCAAATGAGCTGAACCTTTCATCCAACTTGTTTTTTTAGGTGATAGTTCATCGTCAATCTGTTAGCTCTGTCTTTTGTGTTTGTTATCATTATGCGGGAGCTAAGTCACGTCAAAGGTAAACCACGGTGCCGAATCGAGTTTTTTTACTTGTTTGGAGTTATATGAGCATCTTATATTGGGCTGAAGGCAACACTTAGCCTTAAATGGTAAATGATTGTCAATTTTTTGTATGATTTTTCTACTATCAAATCTACATACTTGGGTGCAGATAAGACATGGGATACTAAACTGGGGTTGCATTCATTAGTTTTTCATGCCTATAGCTCTGTGTCTAATCATGCTTGTAAACTATCTTTTTTCCTGGTGCTCCTTTTTATTTGCCCCACTTCTGTTTGTGCAATTCCAAGATATGTGATGTATTGTTCTTTGTGCAGACTTGTCTCATGATTAATGTACTGAATGATACCTAATATGTTGTTTTGATCCATAGGTTTTTGCGACAAGATGCAAGTTTTTGTCGAGAGATAAAGAATGATGCTGCAGTTGGAGATATTTGAACAATATCATAACAAAATGTGTAGTAAGTAGTAGGAATATGTAGGGAATTAGATCTGCTTAATGCAGTACTATTGTTTTAAAATTGCTTTGCTTAGCCAAAACAACTAAATTGCTAATGCAAAAGATCTGAATTGCTTTATCAATTTGTCAGATCTGCTTTCATTAACAGATCTAGTATCAGGTGTTTGTAAACTATGAACTGCTTTTTCTAGGAACCAATCTAGCTTTGGTTCTTTGTTTATGTGATCATTTCTGCAATTCTGGTACCTAAGAAGAAGCTACGAAGCTAATTAGTATTTAATATATTCATACGTACATAGAACATCTTCTGTTTTGCGTGTTGGAGTTTTAAAAGCAAAGCAACAGGAAAAGGTGAAGAAGCTTCCAGGTGGAGGGAATGTAACGGGAAGTACCAAAAAGGGTTTCTTTCCCAATTAGCAACCTGCCAAAAACAGTTTTTTCTATTTTTGGATGTGCGTGCTATAAGCCTAACGCACCTCATGCGTGCGTTAGCTGCTTCCTTAAATTATTTGACTCCTCAAAAGTTAGAATTGCATTCTTTCTCAAATGGTGGGAGTAGAAAGGTTCACTTGGATCTTGTGGGCCCGCCTCAAATTTGGGTTGCCAAATGGATGACAAATGTTTTTGTGTAACTTCTAACAATATTTGATTACTGAATATTTGGCACGAAAAATTTCGGTAGCCAATCAAGCATGCCTTAAATATGCGTAACTTGCAAAAATCAAATTATGGTTTTTGTGGCCAATAATACATGTAGATGGGATTGTAATTTAAGGAAATAGATTATACTATCTCTGTACCAACAAAGATTGAATTCTATGTTTAGATTGAGTCTAACTTTCTTTAGTTTGACTAAGTTTATAGAAATATTATTAGCATTTATCACTATGAATAGGTATATACTATGGGATATGGTTAATCTAATGGTACTTATTCGATATCATAAATGTTAATACATTTTTGTATTGGTTTGTTTCAACAATGTATCGCCTGACTGGAACCTCTACTTAAAGAAATAATGGACGTAATCATGCCTATTTCACAATCAAGAATAGTATTACCTTTTTCTCTAAACATGGGAAAACTTGGAATAGTTTGACTTCAACCAAAACAATAAATGAAGCCTCTTAGTGCCAAATGAAGTAGTTTTATCATATATTAAGAATTAAAGTGAAAGTGGAAAGTTTGCATAAGGGCACTCATAGTGCAAACTCTACCATAGAGTCCAAAACTATTTATTACCCTCTTATTTATTATGTTTTGCTGATGTGGTGGTATATTTATTGAAGAGGCAAACTCTGCCATAGAGGCCAAATGTAGTTTTTTCTTTGCGATTTTCTGGGACGTTTCTCGCGATGTTCGGTCTGTTTCTCGTAATGTTCTGGTGTATTTTCTGCGATGTTTTGATGTGTTTTCTTGCGATGTCCTGGGCGGTGTGTTTTTAGCTAATAGGATTGATGTGAAATTCTTTTAAAACACGTTTTTATCTTATCCTTTTGCTCTAGATTTTTATGATTTATTTATTTTATGTATATTATAATTCTATTATCATTTATGTATTCATTTATTTTATTTTATTTTATTTTTATGTATATTATAACATGTTTTATGAAATAAATAAATGGTCTATAATGAAACATTATCTAAATGTGGTCATGTGGGATCTTGTTTTGAAGCATTTGTTATAAGGAACACAAATATGCAATTAGAATTTAATTTGGATACTCTATTTAATAGTTATAAGTTTTTTAGTTCAGATAACCAATTAGTATACGATGATATCAGCACTTCCGTTTTTATGGTTGCCAAATTGCTCGGACTGGGGATTTGTGTCCCCAGAAAAATAGGGCTATTTACGGAGGTGGTTATTTATAACCAGCCTACCTTGATTAGAAGGTCAAGCCCACTCTAACTTGAAAAGGCCTATTGAGTCTGGATTACTTGGAGTTATTTATTATAACAACAAATGAGGATAATAATACGCATAATTTCTTATAAAAAACTAGTTTGTCATACCATAGTTTTCTAAACCTACAATGTAAAAATTGCCCCTAAATAGGTAGAGTTAAGAGAATAATGTGGATTAAGCTGCAAAAAAAAGATATGTGTTCACTAACGTGACCAGGTGTTGGTGGCAGTTGTTTGTTGAGTAACAACCAAGCATCGTCTTCATTGAGTGGGCTGACATGATGCTGGTAAGAGGCTCCTATTTGTAGAGAAAGGTCTTCTAATCTTGTAGTGATTAGCACCCAACTGCCCAGTTGATTTTTACTGGCGTTTCTGACTGGAACATTAAGCACATTACTCCATGCTATGTTACTCCACACATCATCTAGGACCAGGAGAAACCTGCCCGTGGACAAGATGTTGGTGAGCATCCGTGAGAGGAGGGTCTTGTCTTGCAACCCACCAGGCACTCCCTCAGCATGCTCGATTGCTGTCCTGAGAAGCTCAACCTCATCGAAGTGTTGGGTGATGCTTAGCCATATCTTCACTTTAAAATGCTCTTGGACGGTTGTCTCATTGAAGATCTTTTGGGCAAGAGTGGTTTTGCCCATGCCACCGCTACCCACAATGGCCATCACTTTGATGTCGTAGTGTCCATTGACGGTTAGCAGCTGAGCAATCTCCCTTGTCTCCCTCTCAATCTTCTCACCAACAATAGCGGACTCAACAAACTCAGACGTCATCTTCATGCTAGTGGGCATCGTCTGTACTGGGCGGGAGCCTAGATTGACGAAGTTGAACTTCTGAGCCTCTTTGTATATGTTGTCCAACCTCTGGTTGAGCTTCTTGATGCGGCTTCCTATCTTGTGTGCAAACAGGGGATTCCGTAGACAGAAAAGCAATGGCTGCAAGCAACTCGAAGCCTTGTCCTCCATGCTACCACATTTAGATTCCTTGTGCCTGTCTGCTTCAAGTTGACATACGTCAAGGATGTCAGTGGCATCATACATGGCGTCCTTGAGCTTCATCACCCATAGCTGCACAATCTCTTCAGTGATGCGCCTCCTCTCAGCATCAGCGAGGAAGCATTTGAGGCTTTCCATGTTATCCTCGAGCTTCTTGATCTCCCCGGACACGCCTAGCAACATGTCCACCTCTTCTGTCGCCATGTCCGCTATCAGCTTCATCACGTATGGTGCCATAGCATCCATGATGGCGGCCATGACTCCACAGGACGTCCTACATAAACAAGTAATTCGGCACACATTAGTGTCATCGGAACACATTTAATTAGTCTTTTGTTCCATTATTATAGTTGTATAATGGGTAGCCAAAGTAACTAAGGGCCAGCCTGGACGCACCAAATTAAATCGCCATATGCTAGCTAACTCATGATGCAAGGCTTATTTACGACCGAGAATATGTAATTAATGATTAACATGGTTCTTGATCTAAAATGTTAACCAACTTGGGGTCTGGGAGGTGATAAGTTGTCATCCATTGCATGGAGTGTATATAAACCTTGACGCTGGAATACGTGCCTGCACGTTGGCTAGCTAGGGAAAACAAGCATACAGATACATGCAATTCAATCATTAAGCAAGAAACAATGCAAGAAAGAGGCATCATTTGAAGAATAAATTGAAATTAAAAGAAGTAGATTTCTGTGGCAATGGGAGAGGATGGAGTCACCTCAATTTGCAGACGCGTGGGGCTTGGGCTGCTGCTTGGGCTGCTCTGCCTCTGCCTCTGCCTCTTGTGGATGTGATTGTCGGTGACAGAACAAAGGCAAGGTGACAATTGCGTATGGACTATGGAGTATATCTTGCTGCAGGGAGGTGCCCCTGAAAAAAGGATGGCAAAAATAAAGGAGACAATATGATACAATGCTTGGATCCAGTGACAAAGTAAACTTGGCATGGATATGGAAGCAGATATTCCTTAAGCTAGTCAATAACTCATATCCAAAGTGGATGCAAGGCTTATTCCTTAAGCTAGCCAATAACTCAAAGCCAATGTTAAGCAATTTTCGTTTCAAAAAAAAAATTAACCAATTTGTTATCTGAAAGGTCTCATTCATGAAATGAAGTGTACATAAACGTTGACCCGGCAATATCTGCATGCAGAATGGGTAGCGAGCGAATGAAAACAAACATAGACTTTGAAGCCCTTAAAACATTAAAGATTAAACGATGCTACCAAGAGACATTGGAAAATTAATGAAATTAAAAGCAGTAGATTTCTGTAGCACCAGGAGAGGTTGAGAGTCACCACAAGTTTTACGCGGGCGGGGCTGACGGTGCTCTGCTTCTGCCTCTGCCTCTGCCTCTGCCGCTGCCTCTTGAGGATGTAATGGTCGGTGACACTGGCATGGTGACAAGTACGTATGGTCTGGCCCCTTATGTAGGCATTAGCAATGGGGAAAGTAATCTTGGCATGGAAGCTGATAGTTATTCCTTGCTTCTGGAATGAGCAGTCCATTTCCTACTACGTACTCCATAGAATCTGGACGGGATTAGAACGAAATGTTACATTAGATTGGTCCTTGTGTAGAAGGAATATAATGCTTTACTTTGCCTGCAGCAGAAAATAAAAAAGGAAAAGAAAAGTGGATCCACGAAGAAACGCTTTGCTTGATGGAGCCCAAAGGCTGAGATTCGTTCACTTCAGTACGTTGGATGTATATAAAAACCGACAAAAAGCTTTGGATTCATCATTAGTACTAAACTGATGGCGGCAAAGCAATTCTTGTCCTCGAAATTCGAATGCTGCTGCAGAGCAATCTCTTCTCCGTCACGATCTTCAGTGCTCCTGTCTGCCGTCTCATTGAAGCAGAATGGCCTTGATGGAACAGAGTGACTCCCTCTTGTTTTCAAGGGATGGAATAATTCTGTATTTTTTAAGCAGTGTTTTCATTACTCCACAGACACAGCTAAGTCGCTGGTCACCAGTTCCTCCACAAAGTGAGGACAAATTGACGAGTGACTTGCACATCACTCGGATTATTACATCCATTAGGCAAGTTTCACATACTATTTAAAACTTTAAAATTTTGATACGAAACAACTCACTTCCTCAATGCATAGTTTCATTGCACAGTTTCACATACTATTTAAAGCTTCTATGGGTCCACCGTTGTCTCTCTCTCCTCTCTTCCACCAATGACCTTCCTCCATGCATGCGGATGAAATGAAATAACACTCTCAATGAAGGTTTCACACATCCTCCCAATTTCATGCAAATGTTGACATGGTAGTCTATTTAATGTGCATGACACTTCCGTGAAACCTCCATTGAGACTGGCCTTAGAAGGTAGAGCATCAGCAACTCTATTACAGGTTCTACGACACACTTGCACATGAGCCATTACAAACTCCGACAATACTAGCTTAAGTTCATTAATTATTCCCCCAATAGATGACAGCCGACAATCCTCACTATCTACTCCCTCCGTCCCATTGAAGATGTCGCCCGGGAAGTGTATTTGTGAGAGAGGCATGGATTTCCAACGACATCTTCAATGGGACGGAGGGAGTAGGCTGTTTTTGGAAACGTTGCGTCTGTTTTGAAACCAACTCTGTGCAGTCCCAATGTCTAGTGTTTAGTTGATAGAACAAGATTATTTCTAATTAATTTATGTTTAGTTTGGTGATGAAAGAAAGTGGAACGAGTCATTGGCACCTGGAACTCAACCTTCTCTTTTTCTTGTTTGTTCCTTTTTTCATGCTCATTTTCTTATCTTTTCCTTTTTTCCATTGGTTCTCATCATTATTATCATGGAGACTACATTGAGAACGTTTTGTTTATAGTTTCAAGTTTTTTTTTTTGTGCGACGATATGTATTTAGCTGATGAAGCCTAAGCATATAAACTATATAAACTGTCTTATTGCTTACGAATCCGATGAAAGACACTGAAACTAGGCAATTCACCCGCAGTTTTGGGCAATCAGAAGGCATGGATTGACAATATCATTGGGTTATTTGGTCATTTTAATTAATCTTGTCAAAAGGGTACTGGTCATATAGTTAAGTTTCTGCAGTGTATACATTGAAGGCAGAGCAGTTTGTATGTTGAACATATGTAGAACCTGGGGGTAGGACAAGCGACGTAATTGTTTATGAATTTATGGTTTGCAGGGGAAGGCACTAAACAGGGGGAAAATGTGGCAATAGTTTAGTCATATAATGTTTCTGGAATCCCTGAATGTATTGCATGGCAGGACCTAATAAGCGTGATTGTCGGTCTTGATGGCCACATTTTTTTGGTCACCACCACAGATGCATTGTTTGGTACTAAACTGAATCAACTAGAGACTCTTCTTTGGTGGAAGAACAAGGCATCATTTGCAACATGCAATCTGAAATGACACATCTTTCCTCAGTGTAAGTGCAAAGCACATCTTTGTTGCAGTTACTGACAATTATGTATTCAGTTGAAACATTGTGAACATAACTCAGCTCCCTCCTATGCTGAATCAAAGATATAACACAGCTGTTGCTGATGAAATTGCTTTGTGGTTTTTGTTCTGACATGCATTGGCTGCAATGGTTGATAGTTCATTTTTGCCTAGCATTTTCATAGATGGTAAACAACTAATGTTTGTTTTCCTTTTCTTCTATTTTCATAGACCTTTTTTTCTTTGCAGTAGCAATATCACTACTAATAACCTCTCCTAGAAAGACGGCAAAGTACAGGCGATGGGGTCTGTAGCCCAGGCAGGCTCCATGGAAAATTGGATTTGAGGAAGGGAGCTGATAGCCAATGCAACCACATGTACTGTTGGGTTATTATAAACCTGTTGTTAAAGAAACAATGAGCTTGTATACGACTAATAAAGATGATACATTGATATAATATTGAAAAAGTTATCGACATTCATAATAATTGCTCTGTTTTGAAGGCTCTCTTTTTTATCATGAGTTTAATAGGAGCATGGACCCAAAGGATGTGAAGATTCTGTTTAACCTTTGAAAGGTCTTCATAAGCTTAAGCTTTGGCAATTCTGCTTTGAGGTGTTGTGCCCATTTTGTTGAAATATTTGCTTTGGGTACCAACGGAAATTCTGGCATTGCAGGCAGCCGAGCTCTGAGGGTAGCACGGCTACAAGAGACAAAGGGCACGTGGAAGACCACCACGCAGGGACGGAGGCACAGGTGGCTCGGCACCTCAAGATGTCTGAGACCTGGAACACATCAGATACATTTTGGGCATATACATTTTTTTATTATAATTTGCTTCTTTAGTATGAGGTTGTCATCATAACCAAGTTTTTTATTCTAATGTTATAATATGCGGTCATTGTTTTTTAAAATCGTCAAAGCATTTACATCATTTTGGTTTAATTTTTATTGCCCTAGATATCACCGTAGCGTTAGCACGGGCACTATACTAGTTATGGATAGGTGCAATGCCTAATTCAACTGTACCTATGGATGTACATATTAATTGCAAAAAGTTAGCATCGTAGACAGATGCAAAATTGATGTAGCAACATGATCTTTGATCTTCTGCAAGGTTGCCAAATAGCTCCATGTGAACGCTAATGTATGAAGAGAGAACAAATAAGAGTATACCGTACATCATTGTGTGGTTTTGGAGGAAGGAAAATAATAAATAAAACAACTTTGTAATTAAACGTGAGATGAGTAAGGCGTCCTCCTACAGAGCACCTGACGCTGATAAAAATTCAGCACCAACAAATCCCTTGTTGCTTGATAGAACCAGAAGGAAGTTCTTTTGGCAGGGAGGGGTGTGAAAAAGAAGTACCATTTAGTTAAATGGATAAGAATTTGCAAAAGTATGAAAAAAGGAGGGCTGGGTATCAAAGATATCAGAAAAATGAATACAAGTTTATTATGCAAATGGTGGTGGAAATTGGAAAAGGAAGATGGGCTCTGGCAAACAATTATTAGATACAAATATCTGGGGGGCAAGACTATCATCAATGTGAATCATAAACAAAATGACTCTGCCATGTGGGCTGATCTGCTGAAAGTAAAAGATGTTTATCTTCAGGGAAGGAAAATCAAAGTTGAGAGTGGAAAATTGACCCTGTTTTGGCTTGATAGATGGCTTTTTGATGAACCCCTTTCCTTATTGTTTCCTGAATTGTTCAAAATCTGCTTAGTTCCTGATATCTCTGTGAATTCTGTGATACTCAATCCAGAAAATGTTGTTTTCTCGAGGTGGTTAGTTGATGACCTCAGATCATGCTGGGATGGGATATTAGAACAGTTAGTTGAAGTGCAGTTAACTGAACATGTTGACATTGTGTCATGGGGGCTGAATACAAGTGGAAAATTTAGTGTTAAATCTTTGTACAATGCTATGACTAAGAATGATAGTGGTATTTACCACAAAAAAATCTGGAAGTGCAAGATTCCATCTAAGATCAAAGTTTTCATGTGGCTGGTGCTGAATGGAGCCATTCTAACAAAAGATAACATGATAAAAAGAAGATGGGTGGGACCCCTACTTGCTATTTCTGTACAGAAGATGAGAATATTCAACATCTCTTCTTCCAATGTTCTACTGCCAAAGCTGTTTGGTCCATTGTTGCATTTGCTGTTGGTGCAAACAATATCCCCACCTCATTTCAGCAGTGCTGGAAATGGTGTGAGACATGGCTCCCTTTGGGAAAGCAGTTCCATACATTTGGTATTGCGGCTGTTTGTTGGGTACTTTGGAAGACACGCAATGATGTTTGTTTCAATGGAAAAATCATCAGTAGCCCTGCTGCGATAATTTGTCATTTGTGTGGTCTCATGAAGTACTGGGCAGGGCTCTTTGCTGGCATCGACAAGGATAACCTGGAGGCAACCATTGAAGCAATGTTGAAGAATGCGACCAAGCTTATCGCCAAGGACAAGAAGAGGAAGATACAAGCACTAGAGGATGATGGTGATGACGCGGCGCAGTGAAGCTGAAGACTTCAAAAACTGGAGATGGACGAAAATCCCTGATCCGAAGCTCCTTTTGAAGCTGTCTTTTTATGTACCAGTGTTGCCTGCATTAGCTTCTTGTAATCTCCAGGAGTTTATTCCGCTTTATCCCCCGTTGTTTGCGCAGTCCAGCTGGTGGGCTGAAAAAACTGTAGCGGGCGCGACTTTCTGATTTCTGTCTAGTCTACTTTCTGCTACTTTTGAACGTTGTATTTCCGTTTTTATGAATGGAAATGGGGTTCTCCTCGCGTCAAAAAAAAACAAATCCCTTGTTTCCTTTTCAAAAAAAGGAGCCAACCAATTCCTTGTACAGAAACAAAACAGCTGATTCCGGAAACCATCAAAATAGAGGACTGTAAACGGATTATACCCCGATTGAGGGCATCGTGGAATTAAAAAAAAAAAGAGAACGTGTGGAATGATTAGATTAAACAACCGGATCTCGAAATTAAGAGTTTAGGTAGATAAATATGGAAAAAATAAATCAGGCTTGTCTGCCTATAGAAGAGTGGTGCTGGGGGGATACGGATTCATTTCACGGAATAACAATTTCCCGGCCTCTTTTGCGTATGGATCAGGTGCCCGGCCCAGGACCTCACCTCGAGCGTTCCCGTCGTTTTGGATCCATTGGCGGCGGCGTGGTGCGGTGCAGGACTCTGCAGGCGTTGCTACTAGTGGCGGGGCGTCCGGTCGGAGAGGTGGCATGTTCAGCGGTACGGCGGTGCGGCGCGTCCGGGCTCCGGTGGTTCTTGCTTGGCCCGACTCCGCTGGAGAGGCGGTACGTCTGATGGAGAGGCGGCAACGTTCCGCCGTCGGGACTCCAGCGACTAGGCGGCACAACCGCGGCCGAGCGACGGGCTGGCACTTGCAGGTATGTACTTCTGTGCTCTTTCCCTTTTGTTTGGTTTTGTTTTAAGAATTGCATAATAAACAATATAAATGACATTAGAAAAATCGTTTTTCTGTTAGGCCAACTGCTACAAATCGTTCTTTCACTGGACCATTATAAAAATTGTTTCTTAGCGGACAAGATCTGTGCATAATTCCTCTAAAAGCAATTTACGTTACCTTTGTCAGATTCTGTCAACATTTTATATAGCTTTCAGTCATCTCGTGTACGAGAAATCAAATTCTGTCTACCAGACAACTGTATAAAACAAATTGAGTAAATTGCACCAGAGGTACCTAAACTATTAGTCTTGTAACACCTAGGTACTCAAACAAAAAAACGTAACTTGTAGGTACTCGATCTATTATTTGCGAACTTGTAGGTACTCAGGCGGACACGCGGGCGCCTGTAGCCCACGTGGAGCTGCCACCGTGGACAAGTAGACGCCAGCTCCTTGGCGTATTTGCGAAAAACACCCGCTGAAGGATCTTCTTCTCATCTTCTTCTCCTCATTCTCATTCCCTGCTCAAGCTCCCCATCCTGGACATCATCAAAGACACGGACGACTGTCTGAATGTGTTGCTGACACAGTGACGCTCTTCTTCCTGCGTGCCGACGGCAGGTTGACGCTCGCCATCGAGCTCAGCGAGTCGTACATCGACGGAGGCCTCACCAAGGCCAAGAGCAATGTCTACACGCCGGGTGTGGCACCTCGCCAAGGCCTATGTCGTCGTCAATGACTCCGGGTGGCACCAACTCGTCTGCCATTGGTATGAATATGCATTGTCTAATCACCATTGGTCGAGTCGTTTCTGAGATAGGTCCGTTCGTGAACGGGACGTACTGATGGCTGAGAGCCTGAGCGTGACGCAGCCGGTGCACAAGCTCCTGCACCCGCAATTCCGCGACACCATGACCATATCAACGCGCTGGCGCAGACACTCATGAACGGCGGTGGCATCTTCGAGCTCAGCATGTTCCCGGGCAAGCAAGTACGCGCTGGCCATGTCCTGGAATTAGGTGCGCGAGGTCGGACACGCTCTCGTCTGCTCCCCCGCGTGTCCGCTGCACCGACGGCATCGCCGGGATGCCAACCGTGCCGCTCGGCCACAACCTGCGAGACAAAGAAACAGAGGCCGGCGACGTCCTTGCTCGACATATATCGAACAGGCACATATGACGGGCGCGACTCGCGAACCGAGGACGCGGCCCCTGCTTCCGCGCGAGTGTGCAGCCACACCGCCACCATGGACACGCACGTGAGGTGCAACGTGCAAGCGAGCCGCCGCCGCCAAGGCCTTGCGCAGGCGAGCCCTCGCCGCCACACGTGGGCGTGCAACCACACCGCGCCCACGGGTCCACGGCACGCACGCGAGCCGCTGCCGCCGCCGTGCACCTGGGCGAGTGAGTGTGCAGCCACAGCAGCAACCCCACGCCTCCAGGGCCGCGAGCGGCGAGCTTCGCCATGGCCGCGAGCTTTTGCGGCAGACTCGTCGCCCCACCGGATCCGTAGCGCGCGTCCACGGGGCCGCTGCGGCGGCGGCTCGCCAGCCAGAGAGAGAGAGAAAACAGCGGGGGGTTTTCACAAATACGCGAAAGAGCTGGCATCGACTTGTCCACGGTGGCTGCTCCACGTCGGCTCCAGGCGCCCGCGTGTCCGTCTGAGTACCTACACGTTTGCAAATAGTAGATCGAGTACCTACAAGTTACGTTTTTTTTGTTTGAGTATCTAGGTGTTACAAGACTAATAGTTTAGGTACCCCTGTTGCAATTTACTCAAACAAATTCTACAATTCGTGTGAATTCAAATTCGATTTACCAGGAAACACTATAAATCAAAATCAGATCCCAGAAGGTGAATTTAACCGAAGTCATCTCCAGGGTGCATGATTTCTCAATTTCGTCGACAAAAATATTTTTTTTTAAAAAAAAAATCGACCTGTTGTGTCCCATCACTCGATCCTCTGCTAAATGCGCTAGAACCCCGAGTATCTCCTCCATTTGTTGGCTCTTGTCTGGTGTCATCTCTTATATGATGTCGAAGATGGCCAGCTCTACCAGAAGCTTGTAGCACGGCTTAGCTGCATCTTGTAGCCATCAAGCCTGAACAATTGTGCAGAGAGGCCCACCCTATTCCAAGTCTCCTTAGTCGACAGAGAGGCCCAAGCGCGCTCTTGCAGACTGCACCAGTCCCCATCCATCTGTGCTTGGAACAGGGAGAGTTTTCTTAAATTTGATCCCCACCAAATTAAAGAAGAAGCATCTTATCATTAATAATGCTAATTTAAAATGGGCAATGTCCAATTCAATCTAAAAAGAAGAAGTGCTCCACAGGATTGTTTGCACATTTCTTGTGAGAATACCAGCAAGTAATATGATCGAACCATTATATTCCTTAGTCACAGCTCACAATGAACTCTCGTCCTGGCCATATTTGCTCTGCCTCCCTTGGAAAGCAGATGGCCGTGCATATATTGGTGCAGTGCAGGGCACAAAGCAGAGGAAATGGTCTTGTTGCCATATCAACTTATCAAGGAAGCTGAGTAAGATCAGTCAACAATAATGATTGAGAAGCCTGATTTCGTGATCATCACAACCAGGTCAGCATACAATGTTCTTGCCGCATGTCTTCGTTCATCACCACACACATTCGGTTTATTACAAACCCAAGACTTCACACCAATTACTTTAAAAATATATTTATGGAGCCTACAAATATGTATACATGGTCAAGACTACAAGAGTGCTTAGACGCTGCCGGTAAACATGATTTGGCTGTACATCGATAGTCTGCGTGTGAACAGAGTATGTGTACCGCGTGCTGGAGACGAGCTTGTACCAAGTAGGTGTCACTCCCACTTGCCACTGCAAGCTAGCATCATTCGTCTCCCTCGGCCATAAGGATCCCTGCATAGATTAGTTACACGATCAGTGCATCCTGACACTCAAAAATACGTACCAAGTGAAAGAAAAATTATAGTTACAGATATGGAGATTATACTGAACATAGGCCCTGTTTGGATCCCTCTAGCTCGGCTAGAGCTAGAGTTAGTTTCTAACTCTAACTCTAGCCCTATACTAACTCTAGCCCTTGAGGTGTTTGGATGCAAAGGTTAGATTAGCAATAAATATGTCTTTTTAATCATTTGACTCACTTAACTATGTTTCTATCCGGATTTGACGTGACAAGCATTGTGTGGCCTCCCCGCTCATATATGACACAAATATATTACTTTTACAAATTAAGCATCTGAATCATAATAAATTTAAATCTATCCATACAAATAAGATGTCTTACACGAACTTATAAGTCCTCAATGGAGCTAGAAAAAATTACAGCCCATAAAACAAGGCATGAGCTAACTCATCGAAGGCATAGGGTCATAGCAACTGAATGCACATAATCTTTTTTTTTTTTTTTTTTTGAAACGATGAATGCACATAATCAGCAATGAATTTGCTAGCAATCTTATCCATAACTAATCGCAGCAGCAGAACAAGGATGGACACAGTACCGAGGTAGAGACACTATTCTTGCCATCGGACATCGGAGGCACGGACGAGACCCCGTAGCTCTACCTTCTGCGTTCTGCCGCTTCTTCTCCAACTTCTGCAACTGTGCCTTGCTCTTGAGAGTCGCTAGCCGCTCCAATCTGCAAATCAACACGCAACAGAGAGGGCACTCACATCGCTTCAGTGGCACGAGCAGAGCAGGGACTGAGGGAGGAAGCAGGGACTCGTTGGCGTTCCTTCCTCCGGCTGGGTGCTGCGGTTCAACGTGACATATCGTGGGTTTATCACCACTCGAAGGTATAACTTGATGCCCAGCTGTGTGCTTGTGTGTGGTTCAATGAAAGCTTTCCCTGCCTGCTGATGACAGAAATAATTGATGTATCACTGATTGACGCATGGAGATCACTCGGTTATGTAAAAAGGAATTGGAGTACAAACAACAACTAATTAATTAATTATCTGGAAAGCAACTTTCGGTGCAGTGAAAGAATGCTAGTATTTATTATTATTACCTCAGTGCATCAGCGATGATCAATGTAGTCCTCAGTCTTCGAGCCAGTAGATGTCGCATTTTCCAATATGGCTGATTTTGTTCCATTCGGCGCTACCTGGTGATAAGCAGGATTCATATAGCTTCTTGTTGCAATCCAGCTCGAGATACCTTGGGTTTATAGCTCGCAGGTATTCTGGAAGCGTGTCCATGGTGAGGTCCTCCAGTACCACCGTGTCGAGTGCTGGGACATCTTCTAGAACCACCACCTTTGTGCAGCGAATGATCCTAATCTTCTGCAACATGGGGAGGTTGCTGATCCTTTTCAGCTCGGGGCAGTGAAACACGTCAAGTTCCACAACTGAAGGGAAGTTCTCCACATGTGTCAGGTTAGAGAGCTCGTACAGCCATAGTTCTCTAAGAGCATGCCTCTTGCTGCTGGCGAGGCCCGGTGGAAGACAGCTCAGCTTGCAGTTTTGGATGGTGAGTATCTCCAGAGAAGGCATGGCTATGGCAGAGTTCACATCACTATGCTCCTCACAGTCGTTCCATTCCCACTCCTCCCACTCTCGTAGGCCATCCAAATATAGCTCTCTCAGTTTAGGAAATGGTGCCGATATTGCAGTGGAAGCTCTAGCTGCCATTGAGGACGACTCTTGGAATTGGGTGTCAATGCGCTTGATGGTTGGCGCATTTTTGATGATCAGCAATTCCAAACTTGGGAGACAGAACAGACCATCAGGAAGCTGGGTGCAGCATAGTAGGTCCTCCAGGGGCAAATACCTCAGGCTTTTAAAGTCTGCTGATGCTGGAGCACACATCCAGTTTGGTAGCTGGCGACCAACGTATCCCCCTCTCAACATAAGATGCGCTATGCAGGATGGAGGACAGAGCTTTTCCAAGACCTCCTCTGCCACACTCTGTTGCTGCTGCTGCTCTGCCATTGCACCACCTGTCCTTATAGTATGTCCATTTGCACTGTAGTTGAACTCTAGATACCCAAGGTGGTGTTTGCTACTAATCATTGCCTTTTCAGCCATATGGCTGTCCTGCACCTTCTCTAGTCCATATAATGTGAGTTCTCTAAGCAAAGACAGAGGCTCGAGTTCTTGCAAACTGCACCAGCTACTACTTGCATCCATGTCCACGTGTACTGGGAAGCCAGAAAGTGACCTCAGATTTGTTAACTCACCGAACTCCTTAGGCACGGCACTGACATTTGATTAGGGATGAAAACGGATCGGATCGGGACGGATAATGGCTTCCCCATATCCTAATTCTCTTTTTTTAAATCGGATTCGGAGCGGATCGGATATTATATGGTTTCGGATGCGAATACGGATTTTTTAGGATGTCGGAAATGGTGCGGATTCGGACCGGTGTCGGAGCGGAAGCGGACTTTTATAAGTCGGATGATATGTCCGTACATATATTTTTACGATGCGAAATAATTGATTAACCAAAGTAATAACGTAGTATAAAACAAGCCTGCAAAAGAAGAGTCCTTTTACAATGCTTGAAAATAATTCCTAACGGTTCTCAACGGCTCCCAACGGTTCCACAAATTAGCAAATTTTATTGATTTAATTTGTGTAAGGGTATTTTGGTCTTTAACCATTGTCATCTCACCCTACCCCACGCCGACGCCGCAGCCCCAACACCGACGCCGCAGCCCGATGCGACTCCAGCTCCACACCCCACGACGACGCAGCCGGCAGCCCCGACCTGCCCGACGCGAGTGGCAAGCGGCGGCCGGCGTCGTGTCGGGGCACTGGGAGACGGCCACGCATCGACAGCGGCAACGACTCCATCCACATGCAGCGGCGCAGTTCCCAGGCAGCAGCCACCAGCCGTAACCTCGGCTTTGCCCATCGCTCTCGAGAGGTACACATACTTCCTCCTGTGAGTCCGGATCTTAATCCTTATTTAGTACAGTAGATCGAAATGTACATGCTTTGTGATTGAAGTAGCACTAAGTTTTTTTTAGATAAAGCCAGTAATACAAGATGCCTCTGAAACTGCATGTTGTTAGTCAATGGTTACGATTGCATGGTTGCCAAAAATCGATGCTCATGCTGAAGCCAGTAATTTCTTGGATTTGTATGTTCTCCACTAGAGCCATGTTGTCTTCACTACTGATGTAAACTATATTTGGACAGACGAATAGCCATAAGAAGAAGATGAATGTTGAAATGTTTTTCTTTCCTGAAGAGTTACCTGCACACATAGAGCCCACAGACATTGTTATGAGGGGTGGCAACCGGGTCCAGACTCAGGAGTCACATAGGCCAAAACCATGTCAGATTGCAATTTTTTTTGTTGAGGGGATATTAATTGTAGTTGTTTTAACATTTCGATAATGTAAAACCAAACAGGTATTAGAGTTTAGTGTGTCATTAAAACCGAATTGGCCATTGTTCATTTTCTGTCCATGATTTCACATTATATGGGAAATGAGAGGCATCATGGATGCAACAATAGATGCCTGTTTGGGAACGAAAACAATGAGGATCAGAATTTGCCTCTTCTTGTTGGTTCAGATTGAAAACAATGATGCATTTTTTTCTGATACAAAATGATCAGGCTGTGTTCATCCATTTGCACTAGATCACGGTTTTTTTCTAGAATGCCCCTGCACAATGATCATTCATTCATATTATTGAGATAAGATAATCTCTAGCTTCAGTAATATCAACAACCAACAAACTTCACCAGGATAACCGGCTATGTTGGATTTTCTAGTTTTTTTGGATAAAAATATGTTCAAGATAACCTGCTTGTTTATGGTTTTAAAGTGTTGCTTAGGTTTAACCTTGCTAGTAAGAGTACAGTTCTGTGTGATGCAATTAAAATTACTTTGATGATCATTTTATTTTCTGCATGTGAAAGGATATGACTGATTAGGTGCAATAGAAGCATGTTAAGGTGACATAAGGCCAACATGGCATATACTTCATCGCAGCCATGTCTTCCTTTTTGTGCTGAATGTCACTTCCATTTGAGGCTGCAGGTGATTTCTCGAATGACAGATTGTGGTTTCTTATATTCTTATGTTTGTCTGGGGATGGAAACAATGCTCAGTCACTTTTGCAATGACAGACAGGGTACTGAATCACATTCATATTCCTATCTGCTTTGTATACTGAACATAGCGTCTCACTGTTACGTTCCAGAAATGACTTTAGTTTGGCTTAGATAAATCAATCTATGCATGTCCTGATTTCAGATAATTTTCTGGAATTCCTGGTTTCATGGTGGATAACATGCAGTATAGGGCTGTAAATCAGATGAACTTGGTTAGCAGAGTTTAGCCCAAGGACTGCCTGTCAGCAACATAGGTATATGGCTCCCAGTGTTTGCACATAACTTGATTTGGTACTCCTAAATGCAATGCAGATTTGTTCTCAGCTCTTTGATTATGTTTGCCATTTATGCAGGTTGCAGTCTGTGTTGTGCCAGGCCAAGTTAGCTGATAATATGGTGAATGAGATGGAAGAAGCTTTTGTTGTTTCACTAAATGTGGCGTGTTGTCTATGTATAATGATGCCACTGGTACCATTGATAGTAAAGTAGGAAATTAGGCCTGGTTAGGAAAGTTGGCCTGGTTTGCTGTAACTTCTCCCGTTAGTGATCTCACTAGGGCCATTGATAGTAAAGTAGGAAAGTTGGCTTGTTTACTGTAACTTCTCCGGTTAGTGATCTCACTATCGATGACTTGATGTAATGTCGTATTTCTCGTAGTTCCGTTCTGGTATTATGTATTTAAAAATTAGATCGCCCTCCAAAAACTAAATTTGCAGTTTAATTCTTACTTATTTTTAGCACTAAATTAAAATTTGAAAGCGATTCTGAAAAAGACGAGTCTCCGAAGTGGAAAATATATAAAAAAAATAGCACTAAATTAAATGTTTCTGGAAAAGGACGAGTCTTCGAAGTGTAAAATATAAAAAAATTAAAAAAAATAAAGAGCAATGCGGCTGCTCGAGCCCAAGGCCGCAGGTTTCATAAGTCCACAACTCTACCATTGACCCATGAAAACCATATTATGTTTCTTTCAAATTGTTTTGTAATCTTAGAACTTGCCGATATATGCAAAAAATAACTCCACAAGTTTTTTTACGTGATGTCTGATGAAGACAAACTTTATATTATAGCTGTAGTACTCTACGGGAGTTGTTTGTAACACACACTTTTTAATTTTTTTTTTCATATGGCAAAGTGAAATAGCAATGTTCACAAATTTTATATATCTCTCTTATAATTTATGGAACCTATGCAATCATATGAGAGAAATGTAGAATTTGTGAAAAATGCTGCTATCACTTTGTCGAATGAACAAATGACTAAAATAATAGTTCATGATATTAAAAACTAAAAAGTTATGAAACTTTTGTAGTTGGCAACTTTTTTTACATATCTCTCTTATAGTTTATGGAACCCTATGGAATCATATGAGAGAAATATAAAAATTGTGAAAAGCGCTACTATCACTTCGTCGGATAAACAAATGATCAAAATAATAGTTGTAGATCTCGAAAAGTTATAAAACTTTGTTATTGATAAGTTTTCCATTTGAAATCATAACAATCAATTTACACTCGATTTTATAATACATATGTGGAGCCAAAATAAATCATGGATAAAAATGATGACGAGGTGTAATGGTAGAAGAGGATGTGCAAGAGGGGTTAGGTCACAAGTTAAAATCCTATTAGCTATTTTCCCTATTATTTTATCCTATTAGTGGGATTTTCTGAAAAACAGTATTTTTTTTGCGACGGATTTTCTGAAAAACAGTATTGCTATCGGTTTGGCATCGCCATCGGTTTTTAGGCTAGTCTCAATGCAACGTTTCATCTCACGGTTTCCAAAAACATAAAATTTATTATAAAACGGATACCTCTCTCAATGCAAATTTCATTGCACAGATTCATAGAACTATTTTTAGCCTTCATGGGCCCATGCGTCTCTTTTTTCTCGTATCCCCGCCGTAGACATGCTCAATTCACTCCAAAAATAGCCATGAAATGCCTCAGTGCTCGTTTCACCCAGTTACCAAGACGTTGGAAACACCGCTACCGCGTTTCACCATGGTGAAACGATTTTACTCTCTCTCCTCTCCATTTCATGCAAAACATCTTTCTATGCTGATGTGTCGCTATATTAAATGTGCATGAAACGCCCATGAAACCCCCACTGAGACTAGCCTTAGTGAAAAACCATATCACTATCAGTTTTTAAAATCCGACGGTGATCGTTGAATCTAGCGTAGTGTATATAGCAACAAATTACAAGCCAATCGCATGCCTCTTGGCAGCCCATTGATGTTACAATTTTTAAACTAACAGCTACAGATGTCACTTTACACGAGCTGAAGATGCATCACGTACGTGAGCACAAAAGGATTGTGTTGAATTGAGCTACGTCCTACGTACAACAGAATAATAACACCATTTGATCTCCACGTGTTTTTTAAGGAATATCTCCACGTGTATTATTCCGTTCCTCGAGTTGATGAAATGGTACTTCTCGTTGATCCGGCCATGGTTCACCACATCCACACCAGGTTTATATGACACGTCCCATCGATTCCAGGAAGATCCAGAGATCAAGCGTTCCTAGAGTTATGACAGCAAAGAGGGAGATGCTTCGGCCTGCACCTGCAGCATGAATGTTGCGGAAGAGGAGTCCGTGGCAGCGGCCCAGGTACTGAAAGCCATATACAATCACGAGTTTGTGACAGGATGAATGGATGATAAAAGCAAACAGTAACCAGGTGCTTGAGCATGCTTACCGTCCAGATGGTCGCGAGGCCAGCCTGCAGCATGCTGCTCCTCTCCTGCTGCACTGTGCTCTGGTTCAGGAAGTGCTCTGGTTCAGGAAGTGCTTGCCCGTCTTCAGGTCTGACTCAAGGGTTGCCTCCAGCTCCAGGTCCTCTGGCAGTGCCACCCCCGACAAGCAGTATCCAATCCGCACCCTCCCGGCAGCAGGGACGACCGCCGCCGCCGCCGTGACCAGGAGTGCAGTCGCCGCCGCAGCCTCCACTTGCTCGGTTGGGGGAGCAGGTGGCTGGTGAGGAGGGGTCGGCCCGGATCTCACCGGAGATGATGCTGGAGCTCCAAAGCGCATCGAGATCGTCGCGCGGAGAGATCGACCGTGCCGGACGGCGGCGGCGCCACAAACGCCCCGTGAACGAACCCTAACAAGATGAAAATGTTCATCTTTAATTCTTAAAAAATATTCATCACATTATACATCGTAACTATATTACTTGAATTATTTACTCTAGCAATATTTGTTAAAACATTATTGTCACAATTATAAATGTACTGTTTTACCCTTGTCTAAAAAAGAACTTAGAAAAAACAATTACCACTTCTATATATTTGAAGTTCTAATTCCCCTTAATTTTGGAGCTATTGAGAAGCGTTACGGCGCATATGGCCCACCTACCATAGACACATCTCAACGGCTTCCAACGGCTCCGCCTTAACGGCTCTCAACGGCTCCCCTCCTATTGGGCCCACTAATCATAGACCCATTAATTATTTTCTCAATAATTCCCAATAGCTCTTCAAGCATTGTAAAAAAGCTCAATGAAACATATATATTCTTATTCTTAATTAAGCAAAACTTGGCCTTCACTCTCTATCTTGTGTTAGTCCACCATTTTGGTAGCTGATAAATCTTCTATTGCTGTACCGTTGCTACAATTTCCTCAGTCCCCATTTTCATCGTCGCTAGACATTTGTTTTCTCCTATGAACTTTGGCTCCCTGTACTGTACTTGTATCTCGCACAGGACGTGTGTCTGCTTGCCGTGGTTCAAGCACAGGACGTGCGTCTGGTTGCCATTCTCGTTACTGAAAAATGCTGATTTTTAGTGATTAGCCACCACATCAATTAGGCAAATAGGCAATCATATGATTACCTTACCATATAGTGCAAATAGATAATTAGTGTATACAGTTAACGTGGGCTGCATAATAATGGACCAGGCTGACTTATTCTTGCCATTTGGACTCTATAAATTCGGATTATCCTATTAGAAGCGTCGGATAATCCGTGTTTAATTATCGGATACTCCATATCCGTCGGATTTTGCTAATACCATATCCTACACCGCATCCGCATATAAATGGATTCGGATTATCCGTATCCGCATGGATATTAAAAGTACTTCTCCATATCCTTAAAATTCGGATTCGGAGCGGATCGGAGCGGAGGATTATCCGTACCACTTTCATCCCTACATTTGATCCATCGATGTTAAGAGATCTTAGATGCACAAGTTTTATGATGCTTCTAGGAAGATGGCCTAGCTTCTTACAATTAAGAAGTGAAATGTATAGCAGAAATTTCATCTTGTGGATGTCTTCCGGTAGCCTAGATATATCAGTATCCTTTAAACGAAGGTATCTTAAGTGCTTCAGCATAGATATAGAGGGAATCAGTCTATTAAAATCAGCAGACCATATGCACAGTACCCGCAGGCTGGAGAAACTACCTAACGAATCACAGGGAAGATGGAAGTTTACTCTAGAATGTATAATTAGTGTCCTAAGTGACTCTCGCCTTTGCAAAATGCCCCAATCTAGTACTGATGCAGTTTGTTCTATGGAGAGGCGACGGACATGCATACCACCACCACCACCACTAATACCAGTAGTTGCTGCCTGTTCTGTGCCATCCACCACTAGCGATTCTCCTCTTGACATGTATTCAGCAAAGGTGCGGACCACATCATGCATGGTGCACCCGTATCCAGTGAGAGAAGACTTTTGTGTAGGTTCTATAAGGTTCCTCTTTATCAACTCTCGATAGTACTCAGTTGCCATCTCTTCCAACCCATACTCATGTGAAATAGTACTACTACTGTCCAATGGTTGGATAAATCCTTCACTAATCCACATCTTAGTTACTACATTCCGTAAGAGTTTTCACCTTTAGGGAATAGAGAGCAATATAGAAAGCATTGCTTTAATTGTGGGGACAAGTCCTCGTAGCTCAGGTATATCCTACTATCTAGTTCTAGAGGCAGTCCATTCAGTGACCAAGCTGGCTTGTTCAAAATAGTCTTCCACTCATGCTCATTTGGGTATCTTGTGCTCAAGAGACCTCCAATCACTTTAACTGCAAGCGGTAAGCCATCACAATTTTCAAGAATTGCCATCCCAATAGTTTCCAGTTCATCAATTTCGACTACCTGCCAAAATTTAATTTAAAAGCTTCTTAGTTATTTCTAGCAACAATTAGGTTGCGTATATTACATTTCCATGCGAATATGATTTGAGCGTGCTTCTTTTGTAAAACAATGAAGGTTACGTACATATTAATAAGTAATTTATATGGAAACATTGATAATCTAGATGTAACTTTTATTGATACTTACATTACTGTTTAAAGTATCACATTAATCTAGGTATTGTCTTGTCCGGACCAAGGTTCAGGCTTACTTAGATTATTTCGTATAACCACGGAGGCTTGTAGCTCATATATAGATTTAAGGTGCTACTCCAGACTATTTTGTGTAAACGAAAATTAATGTGGCTATGTTTTTACAAAACATATACTAGCTAGATCCAGCGAATAATGTTTCTATTTTTGAGGCTACCAAACTGTCGACCATATACTTCTAGTGTTTTGTCAATTTAGCTCTTTTCCCACATGTTTTATGGTGATTATTGTCAGAAAGAAAATGAATATCTAACTATTAATAACCGCTACTTCCAACAAAGAGGGCTGTTTTATTCAAGTGAATTTTTTTTACGTTTCACTAAATTATAGTGAGAACTACCATCACTACTACCAAAATGATTTTAGGAGACACACCTAGCGACTGAGTGGGGCTCCAGGAAAATGCCCACCTCCAAAATCAATTATGGAGGCAGTCATCCTAGGACAACCACCACCAAATATCATCAATTAATGTCTCCATAAATCAATTTTTTGGTGCTTGGTATGTCCCCATGAAAACTTCCAAAATCAATTTATGGAGACTGGTAGAATATGACTGCTTCTGTTAATCGATTTTCAGAGGCAGGTGTCTCAAGGTACAGGCCTTTGTAAATACTGACATCCAAAAATGTTCATAACTTGTTCATATAACAAGTATAAATTTATATCAAAACTACAGTCCTCAACGTGATCTACAGCTTAGTAGTTTAGAAGTTTTTATTTGAAACTACGTAGGGCCTAAAATGTTGTAGTCAGCTCACGGATTTTGTAATTTGAATGAATGTTCACATGGTTGAATTATACAGGTCATCGCCGGCAGGGTGAGCATGACCAGCAGGTAGTTGGCCATGACGCTGGTGTTGCCACTGGCCGCTCGCATGGCTGTGGCTAAATCTTGGAGTGAGCCAATGCGTGGGTTTCATCTAGCCGTCGTACGCGTCAAATCCTATGATATTGAACCCGTGGACATTGCAGTATTCCGAGCGCTTTTGTGAAGTACCATGGTCCCTCTAGCTCGCCGCCGCCGCCATATGGGGAGTGGCCGGCGTTTCACGTTTTCGGTTCCCATGGAGTGTTTTGAAGCGGCTCTGGGTGCTCGAGCAGCGTCCTCTCCTCCTTGATTTCGTCTGGCAGCTTGGGCTAGGTCACCAAACTCTCGATCGTACTCCTGTCACCGGGCTAACTCCGAATTGTGACCTAAGATGACACGATCGTCGATGTGGTGGCGCATGTCGCAGAGCTGATTGACAATCACGAGTGTCCGCTCCGGGCTGGTTCACTTCCTCATTGATGCATTAGCCGCCACCCTAATTCTGGTACGTGAATCTGCTTGCCCTTGGCCGACGAGAGTGATTGGGTCTCGCGGCGGAGTTTTGGTGTTCAAGGCAGTGGATTGAGACAAGGCTAGCACACCACGGATCTCGTCGACTTGAACATGTGCCGCTTGGAAAAAACCTTTAACTATATCGAGCTCGGTGCTCGGGTCGATCCCGACGAGTATGTTGGTGGCAACCACCAGGTTGGAACTTGGGGCCTAGAACACGCTCTAATTGTTGTAGTGCAGGAATTTGGTGTTGGACCTGCCGGGGTGCCGCCACCGGTGTTCTCCGCGGCGGTTTGCTCCTGTTCGACGCCGCTTCATTTTGTCGGTGTGTCGCCCCGTTGGCATTCCTACCGATGCGAGCAGTGTCATCCTCCGCTGTCTCTCCGTCGATGGGCAGTCATCAAGGCTGACCATAAAGATCTGGCCGCCAAAACCTAGAGGTTAAGGGGGAATCTGAGACTCATCTTCTGACACTGGCGCGGTGGACCCTTCTAATCCCGAGCTGGCGCTTTCTTTCGGAATAGCATGCAGTGAGTCCCCCGGATGGATGTTCATAATATTAATCGTCGGGGCACCGTGGTCGGCTGGTGGGTCGGTGAGCTGGTCAATGTGGCCGACAAGGTCGGCGAACATGTTCGCCATGGTTTCTTGGTAGATCTCGGCGGCATTGGCAAGCCCATAAGAATAGTGAGGCTTGTTTCTTCCTTAGTGATGGATCGACGAGCGATCGCCAGATCGGTCCTTGCGACAGAGCGATGGCACTGGATTGGCCCATAGGGTGGGGCGGTGATCGGACGCGGCAACCTTGACGCTCGATGGTGGGATCTGATGACCTTGAAGGATGGATCTTCCTCTTCTTCATAAGAAACTATAATCCTGGTGGACTCGACTAGATTGAGGGAGTCAACCAGTCCCCGAGAGAGGTGATCGATAGATTCGATCAAGTCATTGTTGTTGAGTTGCCTCCGTTGATAATGGGAAGTGTGGTGGGTGGACGGCCGAAGAGAAAAGCTCTGGGTACTCTTCTCGGATCGGGATTGGCGCCTGCTGGCCCTGCATTGCTAACGCGGACGATATCGGAGATGACTCCAAAAAGGGATCTTGGAGTGGTGAAGTTGGCGAGGCCGGGTCGGGATCGACTACCACCGATGCGATGATCTCTTCGTCGCCGTTGGCGTTGATGACCCAAGAGATGGCTCCGACGGTGAACGTACATCATGTTAGGCTCAAGCGTTGGTGGGGAGCTTAGGATACTTATCATTTAGCTCGCCATGAATTAAGTGCACACCGCTATCTGACGTGCCAACTATAGACGAAGCTCACCATGAAGGTTTATTTGTTCAAGAGGGTGAGTGAGATCAGGAGGTAGGTGGCACCAGAGACACGAGGTGCCACTGGCGAGGCGTAACAGCCTACACCCTATGATCTGTTCTATATTATGGGAGTTAGTCGTTTTGAGGGGATCCCCTACCCGCCTTATATAGCTAGAGGGCAGGGTTAGAGAGAGGTAGCGAGAGAGGGAGAAACAAAAGGTGATTATGGTGTACAAACATCTCTGGATTGTTTTCTATCCTCATAGATCATGACGATCCCCTTCAGTTATCCTCGGTCTCCTACGACGCCACCGGGAAGGTCGGCAGGGCACCGCCTTTAATTCTAGATGCATTGGGCCGTCTTGGGGGTCCGCGAGTTAAGTAGAGCAAGTCATCAGCCTCGCGGACCACTTATTAGACAGGCTGAGCATTTAGGTGGGCCTGGTAGTTAGTGCCGAGCAGCCCTGTAGGTCCTCGGCAAGTCGTCTAGGGGCCCAGCCCAAGTGGTGCGCCGCGGGTATCCCAGGGGCATTCCCCCATATTACGGTAGTAGTGAACATTTATAAATTGAAATATAGGTACGCTGTAAATATATTTCTTGATATACAAAATATATTGACACTATATTGATGGTATAACTAAAGTTGATAATTTTCGTTGATATGAAATATGATAAAATTTCAAATAGCTATAGTTCATACAGAGCTAGCCATGCACTAAATTTGTTGACGGAGTGAGTGATAGCAAACTTACTTGATCCTAGGGTTTTTTATTACCTTCGATTATGTCTTCTAGATCATAGATCTACTACTCTCCTTTTGCTACTTTCGTATGCTGGTGTTCCTAGCACAATTGCTTAGATTTAATGGAATTCTGATCCTACGCTTTCTATTAAATAAAGTATATATAACCTAGCTTTATAAAGTATGGATAGGTGGCTAACCTGGTCAGGCTGCAGCTGTTTCTTGAGCAAAGACCAAGCATCATCATTCTCTAGAGGCTTGACACGGTGTTGGTGCAGGGGGGCTTGCATTTGTTGGGGTAAGTGTGCAGATCTTGTAGTGACAAGGACCCGGCTTCCAGGAACATTCTTGCAGGCATTTCTGACTGGGACACTAAGCAGGTTCCATGCATCATGACTCCACGCATCATCCATCACCAGTAGAAACCTGCCCTTATTGGATAGGGTGTTGACGAGGATGTCTGTGAGAGTGGTCTTGTCTTGCTCTCCACCATGGTTTCCACTAGCATGCTTGATTGCAGTCCTCAATAGCTCAGCCTCATCGAACTGCTTGGTGATGCTTAACCATATCTTTGTTTTGAAGTTCTCTTGGATGGTTGTCTCATTGAAGACTTTCTGGGCCAGGGTGGTCTTTCCCATGCCACCCGTGCCAATAATAGACACGACTTTGATGTCATGATCCTTGTCATCTGTGGTTAGCACCTGGACGAGCTCCTTTGTATCCCTCTCTATTTGTTCCCCAACTATGGCTGATTGGTCGACCTGTGACCTTGTCCTAGAGCTGGATAACTCAGCAGCAGTAAGCCTTCGTGGCTCCAGATTGGAACCGATGCCAATATTAAACTTGTACTTGTCCGCCACTTTAGGGATGTCTTCCAGCCACTTGTTGAGCTCTTTGATGCGGCTTCCAATCTTGTGTGCAAACAGGGGATTCCACAGACAGAAAAGCAATGGCCGCAAGCAACCCGAAGCCTTCTCCTCCATGCTACCACATTTAGATTCCTTGTGCTTGTCAACTTCAAGTTCACATAGGTTAAGGATGTCAGTGGCATCATACATGGCATCCTTGGGCTTCCACACCCATCTGTTGACAATCTCTTCAGTGATGCGCCTCCTCTCTGCATCAGCGAGGAAGCATTTGAGGCTTCCCATGTTATCCTCGAGCTTCTTGATCTCCCCAGACACACCCAGCAACATGTCCACCTCTTCTGTTGCCATGTCCGCTATGAGCTTCATCTGTACGGGTGCCATAGCATCCAGGATGGCAGCCATGGCTCCACAGGACGTCCTACATAAACAAGTAATTTGGCACATATTACTTGTGTAATGGACAGCCAAAATAATTAAGAGCGAGCCCACACGCACCAAATTAAATCACCTTATGCTTGCTGACTCATGATGCAAGGCTTATTTATGGCCGAGAATATGTAATTAATGATTAACATGGTTCTTGATCTAAAATGTTAACCAATTTGGGGTCAGCGAGGTGACAAACAAGGTGTTATCCATTGTATGGAGTGCATATAAACGTTGACGCTGGAATACATGCTAACAGATTGGCTTGCTAGCGAAAACAAACATATGTATAGACGCAATTCAAACAGTAAAGAAGAAACGATGCAAGCAAGAGGCATTATTGGAGAATAAAATGAATTTAAAAAAGTAGATTTCTGTGGCAATGAGCGAGGATGGAGAGTCACCTCAATTTGCAGATGCGTGGGGTTTGGGCTGCTCTGCCTCAGCCTGCAGTGGATGTGATTTTCGGTGACACAACCGAGACAAGCTGAAAATTGCGTATGGAGTATATCTTGTTGGAGGGACAAAGTAAAAGAGCAATAAGTACAATGCTTGATACACACTCAAAGGATCCAGTGACAAAGTAAACTTGGCATTGAAGCAGATATTCCTTAAGCTAGCTAATAACTCATATCCAAAGTGGATGCAAGGCTTAGTCAAGGAGAATATATATAATTAATGATTAAAATGTGAGTCAGATCTAAAATGTTAAGCTATTTTCGTTTCAAAAAAATTGTTAACCAATTTGTTATCTGAAAGGTATCATCCATGAAATGAAGTTTACATAAACGTTGACCCGGCAATATCTGCATGCAGATTGGGTAGCAAGCGAATGAAAACGAACAGAGACTTCGAGGCCCTTGAAACATTAAAGAGGAAACGATGCTACAAGAGACATTGGAAAATAAATGAAAATAAAAGTAGTAGATTTCTGTAGCAACAGGAGAGGTTGAGAGTCACCTCAATTTTTAGGCGGGCGGGGCTTGGGCTGCTCTGCTTTTGCCTCTGCCTCTTGAGGATGTAATTGTCGGTGACACTGGCATGGTGACAAGTACGTATGGTCTGGCCCCTTATGTATAGCTAGCATTAGCAATGGGGAAAGATGAAGGAGACACTGTGAGGATCGAGTGACTAAGTAATCTTGGCATGGGAGCTGATAGATATTCCTTGCTTCTGGAATGAACAGTTCATTTCCTACCACGTACTCCATGGCTTTTGGAATTCATTAAAAGTTGTATTCATTTCATACATAGATATGCATACATATACATAGATCCATCGCTTGCTTTGGATTGGATTTGAATGGAGTGGAATGTAACTTTGGGTTGGATTTGAATGAATTGTATATAACTTGCCGTCATATACATAAATACATATACGACGATGCATCGCATACATATACTTGTACCTTGATCTGGATTGGGTCTGAATGGAAAGGAATGTTACTTTGGGTTGGTCCTTGTCCAGAAGGAATATAATGCTTTGCTTTGCTTTCCCTGGAGCAAAAATAAAAGTGAAGAAGAAATGCTTTGCTTGATGGAGACCAAAGGTTGAGATTCGTTCGCGTCTGTTGGATGTATATAAAGACAAATGTCTTGTGCGTGCCAGAACGGTTTGGATTCAATAGTTTAAACTGATGGGCAAAGCAATTCTTGTCCTCGAATGCTGACGCAACGAAATCTCTTCTCCGTCTCGATCTTCTTCAGTACTCCTGTGTCTGCTTTCTCATTGGCTGCTGCCACTGCTGTTCGATGGACAACGATGCAGCTTCTAGTATATATGTGACTTATATATCATTCTATCCTAGGGTGCATACATATACGGTAATCATAAAATTCAAGTTTGAATTCTGGCGGGCAAAAAAAAAATTCAGAGGCGGCTTCCATAAATCCGATTTCTAACAGAGCAGTCGCCTATACAAATCACTGATGACAATTGCTCCAACAAAATATATAGATCTCAAAGCAACTTGTTTTATTAATTAATTATTTATTTTCTAAATTAAATTTTCTCTTTGGATCCGCATGGGCCTGGCCCATCCAAACCCAGCTCATGTCCAATCCTAACCCACGCGAGCTCTGCTTGTCAGGGTCATTGGCCTTCACCCTCCTCTGCATGCAAATTCGACTGCTTGTCAGTTGATCTTGATCTGTGCACGCACGCACGCACGCAAGGCAATTGTGTCGAAGGAGGTGAGGCAAGGCAGCTGCGGCCACGCCCAGTGTGGACCGGAGCGATTGGGCCGTGCGAACACATATATTGCTCCAGATAGGCCAGCGGGGTATATTGGTGTTTCTGTTATGTGTAGTGTTTCTGTTATTCTGTGTTACGTTTTCCTTTCTCTCAGAACAGAGTATGTGTATGTACAGATATTGATGCAGACTACAAAGCAGAGTAATAACAAATAGTGTTTGCGGGGCTCAGAAAAGCAGAGCACAGCCCTGAGCACAGAACGTTTATTTCGTTAATGACAATACCTTCTTCCATTATAAATAGATCCATGACCGCACCTCAATAAGGTCCACAAATAGAAGAGCACAAAAATATGAACACACCAGTGCCAAAGTTTGAACAGAAGGACTATATCCTGCACTCTGCTTCACCATACTATTAGCATCCCAAACATCTCTGGTCCCTCTGCTTACAAGCTGTAGTTACCTAATGGCTGTTAGATTCACCCTGTATTCCGTCATCTGTCTCCATTGAAGCTGGCTATTCCCTCTGGTACAACGGTAAGCTCTGAATTGCTTGGCACCACTGACGAGTTTCAGGTTCCTCTCGCGGTGCTTGGTCTCCATCTTCGTCAGCACAATGTGGAGGTCATACCCCAAGTGTTGGTGCGCTGGTTCCAAATGCCCTCTAGTAGGAAGACGAAGCCCCGCTCCGTTAGAAGTTTCCTCACACGCCAGCTTTGGGATAAGCTGGCACTGTGACTTACTGAAGATGATGCCGGTCGCGAACTGACCGACCGAGTCTAAAGGAGGAGAATAAGCTGAAAAATATGGGCCGCGTAGGACGATGCGGGCTAGCATGAAAAACCCGAGGACGACTGGGCCAGAGTCGGTGAATGGCCCACGTCAGGAGGAGGCCTGCTGCCCCTTCTTGTAACGGCAGAGTAGTGAAACTAAACTTGACTTGCCCCCCTGGCCTGTGCTGTGTCGTTGCGGCGGAGCTGGGGCTTGTCTCCTTCTCCGTTCATATGCAGCGGGGGGCTTTGGTGGTGGTGCGGGCGGTTGCTGCGGTCAGGGACGAGGTTGGTGGGTCGGCGGTGGCAGAGGTTTTGTTGGCGGCGACGTGATGGTGCGGTGGCGCAGCGGCGGCAGTGGTGCGGTGGACAAGCTGGTGCGGCTGCCCTGGCAGCTGCGCGCGGAGGAGGTGGTGGCTTGGCAGTTCGTCGGCGACGCCGTGGTGGCTTTGCCAGCCCGGGCCTTGCTGGGTGTGCTCCAGCGGCGCCATGGTGGCGTTGGCTGGCGGCGGCCTGGCAATGGCACGCCTGCAATGCCATGGTGGCATGGCTAGCAGTGTGAAGCCGGGGTGGAGGCTGCTGTCCCGCCCCCTTTCGACCTGGCATGGGGACGGGGAGCCATGGCGAAAGCTTTGCCCATTCTTTGGGCCGATGACGGCGACGCCTTTGGGCGCCGTTAACTTCCTTGGAAGCGTCTGTCGAAAGGCTCTCTCACCTTGCGTCAAGTTTCGCGGCCGTATCCAGTTCGTGGCTTTGCCCCAATCCGATCGTCCTGCGGCGGTCGGCCTTGGCTTCCTTGGTCAAGGCAGGTGCTCCTCTGGCGGCGTTGGCAAGGGTGGGGGTGGTGTGGCTGTTTGGTGGTGCGGCGGTGGTGCGGCGGCGGCACAGAGACCGGCAGCAGGTGGAGAAGATGGCCGGGGTGTGCCTTGGTGGCGGTGGTTGGAGAGGCTCGGTCGATGTCCCAATCCGACCGGGCGAGGCGAAGGCCAGCGCGCTGATTGTTTCCCTGGAGATTTGGGCTTGTTCATTTGGGTAGCGGATTTTGCGGCGGTGGCGAGATGAAAGAGAGATTGGGGAGTCGATCGGTTGTGCCTGTCACCCCGGCGGCGGAGGAAGCTCGGGACCCCGGTGATCCAAGGAGTGGTAGTAGTCCAGAGTTCTACGGTCGATGTCCCAATCCGACGCGCTTGAGTGGCAGTGGTCAGTGGTCATGGAGATCCGGGTTCCGGGGTGGAGTTCGTTGTTTGGTGTGTTGGTGCGGCTTGGGACGCTTCCTTGTTTCTTCCGAAGTTTTGGTCGTGACTGCGAGATCAGTGACCTAGTGTGCGTTGTTTGGATTCGAAGGGACTCTTTGGCCAAGTGGTGGTACTTCAGTAGATAGTGGAGTTCTTTAGTTGGGTCACCGAGTTGTTATAGTTGCAAGCTGCTCGCGTCGATGACCCAATCCGACCGAGGCTTGAGTTGCTTACAGTTGAGTAGTTTTTTGGTACCTATTTGTGCAGTGGAGTAGGGTACCCTCCTATTTGTATGGTTTTTCTGGCCCGGTTTCCAGTCAAAAAACTGGGCTGTCACTTGCCTTTTCTTTTTATTCGTCTAATAGAAATCCCGGCAAAGCTTTTGCCGGCCCTTCGAAAAAAAAAACAAATATTCATGAAACCGAGCCTAGTCATCAGCAGCGGCGACGAGCTCCAGCGACCTCGCGGTTGTTTGAGACCTCGTTCAAACTACCACCGTAATATACACCCCAGATCTGCTGGCGTGCCCTCCCTTTCGCTTCGCCATCGCCAGTGGACCTCCTCCTCTGCTCAACCCTACCACAGGCATGGTGTCGCTCCTCTATGCCATGCTTGCGACGGTTGATATCGAAGACCAGCACCGCCTGTGCCCTGCTCACGCGCCACCTTCGCCTAACGCCTGCGTCTTGCTCCCGTAACGCGGCCCCAGCCTGCTCCCTAACCTCGTGCCGGATCCCTGCATACATGTACTAGCTACATGATTAACGCATGCATAAAGTTGATTGAGAATTACAGTGCGTACTAAGCGGGACTGCATAAAGTAGTACTATTGCGCGCCGCCTTTGTGTGAGCCAAAAGTAACAATTGCTAGATACCAGAATATCTACGTGATTTATTTCTGATATGGCCGTTCAGCGATCGATCTTCAACTTCAGCGAATGTAGTCGATTGTGGGCCACTTGTATGACAAACAGTTTACAGCTTCTGCAAGTTTCTGTTTCTGCTATGCTGTGTTACATTTTCCTTTCTCTTAGAGCAGACGATGTGCATGTAGTATATTGGTGCCGGCTACAAAGCAGAGGATCAACAAGCAGTGCTTGCTAGGCTCAGAAAAGCAGAGGACAAGCTTGATGCGCCTGTTTGCGTTCCATGTCAGCATGCCGCCTACTATTACAGAACATTTATTTATTCGTTCATCACAACACGTTCTTCCACTATAAATTGAAGATCCATTACCACACCTCAATCAGCTCCACACACTAGTGCCAAAGTTTGAACGAATGGACAATATCCAGCACTCTGCTTCACTCGAGCCCAAGGCAATCAATCTTTTGTACAGAGTCCTCTGTGTCTCACTAGAAACGAAATTTGGCAAAAGCAATAGCAAGCGGATGGTACAAAACTGAAAGCTGAACTGTCTTGCGACAATCTTGCACTCCCACAGGCCACATGAAAGATGGAATATCCATACCTAGATAATATGAAAAAAGTTTACTTCACAATACGCACAATGACTTCACAATACGTACAATGTCTTGCAACAGAAAAGTAATTACCTGGATAAATATGTACTTGCTTTATTTCGAATATGGCAGTGGAGCGCCAATTAATCTTCATCTTCAGCGAATTATTCAATGTAGTAGATTGTGCGTGACTTGATATGGCTGATCTTGTCACACTCAGATGAGCTGCTGCCTGTTATCAAGGACTCGTACAACTTCTTCATGCAAGTCAACTTGAGATACCTTGGGCTTACTGCTGTCACATATTCCGGAACTGTCTCCATGGTGTCGTCCTTCATCTCCATGCTGTCAAGTGACGGGACTCCTAGCACCTCCACATTTGGGCAGTATGACATCTCAATTTTCTGCAGTTTAGAGAGATTGCTGATCCTTTTTAGCTTGGGGCAGTCATATACTTCAAGTTCCACAACTGAAGGGAAGTTCTCTATATATGTCAGGTTGCTCAACTTGTACAGGCTCACTTCTCTTAGAGCATGCCTCCTGCTACTGGTGAGCCCTGGTGGAAGACAAGTCAGTTTGCAGATACCAATTATGAGCTGCTTGAGAGCAGGCATGGCCAAAGCATCTGTAATCTCACTCTCGCTCTCCTCCTCCCACTTCCATTCCTCCCATTCAGAAAAGCCATCCAGACGAAGAAATGTCAGATTTGGAAATGTTACTGCTGATCTAGCAATGACGACACCTCCGCCTGCGTCCAAGGAGGTGGGCGACTGGAACTCAGGCCCAACACTCTTGATGGCAGGTGCATCATTAATTTCTAGCCCGTCCAAACTAGGGAGCTGGCACAAACCATTGGGGAGTTGGGTGCAACAGCAAAGGTCTGTCATCCTTAACATTTTCAGGCTCTTAAAGACACATGTAGCTGGAACCATCATCCATTTTGGTAGCCGGCAACCAAAGTATCCTTTAATTCTGAGATGCCGTATGCTGGATGGAGGGCTGAGCTTCTCAATTACCTCCTCCACTACTCTCTGCTGCAGGTGCTTGTTGACTTCATCCCTCAGTGCCATGAATCTGCTACTACTCCAACGTAGTTCCAAGTAATCAAGGTGCTCCTTGCTGCTGAGCATGGCCATATCAGCCGTCGAGCTGGCAGGCACATTTTCTAGACCATGTAATGTAAGATCCCCAAGCTGGGACAGAGGCCCTATCTCTTCCACGCTGCACCAGACCCCATCTCTGTTGTTATCGAAATGTACTTGGAACCCATAAAGTGTTCTTAGATTTTTTAACTGACCAAACCCCTTGGGTATTAAAACATTTTCATGGGAACCAAGCATTACTAGAGTTCTTAGATGCAGAAGCTGTGTAATGCAGCTAGGAAGACGGTCAAGCTGTGGACATCGATGAATCAAAATGTGCTGCAAGAACATCATCCTATGAATGTCTTCAGGTAGCCTAGATATATTTGTATTATAGAAGTGGAGGTATCTCAGGTGCCTCAGTTGACATAGAGAATCAATCATTCTATCCCAATCATTACCACCACTTATAAAAAGCACTCTTAGGGTAGACAATCTCTTAAATGAGTCACTAGGCTTAACATTAATTCCTTTATTTATAAATAGTGTTCTTGCTGATTTTTGCTTCTGTATAATATCCCGTTCCCATTCTAGTGCTGCGGATTTGGTTGATCCTATAGACAATCGACGTACCTGGCTGTGGCTGCTATCACCTTCATGGCCGTCCTGGACCACCAATGATTCTTCTTTAGACATAAACTCAGCAAAAGATCGCACCACATCATGCATGGTGCAATCGTATCCAGTGAGAGCTGATTCTTTAGTTGGTTCAATGAGATTCCTCATAATTAGCTCTTGGTAATACCTGTGTGCTATTTCTTCTAGTCGATCATCATATGAACTGCTATGGTCTGGTGGATGGATAAATCCCTCACTGATCTACATCGGAACAACATCACTTTGCCAAATACTAGTACCTTTTGGGAAAAGTGAGCAGTATAGGAAGCACTGCTTCAGCTGGGGAGACAAATGCTCATAGCTCAAGTAGATCGTGTTGTCCAGTTCCTTAGGCAATCCAGCTACTGACCATGCATGATGGTTCAAAACAGCCTCCCAATCACTCTCGCTTCGGGACTTTGTACTTAGCAGTCCTCCCATCACTTTGATAGCAAGTGGTAAACCACCACACTTACTGATAATTTTCATCCCGACATCTTTCAGGTGATCAGTTCCATATACCTACCAGCACAAACAACCATTTCTACTAGTTAAGAATTCATTGAATTTACAACATTAATTTGTCAAACCATGATAAGCAAATATATATTAGATTTGTTGAACTATAATAATCTTTTGTATACCTCACCCCGCCCTCACCCCACGCGTGCTCACAAAAAAGCTAAAACAATAGATACTTCGTCTATTTAGAAACATAAATTATGGGATCCATGGCACGACAAAATTTATAATTAATAATAGTAGTATATTAGTAAATAAATTTATTATAAAAGATATATTTTGCAATAATGTTTCAAACTTTTTTATATAATCTTGTTTAATGTTTAAATTATTTGACTTCTCGAAAACTGAGAATTGCATTGTTTCTTAAATAGAGGGAGTACAAAGGTTCAACTTGGAACTTGTAGGCCCAGCACTTTTGGAGCTGTCCATGGAAGTTCGGCCCAAAGGATTGACTGATAGGTGGATTCAACTAATTTTTTGCTTTCATTTAGTTTGCTAGCAAAATTTGCCAACATGGCACCATTGGGTTACCAAATTGAATATTTGGCATGGAAAAGTTCGGTAGCCAATCAAGCATGCCATAAATACGCTTAACTTGCAAAAATCAAATGATTTTTTGGCTATTACTACAAGTAGATGGGGTCGTAATTTATTTAAGAAAATAGATGATTGTCTCTGTACCAACAATGATTCAATTTAATGTTTTGATTGAGTTTAACTTTGTTCAGTTTGACTAAGTTTATAGAAATATTGTTAGCATTTATCACTCTTAATTGATCTACTATGAAAAATAATTAGAATATGGCAAATCTAATGGTACTTATTTTATATCATAAATGTTAATACAGTTTTGTATAGGTTTGTTTCAACAATGTATCGCCCGACTGGAACTACTACTTTATTTTCATGTTTAGCGAAATAATGGATGTAATCATGCTTTTCACAATCAAGAATAGTATTACCTTTTTCGTTAAACTTGGGCAAAGTTGGAATAGTTTGACCGAAACAAAAAACAATAAATGAAGCCTCTTGTGGCCAAATCAAGTACTTTTATTATATATTAATAATTGAAGTGAAAGTGGAAAGTTGTATAAGAGGTACTTTGGGTTTAGTTTCCACGATGGGAGTGATGTTAATTTATTGGAGATTTAGAATTTACCTCAGGTGATGTTTAATTCTAAAAGTATTAATAATTTTGATGCTAATTTAGCAATCTATTTATTTTTTTTTATAGTTGTACAATTAAACAAGTTGATAGTTTGAGAGATGTTTATATTACCTAGATTGTTTTTACTAAATAAAAAAGTGGGTAATTTGGTTACTTTTGTCACTTTTCATGATGATAGAGGTGGGTAACATGGAAAACTCGTGTGTTGGAGATTTATTTAGTGATTACTTCATGTGTTTCAACTCCTCTAAAGTCAAACTCTATTTTGTGCCTTGCCACACGCTATTATAAGTCATGTGGGCGGGAGGTTTAGTGTTCTGTAAACAACTGGTGTTATGTATCCCTAATTCATTTTCAAATTGGCTGTGTACCATGCCTTAACACTTAACTCATACAATCATAGCTAAAAGTGGGTGAACCGCGAAATTACTTTGTATTCCAATTCATTTTGAAAATAGACTCTGCATCATGCTCAGACGTGGTACTCTAACTTGTACACAAATGGATTGAAGAGATTTTGTTGGATCCCCATCGTCATGCGGTTGTGAGTGATTAAAATCTAACAGACCTTTCTGTCTTTAATATATGAAAGAAGCCCAGTGCGTTGCTTTGAAACAAGTCTAACATTTTGAAAAAGATGAGTCAAATTTGATTCGACAAGTTTTTAAATAAAACAAAAAATGAGAATTATTTATGACTACAAGAGGCAATAACTAATATAGTTTCAAGGGCATCACGACGAAGTTTTTGGTGGTATCGTTCTGTGACAATGTCTAATAACCTTCTGGTACTTTTAGGGGATGTAACTTGAGAAGTCATTTTCAAATATGTGTTGTTTAGCTTATCACTGTGGTTATTGTCTTTAGGACCCCTTAAACTTTTATGTCTTGTTGCAAGGCGGCTCCTTCCATGTAATAGCATTGTCATTCCCTAATGTCAGCTACTTTTTTCCTAATCGTCAAATATACAACTAGAGTTTTTCAGCTTAAGATATATGCATAAAATATTATAGCGACTAATAAGTCCATAACATCACGCCACATGGACTACAACACATTGTGGACACATAGATTTGTGATGCATAAAGGAGGAAATAATGAATATTGATGAAAAAAAGTATAGATTACTTTGTGAAACTATCATACCTAGATAGAGGTAACAGAGTATATATCTGCATATTTTGTATAAAAGGTAAAACAGAGGAGCAATTTTATTAGGTATAGGTACTAAAACCATTTCCCACAAAGTCCTATGACTTATATCTCAATGGTTCAAGGTTGAATAGGAGGACTTTTATCATTTTAGTCTGGACAATTTAGATGCATAATTATGAGTTACTTTAGATTCAACAACAAAGCACAATAATTTGGATGCCAATTTATGGCTTTACTTGGAGTTATTTATCATAACAAAAAATGAGGATAATAATACACATCCTTCCTTATAAAACAACTAGTTTGTGATACTATGGTTTTATAAAACTACTATATGTAAAAACAGGACCTAAAATGCTAAACGACAAAAAAATGGTATGTGTTCACTAACTTGACCAGGTGTTGGCGGCAGCTGTTTGTTAAGCAACAACCAAGCATCGTCTTCGTTGAGTGGGCTGACATGATGTTGGTAGAAGGAGGCTCCGGTCAGTTGAGCTAGGTTCTCTAATCGTGTAGTGATTAGCACAGAATTGCCCAATTGATTTTTACTGGCATTTCTGACTGGAGCACTAAGCACATTGCTCCAGGCTACATTACTCCACACATCATCAAGGACCAGGAGAAACCTGCCCATGGACAAGCTGTTGGAGAGCTTTCGTGTGAGGAGGGTCCTGTCTTGCAACCCACCATGGACTCCCCCAGAATGCTCGATTGCTGCCCTGAGGAGCTCAACTTCATCGAAGTGTTGGGTGATGCTTAGCCATGTTTTCACTTTGAAGTGATCTTGGACGGTTGTCTCATCAAAAATCTTCTGGGCAAGGGTGGTCTTGCCCATGCCGCCTGCGCCCACAATGGCCACAACTTTGATGTCATGGTGCCCATTGACGGTTAGCAGCTGAGCAATGTCCCTTGTCTCCCTCTCAATCTTCTCACCAACAATGGCTGATTCAACAAACTCAGATGTCACCTTCCTACTAGTGGATATCCTCTGCTCCGGGTGGGTGCCTAGATTGATGAAGTTGAACTTCTGAGCCTCTTTGTATATGTTGTCCAGCCTCTGGTTGAGATCCTTGATGCGGCTTCCTATCTTGTGTGCAAACAGGGGATTCCGCAGATAGAAAATCAATGGCTGCAAGCAACTCGAAGCCTTCTCCTCCATGCTACCACATTTAGATTCCTTGTGCTTGTCAGCTTCAAGTTGACATAGGTCAAGGATGTCAGTGGCATCATACATGGCATCCTTGAGCTTCCTCACCCATCTTGACAATCTCTTCAGTGATACGCCTCCTCTCAAAGATCGGCGAAGAAGCATTTGAGGCTTTCCATGTTATCCTCAAGCTTCTTGATCTCGCTAGACACACCTAGCAACATGTCCACCTCTTCGTGGCCATGTCGCTATCGCTTCAACACGTAGGGTGCCATAGCATTCGGGATGGCTGCCATGGCTCCGGAGAGGACGTCCTAAGTAAACAAGTAAGTTGGCTCACATTAGTCTTATCGCAATAGTTGCAGACTCATTTAATTGGTCTTTTATTCCACGTAACAGATTGCCAAAGTAATTAAGCGTAACGGCCAGCATGCGCGAACCCAATTAAATCACCTTAAGCTAGCTAACTTATATCCAAACTAGATGCAAGACTTATTTTTGGCGGAGTATATGTAATTAATGATTAACATGTTGCTCGATTTGAAATGTTAACCAATTTTCGGTGGAGTATATAAATGTTGACGCTGGAATTAATACGTGCACGCAGATTGACAAGCTAGCGAAAACAAACATATATATTTTTTTTTAGACCAAGGGCACTTGGCCCCGCTTTATAGAAAGCAAATCATAACCATGTTTTGCTGGGGTTGCCGGCTCTGATTGAGCTCGAAGCATAAAAGCAACTACGAAAGACTCCCGAACAAGTTTAAACGAGCTCTACTCAAAATGAAAAGAGGCTACGTTAAGCAAACAGCCCCCTCACCATCTCTCCACAAGACACTAGGATCATTAGCACTCGACTAGGATAGGTTTCTCCAGCTTCACTCTCTTGTCGAAAAAGCATCATGTCATCAATCTTGGCCGCTTGATTCCAAATGCCGCGAGATTGCTTCCATCGTCTTCAATGCCCATTCTTTTTCCTTCCTCCGAGGAGGATGCTCCACTTCGCAAAAGGATCAATGATCGATATATCACTGTGTTAGTTCCGTAACCACTCTATTTTGAAAAACAAATTCATTGCGGATGAGCCACGAGACTCCAAAATGCAAGCCAAAATAAAGATCATCATAGGCTTTGGCAAGTCGCCTCTGCCCTTGGTGAGTTGCAAAAATTGCTTGAGGTTAGTAGGTGTTATTGCCCAGCCCAAAGCCTCCCTATATGTCCACCAAAAAATTTGCTAGATAGCACTCAAAGAAAATGTGTTGGTTAGTTTCTGTTTACCACACAATTTACACTCTTCTTCACCTAGCCAGTTTCTCTTTACTAACTTGCTCACCAAGGTAGACAATCGAAATATAGAGACCAAAGAAAGAATTTAATCCTCAAAGGAAGTCTTGCTTTCCAAATACTCATTATCTCTCTGTTATATTCTCCTGGAAATTTCAATTCTCTATACAAGGATGATGTTGTGAAGTTTCCTTTCTTTTCCAGCCCCCAAAAAACAGTATCAGGTTCACTCTGCAACTGTACATTCCTGACAAGCTGTATAAGTTGCTGCCATTGCCCTAGTTCCTCTCTTCCAAAAGATCTTCTAAAGGACAAGTTAATCTCATTATTCCTCAAAATTTCATACACTGTATTATCCTGCTCATTAGAGATCACAAATAGTTTATCAAACACTATCTTAAGAGGGCACGCCCTAACCAAACATCTAGCCGTAACCTAGCCTTCTTCCCATTGTTAACTTTGTAGATCGGACCTTTCTCACAGCTCTCTTTAATATCATGCGAGGCCACTCCAGAATTGAGACACCCCTCTTGTTTTTGAACTAAAAAATCCTTTTTCACCCATATATTTCTTGGTTAGTAAGTCTAGACAAGGGTTCCTATCTCCTCTTTCCAACCCGTATATCCATTTTGCCAATAAGCACTCATTCATTGTTCTAGTGTCTCGTGAAACCCAATCCACCAAGGCTTTTGGTGTGGCCAAAACCTCCCACCTCATCATATGGTATTTCTGTTTTTGCCCCGGTCCATGCCGAAGAAGTTTGATCTTGCGCCTCCATTTTCCCGTGAGCTTCTCCCTTTAAATGAAAAATTCCCATAACATAATTGGGCACCGAACTCAAGCATGACTCGGTAAGTATCATCTTCCCCCCATAGGTCAACAAGCAGCTACGCAAGTAGGAACCCTCTTTTCAATTTTCTGACACACATAAGCAAAGTCCTCTGAACTCATGTAATACCTGTCTAGCATCACTCCCAAGTATTTCATAGGAAATTCTCCTATATTACAATTCAGACCGTCTGCTATTTCTCTCTCGTACTTCAATGGTAGTCTCGCGAAACAAAGATCTCACTTTTACGGTAATTGATCTTCAAACCCGACATTGACTCAAAACAAGACAAGAATTTGGCATTGCGGTTGTTTCTCTCGTCCACATCTAAGAACATCACTGTATCATCTGCATATTGTAGATGTGTCAATCCACCCTCCACTAGATCTGGCACCAAACCCCTAATTGCTCCATCATTTTTTGCCCTCTCTAGAAGCTTGGCTAGTACATCTCCTACCAGATTGAAAAGCAATGGTGATAAGGGGTCTCCTTGTCTCAGTCCTTTGTATGTTCTGAAGAAATTGCTTGGTTGCCCATTAATCATCACCCCCACCCTGCCTCCCTCTATCACCTGCTTCATCCATCCAATCCACTTGTCAGGGAACCTTTTCTTCCTCAAGACATCCATCATAAACTCCCAATTCACTTTATCATAGGCTTTCTCGAAATCAAGCTTTAAAACCACTCCTTGCCTGTTTTGTACTCTCATATGGTGCAATACTTCATGCAACATTACAATGCCCTCTAATATGTATCTCGCCGGGGATAAATGCGATCCGAGAAATGGGATGATCCTTGTTGCCACCGCTGTCAATCTCAATGTCAAAACTTTTGTAAACCACTTATAATCTACATTTAAGAGACATATTGGTCTCATCTTGCCTAATGTTAGCTGCTTCCTTCATTTTTGGTATCAGTGTTATCATCCCATAATTCAATCTGCTCATGTTGAAATCCCCCTCATACAATGTGTTAAACATCTCTACAACTGTAGCTTTGATGAAAGGCCACATCTTCTTGTAAAAACTAGCAGGTAACCCATCAGGCCCTGGAGCAGAATTAGAATCCATCTCTTTTAGAGCTCTCTCTATTTCTTTCTCAGTAAATGGTCTAATTATCTCTGCAGCCATCTCATCAGATAACACCTCATGCTCTGTCCAAAAGTCATCTGCAATGGTAATATTCTCTTTTTCCTCCTTCCCAAACAACTCTTTATAATATTGCTCTACATGCTCCCTGATATCTTTCTCTCCAGTGATCAGATTGTCTCCATCTTCCAAGGAAAAGATGGTGCATTTCTTCTTTCTACCATTTGCCTTGTTATGAAAATAGCTAGTGTTAGCATCCCCTTGTAAAATCCATTTTTCACCCCCTCTCTTTTGCCACTGAATTTCTTCAAAAGCATAAATCTGCTCAAGAGATGCTTCCTTTTCATATCTCTCTCTCCATTCTTCCTGGGATAAAGTCTGAGTCTCAGTTTTTTCATCTAGCTGTTGCAAAGCTTCCATTAACACCTGTTTATCTCTCCTTATTTCCCCTCTAATGTTATTCCCCCACCCTTTACAAAAAGTTCTAACATGTTTTTTGATCTCCTTCCAAAAATCCTGAACATTCTGCCCTCTTCTTTCTGGCCATCTTGATAGTAGTTTTTCCTGAAACTCTTTATGGGTAAACCAAGCCATCTCAAATCGAAACACATATGGGTGGCTCACCCTTGTGTCCTCTGTATTGATCAAAATTGGGTTATGATCTGAACCTACTCTGGTCAAACTCTCACAAGTAACCCAGGGATGATGGGCTTCCCAATCCACACTGGTGAACACTCTATCCAGCGCACTCATCACAGGAACCTCTTGCTTGTTAGTCCAAGTGAACTTATCTCCTTTTCTCAGTAGTTCTTTGATCCCACAGTCAGAAATGAATTTATTGAAAGAGTCCATCTTCCTCTGGTCCACATTCAGTGATGACTTTTCTGTTGCAAACCTTATCATATTGAAATCTCCCCCTATAATAAAGGCACTCTGAGCATTACTGATCTTTGTAAACAACTCATCTAGGAACTCCTATTTCCTCTCATCATGTACTGGCCCATATACATTAAAAACCTCCCAAACAAAATTATCCTGTCTGTTCCTCATCTTGATACTTGAAAAGAAAACCCCTGCATCTTTACTAATGACCTCTATGTCCCCATTTTTAACCCCTGTAAGTGTCCCCCCAGAATGACCTTCTGCAGGGGTCCAGATCCACTCAAAATCCTGTCCATTCACCAGATCTCTCAGAAAAAAATTTGTGAAATCTCTCTTTATAGTTTCTTGCAAACAAATCACATCTAAGCTGTGTTGACTCACTAGATTTTTCAGCTGCCCCCTCCTGCCAGATCCCCCCAAACCTCTAATATTCCAATAGATGATCTTCATCTATTCTTCCTTGGTCTACCCCTGCTTGGGGGCTTTGTTTTTATCTGTGCTTTCTGTCTCTCTTTATTCACCTGTGTACTCTCTTTATTATCAGCTTGCTCCATCTCTTGTATATCATCTGTGTCTTGTACCTGTCCTAGTACCTCAAACCTGTTAGGTGATACATTTTCCTTCTGCAAATCCTGTACTCTCTTTTTAGCTTCCAGAATTGCTGCTTTGGCAGCTTCCTGGGCTTGCAATCTCCCAATGGCTAAAACTGTATCTGAGTTATTTCCTAAATCTAGTTTACAGTTATTAGCTACCCTAGCTAGTTTCTCATTAGGTTGTGTGCAAAAAGCAGTAAATTGTGGCTTACCTGAGATTTCATTTCTCTGGGCCTTCAGTCTTGTAGCCTGCTCTTGGCTGTTCAGATTAGTATTGCTTGACCTCAGGATCTTCTTCGAGCTACGGGTGGCTGAATCTTGACTATGTTGACAGCTGAGTTTTCCTTTTCTCCTCCTACTTTTCCCCGCAGACGAACTAGATCTCCCGTAATCTCTTTCGAAAACCCGTGCATCCGCATTGTGAGTACTGTCACACCAAGTTGAAAGGACCCATCCCGTGAGAAACTCATCATATCTCTCAATTTTTCAGTCCTTATCTCTATTTTCTTTTCAAGTTCTTCCATTTGAACTCTCTCTTTACTGGTTTCACTCTCATTTTCCTGTGAGTCCTGCAAAAAATCCAGCTCATATTTAGCATAATCTGCCTTGTCTTGTTCTGTTAACTCATATGTCTCATCATAGTCCACCAGCTCTTCCTCCCTCTCTTCATTACCAACCTGTTCTTCATTTGCCATTTGGTATGTTTCTGGACACTTGTCTCCCATTGCTTTCTCTGTTTCTTCAGGAATAGTATCAACAATGTCTTCATCATATTCTTGGGACTCATTGATTATCATCCCCTGGTCCTGTCCCTTTTGTGTATCACCATTGCCACTCTGTTGAGTTAGAATCTGATTCTCCTCAGATAGAGTGCCTAGCTCCTCCCCCTTAAAAGTATTTGTCATGACTCCAGAGATGCCACTAGCAGACTGAATCTCTATTCTAGCCTGCTTTGTTTGGGGCTGTACATTAGAGCCAGGAGCATTTGAAGTTTGTCCACCATCTTTGTTCCCTTGGTAACCTGGCTGTTTTTCCTGATCACGATTGTCCTCCTCTTCTTCCTCTTCTTCCTCATTCCTATCTCTGTGCCTGTCAAATTTAGAGGTATTATTTGCCTTGTCAAATTGGTCTTTCCCTGTTTCCACTATCCAGCCAATAGGCCTGCTTTCCCCATTGAAATACACTTCTGTTTCTCCCTTGATCTCTCTAGAATCCCTGCACCCAACTTTCACTCTGACAGGGCCATTCCAAGTAAGACTTGCTATGTCCACCTCCTCTGGATCAGCCACCAAGTGTGCCACCTCCATTACCACCTCAAGTGTCCTAGCATAATCTGGCAAATTATAGACTCTCACCCACACTACCTCCAAGCTACCTTTAGCTCCAGGTGTCAAATCAGTCTCTCTAACTTGGGCTCTAATAGGAGCAGCATTAAACTCAAAGTTCTGAACCCTTGTCATCTCATATCTTTTCTCATCATTTGGAAACATAATCATGAACTGTTTATCTAGCACTAACACAGTGATCTCCCATGGTATGTTATGTCTGAAGAAGTACTTTAACTCAGCCCTGACCATCTCCACAGTAGCATTACCCTGCAAGATTGACATTACCCCTTTTGCACCTTTTTTAAACTCCTCTTTCACAGGCACTTTGATGCTGTAGAATCCCAGACCTTTCAAGCCAAAACCACACACTCTCAGCCCCTTTTTCTCTGGGCACATCCCACTCTTGTGTCCATCTTTTTTGCAGCTATAGCAATATGGAGGATTCTTGCAATCCCTCTGGTAATGACCATCTCTGTTACAATTAAAACAATGGACATCAGAAGTGTTCTGAGTGGCTTTGCCCTTCACATCCCACCCTGATTCTGGTTTCTGCATTCTCCCTCCTTCAGCTTTGATTTGATCTTCCTGGTTCCTGAGAGCTTTCTGTCTCAATGCATTTTCCTCCAGCCATTCTTCTCTCTCAGTGAGTCTGCGCTTGCCAACCCTGTCAAAATCATCCTCTCTTCTGTCTTGATACTGTCCAGCCCTGGATGTATCAGCATAATTAACTGCCCCCCTACCATCACCCTGATCCCTGCGTTGTCCTTCTCCTCCAAAGTAATTTCCCTGCCCAGCTCTGTACTCTCTTTTAGGTGGATCTGCCTGGTAGCCCCCCTGCTTAGCCCTGTATCTCTCATCATCTCTGAAAGCACCTGCCTGATTCCTTCTATTATCTTCGTCCCTCCAGTCACGAAGGTCTTCAAACCTGTCCCTTGAGCTTGGCCTTCTTCTTGGATCCCCCTGCTCCCTGTAGCTCTCCCTTCCACGGTCATCCTCCCTACCACGCCCAGCATCTCTTCCTCTATTCATCGTACCTGGCTTGGCTCTCACCACCCGGCGGCTCCACGGGAGATTTTTCCTCACTTCCTCCTTCGTCGCCGGGAACCCTAGCTCTCTCTCGATGTAGTAGTCTGCCGCCGATTTGGGAACCCAAAACCACTCCCCTTTAGGGTTGGACCAGCTCTGAGGCTGATATATATCTCCTAGACAGGTGCCAAAAGGGTGCTCACTTTGCTGTATATCTACATCCTTGCCATTGGCCCCACTGGCAGCATCTCCACTCGTCTTCTTCTCTCGGGTGTTTGAATGTGTTTGATCTGCAGACTCTGCTTCAAACTGGATTCTCTCCTCCTCCAAATCGATCCTCTGTTGCTCCTCCAAAAGAATTTTGATCACAGAATCTGCACCCAAACTCACTCTCTGTTTCCCTTTAAAGGCATATCTCCCTTTCTTCTTAACTTCGTGCATCAGCACATCTCCCAATGAGAATGCACCTCTGCAGTTATCAAGATCATCATGCTCATCAGATTGCTGGTCATTCCTGTTGTTCCTTTTTGTTGGTTCAGCACTCATGAGGCGCCTCTGCTCTTCCATCAATTCTGATAATTTCATTGTATTTTCCTTCCTCCAGTTCTGATTCCCCCCCACAGTTTGATTGCCATGTCTACTCATTGGATTGAGCTTCATTTTATCATCCCCATCTAGCAAAATTTCCTCACTCTCAGATTCCACCTGAAACGGATTTTTCTCTGAATGAACCTGTATCTCTGATTGTGTATGCTCAAAGGGATAGATAATCTGCACAGGTGTGTCTGCTGAATCCTGTGATTCACTTCTGGATAATCCTGAAATTGCAGACTCAAGAGGAGCTTCAGCTTTCGCAAACTGTTCTACTGAAACCTGTGATTCACTCTCTCTGCCTTCTCCATGTAGAAACCAAGGATGAAACAATGGCGCCGACTCATGGCGCAATCTCTCCTGGAAACCACCGATCACATCCAGAACACCAGCCTCGTCCGCGTTCCTGCAAACTGAATTCGCACTCTCTATCTTCGAATTTTTCCCCAAAGGGGTCACATCAGCAGAATCATACGCAGAAATCTGATAGCAAGCACCGAGGTCCTCCCATGGATGCGAGAAGTAGCTCACCTGCACTCCCTTGTGCGGCGGCACTCCGGCAAGCTGCAATCGATCATCGGACTTGCGATTGGTCGCCGACGACTTGCGCTTCACAGCAGCTGGCACCTCTGTTTCCGCGCGCCCTTGCTTCCAGAGGACGGAGCCCAGGTGGAGGCACTCCGGCCGGTCAAAATCCCCCGCCGCCGACGAGCTGAAGTCGCCGGGGCCGCCCGGAGAAGGCTCCGCCGCCCCGCCCGTCGCGTCGCCGTCCGCGTCGCCCTCCGCTCCGCCTAAAACGCTAACCGCCATCGTCTCTTTCTCTCCCAATCAAACAAACATATATATAGCATGCAATTCCAACAGTAAAGAAGAAACGATGCAAGCAAGAGGCATTACTGGAGAGTAAAATGAAATTAAAAGAAGTAGAGTTCTCTGGCAATGGGAGAGGATGGAGTCACCTCAATTTGCAGGCGCGCGGGCAGGGGCTTTGCAGGCACACGGGCTTGGGCTCTGCTCTGCCTCTGCCTCTGCCTGTTGTGGATGTGATTGTCGATGACACAAGGTGACAAGTCCGTATGGAGTATATTTTGCTGCAGGGAGGTGCCCCTGAAAAAGTTAACTTGCATGGAAGCGCAGATATTCCTTGCTTCTGGAATGAGCAGTCCATCTCCTACATCGTACTCCATGGCTTTTGGAATTAATTCATTATAAGTTGTTTATCCCATGGTCGGCAAGACTCATACAAGGCAAGTTTCTGCTTTGCAACGCAAGATGGCAGCTACTGGCTGCATACATACATAGATCTGGTTGGTCGTTGTGCAGATTGCAGAAGGAATATAATGCTTTGCTTTTTCTGGAGTAGAAAATATTTTTTTTAAAAAAAAGAAAATGAAAAAGTGAAGAAGAAACGCTTTGCTTGATGGAGCCAAAAGGTTGAGATTCGTTCGCTTCTCTACCTTGGATGTATATAAAAACTGACAAAAGCCTTGTGATGTGTGCGCCAAAACGCTTTGGATTCATTAGCATAAACTGATGGGCAAAACAATTCTTGTCCTCGAATGCTGGGCACTACCTCGCAACTCGAATGTTGACGCAAAGCAATCTCTTCTCCGTCTCGATTTTCTTCACTGTTCTTGAGTTCCCCATATACTGCCGTTTCATGGACGAGGTGCAAGCAGAATGGAATAGAATGACACCCTCTTGATCTATGGGCTGTAGTAATTCCGTGATCTAGAGTTTAATGGGGAGAAAAAGATTATCTCGCTTAATTTATGTTTAATGTGGTAATAAAGAAAGTGGAACGAGTCATTGACATGTGGAACCCAACATTTTTTTTCCTTGTTTCTTCTTTTTTTTCTTCCGCATTTTCTCTCTTGGTTCTCATCACGATTATCATGGAGGCAACGTTGGGGACCTTTTTTATAGTTTCTAGTATTTACTTTTTCGTGCTACCATTTGTATTTAGCTGATGAAGCCTATAAGCTTATAAAATATCTTATTGTTTACGAATCGGATGAAAAACACTGAAATAAATATGGGAAAATGAAAGTGTGGCTACTGAGCAGTGTGGTACAGGAAACGGTGTCCATGTGCAAAGGCCCACACATCAATGCGACTAGAGGGGGGTTTCCTTCACGGAATAACGATTTCGGCCCGGCCCACACATCAAAAGTTCCCGTGGTTCCCATCTACTACCGCAGGCTGCCGCCACCGGCGGCGCGGCTCGAGTGGTGCGTGCGCCGCCGGACTCCGTAGGCGTTGCAAGTGGCAGGACGTCCGGGCAGAGATGTGGCATGTTCAGCGGTCGGGCGGTGTGGCGTGTCCGGGCTCCGGCGGCGGTGGCGGCGCGGCTCCGGTGGTGCGTGCGTGGCCGGATTCCGCACGCATTGGTTTTTTTTTTTTTTGAGAGCGGAACTTCACCCGTTTTTCATTAAGAGGAACAAAATGAAAACAAGTTTGGGGGTTTACCAAACAACCGATGCCGGCGAGCGATCGGCAAGCAAAGCAACCCAACTACTGGATGGATCCTGGAGTGTTTGTTACATTGAACCTGAATTTTGCGACCAAAAGCTAAGCAAACCTGCTGCCGGCAAGGACCCTCCTACCACCCACTCTTCGGCTTCCTTAAACACTGCTTGAGCGACCTGGCGTACCGAGGACACCGGGCGACTGAAAACTCGATTGTTCCTCTCCTTCCAAGCAGACCAAGAGATGAGCAGCAGCAGTGAATCAAATAAGGGCTGTGAACTTGGGTCAATGCGATCGCGTTGCCTCATCCACCAGCTCCCAATGTCATCGTCACCCACAGGGGCGAGGGACGTGAGCTGCAGAGGCTGTAGGAGGGCAACCCATATCCGTCTTTTGAAGCTGCAGCCCAAGAACAGATGGCTACAAGTCTCGGGTGCCTAATCACATAAGGCACACACGTCGCTGTCCTGGAGGCCGTGCCTCGCGCGACGTTCAGATGTCCACAGACGGCGGTGCAACGCGTATCAAAAGAAAAGCTTGACTCGCGGTGGCACCTTTACCTGCCATAGTTCCTTAGCCCCCAGGAGTTTTGACGAACCCGCGAAGAAGGCACGATAGGTTGCTGACGCGGAGTAGGAACCATCGGAGGACCATTTCCAAATGAATCGATCCCGCTACGATGGGTCGAGGACAACCGACCGAAGTAGAGTCCAAACCTTCAAGTAATCTCTGATGACCGGGGTCATGCTGGGACTGACAATGTCTCGCTCCCACTGCCGATCGTGCAGCGCCTCACGCAGCGTCCGTTTTCGTCCTGCTCTCGACGAAGCCTTATACAGAGCTGGAGCAAACAGGTGCAACGGTCCAACCGGCGACCATCTGTCGGTCCAGAAGAGGGCGCGGCCACCATTCCCCACCTGGACCGAGAGGCTTGCTTCACACATGGCCAGCACATTTCTCTTGACCTTTGCCGGCAGCTTAGCCCAGCAGCTCTGATCATCAGTTCGCGCCAACCACTCCAATCTGAGCCTCAAAGCATACCCGAAAAAACGGAGATCAAGCACACCCAGTCCACCAAGATCCTTTGGACTGCAAACAACAGCCCAGGCGACTTTGCATTTGCCACCAGTGCATGACTCAGAACCGGCCCAGAGGAAAGCCCGGTGCCTCTTATTGATTTGTTGGATCGCCCACGTCGAGAGACAGCAGGCAATGCTAATGTGGACTGGAAATGCTGACAACGTGACCTTGGTGAGGAGCAAACGACCTGCATTTGTTAGAAGCCCAGATTTCCAAGTAGGGATTCGCGCAGCCACCGCATTCCACCAGTGGCTGCTCGTCGGCACGTCTCAGCCTTCTCAATGACAGTGGATGCCAAGGTACTTGCATGGGAACAGCGAGATGGCACACGGGAACGCTTCCTGGATGAGAGTGATATCCTCATCGCTGCAACGAATTGGCGTCACGACACATTTGTCTACATTGGTCAGCAATCCAGAGGCACCAGCAAACAGCTGAAAAATTCGACCGAAATACTGGAAGTGTTACGAACGACGTATAGATATGAAATCAATCACAGCAAAGACACACGATTTAACGTGGAAAACCCCTTCAATGTGAAGGGGAAAAACCACGGGCACCAGCCAGGCAACAATCTCACTATCTCAAGAGTTTTGGGTTACACGCCGTTGGCGGCTTACAAGAGAATCTAGTCTCCACGAAACCCTAGCAAGGGCTTAAATAGCATACCGTACCGCGGGGGGGCTTCGCCCCCCCGCACCCTCCGTGTGGGCGCTGGGCGTGGTCCGGCCCAAGCCTCCGGCGACGGGCCTCCGCTCCGCTCGTCAGAAGTCCGGCCATTATCTTGAAGTGAATTTGGAACAACTCCAACAGGAAGTCCTGGGGTTTTCGAGCCAGGAACACGACAAGGTTGTCGGCATACAGCGATTCGCGGTGGGAGATGGTGTTCCCAGGTAGTGGTGTGAGCACTGACAATCGATCGGCTTCCCTGATGATGGAGTTCAACACCTCCATGACAATGACAAACACCATGGGCGAAATCAGGTCCCCTTGGCGCAAACCGCGGGCATGAGCAATGCGACGTCCGAGCCTACCATTGACAAGGACCCTCGTGCTCACCGTGGACAATAAGATGGAGATCCAGTTAGTCCACCGCCGTGAGAAGCCGACATGCTGCTAGATCTCAAGTAGGAAGGGCCACGCAACCGAATCAAACGCTTTTGCGATGTCGACCTTTAGTAACACCGAGGGAGATTTCCTGGCATACAGCCACCGACAGGCCAACTGAACAGACCTGAAATTATCATGGATGACACGGCCTCTGATGAATGCACTTTGATTCACCGCGACAATGTGCTTCAGTTTGGGCGCCAATCTACGTGCCAGACACTTCGCAAACAGCTTGCGAAAGCTGTGCATCAGTGATATAGGCCAGAAGTCTTTCAGGCAGTTGGGTGCGTGTTTCTTGCGCAACAGACTCATAAGCGCGTCGTTTAGCAGGTAGAAACTCCTTGCGTCCAGCGACCATAGGGCATTCATGGCGTTGACGACATCATTTTTAATGATCGGCCATACTACTTTGTAGAACAGACCGGTAAAACCGTCTGGACCAGGCGCACGATCTGACGGTAACTCCTTAACCGTAACCCAAATCTCTTCGACCGTGAAGCAAACGTCAAGACCTGTCAGGTCCAGGCGCGGCAGCAGGTTGGAAAGGTTGATGGTGTGCAGATGATGAAACGGCTTCCCCAGAATGGCATCGTAGTAGTCGAAGATCAGTTCAGACTTCGCCTCCTCCGCCGAGAACCACGCTCCCTCGAGTATGAGCGATGGGATCCGATTCTTGCGCGCTCTATGACAGGCTTGCAGGTGGAAGAACTTTGTGTTGGCATCCCCCTCTTCCAAAAACCTGATCCGCGACCGCTGTCTAGCAATCGTGCGCGCCAGCGAGGCGAGTCCCAGACTCAGCATCTTGAGTTGCTTTCGCAGGGCGACCTCGACATCGTTGAGCTCCCGGCGGTCTTGAGCGGCATCAAGCTGTGCGATCAGCTCTCTTGCCATGAACAGCTGGGATCGGACACTACCAACGCTCCTCATGCTCCAACTTTGGAGTTCTTTTGCCGTTTTCCTAAGCTTGAAGTCAAGCACCCGACAGGCGTCGGCACCCGGCACGGTGCAGTCCCAAGACCGCTGTACGACATCCTCGAAACCGTCCATTCATGCCCAATAGGCTTCGAAGCAAAACCTCGGCTTGGCCCAGCAGTCGGTGCACAGCTGAAGCAGCAGGGGTGCGTGATCAGAATAGTCGGACGACAGGCATCGCAAATGATGGTGTGGGAAGGCTTCGACCCAATCGACAGTGGCGAACGCATGATCGATGCGCTCTAGCGTCGGCCTGCGTCTCTCATTACTCCAAGTGTAGAGTCTCCCGTGCAGGTGTAGTTCATCGAGACGACAGTCATCCAACACCCGACGGAAACGACGCATAGACCGGTAGTCTAGCCGGTCGTTATTTTTATCCGCTGCCTGATATATTTGATTGAAATCTCCACATATCAGCAGTGGACCGGCAGCAGTTGCAGCGACCACCCTGATCTCATTCAGGAAGTCGGGCTTGAGCTCGTCTAATACAGGGCCATAAACCGCACACAAGAACCATGGCTGCGACGCGGAGGACAGGGGCGCAATTCTCGTGGTGATGGAGAAAGAACGACACTCATGGCCATCGGCCATCCAGACATCGCGACACCACGCAACAATAACACCACCCGAAGCACCCACCGACGGCAAACACAGGTAATCGAAATCAGTACCCATTGGATCATTGGCAAACGCCTGGTACATTGCATCTATTTTCGTCTCGACAAGGCACAGCGCAGAGACGTGTTCCTGCGTCAGGAACTCCCGTACGACAGCTCGACGCGCGCATGTTAAGGCCACGCACATTCCAGATAAAGATGTTGTTCTCTGACATCGAAAACTATTTAGTGACTAAGACGGCCTCCACACTAAGCAGCCACAGCCAAGCGTAAAGCTCGCTGATTCCTCCCCTTGAACAAGAACTGCATAGCCTCACCTCCATTATCTGTGAGAGACTCCGCTTCTCCGACTCCGACGACTACTTCGAGGAGTCTTGTCAGCCTCCTTCCTCGGGCTGTGGGAAGGCGCCCGCTCCGTCACCAAGTCGCCACCGCCGTCACTTGCGCTGCCCTCGGGGTGACCCCGTGGGGTTCATGGCCGACGCTCGCCGGGAGGTTCCGCGTCCGACTAGGGCCGCGCAGCAGCGTCTGCAGTCTATCGTCGTCCACCCGGTGCGCCTGACTGGCAAGCCGGATGTGGAGGGGTTCCGCATGGTAGAGAGCCGCCGTCGCTGGCGCCACACTGACCCCTCCCAGAGGCCACGCCCTGTGCCGCAGAACCTCATCAGGCTGTGTTTCAACTGCTTGGGCAGTGACCATGGGCGGGTCAACCGTACATTGGCATCTAGGTGCTTTACCTGTCTCCGTGAGGGCCACCAGGCGAGAGACTGCCCCAACGCCCAGCCGGTCGACCGGTGGACCGGCAAGAGGGGCCGGTCTCCAACACGTGCACGCGCTGGTCGGGAGGCGGCGCACCGTCGGCGCCGCTCAACGCACGTGCGTCGCTCCGTCTCTACTGACCGTGCTGCCTCCGCGACGCCTGAGCCACCCGCTGCGTAGCTAGCGGTTCGATGAGCCACCGCTGGAGGAGGGTGGGAACGTGGTGCACAACTTCACCAGGGAGGATGGTGCCGCCGAGGTGGTTGCGGGCGCGCCGGAGCAGGCGTTTGGTGTCCCTCCGCCGCGGCATGATCAGCAGTCGCCCACGTCGCCGGATACGCGCCGTCGAGAGCCACTGCTGGAGATGGTGGTCGTCCCACGCTCTACGGAGATTCAGGCCGCCGAGGATGCCCTGAACTCCCTCGTGCTGGTCACTCTGGTTGTCGGCAGGCGGCCACCCGTCTCGCCGGCCATGATACACGCTCACTTGTCTGAGAGCTTCGGGATCTCGGGGGACGAGGCCTCGGTCCGCCGTTTTTGGCCGGAGGACTTCATGATTCGCTTCACTCGCCGGGAGGACTTGGAGCTGGTTCTGAGGACGCCGCTGCCGGCGAGCGGAGCGTTCTTGCTCCGTTGGCGCCCTTGGTCTCGTTTGATCATGGCCTCCGCGGGGGCATTCCGGTTCCGTATTCTGGTGGGCATGCGGGGCATCCCGGCGCATGCGCGCTCGCCGGCTACCGTGCAGCTGATTCTTGGCTCGGCGTGTGCCGGCGTCCAGCTCGCCGGCGAGGGCGATGTCGACGAACCGGAGGATGAGCGCGAGCTCTTTGTCGCGGCTTGGTGTGCACACCCCGATCTCATGCCGGACGAGAAGATCATGGCTATCCCGGAGCCAGAGGAGGAGCATGATGGTGGCCCGCCATTGTTCCTGTGACCGGAGGAGATGATCCATCACGAGGTTCCGGCGCTGCATTATCTCGTTCGTCTCCGGCTCATTGAGTACCAGGACTGGTACATTTCGCCGCCATCCTACGATGACGACTACCGCCGTCGCAATGACTCCGACGACAGCGGTGACAGCAACTTCAACGGCTACTGGCCGGGGCACAGCAACCGCGGCGGCGCCGGTGCTCGGCCGCGAACGACGCGGTTCGGCGGCGCGTTGGACACGAGGCTGCGTCGGAACTACAACCTGGCTTTTCAGCCGCGTGGGGCCGCGCGAGCCATCACCGTCGGTCAGGTGCGCAGCCCGGTCATGTCGCAGGATTCCGGGATATCCCTTGCCAGCAGGATTCCCGCCCTGGCCTCGGCACATGACGCGGCTGCAACGGTTGAAGAAGTTGACCTTGGCCCGGTGGAATGTCGCTCGCCGCCCCCCCCCCGCGCACGCATTGCTAGCGACGGGCTTGCACTGGCATGTATATACTTCTGTGTTCTTCCCCTTGTGCTTTGTTTTGTTTTGGAAATTGCATAATAAATAAATGATATAAATGCCATTATAAAAGTGGGTTTTCTGGGAGGCGGGTCAACAGCCACAAATTGTCCTTCCGATTCACCATTATAAAATTTGGTTCCTAGCGAACGAGAACTGTGGATAATTCATTTACCTCTGTTAGATTCTGTAAAACACTTTATATAGCTTTCAGTCATCTCGTTTGAGAGAAAACAAGTTCGATTTACCAGAAAACGGTATAAACAAATTCTATAATTCCTGTGAAATCAAATTCGATTTACCAGAAAAAGTATAAATCAAAATCGGGCTCCCAGAAGGCGAATTTAACAGAAGTTGTTTCCTGGTTGGATGATTTCTGAATTTCTTCCACAATAGGTTATTTTTCTTAAAAGAAAATCCACTTGTTGTGTCCCATCACTCGGTGCTTTGCTAAATGCTACAAGCATCGACTACCTCCTCCATTTGTAGGCACTTGTCTGGTGCCATCTATTCTATGTTGTCCAAGCTGGCCAGCTCTACCAGAAGCTTGTAGCACAACCAAACCAAGCGAAGTAGCTGCGCCTTGTCACAAATCTTGGCCTTTGCTGCCTAACAAGCTGGAACAATTGTGCAGAGAAGCCCAAGCTCTTACCTAACAAGCTGGAACAATTGTGCAGAGAAGCCCAAGCTCTTGCAGACTGCACCACTCCCATTCATCTGTGCTAGAAACAGGGGAGTTTTCTTGAATTTGTTAGCCCACCAAACCCGGGCATAGGTACAATGAACTTTGTTAGTAGAACGACTGATAATGCTTCTTCTTTAATTTGGCCAGAAGAGCGAACAACATCATGCACCCAGCAAACTGATCAACCGCCATTCAATTACTTACATCACATATCGTTAATGTCACATATAAGACTAACCTGCTTAATGTCACCTGGCATTATTTATGGCTTCAGATTCCCTTGGATTCAGTTGCTAATTTAAATTGCGCTATGTCTAATTAAATACAACAATTTGTCGGTAAAAACAAGAAGTGCTCGACAAACTGGTTGGCACATTTTTTGTTAGAACATCGGCAAGAAAAATCGAATCAATCAATGCAGTGGCACACGTGACGTGACAAAGAAAGCTGAATGTAGCAGTTGTGGCGTAGAGCCAAATAAGGTCCTATCAGATGATGAGCTAAGGGTCACATGCATACAGCAAGTAATGGCTCTTTGGCAGTCTGGTTACTGATCGGCCACCCTATTGTACAATTACAGAATTAATACATTGTTAGCCTGACCTATACGTACTTTCCACTCCTGGTGTTTCATGCAATGTGGCACCATGTGCTTTTATATTGAAGTTAAATAATGGACCAAAGCAATTTGTAGGCACGTCGTGTGTAATGATGAGTTCACCTCCGCCTCTAGGACGGCGTGCAATTCAAGCAAGGCAGAGACAATGTTCTGCCAGGCCTAAAGCCCCGGGTCCTGGAACGCATGAAGAAATTTCAGGGCAGACGGGTGGCCAAATGACTCATCAGCTAATAATAAATTATTAATTCCGTGCTTCCTAGTGTTTGCCAAGAATAATTCACCCTCCTTTTGTCAGCCTTGCTAGTGTCCAAGGCCTCTGATGATGGATGATTCTAGGAAACAGAAGTGAATGAAGCATTTAAACATGGGATCAAAAGGTGACAGAACGAACTGGACAATGTTCACATCACCCAAGTTAGAGTGAACATATTACAAGTGCCACCTCTAAAACCTGACACAACAAGAAGAATTACACCCTTGCACACTGACTCCGGACTTAACTGACTCAAAAGCCACGTACGAGACAACCTGGCACACAAGTGTCAGCTTAGTAGGTACTGCTATATGTAGAATTTTCCAAAGAAAATAAATAAATAAATAGTAGTATGACACAGCAATTAATTAAGGATTGCATTTGACAGGACTGCAGATGCCAATACCTGCAGTACAAAGTAATCCCCTGTTGTTGCTGCTGCAGCACAACCAACTTGCCACCTTGCTTAAGCTTCACCTTGTCCATCTCAGCCTGGTATTCATCATTAGCTGAGGAACAGCTGTCAGAGCTTGGCCACAATAATATGTCACGCAGCTTCTGATGGCAGGCCTCCAACTTAAGAATCCTTAGCTGTAGACCTCTTAGGTATTCCGGTAATGTCTCCATGTCTGGGTCATTCAACTCCACGTACGATGTCGAGTGCTGGGCCGGCTTCCAGCACCTTGAGTGCTGGGCAGGACACGATGTTGATGTGCTGCATCCTGGGGAAGCCGCGGATGATCTCGAGACATGGGCAGCCTAGCACTCCGAGCAGCACCACCGAAGGGAAGTTTTCTATTGTAGTTATCCTTGCAACATAAAGCAGGAACAGGTCCCTCAAAGCAACCCTCCTGCTACTGGCGAGACCCGCAGGCAGGTGGAGCAGCTTGCATTCGACTATGGACAGCCTCTGGAGAGAGAGCGTGGTGATGATATCCTGGCCTTCGGCTTCTTCCTCCCGCTCCCATTCCTCCCATTCAGGCAGCACCTTGAACCTTAGGAATTGCAGACTAGGGAAAGACGGAGTTCTTACCAAGCTGCCGCTTGTTGCTGTCTCTCTCTGGAATTCAGGCCCCACACGCCTAATGGCCAGAGCGTAGTCGATCAGTAGAGTCTGTAAGCTGGGGAGCCGGCCCAGACCATCAGGAAGTTGGGTGCAGAATGGAAGGCCCACCATTTCCATGGAAACCAAGCTATTGAAGTTCGCAGTAGCCATCACACACATCCAGCCTGGTGGCTTGCGGCCGATGTAGTTCCTTATATTCAGGACTTCCAGGGCTGGCGGTGGGCGAAGCTGATCCACTACCTCCTCTATCTGCTGGCACATGTCCTCTGTCATGTCTTTCATTTCATCATCAGTGCCCGGTGACACTAGAAGCTTGAAGCACAATAAAACCAAGCCGCGTAGCTGCACTTTATCATAGATCCTGGCCTTGGCAGCCAAGAAGCCGGATGGCAGTGCCTCCAGGCATCCAATCTCAAGCGTCCTAAGCAGACGGAGAGGTCCTAGCTCTTGCAGACTGCACCACTCCCCATCCATCTGTGCTGGGAAAAAACCGAGTGTCCTTAGATTTGTGAGCCCGCCAAACCCCTTAGGCACATCAAATCTTGTGTCCATCCCAATGACTAGACACCTGAGACGCTCTAGCTTAAGAATGCTGCTAGGAATGCGACCATCAAAGCTGGGACAACTGACAAGACTAATTTGTTCAAGAAACTTCATGTTATCTATGTCGCCTGGCAGCCTAGATATATCAGTGTGAGCCAAACAAAGTAATCTTAGGTGCTTCAGCTTGCCTAGGGACTCTAAGAACCTTTCCGACTCTGCACCATATACCCACAATGCACGTAGGCTAGGAAATCTACTCAAAGAAAAATCATTAGAGCTAGGCTCAAAACACATCCTACCACAGATAATCAAACTTCTTAACAACTTTTGGTTTTCTGGTATACTGCTCCATTTGGGAAATACCACAGACTCTGACTCCAATTCAGGTGACAACACAGAAAGATGGTGTAATTTTGGTGATGAAAGAAGGGAACTTAATTGTTCAGCCCCAACTACTGATAATGCTTCTTCTTTGGCCATGTATCGACCAAAAGAGCGAACAACATCATGCATCGTGCAAATTGATCCATCTCTAGCCATGAATTCATTAGGTTCTATAATATTCCTTCTGATCAAATCCCTGTAATAATGCATGCCTGTGTCTTCCACTTCATTCTGTCCTGCCCCGCTGGTACCTAGTGGTACTTTAAGAAACCCTTGGCTCATCCACATCCTGATAGAAATCTGTTGTTGAATACCAAATTCTTTGGGATAAAGTGTCAAATATAAAAAACATTGCTGCAGCTGGGGAGGCAAGTCCTCATAGCTTAGCCGTAGTGCAGTGTTTAGATCGTCATGTGTTTTATCCATTTTCCATGCTGGATCGTGCAAAACACCCCTCCACTCGTGCTCAGTTGCTGCCTTTGTTCTTAGCAGCCCTCCTATCGCTTTAATGGCAAGTGGTAGACCATCACAATTTCTAACAATTTCCATACCAATATGTTTTAGATGATCTAGAGCTCTCTCACTCCTGACATCCTGCCAGTGCCAGAAATATAAGGCTTGTTAGTACTTGATATGGCTGGGTTTATATCTATAGTGTTGCACATATGCAACATAATTATCATGGAAGCATATTTATAGTTTGCACATATGCAGCATATTTATGCATGGAAGCATGATTTAGACAACTCTTGCTATTGAGTCATACTCTATATATGGTATCATTTGATAGCATGTGTATCCTAGTTGTGCACAACACTGCAACTATTTGTATTGGTATTGGAGCTGAAATATCTTACTATTATTAATTAGAGGACCAAATGAAGCCTCCATGTTACTCGTAGATAGAAAAAAAAAGATAAATACAATAAATTTCCATATTAATCAGAGACATGTAGTCATCAAATCAAAAGAATATAGCTGTCCATAACCATTGGATCAATTTTGCTTTCTACAAAATTACCCATCTTTGCCATTATACATATTCTAAAGAAAAAAATTCGGTAACAACTTTTTTGTTACAGAGAAAATGGATAGTACCGACGTGCAGTTAGTTAATAAAGTATTAAAAGTTGTAGCGATGTTATGTTCGTTAATAATAAAATATAACGTGAGGCCACTTAGTTATTAATGTATTAATAAACTATATATCGATAATGCCCATTTTAGTTAATGTACTACTGAGTGGATTAATGTTGTCAAATGAAATATACACATGAGTGTTTCCCTAAATCTATACTATAAAAGAGCGAAGAAATTGAAAATAGCTTTTCACCTAAATTTTATTTACCCACCTTATATTATGACCCTAGGATTTGATTTATTTTTAGATCTAACGGTGCATGATCAATATAACGGTGGACCCGTGTAAGCGTAAGATTATCTTACGCGTTCCTGCCTTCGTACAACGACGGGCGACGCCTCCCTCGCAATAGTTTTTTCACCCATCCGTCGCATACCCGCTCACGTACCCACCAATCGGTGCGCTTCCTCGCTGTGCACCGCCCATCGTTCCCGATCTATACTCCCCTCCTTCCCTTTCCGTGAGTTCTCGGAGAATCGATCGCCTCTTTCAATCAGGACCCTAGGAAATCGGTGGCCGCGACGCCGTCGGTGGCGAGCTCAGGGCCGACAGTCGATCGACGCCGATGTTCGATGGCCGCTGCGGTAGCGGCGATATAGCGGCCGGTGGTGGATTTAAAGCGCCCTGCCTCGCCCTCGGTATGTGATGACGACGACGTCGGCGGAGGCGGCGCCCTTGCGACCGCACGCTCCAAGAAGGGGTCGCCGCGCGTCCTCAACCGCTGGCAAGCTCTATGAGTCATCCCGGACGATCCAGTCCACGGACAGCCGCATAACCGCCACTACAGCCGTGCAATCGCCACGCTTGAGACAGAGACACGGACTACAACTACAGGGTTCAGGCGGCAGCACATGATGTCTAGCGAGAAGACCGGTGGAGGACGAGCATGATGAGGAGGCGCTGCCCTTTGCCTGCTTCTTTTTGAGGCAGCCATTCGTTGATCCAGTGGTCACCAAATGCAACCATTACTTTTCTGAACATTGCCGTTTGAAGGTATAATTCAGTTTGGTTTGATTTTATTATATATGCAAGTTGAAGCTGATCGAGGCTCTGTTAGGATGCTCAGAACAAGCTAAGAGGAACGGTAGCTTTTATGGTAATATTCCTTTTAGCAAAATTAATTTCTTTATTGATTATCACATACAGGATGCTCGGAACAAGCTAAGAGGAACAACAGCTTTTATGGTAATATTTCTTATAGCAAAATTAATTTCTTCATTGATTATGACATACATGTTATGCCTGACTACTCTGAACATTAGTTAATTGCAAAAAGATCTATGAGAAATCTTGTCATTATCATGGTTCATCTTTCTATTAATTTTGATTTGAGTTGCATCAATTTACCCCATATTGTGCCATGGTGCTAATTTCTGTTATTTCAAAGTGTCGCACCATTAATGTTCAAAAAGGTGCATCCTCTATTTCTATCTGAGATGCACTATTCTTCTGTTTTGGCAGGTTTGTCTCTCCTCTTTGTCCATTGCTCGTGTGTCCTCTGCTATTGATCTGGTTATTTCCTTTCTGCTGATGGACCTGAAGCATGAAGGGAGGAGTTAAGGCTGCGACATGAAAGACAGGCCTCCCTTCCCACGGTTGCCGATACATGAAAGACAGGCCTCCCTTCCCATGGTTGCCGATAAGGTTCTCCTCCACTTTCTAGCACCTTCTATTTGGCTAGGAAACTTTAAAAATCAATGTAACCTTCAGTCTATTAGTTTAAAGGATGATCTTAGGTCATCTTTGGCTTGATGCCTTTTAGTTAATCTTTGGATGTAAGAACCTTTCTATTTTACTAATTTAAAATTTCTCACTGTGGGCTCAAAAAAAGTGTTTGTGTTTTTGTCAACACTGGTGTGTCCAGTAATCACCTCTCACCGCGCCGTCTTGGTGTGTGGATTGTTGAAAAATGCAGTGAGAATGCTTCTAATGGCTGTTCTGGTGTACGAATGCCAGAGTTGATCATGGAGTAGCATCCATTATTAAATTTCATTGGGATTTAAAATTGAATTTTTAGGCTGCATCATTTAATCATTTCTGGAAAGCAAACCTGTGAGTAATTTCTTTTGACAATGTTGCTGTTCCTATTTGCAAATTAGGCTACCTAATTCATAATAAGTCATTCCTTATTTACTTCACAGCTATGGACCTTCAACCATTTGTCTATGTTAAATTTCCATCTAAGAAATTTTCAAATGTGTATTATGCATGGCCATTCTCCTTACAGAGCTGGTGAGGCGGTGTGCCTTTCAAGCACTACATCAATGATTTCTTGTTTCTTCATGGACTTGTAGGATCTGAATGGAACCCATTTTTGAACTCTGCAGTCACGGAAAGTTTTGAGCGTAGATGAATATGCATCATATTATAAAGATATTGACCCCATGAATCCTTTCAAGATGTTTATTCAGAGTGAGTTAATGGATTGTTTGTTGTCAGTGATACTGTTGACTAGGGAAGAGATTTACATGTACTTCTTTCATGTATGTGTTCAATAATAGAAAGCCTTCTTGGGCTTCATCAATGCCTGAGCTACGTATTGGTACTCACTTTTTGGTCTTTATATAAAAGAAAAACAAATAGAAGGAAAGAGGAAAAAGATATCGCTCCCTTGCATTGCATGTTTTTTAAGATCCTATGTGGTCCTCTTTGAATTTCATGCTTTGAATATATTGTATAAGATATACCTTGTGCAGAGTGATACGAAACTATAGTTGTTCAAAGTCGTGGCTGGCCTTGGGAAAAAGCTGATGATCATGGTCAACTACAACGACGAAGAGAAACGAACTATCTGCCAAGACGAAGGATGTCGTTGAGGCCTACCTCAAATTATTTAACTGTATTACTATAAGCATCATTTTCTAAAGTTTTTTTATATTGCTCTATTTTGAATAATTGTTTTACACAATTTTTATTTCATACATATTTCAAACAATATATGGATATATGTTGAGTTGATTCATATTCAATGTGTATCAAAAAGTTTTCATAGCATGTGCGTGTCGCACGTGCATATTTACTAGTTATTTATACAACCTTCTTTTTGACAAACAAAAATCATTATTGACAATTGTAGTCATTAGATCTGTGCCATTTTCTAAAAAAAAAAACCCACCTCTATTATTATAAAAATAATGTAATGTGGCATCTAAATCTTGCTCAAAATCGTTCACCACTACCGTTATGTAAAAGGAACCCAAACTAGACCCCTAATATTCTTCTAAATATAAATGAAAAACAATATAAAGTAATAACCACAAATTTGTATTTGAATTATCACCCACACTATATTATTAATAAAAATGTAAAGTATCCCTAAACTTTCCAGGGTCCCTAACAAAGGAAACATAAAATTATCACCGCTTGGAAAAAGATAACTTTTAGAAATTCTTATAATAATTCGAGACATCTGGCCTTTAATATGTAGATCTTAATCATCATCATTTCTAATAGCCTTTGGTCCCTTTAGACTCACCTCTATGATTATGAAAATTCATATAATAACTACCAAATATGTTTATAATTACCAGCATTTGTACAATACCAGCTTTGCCATTATGAAAAACAATTCAAAATAGCCCCTAAATTTGTGTCTAAATTACCTGCATCTGATAAAAAGTAATTCAAAATAATGCTTACTACTATAGAATGATTAATGGAGGCCGCATTGCAACCACCTACAATCAAAGGTCACCATGCAAACCCTAGATCCAAATCAAAAAGAAAAAAAGAAAAACCGCCCCTCGATTCGTCGCATCGAAGCCCATCCAGGGTCGAGTGGAGGGTGAGGAAGCCTGGATCCGCTCGATCCGCGGGCCTGCCCGCCGCTCTCGAGTCGACGCTGCAAGGGCTGCTCGCGTCTGCGCCTCTCGGAAGATCAAGCCTCCATGTCACCGGATCCGGCCTTCCCAAGTGCTCGGGAGGGAGAAGAGAAGGAGCTAGCCGGGTCCCGCGCGTCATTGGAGGAGCAGGCCGGATCTCGCGACTAGAGGCAGTAAACCAGACATGCACGCCGCCACCTCATTAGGCCAGAGCCGTGCACTGCCACATTCCTTAGGCTGGCTCTCACTAGTTGCTGGGAAAGGAGGGCTGCCGTAGGGACGAGCACCGCCGGGAGGGACTGAGCGCCATTGTGGTGTGAGGCGAGGCGAGGTGAGAGGAGGGGAGAGGAGTGGAGGGTCGCTATTTGCCGAGGAGTGGAGGGTTGCGCCTTCGGGTGGGAGAGAAATGGGAGGGAAGGGGTAGACTAGGAGAGGCAAGAGAGAGGGTGTGAGATAAGAAGTCCCAAACCCTAACTCAGTATATATACAGAACCCTGGTAACGTGCCTTTTGGGCTTCTTTGGGCGTCAGTTTTTTAATTAGGAGGCGAGCCTTATAGCACGACCACCTCTGAGAATGGATTTACAGAGGCGGGCTTCTTATAACGACTGTCTCCAAAATTAGACCATTTCTGGAGGCCTCCATAAATTAATTTTTAGAGGTGGGCATTTTCTAACCGCCTTCGTAAATAAAAAAGACCGCCTCTATTAATCGCTAGGGATTAACCAAGGCAATCGAGTTTTGTTCCTCAATTAATGTTTGGGTAGTCTCCTAAAATCATTTTTCTAGTAGTGGCTGTCTAAATTATCCACTTTGCCATTATGAAACATATTTCAAAATAACCATGTCACTTTAGTATCAAAATTACCCATCTTTGCTATCTTATTAAATAACATCCAACTTTGTATCTAAATTACCCATGTCTGCCATCATGAAAGATAGATTAAAATACACAATGATAATTTTATAGAGTACCACCTTTGTAGAAAGTGACCCCCCAAGTTTGCATTTAATCTTACCGTATATGTCGTTATAAAAGAATAAAAAATATTCCCTTTATAAATCAGTGCCTTAGATGAACTAAGAGACTTGGTAAATCCCTGATAAATGAGTATTATGTTCAGGATTTCATTCTAGGAAGTACTCCGGAGTTGAACGACTACCGCGACAAAATTAAGTGTTATAGATATGCACAGGTACAGTTATGTTTGTTTTTTATACACAAATGTACTCCCACCTGCTATTTGTGTATTACTTGTACGCTTCTCTCTTTGTATTTAATTTAATAGGGCCAATCATTCTAATTTATTGTTGGTTTTGCTTTGAGCATCTCCAAGAGTTTGCCAAATTCTACTTGGCAAATCTTGTGATTTGGCAACTCCTAAAATATTTTGCCAAGTAAAATTAGAGTCTCCCCAACAGTTTTCTATTTTTAACTTGCCAAAACCAAAAAAGAGACCCACTTGCAATCTTTTTTATCGATCCCAACAGATTCATGGTGACTCCCATCCTCTCACGCGCGCATGACGCCGCCGCCGCGTCTCCCTCCGCCGCAGATCTCCTCCTCCTTGCACAAAATCTAGACTGTCACATCCGGTACGAGCAGCCGCAGGTCACGGCTACAAGGCACCTGAGGAGCAGGATCTGCCGGCCACCGGAATCAAGAACAGGACCATCACATATGCCAAGCAAGGAACAGGACGCCGTCGCAGCGTCGTTCCCTTCATCGTGGAGTTGCAGCCGCCCTCCACCGTCCCAGCCGGTCATCTCCTCCTCCCTTGCACAGTAGCACACCGCCGGCAGACAGCAGGAGCAACAGGTCATTATCAGACAATTTGACAATTCAATATGAACTTGCACAGAACCCAGAAGCATTCACTATCACACAATTCAACAAGGACAGTACCATGCACGTCTAGCCATTCAGTCAATCCAGGCAACATATATGTAAATTAATATACAACCATGAATGCGGCCGAGCAGGCAAAGCAAGCAGCAGCCACGGCCATCTACGCGAGGTAAAGCAAGCAGCCACGGCCATCCACAGAGGCAAAGCGAGCAGCAGCCGCAAGCCCATCTACGCGGAGCCAAAGAGAACAGCAGCCGGTCGTCGGAGAACCACTCATCCTTGACCGGCACGACGCCGCCCGGGAATCGCGGGGACCCAGCCGCCATCGCCCACGGTGAGCACCTCCCTGAACTCGTTGAACTGCACGACGCCGCCCGGGACGAGGTCCACGTTGGCCTCCTGCCACACCCTGACGGCAGCGACCTTGATGAGGAAGATGACGAGCGGCTCGACGAAGGGAGCATCGGGGTAGTTCGGAGGAGTCGCGAAAGTATCGTGGGGAAGGATGCACGCGAGAGCCGTGCGCGTATATTTGCGCGCTTGGGAGAGGTTTTTGCCAAGTTGGAAAAAGATGGCAACCGGTATGGCAAACTGTTGGAGATAGATTTTTCTCTTTTTGCCAAAAAAAATTAAGAATGAGAAGCTGGATGGCAAGCTGTTGGAGAGCATCGGACGGTGTGCACCTGCTGTGGCAGCAAATGTCTCTTGAGCAAGGTCCAAGCATCTTCATCAGTAAGAGGTTTAACATGGTGCAGGTGATAGGTGGCTCCCATATCCTTGACGATGTCTTCCTTTCTAGTGGTGATGATGACTCGGCTCCCTGTTTGTCTACGTCCGGCCTCAATGACCGGGTCTTGGAGGATGTCGTGCCATGGCCTGTTACTCCAGACATCGTCCAGCACCATTAGAAACTTGCCCGCCTCCGATAGAGCGCCAACAAGGGTTTGCGTGAGCACTTGTTGGTCTCCTTGGGGGTTGTCTCCTCCCCTGGCCTGGGTGATGGCAGAGCTCAGGAGCTTGTCAGGGCTATAGCTCTCTTTGACGCTCAGCCAGATCCGGCACCTGAACTCCACTTTGATATCTCTTCCGTTGAAGATCTTCTTGGCGAGGGTTGCCTTGCCCATGCCCCCCACGGCTGTGATGGATACTACCTTCATCGTCTGCGGATCGTTGGCCAACAGCAACTCCTGCACTAGGGCCTTTGTGCTCATCTAGTCATCTCGATCGCTTCACCAACAATAGCAGCCTCGTCCAAGAATGACGTCGTCGAGCGGTCGGTGGAGTGGCTTCACTGGGCGGTGTCTGGAATGGTGAGGGTGTGAGAGCTTGGAGCTGGAGGCCAGCCATCTCCCGGCTGATGCCACCGAGCCTCGTGTTGAGGTCCTTTATGTGGCCACCCATGGCATGGGCGAAGCCTGGCTTTCGCAGACAGAAGAGAAATGGCAGCAGGCAACTAGGCGCCTTGCTTTCCACGGTCACCATGCAGCCCCCTTGTGCCTGCATTTGGCGCCGCTCCTCTAAGTCCAGCTGACAGAGTTCGAGGATATCTGTGGCCTCATACAAGGCACCCTTGAGCTTGCTGACCCATCTCTGCACCATGGCATCACTGATGCGCCTCCTCTCAGCGTCAGCCACGTAGGCCTCCATGCCCTCCACCTTATCCCCAAGTTGGTTGATCTCGTGAGAGACACCCAGGAGCTTGGAGACCTCTTCTTCAGCCATGTCCATGATTAGCTTCTTCACGTATGGTGCTAAGGCATCTAGGACAGCCGCCATTGCTGAAGGGTACAAGCTGGTACAAGCATGTAACGTAAGATTAGTAGCAGATTGGAAGCCTTAACTGAATAATTAGCTACTCCTACTCACTGTAGTTTGAGGCACCGTAGAGAACACAACTACTTACACAAAATATCTATCTAGAAAGCACACAAGTATATAGTGGAATTTATTGAAGCACTCACCTCAACTTCTGGATATATATCTGCAGGAACAATGATAAATGTTCACAAGGAACAGGAAGCAACGCCTTAAATAGAAGTAGCAACTTTTGATTAACTGTTTTTAATGTATAAAGCATTGTCGTCTGTCATCACACGTTTGAATTACATCACACCCTATGTATAATAACAATGCGTGAGATGACTGCCCGCCACAACTGTAAATTGTTTAAGTATATGTCCTCTTTAGGGTCTCGCGTCGCCCTCGCATCGGGGCAGCTCGGGGCAAACCCTAGCCGCCCCCCCCCCCCTCCTCCTTGCTTCGCCGCCGCCGGAGAGTGCCCCGGGATGCCCGGCGGCTCTCGAGGATGGTGGCGGCGGGGCGGTTTCTCCCCGGCTTCGTCCGGCCCAGGCGCGAAGGGGGCGGCGCGAGGCCGGAGGCCGGCCGTCGGCGCCCGTCGACGGGAGGCGGCGGTGCAGGGCCGCGGTGGGCGGATCCGGCCATCCGCTGCCTGGATCCGCTCGCCCGGCTGGTGGAGAGGCGATGGTGGAGGGCGGACCGCGCGGGCGCTCGGGGCGGGTGGATCCAATCCCCTCCCCCGGATTCGGCTCCTGCTGGTGGGGTGGATGGTGGTTGGTCCTTGCGGTGGTCTAGTGGTGGCCGGCGTGCCACCACCCGCCCCCCCCCCCCCGCCCGCCGGCTGGCCGCCCGGCCGGTTGGCCCGGCCGGGCCGGGCCTTGGCTTGGCCGGGCCGGCCGGCCGGCCTTGGCCTTGGCTGGCTGGCTGCTGGCCGGCCTTGGCCTTGGCTGCCTGGCTACGGGCCGGCCTTGGCCTTGGCCGGCTGGCTGCTGGTCGGCCTTGGCTGTGGGCAGCCGCCTGGCTTCGGGGTGGGGGGTGCTCGGCGGAGGTGGAGTTGTCCTTCGGTGGCGCCATGGTGGCGTGGCCGGCCGTGGTTTTGGCGGATGTACGGTGCCGTGGCGGTTCTGTTGTCTGTGCCGGGCCCGGTGATGGCTACTTCTCTTCGGCGGGGATCGTCGGCGGGGCGTCGCGGGGCTGCTGCCCCTATGGGTGTGGGGGCGGCGGAGGGGCTCCCTCCTCCTCTAATCGCCCACCGTCTCCTCTTGGTGATGATCGTTTTCATGGCAGTGGCTGGGGTCGTGTTGGCGTTGGGGGCGGTTTTGTCTTTGTCGTCTCTCCCCCATGTCTCCGACTACAGTCGTGGGGCGGCCATTATGAAGATGATGGCCATGGCGCCCACGGGGGTGCTGGTCCGGGGCTTTGCCCCTGTTCCGGCACTTTCAGGGGGTTGCGGTGCCGGCGGCGGGAGCTCGGCCGACGGCGGTGGTCGGCGGCGGCTACGGCTTCGGCGAGCGGGTGGTGGTTGTTCACGGTGGCGGGGGGCTGGTGTTCGGCAGGTGGTCTTGCGGGGTGCTGGCGCAGCTTTGCGGCCGCTCGCGTGGCCGGCGCGCTTACTCGTTGAGGCTTCTTCCTGGATGGCCGGCGCAACGTCTTCGTGGGCCGGCGGGGACCCGGATCGTGTCCGAGGTCGGTCTTTGGGGTTGTTTGGGGCGAAAGCCTGGGCGACGCGACACCTATGGGTGCCGCTCCCCTGCTGAGGGCGTCGCGTCTCCAACACATTCCATGGGTGAGAACTCAGTCCTTCTGTGGACGGACGACGGCGGCGATTGTGCGTCGTTACCTTCTTGAAAGCGTCGTTGTGGAATTTGACTCGACCGAGATGTTTTTTGGCAGTGCTACTTTGTCGTCTCGTGTTCGTGGTTGGTGCCGGTGGTGGTTTAGGCTTAGTTTTGTTTCAGTTGCTTTAGTCTTTAAGGTTTTGTTGTTTTCTCTTGAGTTGGCGTCAGTGGTGGAGCTCCTAATGGTTGTTCAGTGGACGCTCGCGTTGATGTCCCAATCCGACCGAGTGCAGTTTTGGAGCTCCTAGCGGTTTAAAGTGGAGGCTCGTGTCGACGACCCAATCCGACCGAGTTCTAGTGGCTAGAGGCTTGTGTCGATGTCCCAATCCGACCAAGCGAGGAGTTGAGCAGTTGAGTACAGCTGAGTTGGCGCTCTCTGTAGCGCGAGTTGAGTTGCTTTAGTACCTAAATGTGAAGTTGGGGTAGGGTACCCTACAAATTGTATGGTTTTTTTCTGGCCCGGTTTCCAGTCAAAAAACTGGGTTGGCACTTGCCTTTTCCTTTTATTCGTCTAATAGAAATCCCGGCAAAGCTTTTGTCGGCCTTTCCAAAAAAATATGTCCTCTTTAGCATATTGCTTCAGCAAGTGACTTTTACAATATACGGTACTAGTGCTAAACTCCAATGAGTTCACACCAATGCAGTCAGCAATTGGTTTGTTGTGACTTTCGTAAGTGCATTCTTTTTTTTTTTTTTTTTTTTTTTGGTCAACTTGTCCAGTTTAATGTAGTCTGTACGTGCAAGGCAATGATCAGAAAAAAAATGGTATTATTGTGTTTGCAAGTCATAACCATTCATTTTGCTGTGTTAGTCGTGTAGCAGGTGGGTATTTTTGTTTTGCCCTGGAAAAGCTCATAACAATCAATAAACCAAAGAGTTGAGAATGGTGGATATTTGGTGTTTTCAAGCAGAGGGGAATGTCAACTATGGCTGCTGATGGGGATTGGTAGCTAGCAAAGAGCTAAAGAAACCGGTTGCTGCATGATGATCTCTTATATTCAGCTGTACATGATTTCATCTGTGATCTCCACCAGCTACATAGATGTGGACTGGGCACCAACTAAGGCAAGCTTGTTTTCAGTAAGAATCCCGGCCGTCATGATAGCATAAGACTCATATATACAAAATACCACACATCAAGCCGAAGCTGAGTCAAGGATTCGCTTGGGCACGTGGTTTCTGGAACTAGTAGGTGACTAGATAGGCATCCTTAGCTGACCGTAATACTTTAACTTTGTATTCCTTTTGTTTTGTTTTCTAATAAATTCAGTAGGGGCGCTTAAAAAAAAAAAAAAAAAAAAAACTAGATAGGCATCACGTTGTCAGCAGCAAGTTGATCATCCTTGAGCAGGCTGGCACTGGAGATCAAGCAAAAACAAAGGTGAGCTTGAGTCAGGAGGGTCCATGATCCGGTCAAAACCTTTTCTAAAAAAAATGATCCGGTCAAAATATAGGCAAATGAATCAGACTATAATCTGCCATAATGTGTTTCAAATGAAGATCGGTGATACATTGCATAAAGTGTTGCCTCTGCCTCTGCTGGATGGCACTTGCAACACTTGGTCCCTCCACCCCCCTGCTTTTCACCCATCATTCAGAATTCAGATGCTCAGCGTTTTTCAGGTTTCTCAGCTCATACAGGTGCAGTTTTCTCAAAGGATGCCTCTTGTTGCTGCTGAGGTTTGGTGGAAAGCACCTCAGCTTACAATCTTCTATTATGAGTGTCTCTAGACTTCTAAAGTCAGGGCCAAGGATTTGGGATTCAGCCCGAAATCCTCGAAATTCAGTGGGTTTCGTCCAGTTCGGACAGGCCCAAAAAAAAATTGAACCGGACAAATTAATTCGGCCCATTTTGAATTTGCGGCCCGGCCCAAGATCCATGTCGGCCTGCTGATATCCTCCATGGTTATAAAAGCACGAACCCTCTCTAGAAACCCTATGATTTCATTTTCCCCCTTCCTCTTCCACTGGCCAGCGGCGGCTCACCCAGCTCCGCACGCAGCGACCAATATGTGAGGGCGACGGTGGATCTCTCGTTCCACTCGATTCCTTCCCCGTCGTGGCATCATCCCCCTTCCTCTCCTCTCCTGAATCAATATCTTGAATCCTCTCCAATCCCCAATCCACCATTGCTACTGTAGTTTGTCCGTTCATTTGAGATGAATCTTGTGCGATTTTCTAATGTTCTTGCAACTCGTCGTTTTGGGTGCAGGTCCTGCTCATGGAGAGCAGCCTTTTACAGCACGAGCTCGGTAGCAGTAGCATCGACATCAATCAGCAGGATGGGGGCCTTGCTGAAGCTGCAGCACCACGGATGCCCATCTGGAGCACCGTCCTGTGTTTAAAAACTACTAAAGTGTTTAATTTACAAGCCTTGATAGAAGCATGATACACTCTTTTATTGTTTTTAATTGATTTTGCTGCTGTTCAGTTTTTATCAAAATTTCGGACTAAATTTGTCAAATTTCGGTCAAAATTCGGTTAAAATTCGGTCAAATTCGAAAAGTTTGACTGGTCAACTTAACTGAAAACCGGTCTGAAATTTCCGAATTTCGTCCATCTTGATGAGCACCGAGATATATTTTGCATTTCGAATCCCAAAACCTTGGTCAGGGCCTGGCTTCGGCGTCTTTCACATCGCACTTGGATAGCCCTATTAGATTTATCTCAGTTCGTCTTGGAAACGGGTGCCATTGGCCCATTGCAGCATCAGCTCCGCCTTCCACGCACGTGTCACGTGTGCCATCACGCACCATTAGCTCCACCTCACAGTCATTCGACAGGGATGAAGTCCCGCACCAGCATCTTGCTTGCAGGGTCCCTCCTTTGCTACGCGAGACAGGGATATACGGCGATGGCTACGCGAGTGAAGTGACGATGGGCCGGGGATTCAGGAGGCCCAAAATGGGGTGGTTCATAGGAGGCGATGTGGAGTGGTGTGTGCTTGTCGGGAAATGCTTGGACTTGATAACAGAAAATCAAATCAAGATTTACCAGTGGCATGGCATGGATGCGTACCACCTCTTCTCAGTCAATCAATAGTCCTAATTAACCTGGGAGGGAACACATGTAGTCGACTTGTATTTCTGAAGCCCACAAAGCCGAATATAAGATGTTTGCACTTTGCAGGGGCCGATCGGGAAAGCATAGGAAGGACAACCTTTGCTCTGCCAGTTTGTGTTCTAAGTCAGCTTGCAGTCTACTATATATTACAACAGATCATTCACGACACCTTCATTATGAATAAATTCATGTCCCCACATCGATAAGTCCTACAAGCACACGAGCACAAGAATATGAATACACAAGCGCCAAAGTTTCAACACAAGGACTATATTCAGCACTCTGTTTCTCACCAAATAATTTTGCTGGCATCATCCAGCCCAAGTCAATGTGTATCTCACTAGAGATAAAATTCGGCCAAAGCAAAGGCAAACCAGATGGTACAAAACTGAAATCTGCGTGGTAGAGACGACGAGTTCCCACTGATCGGACTCCATTCCATTCCCACAGGAAAGAATTGGCATATCCACACCTGCATAAATCAGGTTCGCTTCAGAACACGTAGTAAGCGAGCATTACGCAAGGGACTATGACTGCATTACTTCACGTGAGACAGAAACGTAACTACCGGTTTAAATAATTAAATATATATACCTGTTTCATTTCTGATCCGGTGGTGCACCAATTAATCTTCATCTTCAGCGAAAGTAGTCGATAGTGCGTGACTCGATATGGCTGATCTTGTCATACTCAGATGAGCTGCTGTCTGTTATCAAGGACTCGTACAACCTCTTGCTGCAAGTCAACTTGAGATATCTCGGGCGTACTGCTGTCACATATTCCGGAAGCGTCTCCATGGTGTGGTCCATTATCTCCATGCTGTCAAGTGACGGGACTGCTTCTAGCACCTCCACATTTGGGCAGCCCAAGATCTCGATTTTCTGCAACTTAGAGAGATTGCTGATCCTTTTCAGCTTGCGGCAGACTGATACATGAAGTTCCACAACTGAAGGGAAGTTCTCTATATATGTCAGGTTGCTCAGATCATACAGGCGCAGATCTCTTAGAGCATGCCTCCTGCTACTAGCGAGCCCCGGTGGAAGACAGCTCAGCTTGCAGTTAATAATTTAGAGACCCTTAAGTGCAGGCATGGCCACAGCATCTACAGTCAAATCCTCATCCCGCTCCTCCCAGTTCCACTTTTCCCATTCACACAAGCCAGTCAGAGAAAGAGTTGCCAAATTAGGAAAACCTACTACTGGCCTAGTAGTAATAGTACCTCCACCCACTGGCAGGGAGGAGGGTGTCTGAAACTCAGGCCCAACACTCTTGATGGCAGGTGCGTCATTGATGTCCATATTTTCCAAAAAAGGAAGCAGGCACAACCCGTTGGGTAGTTGGGTGCAGCAACAAAGTTTATCCATCCTTAAAAGCCTCAGGCTCTTAAAGACACATGTAGCTGGAACCATCATCCAATTTGGTAGCCGACTACCAAAGTATCCTTCAATGTCTAGATGTCGTATGCTGGATGGAGGGCTGAGCTTATCAATTACCTCTTCCACTAGTCTCTGTTTCTCCCGCTTGTTGACTTCATCTCTCAGTTCCATGAATCTGCTGCTACTCCAATAGTTCCAAGTAATCAAGGTGCTTCTTGCTGCTGAGCATGGCCATATCAGCCGTTGAGCTGGCAGGCACATTTTCTAGGCCATGTAAACTAAGCACCCTAAGCTGGGAAAGGGGCCCTATCTCTTCCAAGCTGCACCAATTGCTGCCCCCATTCATGTCCAAATGTACTCGGAACCCGTAGAGTGTTCTTAGGTTTTTTAATTGACCGGACCCCTTGGGTATTAATACATTTTCATTGGAACCAATCATGTTAAGAGTTCTTAGATCCAGAAGCTCTGTAATGCAGCTAGGAAGATGGTCTAGTTGTGGACATCCTTTAACCACAATGTGCTGCAAGAACTTCATCCTATGAATGTCTCCAGGAAGCCTAGATATATTTGTATCCTCGAAGCGGAGGTACCTCAGGTGCTTCAGCTGACTTAGAGAGTCAACCAATCTATCACAATCAGTATCACTTATAAAAAGAACTCTTAGGGTAGACAGACTCCCAAATGAGTCACTAGGCTTAACACTAATTCTGTGATTTATAATTAATGTTCTTACTGATTTGTGCTTCTGTAGAATATCCCATTCTAGTGCCGACTTGGTTGATCCTATAGACAAGCGACGTACATTGCTATTGCTGCTACCACCTCCATCTTGCTCATCCTGGACCACCAATGATTCTTCTTTAGACATAAACTCAGCAAAAAATCGCACCACATCATGCATGGTGCAAGAGTATCGAGTGAGAGCTGATTGTTCTGTTGGTTCAATAAGATTCCTCATGATTAGCTCCTGGTAGTACCCATTTGCTATTTCTTCTAGCTGATCACCATATGAAGTACTGCTTCTGTCCTCTGGATGGATAAATCCCTCACTGATCCACATCGGAACCACTATACTTCGCCAAATGCTTGTACCTTTTGGGAAAAGTGAGCAGTACAGGAAGCACTGCTTCAGCTGGGGAGACAAATGCTCATAGCTCAAGTAGATCGTGTTGTCCAGTTCCTCAGGCAATCCAGATACTGACCATGCATGATGGTTCAAAACAGCCTCCCAATCAGCCTCACTTCGGGACTTTGTACTTAGCAGTCCTCCCATCACTTTAATAGCAAGTGGTAAACCTCCACACTTACTGATAATTTTCATCCCGATATCTTTCAGGTGATCAGTTCCATATACCTACCAGCACAAACAACCATTTCTACTAGTTAATAAATCATTGAACCTACAATATGTAATTTGTTATATGAATTTGTTAAATTATAATAATTTCGTATTGCCCTCACCCCTCACCCCCCGCTCGCGCTGACGAAAGATGCTAAAACAATAGATACTTCCTTTTCAAAAAAACATTCACGGGACCACAACAAAATTTATAATAAATAATATTATTATATTACTAAATAAATTTATATCTTCAAAAATTATTAAAAATATATTTTGCAATAATTTTTTGTACATTTTTTATATAATCTTGGTTAATGTTTAACTATTTGACTTCTCGTAAAGTGAGAATTGCATTCATTCTCAGATGGAGGGAGTAGAAAGGTTCTGCTTTGAACTTGTGGGCCCACCTCACTTTGGGAGCTGTCCATGGAAGTTCTGCAAAGCATTGGCTAATTGGTTGATGAAGCTAATTTTTGTTTTCATTTAGTTTGGTACCAAAATTTGCCAACATCGCACATTTGGGTTGCCATATTGATGACAAACATTTTTGTGCAACTTTTTACAACATTTGATTACTGAATATTTGGCATGGAAACTTTTGGTAGCCAATCAAGCATGCCTTAAATATATATGAACTTGCAAATATCAAATTATGATTTTTGTGGCCAATCTTATATGTAGATGGGATTGTAATTTAAGGAAATAGGTGATACTATCTCTATACCAACAAAGATTCAATTCTATGTTTAGATTGACTCTAGGTATACTATAAAAAAATATTAGTATATGGTTAATCTAATGATATTTATTTGATATCATAAATGTTAATACATTTTTGTATAGGCTTGTTTCAACAATATATCGCCCGACTAGAAGTATTGCTACTTTATTTTCATGTTTAAAGAAATAATGGTTGTAAACATGCTTATTCACAATCAAGAATAATATTACCTTTTCTTTAAACTTGGGCAAACTTGAAATAGTTTGACTTAAACCAAAATAATAAATGAAGCCTCTCAAGGCCAAATGAAGTAGTCTCAACGTATATTAATAATTAAAGTGAAAGTGGAAAGTTTGTATAAGAGGTACTTTGGGTCTAGTTTCCACGATAGGAGTGATGATAATTTATTGGAGACTTACAAGCAACCTTAGGTAATGTTTAATTCTAAAAATATTATTAGTTTTGATGCTAATTTAGAGGCCTACTGAGATGTTTATGTTACCTAGATTACTTTTGTTATTTTTGTTACTTTTGATGATGTTAGAGTTGGATAATTTGTATGCATATTAGGGGTTTACATTAGGTTATTACTATCAGACATACATGTACGCTGCAATGGGACGTTTGTTGTGTAGTAACATGGATGACATGTGTGTTGGAGATCACTTCATGTATTTCAATTCATGATTCATCTAAAATCAAACTCTATTTTGTGTCTTGCCACACGCTATTTTAAGTCAGGTGGCCAGGAGGTTTAGTGTTCTGTTAACAATTGTGTTATGCATCTCTAATTCATTTTGAAATTGGGCTATGTACCACGCCTGAACACTTAACTCATACAATCATAGCTAAAACTGGTGGACCTCGGAAATACTTTGTATTCAATTCTTTTTGAAAATAGACTTTGCATTATGCTCTCTAACTTGTACACAAATTGAAGAGATTGGGTCTATTGGATACATCGTGTGGTTGTGAGTGATCAAAGTCAAATAGACCTTTCTGTCTTTAATATAAGAAAGAAGCAAGGCCTAAAAATTTGAAAAAAATGGGTGTCAATTTGATTGGACAAGTTTTTAAATAAAACAAAAAATGAGAATTATTTATGACTAAAAGAGGCAATAACTAATACAGTTTCAAGGGCATCATGATGAAGTTTTTGGTGGTATCATCCTGTGACAGTGTGTAAAAACCTTCTAGCACTTTGGGGAGGTGTAACTTGTAAAATCATTTTCAAATATGTGTTGTTTAGCTTGGCACGCGGTAATTGTCTTTAGGATCTCTTAAAATTTTATGTCTTGTTGCAAGGTGGCTCCTTCCATGCAATAGGATTTTCATTCCATAATGTTAGCTACTTTTTTCTTTAATAGTCGAGTATACAACTAGAGTTTCCACTTTAAGATATGTGCATAAAATATTATTGTGACTAGTAGAATAAAATATGAAGGCTAGTATCTTGGTCCATAACATCACGACTCATGGACTACAACACATTGCAGACACATAAATTTGTGATGCAAAAAGGAAGAAACAGTGAATATTGATGAAAATATATAGATTACTTGGTCAAACTATCACACCTAGAGAGAGGTAACAGAGTATCTATATGCATATTATGTATAAAAATAAAATAGTGGATCAATTTGACTAGTTAGAGGTACTAAAAACATTTCAACAAAATTCTAAGACTTATATCTCAAAGGCTCAAAGCTGTACAGGAGCACTTTTAACATTTTAGTCTGGACAATTTAGATGCATAGTTATGAGTTACTTTATATTCAACAACAAAGCTCGATAATTTATGGCTTTACTTGGAGTTATTTGTCATAACAAAAAATGAGGATAATAATACGCATCCTTTCTTATAAAACAACTAGTTTGTGATACCTTTGTTTTCTTAATGCAATATGTAAAAAGAGGACCTAAATAGATAAAGGGAATAATGTGTATTAAACTGCAAAAAAAGGTATGTGTTCACTAACTTGACCAGGTGTTGGCGGCAACTGTTTGTTGAGCAATAACCAAGCATCGTCTTCATTGAGTGGGCTGACATGATGTTTGTAGAAGGAGGCTCCGGTCTGTAGAGCTAGGTCTTCTATTCTTGTAGTGATTAGCACCCAGTTTCCCAGTTGATTTTTAGCGGCATTTCTGACTGGAACACTAAGCACATTGTTCCATGCTATATTACTCCACACATCATCAAGGACTAGGAGAAACGTTCCTGTGGACAAGGTGTTGGTGAGCTTCCTTGAGAGGAGGGTCTTGTCTTGCAACCCACCATGGACTCCCCCAGCATGCTCAATTGCTGTCCTGAGAAGCTCAACATCATCAAAGTGTTGGGTGATGCTTAGCCATATCTTCAATTTGAAATGCCCTTGGATGGTTGACTCATTGAAGATCTTCTGGGCGAGGGTGGTCTTCCCCATACCACCTGTGCCCACAATGGCCACCACTTTGATGTCGTGGTGTCCATTGATGGTTAGCAATTGAGCAAGCTCCCTTGTCTCCCTCTCAATCTTCTCACCAACAATGGCTGATTCAACAAACTCTGACGTCACCTTCCTGCTAGTGGATATCCTCTGCTCCGGGTGGATGCCTAGATTGATGAAGTTGAACTTTTGAGCCTCTTTGTATATGTTGTCCAGCCTCTTGTTGAGATCCTTGATGCGGCTTCCTATCTTGTGTGCAAATAGGGATTCCGTAGAAGAGAAGCAATGGCTGCAAGCAACTCGAAGCCTTCTCCTCCATGCTACCACATTTAGATTCCTTGTGCTTATCAGCTTCAAGTTGACATAGGTCAAGGATGTCAGTGGCATCATACATAGCATCCTTGAGTTTCCTCACCCATCTGTTGACAATCTCTTGTGATGCGCCTTCTCTCAGCATCAGCGAGGAAGCATTTGAGGCTTTCCATGTTATCCTCGAGCTTCTTGATCTCCCCGGACACGCCCAACAACATGTCCACCTCTTCAGTAGCCATGTCCGCTATCAGCTTCGTCACGTAGGGTGCCATAGCATCTAGGATGGCGGCCATGGCTCCAGAGGACGTCTACGTAAACAAGTAATTCGGCACAAATTAGTCTCATCGGAATAGCTGTAGGCTCATTTAATTAGCCTTTTGTTCCATTACATGTAATGGACAGCCAAAGTAATTAAGGTAGCTAACTCATATCCAAACTAGATGCAAGGCTTACTTACGTCGGAGAATATGTAATTAATGATTAACATGTTTCTCGATCTAAAATGTTAACCAATTTGGATTCTGCAAGGTGTCATCCCATGGCATGGAGTGTATATAAATGTTAACGCTGGAATTAAAACGTGCGTGCAGATTGGCTAGCTAGCGAAAACAAACATATATAGACATGCAATTCAAACAGTAAAGGAGAAACGATACAAGCAAGAGGCATTATTGAAGAATAAAATGAAATTAAAAAGAAGTAGATTTCTGTAGCAACGGAAGAGGATGGAGCAGTCACCTCAATTTGCCCTCGCGCTGGGCTGCCTCTGCCTCTTGTGGATGTGATTGTCGGTGACACAACTGGAGGCAAGCTGAGAAGTGCGTATGGAGTAGGAGTATAGCCCTTATGTATAGCTTGCTGTAGGGGAGGTGCACCTGATAAAAAAACAAAGGCAAAAATAAAGGAGACGGTAAGATACAATGCTTGGATCGAGTGACAAAGGAAACTTGGCACGGCTCTGTTTTCTTAAAGTGTCTCAGATCTGAAATATGTGATCTGCATGGTCTCATCCATATCCATGTCATGCATGAAGTGTATATAAACGTTGACCCGGGAATATGTGCATGCAGATTGGGTAGCTAGCGAATGAAAACGAACATATCGACTTCTTGCAAGCCCTTCAAACATTAAAGAGGAAACGATGCTAGCAAGAGACATTGGAAAATAAATGAAATTAACAGAAGTAGATTCTGTAGCAATGGGAGAGGATGGAGTAGTCACCTCAATTTGCAGGCGCACGGGGCTTGTGCTGCTACCACCTCGGCTGCTCTTGGCTTCCTGAGGATGTGATTGTCGGTGACACGACAGAGGCAAGGTGACAAGTGCGTGGTCTGGCCTCCTAAGTATAGCTAGCATTACCAATGGGAGGAAAGGGCAAAAGGAAAGGAGACGATAAGATACAATGCTTGCTACACATTCTAAGGATCGAGTGACCAAGTAAACTTGGCATGGAATCAGATATTCTTTGCTTCTGGAATGAGCAGTCCATTTCCTACTACGTACTCCATGCGTGGCTTTTGGAATTCATTATGGGTTGTATTCATCCCATGCCCGGACGGTGGATCGAATTCCAGATTGAATGCTAGTATAGGAAGGAATTAGGCGTCATACTCATACACGACAAGATAATAAGTTATGCTCTGCAAAGCAAGATGGCAGCTACTGGCTGCATAGATATATGCATACATACATAGATCCATCTGGATTGGATTGGCATGGCATGTTGCCTTGGATTGGTCCTGCTTGTACAGAAGGAATATAATGCTTTGCTTTCACTGGAGTAGAAAATAAAAATAAAAATAAAAATAAATGAAAAAGTGAAGAAGAAACGCTTTGCTTGATGGAGCCCAAAGGTTGAGATTCGTTCGCTTCTGTTGGATGCATATTAAAACCGACAATAGGGTTATGTGTGCGCCAAAACGCTTTGGATTCATTAGTACAGCATAAACTGATGGGTCGGCAAAGCAATTCTTGTCCTCGAATGCTGGGCACTACCTCGAATCCTTACACGCAAAGCAATCTCTTCTCCGTCTCGATCTTCTTCAGTGCTCCAGTGTTTGCTCCTCGTATTCATGCACCATACACGCTGTTTCATGGACGAGGAGGATGCAGCCTTGCTGATCTGGTGGAAGCAGAATATGGCCTGCGAGTTTAACAAAGATACTGTTTCTTTGGGAGACATGATGGAATGACCCGTCTCGTGTTTATTTGGGGGAACAAGATTATTCCTGCTTAATTTATGTTTGGTCTGGTGATAAAAGAAAGTGGGACGAGCCACATGCAGGTGAAAGACACTGAAATATGGGAAAATGAAATCGGGCTTGTGTGCCTCCGGAGGAGGTAGGGGGAATACGTGTGTCCATGTGCAAAGGCCCACACATCAATGTGACGATTTCTGGGCGTCTTTTGCGTAAGGGTCCGGTGCCGGGCCTGGCCCGGCCCAATACCACATCTCGAGCGTTCCCGTCGTTTCGTATCGATTCGATTCCCAATCTACCAGCGGGTGGCCGGCGGCGGCGGCTCGGCTCTGGTGGTGCGTGCGCCGCCAGACTCAAATTGTCCTTTCGATTGACCATTATAAAATTTGGTTCCTAGCGAACGAGAACTGTGGATAATTCATTTACCTCTGTCAGATTCTGTAAAACACTTTATATAGCTTTCAGTCATCTCGCTTGAGAAAAAACAAGTTCGATTTACCAGAAAACAGTATAAACAAATTCTATAATTCCTGTGAAATCAATTTCGATTTACCAGAAAAAGTATAAATCAAAATCGGGCTCCCAGAAGGCGAATTTAACAGAAGTTGTTTCCTGGTTGGATGATTTCTGAATTTCTTCCACAATAGGTTATTTTTCTTAAAAGAAAATCCACTCGTTGTGTCCCAGCACTCGGTGCTTTGCTAAATGCTACAAGCATCGACTACCTCCTCCATTTGTAGGCACTTGTCTGGTGCCATCTATTCTATGTTGTCCAAGCTGGCCAGCTCTACCAGAAGCTTGTAGCACAACCAAACCAAGCGAAGCAGCTGCGCCTTGTCACAAATTTTGGCCTTTGCTGCCAAACAAGCTGGAACAATTGTGCAGAGAAGCCCAAGCTCTTACCTAACAAGCTGGAACAATTGTGCAGAGAAGCCCAAGCTCTTGCAGACTGCACCACTCCCCATTCATCTGTGCTAGAAACAGGGAGTTTTCTTGAATTTGTTAGCCCACCAAACCCGGGCATAGGTACAATGAACTTTGTTAGTAGAACGATTGATAATGCTTCTTCTTTAATTTGGCCAGAAGAGCGAAAAACATCATGCACCCAGCAAACTGATCGACCGCCATACAATTACTTACATCACATATCGTTAATGTCACATATAAGACTAACCTGCTTAATGTCACCTGGCATTATTTATGGCGTCAGATTCCCTTTGATTCAATTGCTAATCTAAATTGTGCTACGTCTAGTTAAATACAACAATTTGTCTGTAAAAACAAGAAGTGCTCGACAAACTGGTTGGCACATTTTTTGTTAGAACATAGGCAACAAAAATCGAATCAATCAATGCAGTGGCACACGTGACGTGACAAAGAAAGCTGAATGTAGCAGTTGTGGCGTAGAGCCAAATAACGTCCTATCAGATGATGAGATAAGGGTCACATGCATACAGCAAGTAATGGCTCTTTGGCAGTCTGGTTACTGATCGGCCACCCTATTCTACATTTACAGAATTAATACATTGTTAGCCTGATCTATACGTACTTTCCACTCCTGGTGTTTCATGCAATGTGGCACCATGTGCTTTTATATTGAAGTTAAAGAATGGACCAAAGCAATTTGTAGGCACGTCGTGTGTAATGATGAGTTCACCTCCGCCTCTAGGACGGCGTGCAATTCAAGCAAGGCAGAGACAATGTTCTGCCAGGCCTAAAGCCCCGGTCCTGGAACGCATGAAGAAATTTCAGGGCAGACGGGTGGCCAAATGACTCATCAGCTAATAATAAATTATTAATTCCGTGCTTCCTAGTGTTTGCCAAGAATAATTCACCCTCCTTTTGTCAGCCTTGCTAGTGTCCAAGGCCTCTGATGATTGATGATTCTAGGAAACAGAAGTGAATGAAGCATTTAAACATGGGATCAAAAGGTGACAGAACGAACTGGACAATGTTCACATCACCCAAGTTAGAGTGAACATATTACAAGTGCCACCTCTAAACCCTGACACAATAAGAAGAATTACACCCTTGCACACTGACTCCGGACTTAACCGACTCAAAAGCCACGTACGAGACAACCTGGCACACAAGTGTCAGCTTAGTAGGTACTGCTATATGTAGAATTTTCCAAAGAAAATAAATAAATAAATAGTAGTATGACACAACAATTAATTAAGGATTGCATTTGACAGTACTGCAGATGCCAATACCTGCAGTACAAAGTAATCCCCTGTTGTTGCTGCTGCAGCACCACCAACTGGCCACCTTGCTTAAGCTTCACCATGTCCATCTCAGCCTGGTATTCATCATTAGCTGAGGAACAGCTGTCAGAGCTTGGCCACAATAATATGTCACGCAGCTTCTGATGGCAGGCCTCCAACTTAAGAATCCTTAGCTGTAGACCTCTTAGGTATTCCAGTAATGTCTCCATGTCTGGGTCATTCAACTCCACGTACGATGTCGAGTCTTGGGCCGGCTTCCAGCACCTTGAGTGCTGGGCAGGACACGATGTTGATGTGCTGCATCCTGGGGAAGCCGCGGATGATCTCGAGACATGGGCAGCCTAGCACTCCGAGCAGCACCACCGAAGGGAAGTTCTCTATTGTAGTTATCCTTGCAACATAAAGCAGGAACAGGTCCCTCAAAGCAACCCTCCTGCTGCTGGCGAGACCCGCAGGCAGGTGGAGCAGCTTGCATTCGACTATGGACAGCCTCTGGAGAGAGGGCGTGGTGATGATATCCTGGCCTTCGGCTTCTTCCTCCCGCTCCCATTCCTCCCATTCGGGCAGCACCTTGAACCTTAGGAATTGCAGACTAGGGAAAGACGGGGTTCTTACCAAGCTGCCGCTTGTTGCTGTCTCTCTCTGGAATTCAGGCCTAGCTCTTGCAGACTGCACCACTCCCCATCCATCTGTGCTGGGAAAAAACCGAGTGTCCTTAGATTTGTGAGCCCACCAAACCCCTTAGGCACATCAAATCTTGTGTCCATCCCAATGACTAGACACCTGAGACGCTCTAGCTTAAGAATGCTGCTAGGAATGCGACCATCAAAGCTGGGACAACCGACAAGACTAATTTGTTCAAGAAACTTCATGTTATCTATGTCGCCGGCAGCCTAGATATATCGGTGTGAGCCAAACAAAGTAATCTTAGGTGCTTCGGCTTGCCTAGGGACTCTAAGAACCTTTCCGACTCGCACCATATACCCACAATGCATGTAGGCTAGGGAATCTACTCAAGGAAAAATCATTAGAGCTAGGCTCAAAACACATCCTACCACAATAATCAAACTTCTTAACAACTTTTGGTTTTCGGTATACTTTGCTCCATTTGGGAAATACCACCGACTCGACTCCAATTCGGGTGACATCACGAAAGATGGTGTAATTTTGGTGATGAAAGAAGGGAACTTAATTGATCAGCCCCAACTACTGATAAAATGCTTCTTCTTTGGCCATGTATCGACCAAAAGAGCGAACAACATCATGCATCGTGCAAATTGATCCATCTCTAGCCATGAATTCATTAGGTTCTATAATATTCCTTCGATCAAATCCCTGTAATAATGCATCCCTATGTCTTCCACTTCATTCTCTTGCCCGCCTACGTCGGTACCTAGTGGTACTTTAAGAAACCCTTGGCTCATCCACATCCCGATAGAAATCGGTTGTTGAATACCAAATTCTTTGGGATAAAGTGTCAAATATAAAAAACATTGCTGCAGCTGGGGAGGCAAGTCCTCACTACTGGAATCCGGCGGTTTTCCGACAGCTTTAAGCTGTCGGCGAACCCCTATATCCAGTCGGCAAAGGGTTTGCCGACAGCATTTGGCCTCGGCTGTCGGCAAACCCCTGTCGGCAAAAATCCTGTCGGCAAAACCGACTTTGCCGACAGGAATACGGGCTCAGTCGGTGTCCTTTCGCCGACAGCCACGTGGTCCGTCGGCGAAGGAACAGCGCCGTCAAGTCGGCCGCTGTTCGCGCTTCGCCGACGACCACGCAGTCATCGGCAAAGTCGGCACGGTTGCCGACGGCCATGACCACAAGGCTGTCGGCAAAGAGGCCGGTTTGCCGACAGCCAGATCCAGAAGGCTGTCGGCAAAGAGGTAAGTTTGCCGATAGCCATGGCCACAAGGCTGTCGGCAAAGAGGGGAGTTTGCCGACAGCCATGGCCACAAGGCTGTCGGCAAAGCCCCTGCCAAGGCTGTCGGCAAACTCCAGCTGTCGGCAAACTAGCCCATCTTTGCCGACAGCTATGGCCAATGCTGTCGGCAAAGCTGGGATTTTTTTTTGCTGTTTCATTGCATTCGAACCACATTTATAGCATATATATACCACAAATCTGGGCTAGATAAAAAACACTTTTACCCAACCAAGACAATAAATGTTATATTACAATGTATCAATACATATATCATCACTAAAAATTTATATATCTAACAACATATTCCAATATAAATCATACATGAATCATATATCTGAGCAGTCTTCCATACCAACTGCTATAGCATACAATTAAACAATATAAATACAGTGCCGAAGTAAGCAACATATGCAATATTTTTCTTTGACAGAGTCCACAACCTACTTCATTTCCATAGGCTAACTGCCAACTAATTCACGATTAGTATTGGGCTCGTGAGCTGAGGGCAGCTATTTATTGCCTAATCGGCTGGCTACCCAGTATCCTCGACTTGTAAGTATATCTAGTAGAATAGATGGAGTAGAATACAAAGATCAAGAGTTGGCACTTACTTGGTTTGAGCTCAACATGTAATTGTTCTTTGTGAGTTTCTTTGGCAAAAAATGGGAACCGGGAGTCTGCAGCATAATGAAAACTTGGCTCATTTGAACACTACATCTCATTTGAACTTCCGCAGAAGAATACAAAGTTGAAAGGTGTGAAAACTTGGCTCAGATTTGCCCCATTGTCATCATGTCGCTACTAACCTGGTTGCTTATACAAGCCATCCTAGCCTAGTAGCATAAAAGTAGGGGGGCAATTTGATCATCATCGCCGCTGCCTCAGCTTAAAAGTAGGGTTCCATCATTGCATATATGCCACTGCCTCAGTTTAGAAGTTTCTAGTTGTTCATCATTGCAAATGCCATAAAAATTGCCTCAAACAGTAGTAGACAGTAGTATAGAGAAGTAGTGGAGGAGAGGAGTAGAGGACAGTAGGTGTAATAGTCAAAAATAATAGCTCAATTCAAAACAAAAGAAGTGGCATAGTAGTAGACAGTAGTAGGCAGTAGTAGGTATAGTACTAGCAGACATTCAATTAAAAAGATGGACATTCAGTTAAGTGGACAAAGTTAAGCATAGTTGACATTCAGCTAACAAGATAGGGGCAACATGTACCAAACATCAGTTTGTACTGCTAAGTGCATAGGATAGTTAAGCATCAGTTCACAAAATGCCTTGTGCCTCGACAAGTAGCATCAGGTTTAATAGGTTCAGTTTAACAATGGACAGTCAAGTTTAACAGGTTCAGTTTAACAGTGAACAGTGGACAGTATGGTTCCAATTGGCATCATGGACAGTAGAGAAGAGTAGGAGTAGTAATCAAAATTCAAAATGATAGGATCAGAATTCAAAATCCAGTACAACATGTTCAGTTTAATAGGTTCAGTTAAACAGTGGACAGTACAGTTCCAAAATGCCTCACTATTATAGGTGCAGGCCTCAAAATGGTTCAAAATGCCTCACAACACCACAATTCAAAAATCAGAGGTGCAGGCCTCAAAAAAGTAGAGAGTAATAAAGTAGGGACAGTAGGACAGTTGCTCAAAATGCCTCACAACACCACTGAAAAAATGTTCAGTAGTAACATATTCAGTTAGCTGTAAGGGCAGTAGGACAGTTAATCAAATTCATCTCAAGTTCATTACTAAAATCATCAGAAATTCATCTTAATCACATCATAGGCAGTGGCATATATGCTCAGATCATCTATATCGCATCATCGGCAGCCTAGTACATTCATCGAAAATTGGACAGTTCTTGAAATCTTCCACCGCCTTACAAGCAAACAAAGTACCCGATAGTGGATAAAGTGAAGCATACCTGAATGGCTTCACTTATATCGAGAAACAACCTTCTTATACTAGTGGAAATCTCGAGGAAATGGAATACACAAGAGATAACAGCATGTCCAGATGGCTTCACTTATATGTTAAGCTTCTTATTCACGTTGGCCCATTCCATATCGCCCAAGATGAATAAAGGCTAAAATGCTGCATAGTACAAGTTAAAGTCTCATGTCCAAAATATAGTTATTTGGGGCATATGTGCACAACCTGGACTCACAAGTCTGCCGGTTTAGTGTTGCATTAAAATCAACATGTGAACCATGCCTTCATATCCAATAGACTATAGGCATCAATCAAATGGTCATTCCAATGACGGTTGTCCTATCCAAAGTCAATAAATCAATAAATAAAATAATGTTCTTTTCCATGTGGTTATTAGGTGATCTTCATACGAACCTATGGCCTGCCAAATTATAAAATGAACTAAACAAAATTAGTTCCATCATGCCAAATGTCATGCCATGGCCGCTAATGCTAATTTATTAGCTACGGCATCATAATCAACAAATATATACACGCCTCATGTAGGCCTCGCTGGCTGGCTATCATGCAATCCAGCTAACTTAAATCTTGCACTTTAATTAGACTGCACTCATATACAGTCATGTACGTCTAGCTATAGCAAGTTAAATTGAGTCAAAGTCCAATCGATATTGTCATATACGCTAATCCATAGCCAAATGCTATCTCATATATATGATAAAATAAATGAATCGCATATGTCGCGGCCAGGCCCGGCTAGCATCATAATATCCAGAATCTTGGCAAGATAAACACGTACCTTGCCTTCATCTAAGTAAAACCTTGCACCATATATAATGCTGAGTGCTCTCCCCTATGTATTAAAATATAACAGATCCATGATCTTCTATGATCCAAGTCAACCATGTTAAATCATAAACAAATTCCATGTATACGTGTCGCACCACATATAGTGCGTCGATCAAACACATACACCTTGGTCTTCCCAAAAGACCCAAGCAAGCCAGTTATATGTCGCTCATATCCAAGGAGTGTGCATTAGCTTACCTGAAACGAACTTATGTCATGGCCATATCGAGGAACTGCTCGGAGCCTCGGAATGTGCCCCCAGCTCCTGTGAAACCGGCGCGGCCCAGGCGGAATCGACTGCGGGCGCGGGGGGCCAGTAAACAGCGGCGGCGCAGGAGAGGAGAGGAACCCCAACCCCCTCCTCCCGCTCCGCCGCGAGAGCCGCCGTACTGGGAGCAGGAGCAGGCGCGCGTACCTAGTCCACGGCGGCGCGGCGGCGAGCTCGCCCTCCTGCTGCGGGCGGGTGCGGTGCGGGGCCCGTCGGTGGAGGTAGGTAGGTAGCGTCGAGGAGCGCCCCGAGTGCGGTGGCCGGGAACGGGACAGGACGGGAGCGGCGGGTGGAGGTGGCGCGGCGGCAGCCGGCGGGAGGGAGAAGAACACGAGGAGAGGAAGAGGGGGCCGGGGGAGTTTCCTTGTTGGATCTCCGGCTCCCTTCTCCCACAGGAGCGGCGCGGCGGAGGGGCGCTGGCGGAAGGGAAGGGCGGGGTGCGAGCGGCGGCGGCGGGTCGCGGGTCGGGTGGACGAAGGGGCTCCGCGGCGAGGAGGATGAGGAGCGAGGTCGCGGACGGAGCTCGGCGACGAGGATGACGAACGGCGGCGGCGACTAGGGTTCCGTCCCACGGCGGCGCTCACGAGCTACGGTTTGCCGGCCCGCGAGCTAGGGTTCCCTAGCGGCCGAGGAGGAGGAAGGGGATGGGAGCAGTGGAGGACGAGGCCGGCGGCGGAAATGGCGGAGGAGAGGTCGCGCGCGGCGGAGGGGCGCTGGCGGAGCGGCGGCGGCGGCGGCGGGTCGCGGGTCGCGGTGGGGTGGGCATGTGGAATGGGGATGGGGAATGGGAATGGGGTAGGGTTAGTTCATGGGCCGGGCTTTTTTTTTTTAATTTTGGGCCTCTTTGCCGACAAAAATGCCCGGCCGGGCGGCTGTCGGCAAAGAATTTTTTTTTTTTTTTTTTTCTAAAAATGGTTTCGCCGACAACCCACAATAAAAACACGTCGGCGAACTTTCTTTGCCGTTTGCATCCAAGTGCGATCGGCAAAGAAAGTTTTAAATTTTTGTTTTTTATCCATTTTTTTACGGGTCCTTCCTACCATAATTACATCTCAATTTCAAAACTTGGGGAGGCTTTGATTTATTTAGCTATATTTCATTAATTTTTTCCTCACTTGAATTTTCCCGCATTATTCAAGTTTGAGCTATGAGTGCATGAAATAATAAAACTTTGGCCTTTGAAAAATGATATTCATGGTGGGGAGTGTGTTTTAAGGCCGTGTACCAAATCTCACCCAAAAGTTCCAAGTCCTTGTCCACGTAACAAGACGCTCCAGGATTGGTAAAAGTGTTTTTTAATTATATAAAATCCAAACGAAGTCGAAAAATCACGAAACTTGACGGGGTGTCGTGTTATCGCATGTGGAGGCCATGAAAAAAATTTGAAAAAGTTTGGAGCAAGTTGCGACGTCACATGCTCAAAAGCTACACAACTCCACATGTGATAACAAGTGAGATGTGTGGAGATGTCTGGGTTTTGAGCATGTTACGCCGCAACTTGCTCCAAACCTTTTCAAATTTTTTTCATAGCCTTCACATGCGATAACACGACACCCCATCAAGTTTCGTGATTTTTCAACTTCGTTTGGATTTTATATAATTAAAAAACACTTTTACCAATCCTCGATGGTCGTGTTACGTGGACAAGGACTTAAAACTTTTGGGTGAGCTTTGGTACACAGCCTTAAAACACACTCCCCACCATGAATATCATGTTTCGAAGGCCAAAGTTTCGTTATTTCATGTACCTGCAGTTCAAATTTGAAAAATATGGGAAAATTCAAGTGAAGGAAAAAAATTAACGAAATATAGCTAAATATTTCCAAAAAGGCCCAAATTCAAACATGTGATTGTAAACAATGTATCTAGGCAACAAAAAAATTTTCAAGTCAAAATTCAAAAAAAAATGTTTGCCGATAGCATAGAGTTGCTGTCGGCAAAGAGCATAGTTTGCCGACAATTAATGACCGTCGGCAAACCCCGGATTTTGCCGACGACATATAATGGCTGTCGGCAAACTAATTTTCGCCGGCGAAGCCACGGAGGCTGTCGGCAAACTTTGCCGACAGCCCTAACGGCGTGGTCGGCGAAGCAAACGGCGACGGTGCCGTTTGGTCGAGCCGCCCGCCGATAGCCGAGGTTTGCCGACACTGGCTGTCGGGAAAAACCATCTTCGCCGACGACCTTGGTTCGCCGAAACCGACCCATGGATCTGGGGGCATCGGCGAAGTAAACTTTCCCGGCAGCGGGCTGTGGCTGTCGGGAAACAGCCGGTTCGCCGACAGCCCAGATCCCGGCTGTCGGCAAAGCGCTGGGCTGTCGGCGAACAGCCGGATTCCTGTAGTGCCTCATAGCTTAGCCGTAGTGCAGTGTTTTATCCATTTTCCATGCTGGATCGTGCAAAACACCCCTCCACTCGTGCTCAGTTGCTGCCTTTGTTCTTAGCAGCCCTCCTATCGCTTTAATGGCAAGTGGTAGACCATCACAATTTCTAACAATTTTCATACCAATATGTTTTAGATGATCTAGAGCTCTCTCACTCCCGACATCCTGCCCGGTGCCAGAAATATAAGGCTTGTTAGTACTTGATATGGCTGGGTTTATATCTGTAGTGTTGCACATATGCATCATAATTATCATGGAAGCATATTTATAGTTTGCACATATGCAGCATATTTATGCATGGAAGCATGATTTAGACAACTCTTGCTATTGAGTCATACTCTATATATGGTATCATTTGATAGCATGTGTATCCTAGTTGTGCACAACACTGCAACTATTTGTATTGGTATTGGAGCTGAAATATCTTACTATTATTAATTAGAGGACCAAATGAAGCCTCCATGTTACTCGTAGATAGAAAAAAAAAAAAAGATAAATACAATAAATTTCCATATTAATCGAGAGACATGCAGTCATCAAATCAAAAGAATATAGCTGTCCATAACCAATAGATCAATTTTGCTTTCTACAAAATTACCCATCTTTGCCATTATACATGTTCTAAAGATAAAAATTCGATAACAACTTTTTTGTTACTGAGAGAAAATGGATAGTACCGACGTGCGGTTAGTTAATAAAGTATTAAAAGTTGTAGCGATGTTATGTTCGTTAATAATAAAATATAACGTGAGGCCACTTAGTTATTAATGTATTAATAAACTATATATCGATAATGCCCATTTTAGTTAATGTACTACTGACACTACTGGAAACAGGCGGTTTGCCGACAGCTTTAAGCTGTCGGCGAAGCCCCTAATCCTGTCGGCAAAGGGTTTGCCGACAGCATTTGGCCTCGGCTGTCGGCAAACCCCTGTCGGCAAAAATCCTGTCGGCAAACCCAACTTTGCCGACAGGAGTACGGGCTCAGTCGGCGTCCTTTCGCCAACAGCCACGTGGTCTGTCGGCAAAGGAACAGCGCCGTCAAGTCGGCTGCCGTTCGCTTCGCCGACAGCCACGGCTGTCGGCAAAGTCGACGGTTTGCCGACAGCCGTGACCACAAGGCTGTTGGCAAAGAGGCCGGTTTGCCGACAGCCGTGGCCACAAGGCTGTCGGCAAAGAGGTGAGTTTGCCGACAGCCGTGGTCAAAGCTGTCGGCAAAGCCCTTGCCAAGGCTGTCGGCAAACACCAACTGTCGGCAAAAATGGACAGCTTTGCCGACAGCTATGTTCAAGGCTGTCGGCAAAGCTGGGATTTTTTTTGATTTTTTTGTGTTTCATTGCATTCGAACCACATTTATAGCATATATATATATATATATATATATATATATATATATATATATATAACAATTATAACAACAATATAGCATATAAACCGCATTTGATCATCGGATTCGATCTCAACATGAATCCACACATCAACATCATCAAATCCATGATACATGTCCAAAATACACATAACGTCGCGAAACAAGTGCATACATGTCCAACATATATACATATGGATGTCCAACAAGTCCAACATAAAGGGCGAAAGGGTCTAACATGCATCCTAGTCGAGAAGATGGAGGCAAAGGTACCTAGCTCGTCACCGAGTACCCCCCACAGGTCCTCCTCCTACAAAAAGAGATAAAAAGATTAGTATCCACTCAAAATTTCAGCAGCACCTCCCCTGCGCGGGGAGGTTCCAAAACCTGCAAAAAACATGGCACGAAGGCCAACAACGACCACGGCACGAAGGCCGATAACCACCACGGCACGAAGGCCGATAAACACAGCGGTACGAAGGCCGACAACCATAGCGGCACGAAGGCCGAGAAGTAGTTAAGGGAGGCAAAGGTACCTAGCTCGTGGCGCCGTCCCCAGGGGTCCCATCGCCCCCACCTTGCTCCCACGGAGACCACCCTGGCTGTGGTGGTGCCTGAGTCCACCCTGACGGCGCGGCCTCTTGGTGCCATAGTCCTGGCAAAGGGCCCTGCTGCGTCTGCGCCCCCGGCCACGAGGAGTAGCCCTGCGACTGTGGAGGAGGCCCCCACATGTACGGCTGCGTGGGGTAGGTCGGGTAGGTCGGGTACCCTGGCCAGCTGTGCTGTGTAGGGCTGGCACCAGGAGTCGGGTCGAACCCGCTGACGGAGCCTGCACAAAGGACAAGTGAGGTAATTAGTAAAGTACCTGCAGGATGGCCGCAGAAGCTAAAGTTGACAGGGAAATATATATACTCACCGGACCGTGAACAGGAGCAGGCACTGGGACTGGTGGTGGAGCAAAGAGCGAGGGAGGAAGCTCCTGCGTGCCCGGGTGCTGGGACCGGAGGAAGCTGACCAGGTCCGCCATCTGACGCTGGTGGTGCTGCGAAGGTGGATCGTGTTTGAATGACGAATGGAACCACACTTACCTCCATCTACGTGTACATCTGGGCGGTGCTCGGCCGTCGGGGCACTATGGGGATGCCGGAGGAGCTACTGGAGCTGTCTTTTCGAATCTCTGTTGACGATCGTTAAGTATCAATTTTATACCGTCAACGCAGCAAGAGAAAGGACTAATATGAGTTCACTTGTTAGATATAGGGGTTACACTGACAGAATTCCACGAGTTTTGGTGATTGTCTATTTTTGCAGGGGGTTATCAGAAAGAGAACCAAAGGAGGCCCACATGTCATGATTACATAGAGATAAAGACCGAAAGGGTAAAATTGTATAATCTAGAAGACTCCGAAAGGCGACCCCCGAAGGCCGGGCCCCACGACGCCCGCTGGCCGTCGGCCGCCCAAGGGGAGTCGGCCGACTCCCCACCTCGGCCAATGGCGTTGAGTCTCGTGGATCCCGCCTCCACCGCCTTTGAGGATGAATAATTATCGTCCATTTAGGTCGGTTTGATCCGAGGGCCGTGGTTCATCCTAGGGGGCTATATATTCGAGCCCCCGGCCCCCGGGTAAAACCCTAATTCATTCTCTCTTCATTCATCGATCGAGAGGATTCGGAGAAGCCGAGCCACCATCTCGGTTAGAGCTCCATAGTTTAGTAGCATAGCTACATAGGAATAGATCTAGAGGGAATCAAGCCTAGCTTGGAGTCCGGATCTGTCGGAGTTCTTGGTAATTCCCCTCTACATTCTTGTAATATTCATCATTGTTCGTGATACTATGAGTAGTACTTTATTCTATTCTATTATATCGAGACTTGACTTTGCTCTATTTGATTATGTTCTCAATTATATTGTTCTTAGTTTACTTTCATTATATGTTTAGCATAGTTGGACTAGAATTATGTTTATGCATAGGATCGTATAGCGCTTGCTCATTAGATCGATGGGTGAGTGGTAAATATTGTGTAGGCGTGGTGCCTAGACCGTATTTATCTGCGATTGCACCCTATATTCCGGATCGTGAGGTAAATCGCGGGAGTGACGATCTGTTGAGTCCTTTGCGGCCCTTCTCCCGAGTATAGGTCTAGCGAACAAACCTATTACATTGAAGTCATTGCTATGTCTCTTGTCTTCTCTGGTAATATCACTATGCATAGATGTAACCTTTTCCCGCCATGATTGCTAGATGTTCTTGCACTAATCATTGTATGCTTTGACTTTGTAGTTAGAATAACATAGGATTATACCCTAGATCGTCCTAGTCCATGCTAGTGTTGTAAGCTTAGAGTGCTAAGTTGAGATGGCTTATTACCATTATTTTATGTGGCTAAATGCTCTCATTTATCTTATGTCATTTATCATTCATTCCTATATTTTATGTGACACTTACCCCGTATGAGATGATCGATACGACAAGGTTAAGCTCTCCATTATCGCATGTGCATTGCTCATCACTCATTATCCAGTGCATTCCCTTCCCGGTGGTAAAATTATAAATAACGATACCTGGATTACTCCCGGTTAAAATGCTACGATGATATATTACGTGCGCTTGCGGAACCCTCTTTATTTCAGTTGCACTTAATAGACATCAACAAGCATTTTTGGCGCCGTTGCGGGGAAGGTTGAAAGCCAATGGATAATGAGCAGCATTGCACTACATAATGAGATTGAGCACTTCACCATTCTCTACTCATACAGCCTTACCCTTGTCTTTCGTCTATTTTATATCTTATGCGGGGTAATGTATGAAAAAGACAACTCTTCCCGATAATTATATTGACGATCCGAAGCTTTATTCGGGAAGGCCGGAAGCGGGTTGAAGAAGACCAATCAATCATCATCATCAACTCAACTTAGAAGTTTGTCGGAACGAAAGTCGACCTTTCGTTCGAGACTTGACACCAGCGTTTGAAGCCATGGCAAACAAGTCACTCCGCGAGTTCTCGGCTCCACTACGGACAACATTCGTCTTGGACCAGGCTGCGGACATCGAAGGAGCTTTTGAGCTCAAGCTGCGATCAACATGGTGCAAGCAAGCCGGTTACGGGAAGGCCCATGAAGATGCTAGTGCTCATCTCCAACACTTCTGGAGATTTGTAGCACATTCACTATCAAGGATGTCCCCGAGAGATGCTATACTACTTCGCCTCTTCCCATTCTCACTCTTGGGGAGAGTGAAGCGGTGGTTCTATGCTAATAAGGAGAAGAATACTACGTGGGCATTATGTTCCACTAATTTCTTGGTGAAATTCTTCCCCATGGGCAAGACAAATGCTCTTTGCGGGAAGATATCAAGCTTTCGGCAACATCATGATGAGGCTTGTCCCGAAGCTTGGGAGCGCTTTCAAGATTACATCCTCGAGTGTCCTCATCATGGCATGGAGAATTGGCTGCTTATGCGGACATTCTACCATGGGCTCGGCAACGACACACGTGAGACGATGGATGCTTTTGCTGGCTGGAGGTGCATTCTTATCACTCACTATTCCTCGGGCCACACTGCTCTTGTGGAGAAGATGGCATCCAACCAAGGTTGGAGTGAAGAAAGAACGCGAGACCCGCAAGAGAGGTGGAGGAATGCACCGGGCGAAGGAGGTAGACATGCTTTGTCGCCAAAATGGATCTGCTAATGAAGAGGCTCGATGAGAGAGCCACGAGAGAAGAAAGAAGTCATGCATATACATGATGCTCGCATGACATGTGAAGAGTGTGGAGAGACTGGGCACACAGGTGCTAACCGCCCGAGCTGAAGGAGGACGTGAACTACCTCAACAACAACAACAATAATAATTACTATCGTCCTCGACGGGAATCAAGGTTGGAATCAACGAGAGGCCTAACTACTTAGGCAATTATTCGGGCAACTATCAAGGTAACAACTCCTCCTACAATAATTACAACCGGCCGCCTTTAAGAGAGTTAGTCTTGAATCAAGGCAAGATGATGGACAACTTGTCCAAGAAGGCGACATCAAATGACAAGGTCCTAGAGACACTCGATAACAGAAATGGATGGCTTTTCTAATGCCATCAAGAGTCGCTCGCTTCAACAAGATACTTGAGTCGCGGTACAACGACTTGTTAACCTTGCTCCCTCCACTGGCCAAGGTAAACTGGCAGGACAACCCGAAGAGCTCGAGACTGCAAATCTTGTTGATATATTCAATGTAGAAGACAGCCGGAATGATCCATCGAAGGGGTCATGGATTGATTCAACTCTGCCAATCAAGAAGGGCGATCCAGGGAGACCAGTCATTCCGATCTCCATTGGAAGTACTAACTTTAATGAGGCAATCTGTGACTTCGGTGCAAGCATCAACATCATGCCAAGAGTGATATATGAGAAGCTATTCAGATGCCCCTTAACATACACAACTATGTGCTTACGGCTTGCGAGATCGGTCACTCCGTGTCCCTTTGGGAGTACTAGAAGATATATGTGTACGAGTAGGCAACTCGTATGTTCCGGCAGACTTCGTGGTAGTGGATACGGCGGTGATGAAAGGTCCCTGTCATTAGGATGACCATTCTTGAACACTTCTTTGGAGCCATCATGTATGCCAACACCGCCAAGATCATCTTCAACATCAAGGGCAAGAGAGAAACCTTCTTCTTCAAGAACGCAGTCTGCAGTTCCCGGCACACCCTCATCAACGAACGGTGAGAAGAAGAAGAATCCGGCTAAGAAGAGCAAGAACAAAGATAAGAAGACCAAGAAGACGGAGACAAGTGAGGATGGTCACCGCAGGTCCACGAGGAGCATGACCACTTACTCAAGTCCCCACGTCGATCAAGAAGGATGACCCGTGTGTCCCAACCATTCAATGCTCCATCAACAGAAGCTCTTTCAATAAAGTTGTCTGTGACACCGGATCGGGTGTCAACATTATGGCCAAGGTAACTTATGAGTATCTATATGGCACTATGCCTTTGGAGCCCACCTATGCACAGCTGCAGATGGCAGATCAGACATTCCGCTTCATCGAAGGAGAAGTGAAGGATGTCCTCATCCAGATAGATGACCATTATGTCCCCACGAGACTTTCTAGTCATCGATATGGGAGATGACTACGACCCTCCAATCATCCTAGGAAGACCATTCCCGAACACCACCGAGCTATCATCTATATTGGGACGGGAGAGATTCACTTCCACTTTCCCACCGAGAAGGTACGCCGCTACTTCAACAATAATTATATAATCACCGAGGAGCCCAAGAAGAACAAACAAGGAGAAGGCAGCGTACCCGTCGCGAACAAGAAGAACATCACTACGAGATGAATGGGCTGACTATGAGGGAGAAGTGTCTAGATATGAAGATCGGTACCCGAAGAGAGGAACGTTGCAGAAGAAGAAGAGGTGCTACCAATAGAAGAAAAACAAGTGATCCAAGAAGCTTCCTCCTCAAGGTCACCCTCTCCAACAAAGAAGGTATGGAAGGTAAAAGAAAAATCAGAAACTATTCCTACACAAGAGGCGACGTCATCAGAGGCACCAGCCAATGCGCCCCTTGAAAAATGAGCGAACATGACAAGTCCTGTTCGGAGGACTTAAAACCACCGAACGCCGCGCCAAGAGGTAACTTGGTATTTATCAGCAATTACTTTTTAGCATTTCATTTTTACCTTAGCACATATATTTTCCTACTAGCATCTTAGTTGCATCTTTACTCTTTTATCTCGCATTAAAAAAAGAAAATAAAAATGTTTTGCATTTGCATCCGAAAATCATTAAGCCCCATGTGGATAATCATTCACCGTGGTGGCACAAAAATAGTTTCTCGGCATGTTTATTTTTTTCCTGTTTGCATTCATTAAATTATAAAAAGATAAAAATATTTCTTGTGATCTGTTAGAATGAGTTTTAAGTTAGGAAAGTTCTAGACAACTAAGGCCTAGAGGTTTTTTGTCACTAACGCTTAAGCGGTTCCACAAGCTTTGTTGTCTATTTGAGGTTCACAGAACATCAAGGATCATGAAGAGCCAACGAGGCGAAAGGACATCCGATCCCCTGTCGGAGTCTTTGCCCGCGACACTTGAACGCAGTCTCCAACGGCAACCATCTATGACACTCCTGGAGGACTAGAACGTCTTCATTGCACATCGGCAACATCAGCAGACTATGTCAACATCAAGCTTGGGGGAGGGCATCCCCCATGTACCAAGCCAAGTGTTTCCAACTTATCTGTTTATGCCTTGTTAAAGTATGCTTTGTTAAAACTACTAAAAAGATGCATAACCATAGAAACCCGAAAGATTTCCTTATTTATCTTTTGGAGAGCTCTTGCAATTTGTCTTTAAATAGTCCCAGAATAAACTCTACATGGAGATGATGAATAGTTGCTCTGCCGTAATTCCTTTCAAGTACCTAGTTTTCAACCTTGCACTCTCCCGAGTTTTGGACACAATTGTTTAGACTTGAGATTTGCTCGAACCCGAAACTTGTGGGTAGTGAACACTTGATCTAAGTCTAGGTGGTTGACGGGTATGATATGGGAAGGTTTTGAGCTGTTGTCCATCTTGTTCCTAGAGATACTAGAGTTCGGAGAATTTATCTTTGAAAATATTAAATTCCTGCATGATGAGTTCCTTTATGATGAGAGTTTAAATTCCTACCACGGCCATATATTCATGCTTACTAGATTAGGAAAACCCATCTTGTTTATATAGATCACACTTGTAGTTTGAGTGTAGTCTTTATAGGCATTGAGTGTGGTTATCTTGTGGACCCATAAGGAATTAGTCATGCGGTTAAAGTCAATACTATGTGCTCTCCATCCATTGATCTATGCTACTACTGTCCTCAGAAGCATGCCCCCATTTTATAACTACTACATTCATTTTTGTGCTACTTCTGTCCCTAGAAGTACCACCCACATATAGATCCATGTCCACCACATATTGTGCTGTCTCTACCCTGGAGATACGCACTTATGCTACTCCTACCTTGGGAGTATGCATCCATCCATCCATCCACATATACATACACCATTCATTTCACTTCATCCGAGAAGGTACTATTCCTATCCAGGAGTGAACATCTAGAATAATCATCGCCGTTCCATTTGCCTACATAAAAGCTCCAGTCATTATCATTTCAAGTTATACACTCCCCGTTGCTAAAGTTTCGTTTCCAGAGGATTGGTTGCTCTATAAAAAAAAAGAAAAAGAAAAAGAAAAAAAAGAGAAAAGAAGAAAGAAAGAAAAAGAAAGAGTAGCCAAGTCCTTCCATTCAAGAAGTTTCAAGGTTTCCAAATAAAGGGAGTCATGTTATCCTCGAAGGAGCAAGTGTAGAAGTTGATGTTCACCACGTGATCACCCCTCATAATCATTTCCTTATCGTCATCCTATCATCGTCTTATCATCCATTTCCTCATTCACATGCACATATGACTTTATTATTATTTTAGTTCCTATTGGATCTATGTCTTAACTATGCAATATATGCAAGTGAGTTTGAGTGTCTCCCCACCTATGAGCTCCACATAAGCCTATTAGAAAGTAGGGTGAGAGAGAGAAGGCACTTTCCACTATGCCTTAGTTCCACAAATACCACATATTTTGAGAGAAGAAAGAAGGCATACACTACTCATGCCTTGGAAAGGATCCAGAAATACCACAAATAAGAGATCTGAAAGGTTCATACAAGGAACTCTGAGTTTTATTTCAAAACTTTGTAAAAACCTCCGGGATAATAGTTGATCAAAGAGCGAGAAACATGGCGCTTGACTTGACCGTTCTATCTTTCAACTACTCAAGACCCAAGTGACGGTTACAAGCCCCATGGTGAAAGGTAATATGAGTAAGTTTTGAGTCAGAATAGTTCACTCTAATCCGGAGGAAAGTTCTTGTTTGAACGCATGTGTACTTGTGAAGAGTGAAAGCATTGTAGCAACTCCGAGATCCATCACGAGTCTATCTTTGCTCAGGGACGAGCAAAAGGTAAGCTTGGGGGAGTTTGTTGACGATCGTTAAGTATCAATTTTATACCGTCAACGCAGCAAGAGAAAGGACTAATGTGAGTTCACTTGTTAGATATAGGGGTTACACGACGAATTCCATGAGTTTTGGTGATTGTCTATTTACGCGGGGGTTATCGAAAGAGAACCAAAGGAGGCCCACATGTCATGATTACATAGAGATAAAGACCGAACGGGTAAAATTGTATAATCTAGAAGACTCCAGAACTCGACCCCTGAAGGCTGGGCCCCACCTGGCAGCCTGGCCAGTCGGCCGCCCAAGGGGGGGAGTCGGCCGACTCCCCACCTCAGCCAATGGCGTTGAGTCTCGCGGATCCTGCCTCCACCGCCTTTGAGGATGAATAATTATCGTCCATTTAGGTCGGTTTGATCCGAGGGCTGTGGTTCATCCTAGGGGGCTATATATTCAGAGCCCCTGGCCCCTGGGTAAAACCCTAATTCATTCTCTGTTCATTCATCGAGAGGATTCGGAAGCCGAGCCACCATCTCAATTAGAGCTCCATAGTTTAGTAGCATAGCTACATAGGAATAGATCTAGAGGGAATCAAGCCTAGCTTGGAGTCCGGATCTGTCGGAGTTCTTGGTAATTCCCCTCTACATTCTTGTAATATTCATCATTGTTCGTGATACTATGAGTAGTACTTTATTCTATTCTATTATATCGAGACTTGACTTTGCTCTATTTGATTATGTTCTCAATTATATTGTCCTTAGTTTACTTTGATTATATGTTTAGCATAGTTGGACTAGAATTATGTTTATGCATAGGATCGTATAGCGCTTGCTCATTAGATTGATGGGTGAGTGGTAAATATTGTGTAGGCGTGGTGCCTAGACCGTATTTATCTGCGATTGCACCCTATATTCGGATCGTGAGGTAGATCGCGGGAGTGACAAAGGTCTGTTGAGTCCTTTGTAGCCCTTCTCCCGAGCATAGGTCTAGCGAACAAACCTATTACATTGAAGTCATTGCTATGTCTCTTGTCTTCTCCGGTAATATCACTATGCATAGATGTAACCTTTTCCCGCCATGATTGCTAGATGTTCTTGCACTAATCATTGTATGCTTTGACTTTGTAGTTAGAATAACATAGGATTATACCCTAGATCGTCCTAGTCCATGCTAGTGTTATAAGCTTAGAGTGCTAAGTTGAGAAGGCTTATTACCATTATTTTATGTGGCTAAATGCTCTCATTTATCTTATGTCATTTATCATTCATTCCTATATTTTATGTGACACTTACCCCGTATGAGATGATCGATACGAGACAAGGTTAAGCTCTCCATTATCGCATGTGCATTGCTCATCACTCATTATCCAAAGTGCATTCCCTTCCCGGTGGTAAAATTATAAATAACGATACCTGGATTACTCCGGTTAAAATGCTACGATGATATATTCTGTGTGCTTGCGGAACCCTCTTTATTTCAGTTGCACTTAATAGACATCAACAATCTCCCTCAGCGTGGGAGTAGTGGTTGGGTCGATTGCGCTGTGGGCCATCCAGTAGGAGCCGTGCTGCTTCCCTCCTCCCAACCTCATCACGAGCTCTGGGTCTAGGGGCTCCGTGGCGGGGTTTGCCTCGTTCCCATGGCGCTGGCGAAACGCGGCGCTGTACTCGACGAGCTTGGGGTGGACGTTCGTGTTGGTGTACGCGTCCGGCCCGTCCTCCGGGTCGAACCTGTTGTCTGGGTCCGACGCTTTGCCCTTGTGAGAAAGGGCGTACCCCACCACCTCGTTGATCTGCTCCCCACCATGGGACTCCCTCTGCGACGAAAACACAAACATGGTTAGAGGTAAATAGATTGAGCACTACAGTAAATAGATCAAAAGGAGCATACCCATGGGTCCATGAACTGCGGAAGGGACCGGTTCCCTTGGTGGTGTGCTACCCCCGCAGCCTCGAGCCAGCGCTCCCGACGCTCGTTTTTCACCTCGTACGCCCTGTCCGATCTCCAGTAGCGCACAATCTCCTCCCAGCATTGCGGGTCCTTGTCGCACCACCCCGGTATCCACTAAGAAACATCAAGTATTTGACATGTCAGAAGATGAATTGAATGTTTCATGGAGGAAATAAGAACGAATGTTTTCTGCTTAATTACCCGCAAGTACTCCTCCTCGGTGAGGTCGGTCTCCCTCTCCAGCACGATCTCCTCCCTGACTCGCTTCTTATCGATCGCCTCGCCAAGCACGTTGCGGTAGTGGTTGATGACGCCTTTGGATGCGCGCCTCGTGGTACAAGTCCTTGAGACGTGAGTGGCGGGCGTTCTCCGGCCACGATCTCCGCCCGGCACCGCTTCCCATCCGCGCACTTGAAGTACCCCTGCACGCAGACATCATGTATCATTTCATTATTTGAAGAACGTCCAACGAATGTGTAGTATTGAGAAATGCGTTGTGATGAAAACACTCACCCAAAACTCCCTCTTGATCTTCGTCGCAAGTGGCTCGCGTGCAGGTGAACCAGCACGATCGCAGCCTTCGGGCTCGGGGACGGGGACAGTGTGCATGTGGAAGTGGTCCCACTGCATGGGCGGCTATCGAACACCTTCGATGGTGACCATGCCAGGGTAGTACTCCCTAATCAGCAGGGAGAGGATGCCATTGACATGGCGTGACCCTCTTGCCCCGTTGGGAGACACCCAGCTCCTGCATGAGTCATTAACAACAATTGTTAGTCTGCAGTTCGGTGTCCAACATGCCATATGAACAATGTGAACAAAGTAGTTTACTTACTTGTCGCCGACGGGTGAAATCACCTTGCGAAGGTGTGGGAGCGGCTTTTGGCTAAGGAGCGTCGAGGGCCCGCGCTCGAAGAGCTTCCTCGAACTTGAGGAAGTCCCCCCGTCGCCCCCGTCGTAGTGGCCCCCGTCGTCGTCGTCGCCGCCGCCGCCGCCCCCGCCGCGGCTTCCGCCGCCACCGCTGCCGCTGCCACCGCCGTCCCCGGTCGTCGTCGTTGTCTCGAACTCCGCCTCTGGACCGGAGACGCCGCTGCGGGCCGTCTCGAAGGAACCGACCGGCTCCTCCTCCCTATCGGCTGGCTCCTCCACGTCCGGCTCCTCGACGCCGTGACCGCCGAAGTGCGAGCGGCAGCTCCGTCTCGGCTGTTGCTTCCTGCCGCCTGGCATTCTGCCGAGTGCCTGCAATGACAAAGATTAAAACAATTAGCATAAATTGCAAGGTGATAATAAAAATTGTAAATGACAAACCCGGCACAAAGGCCATCAACACAGATATGGCACGATGGCCGACAAACCTAGAGCTTTACCTTCTCCTCCGGCGACACACGGGGACGAATGTCGACGGACGGCGTGGACGAACGGCAAAGAACAGCCTCCTCCTCCTCCTCTCTTCTCCTTCTTCTCCCTCCCTTCTCCTTCTTCTTCCTCCTCTTTCTCCCTTCTTCTTCTTCCTCCTTCCTCCTCCTCCCTTCTTCTTTTTCTTCTTCTTCCTCACTTCTTCTTCTTTCTCCTCTTTTTCCTCTCTTCTTCCTCTCCTCCTTCCTTCTCTGCAGGGATAACCGGCGGCCCCCGTTCTCTGCCGGCGGCCGAGGTGGCGCCGGCTGCCCTCCCTGGCGGCGGCGGCGGCGCCCTCGGCGGCGGGCGGAGGTGGCCCTCTAGCGCGGCGGTGGCCGAGGTGGCGGCGGGGGCGGAGGTGGCGGCGGGGCCGAGGTGGCGGGGCGGCGGCGCGGGCGCGGGGGCGGAGCGGAGGTGGCGGCGGGGCCGAGGTGGCGGGGCGCGCGGCGGCGGGGCCGCGGGGCCCGGCGGCGGCGGTGGTGGCGGGGGGCGAGGTGGCGGCGGCGGGGCGGCGCGGCGGCGCGGCGAGGGAGGCGGGCGGCGGCGCGGCGGCGGGGGTGCAACGGCGGCGGGTCGGGGTGGGGGGGTCGCGGTCGGTCGGGGCTAGGTTAGATGGGGATGGGCTTTTTATTTTTTTTTTTAGTTGGGCGGTTCGCCGGCAGCCCGCCGGCGGGCTGTCGGCAAAAAAATTCTTTTTTTTAAGCTTGGGCGCTTCGCCGGCTGACCCGCCGGGCGGCCGTCGGGAAAAATGTTTTTTTATTGGGCTGATTCGCGGCGGGTTTGTCGGCAAACAAAATTCTTTTTTTTTTAAAAAAAAATCCTCTTCGCCGACAGCCCGGGCTCCAAGGTCGTCGGCTTCTTTGCCGGACATCAAAGTCTTTGTCGGCAAAAAAGTTTCAAATTTTTGTTTTTTTATCAATTTTTTTCTAAGGGTCTGAGTAACACAATTACATCTCAAATTCAAAACTTGGGGATGTTTTGAGTTATTAAGCTATATTTCGTTAATTTTTTTCCTTCACTTGAATTTTCCCGCATTTTTCAAGTTTGAACTGCAGGTGCATGAAATAGTGAAACTTTGGCCTTCGAAACATGATATTCATGGTGGGGAGTGTGTTTTAAGGCCGTGTCCCAAAGCTCACCCAAAAGTTTCAAGTCCTTGTCCACGTAACACGACCATCCACGATTGGTAAAAGTGTTTTTTAATTATATAAAATCCAAACGAAGTTGAAAAATCATGAAACTTGACGGGGTGTCGTGTTATCGCATGTAGAGGCTATGAAAAAATTTTGAGAAAGTTTGGAGCAAGTTGCGACGTCACATGCTCAAAAGCCACACAACTCCACATGTGATAACAAGTGAGATGTGTGGAGATGTCTGGGTTTTGAGCATGTTACGCTGCAACTTGCTCCAAACTTTTTCAAATTTTTTTTCATAGCCTTCACATGCGATAACACGACACCCCGTCAAGTTTCGTGATTTTTCAACTTCGTTTGGATTTTATATAATTAAAAAACACTTTTACCAATCGTGGATGGTCGTGTTATGTGGACAAGGACTTGAAACTTTTGGGTGAGCTTTGGAACACGGCCTTAAAACACACTCCCCACCATGAATATCATGTTTCGAAGGCCAAAGTTTCACTATTTCATGCACCTGTAGTTCAAACTTGAAAAATGCGGGAAAATTCAAGTGAAGGAAAAAATTAACGAAATATAGCTAAATGTTTCAAAAAGGCCCAAATTCAAACATGTGATTGTAAACAATGTATCTAGGCAACAAAAAAATTTTCAAGTCAAAATTTGAAAAAAAAAAATTGTTTGCCGACATAGAGTGGTCGGCAAAAAGCATAGTTTGCCGACAAAAAGAAAAGGCATCGGCGAACCACGGACTTTGCCGACTTATAGAGGCTGTCGGCAAAAAAATTTTCACCGACAAATTGTGGAGGCTGTCGGCAAACTTTGCCGACTGACCCCTAACTAATGCGGGCGGTCGGCGAACAAAACGGGCGACGCGCCGTTTGGTCGAGCTTGGCCCCGCCGATGCCGAGGTTTGCCGATACCGTCAGTGTCGGGAAAACGATGTTCGCCCAAACGACCTTGTTTCGCCGAAGCCGGCTCGTTGGTGCAGGGCTGTCGGCGAAGCATGGTTTGCCGACAGCGGGCTGTGGCTGTCGGCAAACAGCTGGTTCGCCGACAACCCAGATCCCGGCTGTCGGCAAAGAGGACGGCTGTCGGCGAACAGCCGGATTCCCGTAGTGTGAGTGGATTAATGTTGTCAAATGAAATATACACATGAGTGTTTCCCTAAATCTATATCTATACTATAAAAGAGCGAAGAAATTGAAAATAGCTTTTCACCTAAATTTTATTTACCCACCTTGTATTATGACCCTAGGATTTGTTTTATTTTTAGATCTAACGGTGCATGATCAATATAACGGTGGACCCGTGTAAGCGTAAGATTATCTTACGCGTTCCTCGCCTTTGTACAACGACGGCGACGCCTCCTCGCAATAGTTTTTTCACCCATCCGTCGCATGCCCGCTCACGTACCCACCAATCGGTGCGCTTCTTCGCTGTGCACCGCCCATCGTTCCCGATCTATACTCCCCTCCTTCACTTTCCGTGAGTTCTCGGAGAATCGATCGCCTCTTTCAATCAGGACCCTAGGAAATCAGTGGCCGCGACGGCGTCAGTGGCGAGCTCCGGGCTGACAGTCGATCGACGCCGATGTTCGATGGCCGCTGCGGTAGCGGCGATATAGCGGCCGGTGGTGGATTTAAAGCGCCCTGCCACGCCCTCGGTATGTGATGACGACGACGTCGGCGGAGGCGGCGCCCTTGCGACCACACGCTCCAAGAAGGGGTCGCCGCGCGTCCTCAACCGCTGGCAAGCTCTACGAACCATCCCGGATGATCCAGTCCACGGATAGCCGCATAACCGCCACTACAGCCGTGCAATCGCCACGCTCGAGACGGAGACACGGACTACAACTACAGGGTTCAGGCGGCAGCACATGGTGTCTAGCGAGAAGACCGGTGGAGGACGAGCATGATGAGGAGGCGCTGCCCTTTGCCTGCTTCTTTTTGAGGTAGCCATTCGTTGATCCAGTGGTCACCAAATGCAACCATTACTTTTCTGAACATTGCCGTTTGAAGGTATGAATCAGTTTGGTTTGATTTTGTTTTATATGCAAGTTGAAGCTGATCGAAGCTCTGTTAGGATGCTCAGAACAAGCTAATAGGAATGGTAGCTTTTATGGTAATATTCCTTATAGCAAAATTAATTTCTTTATTGATTATCACATACGGGATGCTCGGAACAAGCTAAGAGGAACAACGGCTTTTATGGTAATATTTCTTATAGCAAAATTAATTTCTTCATTAATTATGACATACATGTTATGCCGACTACTCTGAACATTAGTTAATTGCAAAAAGATCTATGAGAAATCTTGTCATTATCATGGTTCATCTTTCTATCAATTTTGATTTGAGTTGCATCAATTTACCCCATATTGTGCCATGGTGCTAATTTCTGTATTTCAATGTGTAAGAGAATATAATTGGAGGAATATTTACTTAATATTGCATTGGGCCTCATAGGCTGATTATATGGAGTACATAGGACTAACATCTCACATGATTAGGCAATGTGGTACTATTCCTAATACTCTAACAGCCCCTGGGCTACCAGCCGAACAGGCTTGGTGCCGGCCCATAGCAGGCCCATTAGGCGCCTATTCTAACACACCCCCTCAGTCGAAACGTCAGCCACTCTGCACGTTTAGACTGGACCTGAACTCCGTGAACACTGAAGTAGGCAGCCCTTTGGTGAAGATGTCTGCATATTGCGAAGCGGTAGGAACATGCAGTACACGAAGATCACCAATAGCAGCTCGCTCCTGGACGAAGTGAAGATCGATCTCAATGTGCTTGGTGCGCTGATGTTGCACCGGATTGGAGGACATGTAGACGGCACTGATGTTGTCGCATTACACCAGTGTGGCGCACCGAAGGGGGGCACCTAGCTCCAAGAGAAGCTGTCGCAACCAAGTCGCCTCTGCATCTCCGTTAGCCACTGCGCGATACTCGGCTTCAGCACTAGATCTTGACACTGTATTCTGGCGCTTGGATGACCAGGAAACAAGATTGTCGCCGAGGAACACTGCATAGCCCGAGGTGGACCTGCGAGTGTCCAGACAACCAGCCCAATCAGCGTCAGTGTAGACAACAAGATCAGTCGGAGTAGACGGTCGCAGCAGAAGACCGAGGTGTAGTGTGCCCCGAACATAGCGAAGAATCCGCTTCAGGGCAACAAGGTGAGGCTCTCGAGGGTCATGCATGTGGAGGCAAACCTGTTGAACAGCATATGCAATATCTAGACGAGTGAAGGTCAAGTACTGAAGAGCTCCTGCAAGACTACGAAAGTCTATAGCATCAGACACTGGGGCCCCCTCAGCTGCAGCAACCTTGGAGTTGGTGTCAACTGGAGTAGAGCATGGCTTGCACTCGGCCATCCGGCGCGATCTAAGATCTCTAGCATGTCTTGTCATTTGTGAGAGCAGAAGTCCATTGCCGCATCGGAACATGCATCCCGAGGAAGTGATGTAGTTCACCAAGATCTTTCATGGCGAACTCCCGCTGAAAAGCTGAGATGATCCGCCGAAGAAAATCTGAAGACGAGGCTGTGAGGACAATATCATCAACATAGAGCAACAGGTAGGCTGTGTCTGATCCGTGCTGATAGATGAAGAGTGAAGTGTCTGTCTTGGCTTCAACAAACCCAATGGATAGCAAGTAAGAAGCCATCCGATTGTACCAAGCACGAGGGGCCTGCTTCAAACCATAGAGCGACTTCTTCAGGAGGCAGACAAAATCTGGATGAGCTGGATCTTCGAACCCTGACGGCTGCTGACAATACACTGTCTCTGTCAAGTTGCCATGAAGAAAAGCATTCTTCACATCCAGCTGGTGTATGGGCCAGCGGCGAGAGAGCGCCAAGGAGAGCACTGTGCGAACAGTGGCAGGCTTCACGATAGGACTGAATGTTTCATCGAAATCAACACCAGGTCATTGGGTAAAACCACGAAGAACCCAACGCGCCTTATACCGTTCAAGGGAGCCATCAGACTGAAACTTGTGCTTGAAGATCCACTTCCCAGTGACAACATTGGCCCGAGGCGGACGAGGCACAAGGTCCCAAGTGTAGTTCTGCAAGAGAGCACTGTGTTGTTCTTCCATAGCTGCTCGCCAATTGGGGTCAGCGAGAGCACTACGGAAGGTCTTCGGCACCGGTGAGAGAGGCACAGCGTGATAGATAGAAGGCATCCCGAAGCCGCTTTTCGATTGTGTGCCCATGGAGTGCTGGTTGGCTGCCGGAGGAGCAGGAACAGCCCCTTTCGGCAGCGGCGCAGCGGCTAGTGCAGCAGTAGCGGGGGCAGCAGCCGAGTTGGGTGGCGCCGCAGTGGGGGCGGCACGCAGCGCCCGTTGGCGACGACTGTAGACGTACGTGAAGTCGATGAGCGGCCGGGGTGGCCGGAGTGGTGGGAACCCCGGTGGTGGCCCACGAGAAGCCTGAAGAGACACTGGAGATCCTGCAGACGATGCAGGGGAAGACGAGCCGACAAGGAGCGCGTCGGGTAGCTCCAGGGCCGCGCGTGGCGCGGAGGGCGTCCCTGACACCCGTAGAGCGGGGGGAACGTAGAGTGCGGGCGTCCGAGGATCCTCAGCATCCTCGGAAGGCTCCAGGGACGCCCCAGGCACAGCCGCACGGGGACCGGCAGGGGCGCGGGTGGCGTCGAAGGTGCTGGAGGGAGTTCCTGCAGGTAAACACTTGTGCGGCGGTCCAATAGGAGCGGGCACAATATCAGTACTATCATCGGCAAGAAACTCGAGGTCGGCTGGAGTACTGGGACCATCATGCTCAGCGAAAGGGAAGGCCGTTTCATCAAAGATGACGTGCCGGGAGATGATGACTGTTGACACTTCTAACACCACTCACGCTAAGTTGTCATCCCTAGCATGGCGCCGAAGTGTTGGTATAGAAACTGCTCCTCTAATCAAGAAAAATATGGGATCCGCAAGCGAACGAGATAATACACCATCGTAGCATTTTACCGGAAGTATTCCAGGTATCGTTATTTATATTTAGCTCAAAGGAAAGAACTAAGGACTTAAACAATGAGATGAACTTGCTAAACACGACTACTTATGAGTGATTGATTGCACGATCACATACTTTGGCGAGAGGGTAAACCATGATAAATAAGGGAATATAAAGTAATAAGCTCGGGGTATAAATCACACGAGAGATTAGATATAGACTACTCACAAAGGTAGGTTGACATCTGATTAGCACAAGAAATAGAAATCCTATGTAGGTTCTAATCTACTAAGTCATTCATCTACTCCAACTCTACATTGTCATATACAGCACAAAAGACTCTTCATCTATGTATAAGGATCATTGCTATAACAAGCCAAGACATAGCGGGACTTACTACGCAACTTTGGTTCTGCTAGACCTACCAACGGGAGATGGAATACGAGAGGACTCAACGGAACTGTCACTTCCGCGATCTACCACACGACCCGGCCAATAGGGTGCATTTGCGGGTAAACGGCATCTAAGCACCATGCTTACATGAAATCTACCACCTAACCCCCGGAAGAGAGCTAAGCGCTTTGCAAACATATACATAAACTTATTACCAATCATAACCATATCAAATGTAGAACTAGAATAAACTAGGAACATAATAAATAGAAACATAATGATATTTAGAATAAAGTCACAAGAATAGATACAAGATAATACCAATTCGATGATGAAGATCCGAATTCCGAGCACAGCGCCCGATTCTTCCTCTATCTAGTCTAAACCTATGTAGAACTTGAAGATCTAGAGTAGCTATTCTAATTCTCTGGTGGAGATGTCTCTCTAAACCCCGGCTTTGCTTTGATGGCTACCTCACGAATAATGAATTCTAGAATGAATTAGGGTTTCGGCCCGGGGCCGGGGCTCGGAATATATAGCCCCTAGGATGCACCACGGCCATCGAGATCAAACCGACCTAAACGGACGATAATTATTGCTCCTCAAGGTCGGTGGAGCGAGATCCGCGAGCCTCCACGATTGGTGGAGGTGGCCGGTCGGCCGACCCAAGGGGAGAGTCGGCCGACTCACCCCTATGCCAGGTGGGTCTCCGCTTCCAGGGTTCGCCTTCTGGAGTCTTCTAGAGTATATATTTTACCCGTTCGGTCTTTCTCTCTATGTAATCATGACATGTGGGCCTCCTTGGATGTTTTCCTGATAATCCCCTGCGAAAACACATATTCACCAAAACTTGTGGAATCTGTCAGTTTAAACCCTAAGTCTATGGTGGTGAACAGATTATACCCCTCTTTCTCTCTCTGATTGACATATAAAATTGATCATTAACAACCGTCAACAATGACTCTATTGGATGATAGGTCAAAACAACGGTACCCTTTATGATGAGCAGAATAGCCTAGGAAGACACACAGGTGTTGACACTAGATACGCACACGAAAGAATCAAAGAGAAATAATCCGCAAGCGCACGGATATCGGTGAGCACTTCACCCGGGAGATAAATCCTGAGTATCGTATTTGTTTTTATCCGCTAAGAGAAAACGTGCAATAGACTAACCCGATCTTTACTTCTACCCCTGGGCTGCTAGTCAAGTGAGAATTAAGCGATATAGAGAGAACTCCTTCGTCGGTCTTCTTCTAACCTATGGCAAGCTTTGAGACTACTTTGTTCTAAGGGGGTACCCGAGGAATAGACACCACGAGAGGATGCTAAACCGGGCACAAAGGACCTACCTTACCTACCAACGGAAGTGGATTACAAAGGTAATAAAGGGATTGTCACTTCCCTCACTACTACCACGGTTCCGGCCGAATAGGGAGCATCTGCAAGTGAACCTAGCCTAAGCACCACGCTTATGCTAAAGAACGATTACTCTATTCCCAACGCGAAGCGAAATAAAGTAAACTTGTAAACCAAAGAACAATAATAACAACGAACTTACTAGTATTAGAAGTTGAATTGCCGAATGATTACGAAACCAAGCCTCGGGTTAGGAGACTTGATCCCGCAGGTACACTTGAGAGGAGACACCGACAGTAGGGCTTCCTCCAAATCTACCTCCACTCTATACTCTCTCAATCTCTCTTGATACTAATACCCTATAGAGATAGATCCATTCGAGGGACCCTTCTCTATCTAACTCTCTCTCTCCGGATTGAAGTCTTGAATGAATTGGAGAATGAATTAGGGTTTCACCCGGGGCCGGGGCTCTGCTTATATAGCCCCCTAGGATTAACCACGCCCTCGGATCAAACCGACCTAAATGGACGATAATTATTGATCTTCAAAGTCGGTGGAGGCGGGATCCGCGAGACTCCACCCGATTGGTGGAGTTGGGGAGTCGGCCGACTCCCCTTTCTCCCCGGGTCGGCCGACCGGCCACAATGCCGTGTGGGCCCCGGCTTCAGTGTTGCCTTCCTCGGAGTCTTCTAGATTATACAATTTTACCCGTTCGGTCTTTATCTCTATGTAATCATGACATGTGGGCCATCTTGGTTGATTTTCAGGTTTGTCACCTACGAAAATAGATATTCACCAAAACTCGTGGAATTACTCGTCGGTGGTAACCCTATATCTATCAAGTATTTATGAATAGGTCCATTTGCATGCTAAGTTGACGGTTAATTTTATGAGTTAACGACCATCAACAAACTCCCCCACACTTGTCTTTTACTCGTCTCGAGGAAAAGGATGGATTACTTTAAGCATAGCCTCAAACTAAGACATCGACATTAGATTATCCCTGATCATACCTGCACTGCGGGATTCAAAGTGTCTACCATTGAACTTTGGGGAGTTGAAAGATGGAACAGCGCGAAGTAGAGATCCTTCTTCTATCAATACTGTCACTTGGAGTTTTTTATAATATTTTTGCACAGAAAACTTAGCTTACCCTTCTCCATCATGTAGCACACTCAAATCACTCTTTATATGTGGTATTTGTAGAACTCACCATTATGTATAGAGCACTCAAATCTCTCAATGTATGTAGTATTTTTGGAACTCACTTGAGGCATGTGAAAGGGTATGCCTCCTATTCTACTAAGGCTTATGTGGAGTTTTAAGGTATGTCAAGGAATAGCATTTTTACTGTGCATATTGATTAGTCAAAAACGGGAACCAAGGAGAGGGGACCTTACTCTAGATCAAGTGTGTGCAAGTGTGTGGAATATTTGGTGGCTAAATTGATGATAATAATGCTCCTTCCCTCTCTTGCACACTCTTCTCTTGAACATTGCTTTGCTTGATCTTCTCTTGAATAGCTCTTTGAGTTTCTTTGAACTTTCCTTCTTCGGGATTGGAATACGGAGTTCATGGGCTATCTCTTTCTTTTCTTTCTTCTTCTTTCTTTTTTTTTTTAATAACTATTTTTGCATAGCCCATGTCTCACTCTTGGACACAATAACTTTCTTGAATACGATGATGATGATGACAAATATAATCTTCTTTCAACAGCTGGATGATGATAACAATCCTTGGAGCATATAGAAATCCTAGAAAGTGTATGTATCCTCTCCCAGTGTAGGAGATGGATGAATGGCGGAAAGCATGTTTTTGCGTACTCCCAGTGTAGGAGCAGCAGATATATATGTGGTGTAAGTGCACTTGATCATATGAGTAAGAGACCCTTCTCTAAGGCTCTAATACCGCCAAGACTATTCTCAACACAAATAAAAGCTTATGTGCTGGTCTTTTAGAATTTTGTCGACGAGGCTCTATAGGTATTTATAACTACAGAGGAGAAGTATAGCTATCATTTTAAGATTTTCGAAAAGAAATTCTCCAAGCAACTAGACATCAAGAAATCAGGTTCTCATGGTCCATACTATATCACTGTCCTCAACAACTTAAGTAAAATGGGGTCCCTATAAAATACGTTCCCAACGGCAAGAACAGGGATTCCCGGAATTATCATGGTGTGAGTCTATCTTGGGGTCATGATTAAAATAATCTACCTTCTCAGTATATATAGCAAGTGATTTAATTCAAAGTGTTCCCCAAACGAATCGGAAAAGCGTGATCGGTATAAATTTTGGAACGTAGGGAAGCAAACCTGATCGTGGACGAAAGCTGGAGCCAAACGGGCCCAGCCCATGGGCGGCCGACTCCATTTATGGGTCGGCCGACTCTGGCAGGTGGCCCCTCGGGGTCCGCTTCGTCGTGCGTGATCTTCACATCGTATACTCTCAAATATTTTTGCTGGTTCGCTGATATCCGTTAGTTTCGTCGTCGGTTGCCTCCCCCACACTAGATTCCTGTTATCTTCATTCACAACAAGGTGGAGACAAAAGAGGCAACACATATGCAATAATAAATATAACTAAAAACTTTATTTCATCTTCATTAAGGCCTGGATTACAAGTATTGAAAGGAACTAAGATCGAACTAAACTTTAACTAAGCACTCTTGCGAACTAAAACTTTTAATCTAAACATACTAGGCTTTTCTGATGCTAAGATAAATCTCATCTAATCAACTCGCTTCTCTAGAGCGTCTAACTTCTTTTCTAACTTATCCGTCCTCTTCTCTTGCGCACGAAGTCTATCTATGAGAGTGACAATGCTACTTGCTTTCTGGATATGTTGGGCGTTTCGCGAGATGCAATAACGTCGCGAGTTTCTAACTCCTTCTCTAAGTCTGCGCAACGGTCTTGCGATGCTTCCTTGGAGCTTCGAGGCGGCGGAGCGCTTTCGGGGCTTCCTTCGGAGGGACGAACTTCACTTTGCTCGGGTGAGCACGGACTCCCTCAAAATACGAGCGCTCTCCGGTGCTATACTTAGCACGAGACGATCTCCCCTTGCTTGTTGGTCTTCACTCCCATAAGCATCTCATTGTGCTTAGGAGGGAGGACCTTGGTGCCTTCTGGGAGCTTCACAATAGGACCTTTTGGTGGAGGTCCATCAAGGAGCAAAGGTTTGGGTGCAGCGATGAATGGTTGAGCGAAGTAGCTATGGCTGTAAGCTTGAGGCTTTGGAGGAATAGAGGCTAGGGGTTTAGGCTTAGCAAGAACGATGGCCTTGCTCTCAGGCTCCTCTCTTGGGATGGTGTTGAGATCAATCCCGAAGCGGATCAATCTCCTATCTAAATTCTCTGGCTCTGACTTCGCTATTGCTGCGTAGCAAGCTTGATGCTAGGAGGAGGAGGCTTTAGATGGAATGAGGTTGGCTTGAGGCTGGGCTTCTTTATATAGGGGGGGATGGAGAGGCATCTAAAGGGCATCTAAAGGGAATCTCCGAAGGAATAACGCGTCAACGTGATCTCAAAAACCCTAATCGGCAAAAATTCCTGAAGGAAGAGTATGGAAGGATCACGAGTGCAAAAGGCGGCGGTGAATGGGGAGTCCATGAGTCGGCCGACTCCCTCTATGGGTCGGCCGACTACGCAGTGGACTCCCCCCCGGGGCTTTTCGCAACCTAATTAGCATATTTTTGTCGTTCGGAAAAATACCCGGACCCCGAAAAACGAAAAGTAAAAAGGTCGGGCCCAACTACCTAATTGAGAAAGAAGTTTAATTCATCTATTTCACCTATTTCCTCAATGGGCTCTAAAAATATTTTAAGGCGTTGACCATTTACCTTGAATATCGTACCTTCGTTGTTGCAAAGCGTAACGGCTCCATGCGATGATGAGCTTACTACTTGAACGGTCCTTCCCATTTGCTTCGAAGCTTTCCTTGCCCGAAGAGTTTGACCCCGGAATTAAAAAGTAATACCTTGTCTCCGGGTGTGAACTCCTTGATCTTGATTCTCTTGTCGTGCCATCTTTTCACTCTTTCTTTGTATATCTTGGCATTGTGATAGGCTTTCTCTCTCCATTCTTCTAGTTCGTAGATTTGCATCCTCCTCTTCTCTCCCCGCTTTGCTTCTAGATCCATATTCCATTTCTTGATGGCCCAAGTGAGCTTTGAATTCCGGCTCTCTGGTAAGTGGCGGTCTTTCCATAGACCGGTTGATATGGCGACATCCCGATAGGTGTCTTGTAGGTGTTCGATATGCCCACGGTGCATCGGGAAGCTTGTCTTTCCATGCGGTTCCCATTTCATTCACTCGTCTTCGGAGAATATTCTTGATTTGCTTATTTGATGTCTCTGCTTGGCCACTTGTCTGAGGGTGATACGGAGTAGCAACATTATGGCGTACTCCATGCTTCAATAAGTATTGCTCAAAGCGTTTGTCGATGAAATGTGATCCTCCATCACTTATGACTATCCTTGGGACTCCAAATCTTGGGAATATTATTTCTTCGAACATCTTCTTGGAGCTTGAACTATCTGCCTTTTTGCATGGCAGAGCTTCGACCCATTTGGATACGTAGTCTACTGCTACAAGGATGTATTCATATTTCTTCGACGGTGGAAATGGTCCCATAAAGTCAATTCCCCAGACATCAAAGAGCTCGATCTGAAGATTGTTGATGAGTGGCATGGCATCTCTTGAGTTAATGTTGCCATGTCTTTGACAAGGACCGCATCTCCGAATGAAATCTTTTGTGTCTTCATACATTGTTGGCCAGAAAAATCCGCATTGCCAAATCTTCGCATGTGTATGGAACACCCCATAATGGCCTCCATATGGTGATGAGTGGCATCTTTCAATGATTTTGATTCCTTCTTCGGTTGGCACACATCTTCGAGCGGACCATCGAGCACACTCGGAAGAGGTAAGGCTCATCCCATATGTGAGTACGACTCTCCTGGATAAGTTTCCTTTTGTTGCCTCCTGGTGGTACGTAACTTTGTAACCATAAAATTAACAATATCTGCATACCGGGGTCGGATCTGTTGATTCCGTAGAGCATGTCGTCCGGAGTGCGTCGTCGATGGGTAGTTCCCTGTGGTTTCTCAAACTGCATTCTAGACAAGTGATCGGCAACGAGTTTTCTACTCCTTTTTATCTTTTATTTCTAGATCAAATTCTTGGAGTAATAAAATCCATCTTATCAATCGAGGTTTAGCATCTTTCTTAGTGAGCAAATATTTTAAAGCGGCATGATCGGTGTAAACAATCACTTTGGCACCTACTAAGTAGGATCTAAACTTATCAATAGCAAAGACAACAGCTAGGAGCTCTTTTTCGGTGGTAGCATAATTAAGTTGAGGTCCAGTCAAAGTTTTGCTAGCGTAAGCTATTGCATGATGCTTCTTATCCTTAGTACGTCCTAACACTTTGCTCCTACGGCGTAGTCACTTGCATCACACATAATTTCAAAAGGTAAAGTCCAATCGGGGGTTGAATGATTGGAGCGAGAGATAAGCGCTTTCTTAAGGATCTCAAATGATTGCAAGCAGGCATCATCAAAGTCAAAAGGAACATCCTTAGCCAATAAGCGGGTAAGAGGTCTAGCGATGTAAGAAAAATCTTTTATCAATCTACGATAAAAACCAGCATGACCAAGGAAACTTCTAATTCCTTTCACATTGATTGGAGGAGGCAGTTGTTCAATAACTTCTATTTTGGCTCTATCTACCTCGATGCCTCTTTCGGACACTAAGTGTCCTAGCACTATTCCTTCTCTAACCATGAAATGACACTTTTCCCAATTAAGGACTAAGTGTTTTTCCTCACATCTTTGTAAAACTCGGTCTATGTTTTCAAGGCACTCATCAAAAGTTTTTCCATAAACAAAAAATCATCCATGAAAACTTCCATAATCTTTTCAATCATATCGAAAAATATAGACATCATACATCTTTGAAAAGAAGGCTGGTGCATTACATAACCCAAAAGACATCCTACGATAAGCAAAGGTTCCATAAGGGCATGTAAAGGTCGTTTTGTTTTGATCATTAGGATGGATAGGAATTTGATGATATCCAGAATATCCATCAAGGAAGCAAAAGTAAGAATGGTTGGATAATCGCTCAAGCATCTCATCAATGAAAGGCAAAGGAAAGTGATCTTTTCTTGTTGCCTTATTAAGCTTTCTATAATCTATGCACATTCGCCATCCTGTGACGGTTCTTTGTGGGATTAACTCATTCTTCTCATTTTGGACAACGGTCATGCCTCCCTTTTTAGGCACAACTTGGACGGGGGCTGACCCACTCACCGTGTGGCACGGGGTAAATAATCCCGGCGTGCAATAGTTTGAAAACTTCTTTCTTAACAACTTCCCTCATCGCATTATTGAGCCTACGTTGGGGTTCTCTGGATGGTGGAATATCGGGATCTGTGGGAATGCGATGGGTACAAAGGGCAGGACTAATTCCTTTGAGGTCCTAGAGTGAGTAGCCAAAAGCTTTTTTATGTTTCTCTAGGACAGCCATTAAGCGAAAAGTCTGCTCCTGAGTGAGAATATCACTTATGATGACAGGAGTGTCTGGATCATTTCCTAGAAAGGCATATCTAAGACCGGCTGGTAAAGGTTTGAACTCAATAGGAGGTCTAGGTGGTAGGGTAAACTCGTCTAATGGTTCATTCTCAGAAGGGTCAGCTTCTTCTTCTATGAAGAATCTAGCTTCGTCTTCTAATTCTAGTTTCACTAGGAATTCTAGAGAGGCTGCTCTAAATTCCTCCAACGGATCATAATGTAGATAAGGCTCGGTCATAGTATTTAAAGAGTGTGAAATGGACATTGCAAACTGGAGTTTCTTGCCTAAACAAATGTTTAGCTTCCCGGTTTGTCCTTCATAAAGAAGTCTTCTAAATGGTTGTCCTATCAACGGTGGAAATCCCCTATGTCAAAGACATAGAAGCTTAAGTGAACAGGGGTTCCTTCTACCCGGAGTGGTAGGACATGTAGGATTCCTAAACAAGGAAGAATTTGTTTTGAAAGATTTCTTATGAACTTCACTGTTTGGGGTCAATGTCATGTTTCTTTGCAAATATTTTGCTAGTGTAGTAGACATGATATTTATACCCACAACTTGGATTGTAGAGAGCGTCTATGCGATCATTGTTAATCATGCAATGAATGGGAAGAGAAGATGAATCCAACCGAATTATTTCGAGCAAAGCTCGACTCTTCTAACCACTCATTACTCATGACAGACACTAACTCTCCTGAGGTCTTTCCTGTTAGAATATCCTCATTAATATTGCATGGCTTGATTGGGTAATATTTGCCTTGTGGCTTCTTCACTTTGTGATAGTTGAAGATGTTTCCAAAGTCGGAAAACAGATCAGGTTCAATATCTAGCATAAAATCGGGAAGTGGAATGTCTTCCTTGTCTTGCTCAAGACATGGATTAGCCGAGGTGGATGGTGTATCTGGTAAATGTTTGTCTTCGGCTACTTGAGGTTCTACTTCTAGGAGGTAGTCTAATTCACTGGATAGGATTTGGTCTAGGATTGATCTTGCTTTCTCGGCGAGAGATATGCAAGAATGATCCTCCCGAAGTTGTGTCGAGCAATTTTTTTGTCTCTACTCGAGACCTTTATAAAAGTGTTGTAAAAGAATGGGATCTGGTAGACTAAGGTCCGGGCCGATGCTAAAAGTGTAGTAAAACGATTCCAGGATGAGGCCAAAGATTCTTCGGGTTCTTGCTTAATAGTCGAACCTTGACTCTAAGGTCGACGATTTGGGAGATGGGATAGAAATCTAGGCAAAAGTTGGAGCGTAAGGACCCCCAATCTCCTTGTTGCTTACCTACGGCTTTATCATACCATTGTCTAGCTTTTCCCTTTAATGAGAAAGGAAATAGCTTCCAACGGAGGGTTTTGTCGGACATGCCCTCTATGCGAAGACAGTCACATGTTTGCTCAAAGTCTCTAATGTGAAGGTAAGGGTTTTCGTCTCCTTCTCCCGAAAAGGATAGGCTTTGGACCAATGCAATCAACCGCGGACTCGGCCTATAGCTAGGTGTTTGGATAGGTTGTGATGACTCATGTGGCACTAGGCCGGTCTCCGTGGGTGCGAGAAAATTGAAAGATAGGAATGGAATTTGGATTATCCATAAGGATAGAAAAAGATAAAATGTACGGAAAAGTAAAAAGAAAAGATAAAAGTATAGGTACAAGGTAGAGCAAGATTTAGGTTATCTAAGCGGACCGTCTTTCTCCCCGACAACGGCGCCGAAAATGCTTGTTGACACTAGATACGCACACGAAAGAATCAAAGAGAAATAATCCGCAAGCGCACGGATATCGGTGAGCACTTCACCCGGAGATAAATCCTGAGTATCGTATTTGTTTTTATCCGCTAAGAGAAAACGTGCAATAGACTAACCCGATCTTTACTTCTACCCCAGGGCTGCTAGTCAAGTGAGAATTAAGCGATATAGAGAGAACTCCTTCGTCGGTCTTCTTCTAACCTATGGCAAGCTTTGAGACTACTTGTTCTAAGGGGGTACCGAGGAATAGACACCACGAGAGGATGCTAAACCGGGCACAAAGGACCTACCTTACCTACCAACGGGAAGTGGATTACAAAGGTAATAAAGGGATTGTCACTTCCCTCACTACTACCACGGTTCCGGCCGAATAGGGAGCATCTACAAGTGAACCTAGCCTAAGCACCACGCTTATGCTAAAGAATGATTACTCTATTCCCAACGTGAAGCGAATAAAGTAAACTTGTAAACCAAAGAACAATAATAACAACGAACTTACTAGTATTAGAAGTTGAATTGCCGAATGATTAAAACCAAGCCTCGGGTTAGGAGACTTGATCCCGCGAGGTACACTGGAGAGGAGACACCGACAGCCGGGCTTCCTCCAAATCTACCTCCACTCTATACTCTCTCAATCTCTCTTGATACTAATACCCTATAGAGATAGATCCTTTCGAGGGACCCTTCTCTATCTAACTCTCTCTCTCGGATTGAAGTCTTGAATGAATTGGAGAATGAATTAGGGTTTCACCCGGGGGGCCGGGGCTCTCGCTTATATAGCCCCCTAGGATTAACCACAGCCCTCGGATCAAACCGACCTAAATGGACGATAATTATTGATCTTCAAAGTCGGTGGAGGCGGGATCCGCGAGACTCCACCCGATTGGTGGAGTTGGGGAGTCGGCCGACTCCCCTTTCCTGGTCGGCCGACTGGCCACAATGCCAGGTGGGCCCCAGGCTTCAGGTGTTGCCTTCTGGAGTCTTCTAGATTATACAATTTTACCCGTTCGGTCTTTATCTCTATGTAATCATGACATGTGGGCCATCTTGGTTGATTTTCAGCTGTCACCCTGCAGAAATAGATATTCACCAAAACTCGTGGAATTCTGTCAGTGGTAACCCTATATCTATCAAGTATTTATGAATAGGTCCATTTGCATGCTAAGTTGACGGTTAATTTTATGAGTTAACGACCATCAACAACAGGACAGACCTAGGAGCAAGCTTGTGAATAGCAGTGGTGGACATGTTGGGGTAGCATTTGCAACCGAAGACTCGCAGATGATCATATGTGGGTGGCTTGCCAAACAAGGCGAGATGGGGTGTGGAGAACTCTAGAGTCTTGGTGGGCAATATGTTGAGGAGAACAGTCGCCGTGGAGAGAGCCTCCACCCAGTAGGAGGGAGGCATGGACACCTGAAAGAGCAGGGAGCGAACAACATTATTTATAGAGTGAATAATGCGTTCAGCTTTACAATTCTGAGGTGAGGTGTAAGGGCAGGACATGCGAAGATGAATGCCCTGAGTGAGGAAGAAGTGGCGGGTGCTGGAGTTGTCAAACTCTTTCCCGTTGTCGCACTGGATGGCTTTGACGCGGGTGCCAAACTGAGTGGAGGCATGGGCGATGAAGTGAGCAAGCGTGCTGAAAGTGTCAGATTTAAGGGTGCTACGCTAGCCAGAAAACAAAACTTTTTTACCTCATCGCCCAGGATCTACTGCTAGTTACAGGTTACGGGATTACCACTAGACGCGCAGAAGCAGCGGAAGACGACTCGATGTAGTCGAACGCGTCGCAGCAGTGCCGTGCAGTTGTGTGGTCGTCCAGCAACTCCTCCCACCACTTGTGGTTCATGCGGTTCGTCCTCGTGCTCCAGATGCAGCACCTCCGAGGTGTCACACACGTACGAGGGAGAAGCGATGCGCCTCCGGACTGCTAGGTCCGCGAGGAGCGAAGGCGAGAGCGTGGAGGGCGACGGCGGCTGCCAAAGGCGTGGATTCAGTTTGGCCGCGCCCCTCCCCTCTACTTATATAGGCGTCTCTCATGTGCCCCTGAGTTGGAGGCGCATTAGTAATCCTAAGCCTTGTCTAATTCGGGTCCAACCCGAATTAGGCTTCCAGCCCCTTAAGCGTGCGACCCTATGGGTTCACGCACACATAGACATGGGCCGAATACTCCTATTCGCCCAATAGGCGACAGCGGCCTCTAGCAAGGCGTGACAACTCCTATGTGCACGCAAATGATCATATCGACGAACCACTACGACCACATACGAGTTACTCCCTTGCCTCATGATATTTGGTTCAACTCGTGGGTTAACACTTAACCCAAGCACGGCCATGCATTTGTTGATCCAATCACTTGAGTGATCCGGTGATATCACTCTCCTCGAGAGGGGCAAGTCCCATCTTGATTGTCTATGTCTCACGGCATGCTTCTCGACAAACCCGAAGACATCCTTTATAACTACCCGGTAACGGAGTAGCGTTTGTCGGTCCCTAAGCAAGTCGATACACATCTCGAGCACATACAACAATCTCGGTCGAAGGACATAACGTATATGATATGTATAGAGACAATCTCATGTCGGGTCGATCCGGCCTACATGTCATACATGTGCCCACATTATTAGTTCGACATCTCCATGTCCATGACTTGTGAAACATAGTCATCAACTAATAATGTGCTAGTCTAATATTCATGTGTGTCCTCACATGAACTCCGACCGAGGACGAATATAGAATAACCATACAAGTAAAAGAGTTCCACAAACAATTCACATAATTGCCAATCAATATAAGTTGTCTTTAATGGATATTCAATGGACACATTTTACATATCATGGATACAAGCGGAATATCATCATCTCTATGATTACCTCTAGGGCATATTCCCAACAGTCTCCCACTTGCACTAGAGTTAATCTCTAATATATCTAATCCCCATAGACCTTATGTGCGCCTCATGCTTAGGCTGTGGAAGAGCCTTTGTCAACGGATCTGCTACATTCAAATCCGTATGTATTTTGCACATTTTAATTTCACCTTCACTGATGAACTATCGAATGAGGTGAAATTTCCGCTGTACATGTTTGTTCTTCGGTGATTCCTTGGCTCCTTAGCTGCGCTATCGCCCCATTATTATCACAATGTAGATTCAATGGGCTAGCCGCATTAGGAAACACACCAAGATCAATGAGGAAATGCCTCATCCAAACACCTTCCTTTGCAGCTTCCGAAGCCGCAATGTACTCGGCTTCTGTTGTAGAATCGGACACTGTCTCCTGCTTGGAACTTTTCCAGCTTACTGCACCACCATTTACCGTGAACACGAAACCTGATTGAGATTGTGAATCATCTACATCAGTTTGGAAGCTAGCATCGGTGTAACCATTTACAACGAGCTCTTCCTTACCTCCATAGATCAGGAACTCATCCTTAGTTCTTCTCAAGTACTTAAGGATGTTTTTAACCGGCGTCCGGTGACTCTCACCGGGATTGCCTTGGTACCGCTCGCAACACTTAGAGCATATGAGACATCGGGCGAGTACATATCATGGCATACATGATGGAACCGACCGCCGAAGCATATGGAACCTTACTCATGCGTTTGCGCTCTTCATCCGATGAAGGACATTGCTTGTCGCTAAAGCGCATACCATGTGACATAGGCAAGAACCCTTTCTTGGATTGCTCCATGTTGAACCGTTTCAACACCTTGTCAATATATGTATCTTGGCATAATCCTATTAGCCTTTTCGACCTATCTCTATAGATCTTAATGCCCAAGATGTATCTTGCATCTCCCAAATCCTTCATAGAAAAACTATTATTCGGTGAAGTCTTTACTGATTGCAACATAGGAATGTCATTCCCAATCAATAGTATGTCATCCACATACAAGATTAGAAATACAACAGCGCTCCCACTAGCCTTTTGGTAAACACAAGGCTCTTCTTCATTCGACGGAAGCCAAACCCTTTGACAACCTCATCAAAACGAATGTTCCAACTCCGAGATGCTTGCATTAACCCATAAATAGATTTCTTAAGCTTGCATATTTTTCCAGCATTATTTGGATCAACAAAACCATCGGGCTGTATCATATACACGTCCTCTTCCAAATTTCCATTTAGAAAGGCTGTTTTAACATCCATCTGCCAAATTTCATAATCGAAATAGGCAGCTATTGCTAGAATGATCCGGATAGATTTAAGCATCGCTCTTGGAGAGAATGTCTCGTCGTAGTCAATTCCTTGAACTTGCCGAAAACCCTTTGCGACAAGTCGAGCTTTATAGACGTGAACATTTCCGTCCATATCTTTCTTCTTTTTATAGATCCATTTGCACTCGATGGGTCTAACACCATCGAGCGGGTCAACCAAGTTCCAAACTTGATTATTTCCCATGGAATCTATCTCGGATCTCATGGCACTCGCCATTGCTCGGAATCGAGTCCATCATAGCTTCTGCGTATGTTGCGGGTTCGTCATCGTCCAACAATAACGATCCCCACGCAATTCGCGAAGTCTTGCGATCTTCGTGGTTGTGGAGGTGTTTCGTGGCCACGGGCATCTCAACTTGTTTTGCTACATTAGCATCACTCGTAGAGTCCTTCTCAAGCTGGCTCATCTTGAACTTCTTCAAGATACACCTTTTGTCCACTCTTCTCTCTTTTGAGAAACTCTTTCTCTAAGAAAACACCGTTTCGAGCAACAAACACTTTGCCCTCGGCGGTTGTAGAAGTAATATCCTAAAGTTTCCTTTGGATATCCCACGAAAAAACACTTGTCCGATTTGGGTGTTAGCTTATCGATATAAGCCGTTTGACATAAACCTCACAACCCCAAATTTTTAGAAAAGACAAACTAGGACTCTTCCCGTCCATATCTCATATGGTGTCTTAACTACGGACTTAGATGGTACTCTATTCAATGTGAAAGCGGCTGTTTCTAGAGCATATCCCCAAAACGATAAAGGTAGGTCCGATTGGCTCATCATAGACCGAACCATGTCCAACAAAGTCCGATTACGCCGCTCAGACACGCCATTTCTCGTGGCGTTCCGGGTGGCGTAAGGCTGTGGAACAATTCCGCAACTCTTAAGATGATTGCTAAACTCATGACTCAAATATTCGCCTCCACGATCGGATCGCAAGGCCTTAATTTTCTTGCCACGTTGGTTCTCTACTTCATTCTGAAATTCTTTGAACTTTTCAAATGTTTCGGACTTATGCTTCATTAGGTAGACATAGCCATATCTACTAAAGTCATCGGTAAATGTTATGAAGTATTGAAAACCGCCTCTAGCCGTCGTGCTCATTGGTCCACATACATCACTATGTACTAGTTCCAATAAGTCGGACGTTCTCTCGGAAAACCCGAGAAAGGCGTCTTGGTCATCTTGCCTAAAAGGCAAGCCTCACATGTCTCGTAAGATTCAAAATCAAACGAAGTTAGAAGTCCATCATCATGGAGCCTCTTCATGCGATTTTCACTTATATGACCCAAACGACAATGCCACATATATGTAGGACTTAACTCATTAAGCCGAGGCCTTTTAGCATTAACATTACGAGACAGTGCATCATCAAGATTTAAAATAAATAATCCATTCACAATGGATACAAGAGCCACAAACATATCATTCTTTGAGATAACACAACCATTGTCTTTACTCGCAAATGAATAACCATCCTTCATCAAACATGAAGGTGACACAATGTTTCGACTTAGACTAGGAACAAAATAACAATTATTCAATTCCATGACGAATCCTGACGGCAGGTGAAGTTGCATCGTCCCGACGTTCAACGCAGCAACTCTTGCATTGTTGCCCACGCGGAAATCAACCTCTCCTTTCTTCACGCTTCTACTTCTTATCATTCCCTGCATCGTATTGCAAATATGAGCAACCGATCCGGTATCAAATACCCAAGAATTGATATAAGAGTTAGCGAGGAAGATGTCTGTAACATAAACAACAAGCGTATGAGCGGGAGTACCTTTACTACCGCCGTCCTTCTCTAAGGACGCCAAGTACAGCTTGCAGTTTCTCTTCCAGTGACCATTCTTACCACAATGAAAACATTTAGCATCGGCCGGTGGTCCGGCTTTGGGGCGGGCGGAGCGGCTTAGAAATCTCATCTTTAGCCTTGCCCTTTTTCTTCCCCGACCCTTCTTTCTCTTAAAGTTAGGCTTGTTCTGGGACTGCCAACACTTGGCCACCGACACTGCTTCTTAATGTCGGCCTCTGCTGTTTTCAGCATGCCACACAATTCATTCAAGCCCCTCTCGCCCCATGCATATGGTAGTTCGCAATGAAGTTCCCATAGCTAGGCGGCGAGATGATGAGAATGAAATCGGTAGCCAACTCGGGCCAATTGGGAAGCCTAGCTTCTCCAACCTCGAGTGTAACCAACCATCTTGATTACGTGTGGCCCAACAAATGCACCCTCTACTAGCTTGGTTTCAGCAAGCGCCTTAGAGACATTGAACCTTTCGGTCCTAGCTTGAGTTTGGAACATATCCTCAAGCGCCACGATCATATCGTTCGCGAGTGATTGTTATCGAACTGCATCTGCAGATCGGATTCCATACATGCAAGCATAAGGCAGCTTATTTCAAGATCAGCATCACATGCTTTCTTGTAAGCGTTTTTCACGGCCAGAGATGCATCATCGGCGAGGCTCATCGGTAAGGGGGTGTCTAGATATTCCTCCTTTTTCTCGGCCACGAGAACAATTCTCGGATTGCGGATCCAATCCGCATAATTTGTTCCATTGAACTTGTCTTTCTCAAGGATCGAACGCAAAGTAAATGGTTGCTTAGAAGACGCCATTTAATCTTACAACAAAAGTAATGCAAAATACTAAGACAAAATATCCATGATAGAGTAAATAATATCAAATATGATCTACTCCCACTAAAATCAATATCCCTCGATTGAAACTTAGTGATTCAAGACCCACAACTAGCAAGTTGACTAGTGAGCTTTAGCATCACCGCTAGAAGACATGATAGATCGGTAAGCAACTCTTTGCTAATCATATCGCATATGACTCTTGTTGTTGGATAGCATCTCTATGCTTGGGTTACCAACTTCTCATGCTTCAAGGTCCCTAACCGTTAGGATGACCTTGTTTAAGCAACCAAACCTTCTGCAGTAAGTATCCGATACGAACCTGTCTAGTCAAGAAAAATCGATGGCACCCTAATTTCATAGACCCACCATCGATTGTACAAGATAGTGACAGTGCAAGGTTTGGGGAGCACAAACTTAAACATTACTGAGGGATCGTTCTACTTCACTACCGCACGAATGTAGACAAAAAACATTATAGCATGTGAAAGTAGAACATGGTAAGAACGGCATAAACACAGATATGACTTGGTATAGCCCATTGTTCTTTTCGAGATCTCCATCTCTTCAATCAGTTCATCAAAACCAGCAAAACAGAGGTAACCGATTCCGACTACAAAAAGTAAATCGCGAAAAACTCTATCTTCCAAGCCGTTTTTCACAAATCTAGCTCGGGCTAGTCGGTTTGGGGTGGATGTAAAATTTTTTTCTCTACAACTTTCGTTTAAGAATCATCTCGATCCGAGTTACGGTTAAAAAGTTACGGCTGTTTTACGAACAGAACTTTTTCAGCAACCGGCGCCCGGTGGCTGATCCAATCGCCACCGCCGCACATCACATGCGCTCGGCACTTGACCTAGGGTTTAATTCGATCAATCTGATTGATCTCTAACTCGCCGTGATTGGATTTACATGTATCACTTAACTCGGATGGCGGAATTCCGACCGGTACTTGTAGATCGTTACAAGACCAATGCGGCAAGATCATGAACCAAGATCAGAGACTCATCTAAAACCGTGCATATCACATATGCGACATCCAGAACCTATAACAACGCAGTATAAAGCTTTGATACCACTGTTGGGGTTATGAGGGTGCTACGCTAGCCAGAAAACAAAACTTTTTTACCTCATCGCCCAGGATCTACTGCTAGTTACAGGTTACGGGATTACCACTAGACGCGCAGAAGCAGCGGAAGACGACTCGATGTAGTCGAACGCGTCGCAGCAGTGCCGTGCAGTTGCGTGGTCGTCCAGCAACTCCTCCCACCACTTGCGGTTCGTGCGGTTCGTCCTCGTGCTCCGGATGCAGCACCTCGAGGTGTCACACACGTACGAGGGAGAAGCGTGCGCCTCCGGACTGCTAGGTCCGCGAGGAGCGAAGGCGAGAGCGTGGAGGGCGACGGCGGCTGCCAAAGGCGTGGATTCAGTTTGGCCGCGCCCCTCCCTCTACTTATATAGGCGTCTCTCATGTGCCCCCGAGTTGGAGGCGCATTAGAAATCCTAAGCCTTGTCTAATTCGGGTCCAACCCGAATTAGGCTTCCAGCCCCTTAAGCGTGCGACCCTATGGGTTCACGCACACATAGACATGGGCCGAATACTCCTATTCGCCCAATAGCTGACAGCGGCCTCTAGCAAGGCGTGACAACTCCTATGTGCACGCAAATGATCATATCAGACGAACCACTATGACCACATACGAGTTACTCCCTTGCCTCATGATATTTGGTTCAACTCGTGGGTTAACACTTAACCCAAGCACGGCCATGCATTTGTTGATCCAATCACTTGAGTGATCCAGTGATATCACTCTCCTCAGAGAGGGCAAGTCCCATCTTGATTGTCTATGTCTCACAAAGATGCTTCTCGACAAACCCGAAGACATCCTTTATAACTACCCAGTAACGGAGTAGCGTTTGTCAGTCCCTAAGCAAGTCGATACACATCTCGAGCACATACAACAATCTCAGGTCGAAGGACATAACGTATATGATATGTATAGAGACAATCTCATGTCGGGTCAGTCCAGCCTACATGTCATACATGTGCCCACATTATTAGTTCGACATCTCCATGTCCATGACTTGTGAAACATAGTCATCAACTAATAATGTGCTAGTCTAATATTCATGTGTGTCCTCACATGAACTCCGACCAGGGACGAATATAGAATAACCATACAAGTAAAAGAGTTCCACAAACAATTCACATAATTGCCAATCAATACAAGTTGTCTTTAATGGATATTCAATGGACACATTTTACATATCATGGATACAAGCGGAATATCATCATCTCTATGATTACCTCTAGGGCATATTCCGGGCACAAAGGACCTACCTTACCTACCAACGGGAAGTGGATTACAAAGGTAATAAAGGGATTGTCACTTCCCTCACTACTACCACGGTTCCGGCCGAATAGGGAGCATCTACAAGTGAACCTAGCCTAAGCACCACGCTTATGCTAAAGAATGATTACTCTATTCCCAATGTGAAGCGAATAAAGTAAACTTGTAAACCAAAGAACAATAATAACAACGAACTTACTAGTATTAGAAGTTGAATTGCCGAATGATTACGAAACCAAGCCTCGGGTTAGGAGACTTGATCCCGCAGGTACACTGGAGAGGAGACACCGATAGGCCGGGCTTCCTCCAAATCTACCTCCACTCTATACTCTCTCAATCTCTCTTGATACTAATACCCTATAGAGATAGATCCATTCGAGGGACCCTTCTCTATCTAACTCTCTCTATCTGGATTGAAGTCTTGAATGAATTGGAGAATGAATTAGGGTTTCACCCAGGGTCCAGGGGCTCTGCTTATATAGCCCCCTAGGATTAACCACAGCCCTCGGATCAAACCGACCTAAATGGACGATAATTATTGATCTTCAAAGTCGGTGGAGGCAGGATCCGCGAGACTCCACCTGATTGGTGGAGTTGGGGAGTCGGCCGACTCCCCTTTCCTGGTCGGCCAACTGGCCACAATGCCAGGTGGGCCCCAGGCTTCAGGTGTTGCCTTCTGGAGTCTTCTAGATTATACAATTTTACCCGTTCGGTCTTTATCTCTATGTAATCATGACATGTGGGCCATCTTGGTTGATTTTCAGCTGTCACCCTGCAGAAATAGATATTCACCAAAACTCGTGGAATTCTGTCAGTGGTAACCCTATATCTATCAAGTATTTATGAATAGGTCCATTTGCATGCTAAGTTGACGGTTAATTTTATGAGTTAACGACCATCAACAACAGGACAGACCTAGGAGCAAGCTTGTGAATAGCAGTGGCGGACATGTTGGGGTAGCATTTGCAACCGAAGACTCGCAGATGATCATATGTGGGTGGCTTGCCAAACAAGGCAAGATGTGGTGTGGAGAACTCTAGAGTCTTGGTGGGCAATATGTTGAGGAGAACAGTCGCCGTGGAGAGAGCCTCCACCCAGTAGGAGGGAGGCATGGACGCCTGAAAGAGCAGGGAGCGAACAACATTATTTATAGAGTGAATAATGCGTTCAGCTTTACAATTCTGAGGTGAGGTGTAAGGGCAGGACATGCGAAGATGAATGCCCTGAGTGAGGAAGAAGTGGCGGGTGCTGGAGTTGTCAAACTCTTTCCCGTTGTCGCACTGGATGGCTTTGACGCGGGTGCCAAACTGAGTGGAGGCATGGGCGATGAAGTGAGCAAGCGTGCTGAAAGTGTCAGATTTAAGTCGTAAAGGAAATGTCCACAGATAATGAGTGCAATCATCAAGAATGACCAAATAGTATTTATAACCAGAAATGCTGACAACTGGAGAGGTCCATAAATCACACTAAATAAGATCAAACTTGCTAGACGCATGAGAGGTGGACACATGAAAAGGTAGACGAACATGACGTCCTAGCTGACAAGCATGACATAAATCTGAACAATCCCGAATAGGAAAAGACACACTAGACGCTAGCTTTGACAAAGCCTCATGACCGGGATGCCCAAGACGCCGATGCCACAGTGGAGAGGAGCCCTGAGCGGCAAAGGAGAGTGCTGGTGGAAGGCGAAGTGGGTACAGGGGCCCGGAGCTGTTACACCTGACGATCTCTTTCCGAGACGGAAGATCCTTCACAGAACAACCAGCAGGGTCAAACTCAACAGAACAATTATTGTCAATAGTGAATTGGCGAACAGAGATAAGATTCTTAATAATTTGTGGTGACACAAGAACATTATTAAGATGTAAAGAAGGTGATAAATCTGTGGAGCTGGTTGCAATGACAGGTATAAGGGAGCCATTACCGACAACAATAGATGAAGGGTTAGGGTACCGCGAAGGTTGAGTATGTGAAAGCGAAGAAGACTGAGCTGTTATGTGTGAAGAAGCACCTGAGTCGAAGTACCACTCATTGTTCGAAGGAGGGGTCAGTGACGTTGTGCTGAAGGACGCCGCGAGCTCCGTCGGGTCCCAGGAGGGGAGACCGGTCATAGGGTTGTAATGCCCCGGAGCAACCCACTGACCGGCAGCCTGCTGGTGGGTAGCAACAAGCGCCTGCTGCTGCTGCTGCTGGAGGTGCGCCTGCTACTGCGCCTGGAGGTGAGGAGGCACCGGAATGGGCGCCAGAGGTGGCCGAGGGCCCCCTGGCCACATCTGGATGGAACCAGACCAGGGGTTGTAGAAACTCGGCCATGGGCGCCCGACCTATTGCTGCTGCTGTCCAGCAGCTTGCTGCTGCTGGTTGTTGCCGGTAGGAGCCTTGGAGCCCTGTCCTGAAGAGCCGCTGCTGCCCGGAGCTTTGTTGCCGCCACCGCGCTTGCTGCGGCGGTTGTTGGGAGGCTTGGAGCCCCCGCCACCGCCTCCAGAACTGGTGCTGGACGGAGGAGGTGCTGCTGTAGGAGTCGTGGAGGCAGCAAGGGCAGCTGTTGGAGTCTCCTTGCGATGTGCCACGGTGAGTTCCTCGAGGATCAAGTCCTGACGAGCCTCCAGGAACGTGGGGAAGGGCTTGGCCCGACGAAGCAGTGTGCCGACTTGGGTGAAGCGCTCGTTGAGGCCGCGGATGACGTTGAGGACGAGGGTGCGGTCGGTGATGACCTCGCCCAGAGCGGTGAGATCGTCAGCCATCTTCTTCAACTGGCGGCAGTACTCGGTGACGGAGAGGTCGCCTTGGACGAAGTTGCGAAACCGCGTCTCCAGTTGAATGGAGCGGGCCTCCCGGTTGCCGAGAAACTGTGACTCAACGTTGAGCCAGGCATGTCGTGCTGTAGAGCCTCGGGCACGGATGATCTCGCCAAGATCATCCGTGAGCGTGGCGACAATCCAAGACTTGACGACGCAGTCCATCCGAGCCCAATCAGGGGAGATGGGCACTGGAGATTCTTCGTGGACATGATCCTGGAGCGAGAACTTGCCGAGGATGAGAAGAAATTGATCACACCAACGCTGGAAATTACCGGAGTCGACGTCGAGGACGGTGGTGACGTGGTTCCGGATGTTGCTGACGGCGACGACCTGCGAGTAGAGTTAGAGCAGGGCCACAGCTTCATGGTGAAGCATGGCAGCGCGAAGATCGGGCGGCGGGGGGGCTCCTCCGTCCTGCACAGGGGCGCCGCCCGATGGCTGGGGCGCCATGGCAGTGTCGACGGCCGCCCGCTCCAGGGCAGCGCGTGCGAGGGCATCCCGGGCGCGCTGGGCGGCGTCGTCCCGCTCCTGTGCCGCGGCCACGGCCTCCTGCTCGGCCTCGAGGGCGCGAGCGAGGGCAGCGTCACGGGAAGCTGCGCGCTCCTGTTGCAGGCGCTGAGCAGTGTTGGCGGCTTCATTGGCCTGTTCCTGGGCGAGCCGGCGGGCGACCTCGTCGGCCGCAACGGCGTTGGAGACAGAACCGGCGTCGGCATCGTTGGATTTGGGAGTCCCTGCCATGGGCGGCGCGGCGAAGCAGAGGGCGTCGCGGCGAAGCAGGGGAGGGGCGCGGCGCGGCACGGGCCGGCGCACGAGCGCTGCACGGCAGGAGCTGGCGCGCGGAGGCGCTGCACGCCTGAAGGCCGATGCGCGAGGAGGGTGCGCGGCTGGGGGCCGACACACGGGGTAGGCAGCGGAAGTTTGGACCTAACCTAGATTGATACCATGTAAGAGAATATAATTGGAGGAATATTTACTTAATATTGCATTGGGCCTCATAGGCTGATTATATGGAGTACATAGGACTAACATCTCACATGATTAGGCAATGTTGTACTATTCCTAATACTCTAACAGCCCCTGGGCTACCAGCCGAACAGGCTTGGTGCCGGCCCATAGCAGGCCCATTAGGCGCCTATTCTAACACAAAGTGTCGCACCATTAATGTTCAAAAAGGTGCATCCTCTATTTCTATCTGAGATGCACTGTTCTTCTGTTTTGGCAGGTTTGTCTTTCCTCTTTGTCCATTGCTCGTGTGTCCTCTGCTATTGATCTGGTTATTTCCTTTCTGCTGATGGACCTGAAGCATGAAGAGAGGAGTTAAAGGCTGCGACATGAAAGACAGGCCTCCCTTCCCACGGTTGCCGATACATGAAAGACAGGCCTCCCTTCCCATGGTTGCCGATAAGGTTCTCCTCCACTTTCTAGCACCTTCTATTTGGCTAGGAAACTTTAAAAATCAATGTAACCTTCAGTCTATTAGTTTAAAGGATGATCTTAGGTCATCTTTGGCTTGATGCCTTTTAGTTAATCTTTGGATGTAAGAACCTTTCTATTTTACTAATTTAAAATTTCTCACTGTGGGGTCAAAAAAAGTGTTTGTGTTTTTGTCAACACTGGTGTGTCCAGTAATCACCTCTCACCGCACCGTCTTGGTGTGTGGATTGTTGAAAAATGCAGTGAGAATGCTTCTAATGGCTGTTCTGGTGTACGAATGCCAGAGTTGATCATGGAGTAGCATCCATTATTAAATTTGATTGGGATTTAAAATTGAATTTTTAGGCTGCATCATTTAATCATTTCTGGAAAGCAAACCTGTGAGTAATTTCTTTTGACAATGTTGCTGTTCCTATTTGCAAATTAGGCTACCTCATTCATAATAAGTCATTCCTTATTTACTTCACAGCTATGGACCATCAACCATTTGTCTATGTTAAATTTCCATCTAAGAAATTTTCAAATGTGTATTATGCATGGCCATTCTCCTTACAGAGCTGGTGAGGCGGTGTGCCTTTCAAGCACTACATCAATGATTTCTTGTTTCTTCATGGACTTGTAGGATCTGAATGGAACCCATTTTTGAACTCTGCAGTCACGGAAAGTTTTGAGCATAGATGAATATGCATCATATTATAAAGATATTGACCCCATGAATCCTTTCAAGATGTTTATTCAGAGTGAGTTAATGGATTGTTTGTTGTCAGTGATACTGTTGACTAGGGAAGAGATTTACATGTACTTCTTTCATGTATGTGTTCAATAATAGAAAGCCTTCTTGGGCTTCATCAATGCCTGAGCTACGTATTGGTACTCACTTTTTTGGTCTTTATATAAAAGAAAAACAAATAGAAGGAAAGAGGAAAAAGATATCGCTCCCTTGCATTGCATGTTTTTTAAGATCCTATGTGGTCCTCTTTGAATTTCATGCTTTGAATATATTGTATAAGATATACCTTGTGCAGAGTGATACGAAACTATAGTTGTTCAAAGTCGTGGCTGGCCTTGGGAAAAAGCTGATGATCATGGTCAACTACAACGACGAAGAGAAACGAACTATCTGCCAAGACGAAGGATGTCGTTGAGGCCTACCTCAAATTATTTAACTGTATTACTATAAGCATCATTTTCTAAGGTTTTTTTTATATTGCTCTATTTTGAATAATTGTTTTACACAATTTTTATTTCATACATATTTCAAACAATATATGGATATATGTTGAGTTGATTCATATTCAATGTGTATCAAAAAGTTTTCATAGCACGTGCGTGTCGCACGTGCATATTTACTAGTTATTTATACAACCTTCTTTTTGACAAACAAAAATCATTATTGACAATTGTAGTCATTAGATCTGTGCCATTTTCTAAAAAAATAACCCACCTCTATTATTATAAAAATAATGTAATGTGGCATCTAAATCTTGCTCAAAATCATTCACCACTACCGTTATGTAAAAGGAACCCAAACTAGACCCCTAATATTCTTCTAAATTGCCACATAAGCTATTATGAAAAACAATATAAAGTAATAACCACAAATTTGTATTTGAATTATCCACCCACACTATATTATTAATAAAAATGTAAAGTATCCTTAAATCTAAACTTTCTACATATACTAAAAATACTTTTACAGTCATACTATTAGTAGTTAGAGGCCCTAACAAAGGAAACATAAAATTATCACCAGATGCGCCTTTAATATGTAGATCTTAATCATCATCATTTCTAATAGCCTTTGGTCCCTTTATAAAAAATTACTCACCTCTATGATTATGAAAATTCATATAATAACTACCAAATATGTTTATAATTACCAGCATTTGTACAATACCAGCTTTGCCATTATGAAAAACAATTCAAAATAGCCCCCTAAATTTGTGTCTAAATTACCTGCATCTGTCATTATAAAAAGTAGTTCAAAATAATGCTTACTACTATAGAATGATTAATGGAGGCAGGATAAATGGATTTATGGATGCAGACATTGCAACCACCTACAATCAAAGGTCACCATTAATGGTGAACTATGCAGGTAGTTGCTTTACCCGCCTCTGCAAATCAAAAAGAAAAAAAAAGAAAAACCCAAGCAGAGGCCCCCCAAGCCCATTCAGTAGAACATCGAAGCCCATCCAGGGTCTTCGCTTGGATCTCTTCGACGCCACCGTTGCTAGATCCAGTAGCGCCGCCATCGAAGAAGCCTGGATCTGCTCGATCCGCGGCGGGTGCAAACCCTAGATCCGCTCGAACCGCTGCTCGAGTCGACTCGAGTGGAGGGGTGACGCACCGCCGGGCCTGCCCGCGTCTACGCCGCAAGGGCTGCTCGCGTCTGCGCCTCTCGGAGGATCAAGCCTCCATGTCACCGGATCCGGCCTTCCCAAGTGCTCGGGAGGGAGAAGAGAAGGAGCCAGCCGGGTCCCGCGCGTCATTGGAGGAGCAGGCCGGATCTCGCGACTAGAGGCAGTAAGCCAGACATGCACGCCGCCACCTCATTAGGCCAAAGCTGTGCACTGCCACATTCCTTAGGCTGGCTCTCACTAGTTGCTGGGAAAGGAGGGCCGCCGTAGGGACTAGCACCGCCGGGAGGGACTGAGCGCCGTTGTGGTGTGAGGCGAGGCGAGGAGAGAGGAGGGGAGAGGAGTGGAGGGTCGCTATTTGCCGAGGAGTGGAGGGTTGCGCCTTCGGGTGGGAGAGAAATGGGAGGGAAGGGGTAGACTAGGAGAGGCAAGAGAGAGGGTGTGAGATAAGAAGTCCCAAACCCTAACTCGCATATATACAGAACCCTGGTAACGTGCCTTTTGGGCTTCTTTGGGCGTCAGTTTTTTAATTAGGAGGCGAGCCTTATAGCACGACCACCTCTGAGAATGGATTTACAGAGGCGGGCTTCTTATAACGACTGTCTCCAAAATTAGACCATTTCTGAAGGCCTCCATAAATTAAATTTAGAGGTGGGTATTTTTTAACCGCCTTCGTAAATAAAAAAGACCGCCTCTATTAATCGCTAGGGATTAACCGAGGCAATCGAGTTTTGCTCCTCAATTAATGTTTGGGTAGTCTCCTAAAATCATTTTTCTAGTAGTGGCTGTCTAAATTATCCACTTTGCCATTACGAAACATATTTCAAAATAACCATGTCACTTTAGTATCAAAATTACCCATCTTTGCTATCTTATTAAATAACATCCAACTTTGTATCTAAATTACCCATGTCTGCCATCATGAAAGATAGATTAAAATACAGAATGATAATTTTATAGAGTACCACCTTTGTAGAAAGTGACCCCCAAGTTTGCATTTAATCTTACCGTATATGTCATTATAAAAGAATAAAAAATATTCCCTTTATAAATCAGTGCCTTAGATGAACTAAGAGACTTGGTAAATCCCTGATAAATGAGTATTATGTTCAGGATTTCATTCTTGGAAGTACTTCGGAGTTGAACGACTACCGCGACAAATTTAAGTGTTATAGATACGCACATGTACAGTTATGTTTGTTTTTTATACACAAATGTACTCCCACCTGCTATTTGTGTATTACTTGTACGCTTCTCTCTTTGTATTTAATTTAATAGGGCCAATCATTCTAATTTATTGTTGGTTTTGCTTTCTTAGAGCATCTCTAAGAGTTTGCCAAATTCTACTTGGCAAATCTTGTGATTTGGCAACTCCTAAAATATTTTGCCAAGTAAAATTAGAGTCTCTCTCCAACAGTTTTCTATTTTTAACTTGCCAAAACCAAAAAACGAGACCCACCTGCAATCTTTTTTACCGATCCCAACAGATTCATGGTGACTCCCATCCTCTCACGCGCGCATGACGCCGCCGCCGCGTCTCCCTCCGCCGCAGATCTCCTCCTCCTTGCACAAAATCTAGACTGTCACATCCGGTACGAGCAGCCGTAGGTGACGGCTACAAGGCACCTGAGGAGCAGGATCTGCCGGCCACCGGAATCAAGAACAGGACCATCACATATGCCAAGCAAGGAACAGGACGCCGTCGCTGCGTCGTTCCCTTCATCGTGGAGTTGCAGCCGCCCTTCACCGTCCCAGCCGGTCATCTCCTCCTCCCTTGCACAGTAGCACAGTGGCATGCACACCGCTGGCAGACAGCAGGAGCAACAGGTCGTTATCAGACAATTTGACAATTCGATATGAACTTGCACAGAACCCAGAAGCATTCACTATCACACAATTCAACAAGGACAGTACCATGCACGTCTAGCTATTCAGTCAATCCAGAACATACATATTCAGGCAAAATAACTCGACGGCAAGCAACATATATGTAAATTAATATATAACCATGAATGCGGCCGAGCTGGCAAAGCAAGCAGCAGCCACGGCCATCTACGCGAGGTAAAGCAAGCAGCCACGGCCATCCACAGAGGCAAAGCGAGCAGCAGCCGCAAGCCCATCTACGCGGAGCCAAAGAGAACAGCAGCCGGTCGTCGGAGAACCACTCATCCTTGACCGGCACGACGCTGCCCGGGAATCGCGGGGACCCAGCCGCCGTCGCCCACGGTGAGCACCTCCCTGAACTCGTTGAACTGCAGGACGCCGCCCGGGACGAGGTCCACGTTGGCCTCCTGCCACACCCTGACGGCAGCGACCTTGATGAGAAAGATGACGAGCTGCTCGACGAAGAGAGCATCGGGGCGGTTCGGAGGAGTCGCGAAAGGATCGCGGGGAAGGATGCGCGTGAGAGCCGTGCGCGTATATTTGCGCGCTTGGGAGAGGTTTTTGCCAAGTTGGAAAAAGATGGCAACCGGTATGGCAAACTGTTGGAAATAGATTTTTCTCTTTTTGCCAAAAAAAATTAAGAATGAGAAGCTGGATGGCAAGCTGTTGGAGATGCTCTAAGGTAGATGAACTTGAAATGCAATAATGAGAGCATCGGACGGTGTGCACCTGCTGCGGCAGCAACTGTTTCTTGAGCAAGGTCCAAGCATCTTCATCAGTAAGAGGTTTAACATGGTGCAGGTGATAGGTGGCTCCCATATCCTTGACGATGTCTTCCTTTCTAGTGGTGATGATGACTCGGCTCCCTGTTTGTCTACGTCCGGCCTCAATGACCGGGTCTTGGAGGATGTCATGCCATGGCCTGTTACTCCAGACATCGTCCAACACCATTAGAAACTTGCCCGCCTCCGATAGAGCGCCAACAAGGGTTTGCGTGAGCACTTGTTGGTCTCCTTGGGGGTTGTCTCCTCCCATGGCCTAGGTGATGGCAGAGCTCAGGAGCTTGTCAAGGCTATAGCTCTCTATGACGCTCAGCCAGATCCGACACCTAAACTCCACTTCGATATCTCTTTCGTTGAAGATCTTCTTGGCGAGGGTTGTCTTGCCCATGCCCCCCACGGCTGTGATGGATACTACCTTCATCGTCTGCGGATCGTTGGCCAACAGCAACTCCTGCACTAGGGCCTTTGTGCTCATCTAGTCATCTCGATCACTTCACCAACAATAGCAGCCTCGTCCAAGAATGACGTCGTCGAGCGGTCGGTGGAGTGGCTTCACTGGGCGGTGTCTGGAATGGTGAGGGTGTGAGAGCTTGGAGCTAGAGGCCAGCCATCTCCCGGCTGATGCCACCGAGCCTCGTGTTGAGGTCCTTTATGCGGCCGCCTTGCTTTCCATGGTCACCATGCAGCCCCCTTGTGCCTGCATTTGGCGCCGCTCCTCTAAGTCCAGCCGACAGAGTTCGAGGATATCTGTGGCCTCATACAAGGCACCCTTGAGCTTGCTGACCCATCTCTGCACCATGGCATCACTGATGCGCCTCCTCTCAGCGTCAGCCACGTAGGCCTCCATGCCCTCCACCTTATCCCCAAGTTGGTTGATCTCGTGAAAGACACCCAGGAGCTTGGAGACCTCTTCTTCAGCCATGTCCATGATTAGCTTCTTCACGTATGGTGCTAAGGCATCTAGGACAGCCGCCATTGCTGAAGGGTACAAGCTGGTACAAGCATGTAACGTAAGATTAGTAGCAGATTGGAAGCCTTAACTGAATAATTAGCTACTCCTACTCACTGTAGTTTGAGGCACCAGAGAACACAACTACTTACACAAAATATCTAGGAAAGCACACAAGTATATAGTGGAATTTATTGAAGCACTCACCTCAACTTCTGGATATATATCTGCAGGAGCAATGATAAATGTTCACAAGGAACAGGAAGCAACGCCTTAAATAGAAGTAGCAACTTTTGATTAACTGTTTTTAATGTATAAAGCATTGTCGTCTGTCATCACACGTTTGAATTACATCACACCCTATGTATAATAACAATGCGTGAGATGACTGCCCGCCACAACTGTAAATTGTTTAAGTATATGTCCTCTTTAGGGTCTCGCGTCGCCCTCGCGTCGGGGCGGCTCGGGGCGAACCCTAGCCGCCGCCGCCGCCGCCCCCCGCCTCCCTCCTCCTTGGTTCGCCGCCGCCGGAGAGTGCCCCAGGATGCTCGGCGGCTCTTGGCTGGCTGGCTGCGGGCCGGCCTTGGCCTTGGCTGGCTGGCTGCGGACCGGCCTTGGCTGGTGGGTAGCCGCCTAACTTCGGGGTGGGGGGTGCTCGGCAGAGGTGGAGTTGTCCTTCGGCGGCGCCATGGTGGCGTGGCCGGCCGCGGTTTTGGCGGATGTACGGTGCCGTGGTGGTTCTGTTGTCTATGCTGGGCCCGGTGATGGCTGCTTCTCTTCGGCGGGGATCGTCGGCGGGGCGTCGCGGGGCTGCTGCCCCTATGGGTGTGGGGGCGGCGGAGGGGCTCCCTCCTCCTCTGCTCGCCCACCGTCTCCTCTTGGTGATGATCGTTTTCGTGGCTGTGGCAGGGTCGTGCTGGCGTTGGGGGGCGGTTTCATCTTTGTCATCTCTCCCCCATGTCTCCGACTGCTGTCGTGGGACGGCCATTATGAAGACGGAGGCCATGGCGCCCACGGGGGTGCTGGTCCAGGGCTTTGCCCCTGTTCCGGCACTTTCAGGGGGTTGCGGTGCCGGCGGTGGGAGCTCGGCCGACGGCGGTGGTCGGCGGCGGCTACGGCTTCGGCGAGCGGGTGGTGGTTGTTCACGGTGGCGCGGGGCTGGTGTTCGGCAGGTGGTCTTGCGGGGTGCTGGCGCAGCTTTGCGGCTGCTCGTGTGGCCGGCGCGCTTACTCTGTTGAGGCTTCTTCTGGATGGCCGGCAGCGACGTCTTGGTGGCTGGCGGGGACCCGGGATCGTGTCCGAGGTCGGTGCTGGGGTTGTTTGGGGCGAAAGCCTGGCGACGGCGACACCTATGGGTGCCCCTCCCCTGCTGAGGGCATCGCGTCTCTAACACATTCCATGGGTGAGAACCCAGTCCTTCTGTGGCCGGGCGACGGCGGCGTTTGTGCGTCGTTACATTCTTGAAGGCATCGTTGTGGAATTTGACTCAGCCGAGATATCTTTGGGCAGTGCTACTTCGTCGTCTTCGTCAACGTGTTCGTGGTTGGTTCCGGTGGTGGTTTAGGCTTAGTTTTGTTTCAGTTGCTTTAGTCTTTTAGGTTTTGTTGTTTTCTCTTGAGTTGGCGTCAGTGGTGGAGCTCCTAGTGGTTGTTCAGTGGACGCTCGCGTTGATGTCCCAATCCGACTGAGTGCAGTTGTGGAGCTCCTAGCGGTTTAAAGTGGAGGCTCGTGTCGACGACCCAATCTGACCGAGTTCTAGTGGCTAGAGGCTTGTGTCGATGTCCCAATCCGACCAAGCGAGGAGTTGAGCAGTTGAGTACAGCTGAGTTGGCGCTCTCTGTAGCGCGAGTTGAGTTGCTTTGGTACCTAGATGTGAAGTTGGAGTAGGGTACCCTCCAAATTGTATAGTTTTTCTGGCCCGGTTTCCAGTCAAAAAACTGGGCTGACACTTGCCTTTTCCTTTTATTCGTCTAATAGAAATCCCGGCAAAGCTTTTGCCGGCCTTTCGAAAAAAAATATGTCCTCTTAAGCATATTGCTGCAGCAAGTGACTTTTACAATATACGGTACTAGTGCTAAACTCCAATGAGTTCACACCAATGCAGTCAGCAATTGGTTTGTTGTGACTTTCGTAAGTGCATTCTTTTTTTTTTTTTTTTTTGGTCAACTTGTCCAGTTTAATGTAGTCTGTACGTGCAAGGCAATGATCAGAAAAAAAATGGTATTATTGTGTTTGCAAGTCATAACCATTCATTTTGCTGTGTTAGTCGTGTAGCAGGTGGGTAATTTTGTTTTGCCCTGGAAAAGCTCATAACAATCAATAAACCAAAGAGTTGAGAATGGTGGATATTTGGTGTTTTCAAGCAGAGGGGAATGTCAACTATGGCTGCTGATGGGGATTGGTAGCTAGCAAAGAGCTAAAGAAACCGGTTGCTGCATGATGATCTCTTATATTCAGCTGTACATGATTTCATCTGTGATCTCCACCAGCTACATAGATGTGGACTGGGCACCAACTAAGGCAAGCTTGTTTTCAGTAAGAATCCCGGCCGTCATGATAGCACAAGACTCATATATACAAAATACCACACATCAAGCCGAAGCTGAGTCAAGGATTCGCTTGGGCACGTGGTTTCTGGAACTAGTAGGTGAACGTAATACTTTAACTTTGTATTCCTTTTGTTTTGTTTTCTAATAAATTCAGTAGGGGCGCTTAAAAAAAAACCCTAGATAGGCATCACGTTGTCAGCAGCAAGTTGATCAAGCAAAAACAAAGGTGAGCTTGAGTCAGGAAGGTCCATGATCCGGTCAAAACCTTTTCTAAAAAAAATGATCCGGTCAAAATATAGGCAAATGAATCAGACTATAATCTGCCATAATGTGTTTCAAATGAAGATCGGTGATACATCGCACAAAGTGTTGCCTCTGCCTCTGCTGGATGGCACTTGCAGCACTTGGTCCCTCCACTCCCCTGCTTTTCACCCATCATTCAGAATTCAGATGCTCAGCGTTTTTCAGGTTTCTCAGCTCATACAGGTGCATTTTTCTCAAAGGATGCCTCTTGTTGCTGCTGAGGTTTGGTGGAAAGCACCTCAGCTTACAATCTTCTATTATGAGTCAGGGCCAAGGATTTGGGATTCGGCCCGAAATCCTCGAAATTCAGTGGGTTTCGTCCAGTTCGGACAGGCCCAAAAAAAAATTGAACCGGACAAATTAATTCGGCCCATTTTGAATTTGCGGCCCGGCCCAAGATCCATATCGGCCTGCTGATATCCTCCATGGCTATAAAAGCACGAACCCTGCTCTAGAAACCCTACGATTTCATTTTCCCCCCTCCTCTTCCACTGGCCGGCGGCGGCTCACCCAGCTCCGCACGCAGCGACCAATATGTGAGGGCGACGGTGGATCTCTCGTTCCACTCGATTCCTTCCCCGTCGTGGCATCATCCCCCTTCCTCCCCTCTCCTGAATCAATATCTTGAATCCCCTCCAATCCCCAATCCACCATTGCTACTGTAGTTTGTCCGTTCATTTGAGATGAATCTTGTGCGATTTTCTAATGTTCTTGCAACTCGTCGTTTTGGGTGCAGGTCCTGCTCATGGAGAGCAGCCTTTTACAGCACGAGCTCGGTAGCAGTAGCATCGACATCAATCAGCAGGACGAGGGCCTTGCTGAAGCTGCAGCGCCACGGATGCCCATCTGGAGCACCGTCCTGTGTTTAAAAACTACTAAAGTGTTTAATTTACATGCCTTGATAGAAGCATGATACACTCTTTTATTGTTTTTAATTGATTTTGCTGCTGTTCAGTTTTTTATCAAAATTTCGGACTAAATTTGTCAAATTTCGGTCAAAATTCGGTTAAAATTCGGTCAAATTCGAAAAGTTTGACTGGTCAACTTAACTGAAAACCGGTCCGAAATTTCCGAATTTCGTCCATTTTGGTGAGCACCGAGATATTTTGCATTTTGAATCCCAAAACCTTGGTCAGGGCCTGGCTTCGGCGTCTTTCACATCGCACTTGGCTAGCCCTATTAGATTTATCTCAGTTCGTCTTGGAAACGGGTGCCATTGGCCCATTGCAGCATCAGCTCCGCCTTCCACGCACGTGTCACGTGTGCCATCACGCACCATTAGCTCCACCTCACAGTCATTCGACAGGGATGAAGTCCCGCACCAGCATCTTGCTTGCAGGGTCCCTCCCCTGTTCCCTCTTTTGCTACGCGAGACAGGGATATACGGCGATGGCTACGCGAGTGAAGTGACGATGGGCCGGGGATTCAGGAGGCCCAAAATGGGGTGGTTCATAGGAGGCGATGTGGAGTGGTGTGTGCTTGTCGGGAAATGCTTGGACTTGACAACAGAAAATCAAATCAAGATTTACCAGTGGCATGGCATGGATGCGTACCACCTCTTCTCAATCAATCAATAGTCCAAATTAACCAGGGAGGGAACACATGTTCGTCGACATGTATTTCTGAAGCCCACAAAGCAGAAGATAAGGTGTTTACACTTTGCAAGGACCGAACGGGAAACCAGAGGAAGGACAACATTTGCTCTCCTTGTTTGTGTTCTAAGTCAGCTTGCAGACTACTATATATTACAACAGAACATTCCGTTTATCACCACACCTTCATTGTAAATAAATCTATGTCCCCACATCGATAAGTTCTACAAGCACACGAGTACAAGAATATGAATACACAAGCGCCAAAGTTTCAACACAAGGACTAGATTCAGCACTCTGCTTCTCACCAAATAATTTGGCTGGCATCGTCCAGCCCAAGTCAATGTGTATCTCACTAGAAATAATATTCGGCCAGATGGTACAAAACTGAAATCTGCGTGCTAGAGACGACGAGCTCCCACTGATCCAACTCCATTCCATTCCCACAGCAAAGAATTGGCATATCCATACCTGCAAAAATCAAGTTCGCTTCAGAACACGTACTAAGCGAGCATTACGCAAGGGACTATGACTGCATTACTTCACGTGAGACAGAAAAGTAACTACCGGTTTAAATAATTAAATATATTACCTGTTTCATTTCTGATCCGGTGGTGCACCAATTAATCTTCATCTTCAGCGAAAGTAGTCGATAGTGCGTGACTCGATATGGCTGATCTTGTCATACTCAGATGAGCTGCTGTCTGTTATCAAGGACTCGTACAACCTCTTGCTGCAAGTCAACTTGAGATATCTTGGACCTACTGCTGTCAGATATTCCGGAAGTGTCTCCATGGTGTCGTCCTCCATCTCCATGCTGTCAAGTGACCGGACTCCTTCTAACACCTCCACATTTGGGCAGCCCAAGATCTCGATTTTCTGCAACTTAGAGAGATTTCTGATCCTTTTCAGCTTGGGGCACTTGAATACTTGAAGTTCCACAACTGAAGGCAAGTTCTCTATATATGTCAGGTTGCTCAGCTCGTGCAGGTACAGTTCTCTTAGAGCATGCCTCCTGCTACTAGCGAGCCCTGGTGGAAGATAGCTCAGCTTGCAGCTACGAATTGCGAGCTTCTTGAGGGCCGGCATGGCCATAGCTTCTGTGCTTTCACTCTTGCTCTCCTCCTTCCAGTCCCACTGCTCCCATTCACACAAGCCATCCAGACGAAGAAATGTCAGATTAGGAAAACCTACTAATGATCTTGCAGTGATGACACCTCCTCCCACTGGTAGGGAGGTGGGTGACTGGAACTCAGGCCCAACACTCTTGATGACAGGTGCGTCATTAATGGACAGAGACTCCAAACTAGGAAGCTGGCACAACCCATTGGTTAGTTGGGTGCAACAATAAAGGTTGCCCATCCTTAAAAGCCTCAGGCTCTTAAAGACCCATGTAGCTGGAACCATCATCCAGTTTGGTAGCCGGCTACCATAGTATCCTTCAATGCTTAGATGTCGTATGCTGGATGGAGGGCTGAGATTCTCAATTACCTCCTCTACTACTCTCTTTTGCTCCCGCTTGTTGACTTCATCTCTCAGTTCCATGAATCTGCTGCTACTCCAATGCAGTTCCAAGTAATCAAGGTGCTCCTTGCTACTAATCATGGTCATTTCAGCCGACGAGCCAGCAGGCACATTTTCTAGACAATGTAAACTAAGCTCCCTAAGCTGGGAAAGGGGCCCTATCTCTTCCAAGCTGCACCAATTGCTGCCCCCATTCATGTCCAAATGTACAGGGAACCCGATGAGTGTTCTTAGTTTTTTTAACTGACCAGACCCCTTGGGTATTAATACATTTTCATTGGAACCAATCATGCTAAGAGTTCTTAGATCTAGAAGCTCTGTAATGCAGCTAGGAAGATGGTCTAGCTGTGGACATCCACGAACCACAATGTGCTGCAAGAACTTCATCCTATGAATGTCTCCAGGAAGCCTAGATATATTTGTATCCTCGAAGTGGAGGTATCTCAGGTGCCTCAGTTGACATAGAGAGTTAACCAATCTATCACAATCAGCACCACTTATAAAGAGCACTCTTAGGATAGACAGGCTCCCAAATGAGTCACTAGGCTTAACACTAATTCTGTGATTTATAATTAATGTTCTTACTGATCTGTGCTTCTGTAGAATATCCCATTCTAGTGCTGACTTGGTTGATCCTATAGACAAGCGACGTACATTGCTATTGCTGCTACCACCTCCATCTTGCTCATCCTGGACCACCAATGATTCTTCTTTAGACATAAACTCAGCAAAAGATCGCACCACGTCATGCATGGTGCATGAGTATCCAGTGAGAGCTGTAGTTGGTTCAATAAGATTCCTCGTGATTAGCTCCTGGTAGTACCCAATTGCTATTTCTTCTGGCTGATCACCATATAATGTACTGCTTCTGTCTGGTGGATGGATAAATCCCTCACTGATCCACATCGGAACAACTGCTGTCCTCCAAATAGTTGTACCTTTTGGGAAAAGTGAGCAGTACAGGAAGCACTGCTTCAGCTGGGGAGACAAATCCTCATAGCTCAAGTAGATGGTGTTATCGAGTTCCTCAGGCAATCCAGCTATTGACCATGCATGATGGTTTAAAACAGCCTCCCAATCACCCTGGCTTTGGGATTTCGTACTTAGCAGTCCTCCCATTACTTTGACAGCAAGTGGCAAGCCACCACACTTACTAATAATTTTCGTCCCGATATCTTTCAGATGATCAGCTCCATCATATACCTGCCAGCATTTTAGTACTTATTGGTAAACAGATATCCGTGCAACCATAACACTAATTAAACATTGAATTTACAATATTATTTGCAAAATAATAATAAGTCTTAAGCGGATTGAATTATACATTCCTACGTATCCTACTCACCCGAAGAATCTAGAATGCTAAGGTTCACAGATTTACATTTGCAGGCCCACCTCACTGGAAATCTGTCCAAGGAACCGCTGCTTTATATGGAGTTACGGGCCTAACGGAATAACGGATGTAGCTGCCGCTGCAACAAATAACTGAGGTCCACTATAGCGCAGCCCAAAATGTAGGACAAACGCTCAAAGTAGTGCTGTACTCAAAGTCAGTAGGACGGATCTAATGATGCTTATTTGAGAATCAAGAATATTATTGCCTTTTATTTAAATTGGGCCATTTAGAATTGTATAAATTAGACAAAAATAATAAATGAAGTCTGATGGACCAATGAATTAACTCTCTCTTCTATTAATAAGGATACATTTGTATAAAAGGTACGTTTGGTCTATGTTTCACAACGAAAGGAGTGTGTAATAATGCTTTTGTAGATTTACAGGTAAAAACTTAGGTTATTTTAGATGCTAGAAAATATAAATACTATAAGTCCATATTTTATCTATTTTACTAAAACAGTACAAGTGGCTAATTGTTTTGGTTGCCTTGGAGTATTTTTACTTATGAAGGCATGGATAATTTAAGAGGTATATTTAGGGGTATTTTTATTTTTTTATAATGACGGAGGTTATAAAGAATGGATCTGGTGGGCAGGGGCACATCGTTTCTTATAAATAAACTACTCTCTCTATTCCATATTGTAAATCGTTTTGGCTTCTAGGTTCATAGTGTTCCCTATGTATCTATATATACACTATGTCTAGATGCATTGTAGAATATGTATCTAGAAAAATAAACAACTATGTCATAATGAATGATATCAAAACAAGTTCTAATCAATAGACTGGATACTCATTGAATCACAACAAATTAAACGATTTTTTTCTCCACTAGATCTTAATTGTATAGAGCATACACGAACCTGACTTGGCGTTGGTGGCAGCTGTTTGTTGAGCAAGGACCAAGCATCATCTATATCGAGTGGGCTAACATGGTGCTGGTAGAAGGAAGATCCCATTCGTTGAGCCTGGTCTCCTAATCTTGTTGTGATGAGAGCCCAACTCCCCAATTGTTTCTGGCTAGCATTCTTGATCGGGACAGAAAGCACATGAGTCCAAGCTCCGTCACTCCACACATCATCCAAGACTAAGAGAAACTTGCCAATAGACAAGGTGTTGGTTAGGTTCCTCACTAAGAGAGTTTTGTCTTGCACCCCACCATGCGCTCCCCAGCATGCTCAATTGCCGTTTGAAGGAGCTCAACCTCACTGAAGTTTTGGGTGATGCTCAGCCATATCTTCAATTTGAAGTGCTGTTGGATTGTTGTCTCATTGAAGACCTTCTGTGCAAGTGTGGTCTTTCCCATGCCACCTGTGCCTACAATGGACACCACCTTGATATCACGGTGGTTATCATTGGTGATAATTAACTGGCAAAGTTCCTTTGTATCCATCTCGATCTTCTTACCAACAATGGATGACTCACTGAACTCAGACGTCATCCTTCGACTATATCTTTGTATAGCACTTTGCATCCCTGGCTCTGGATTGGAACCGAGGCCAATATTGAACTTGTATTGGTCTGCCTCCTTGTGGATGCCTTCCAGCCTCTTGTTGAGCTTCTTGATGCGGTTGCCTATCTTGTATGCGAACTTGGGATTCCGCAGGCAGAAGACCAATGGTTGGAAGCAGCTAGGTGCCTTCTGTTCGATGTTGCTGCCAATTGTAGACTCCCTCCGCTTATCAGCCTCGAGTTGACAAAGGTCAACAATGTCAGTGGCGTCATACATGGCGTCCTTGAGCTTTGTCGTCCATCTTTGCACGCTCTTGTCAGTGATGCGCCTCCTCTCGGCATCGTGGAGAAAGGCTTTGATGCCTTCCATATTGTCCTCCAGCTTGGTGATCTCGCTGGAGACGCCAAGCAGCGTGGACACCTCGTCTTTTGCCATGTCTGCGATAAGCATCCTCACGTAAGGCGCCAAAGCAACCAGGACAGCCGCCATGGCTAAAGCCTAGCTAGTAACCTGCAAGTAGTGAATCACACATATATAAGCACAGATTTGCATCATCCCTAACAACATGGCAGAAGGAAAGTGCTCACCTCAACTTACTGCAGAGCTCTCTGCGGAACGGAAGTGCGGAGAATAGAATGCGTGAGGTGATGATGCAAGTCCTGCAGGAAGCTGCGCTGCGACTCCTATAGCAAATGAAGCAGAGGAGTAGCAATTTGACTGACACACGTCATTAGTATATTTCTCGTTCAAGAATTGGAGTCACATGCATGGCCACTTAAGTCTTCACTAATCTATTCACGTAAAGAAAGCTTTTCAGTAATCTACAGAGATCGAGCGCCATAACCGGAACTACCACAAAGTAATAAAGCTGGCGTGCTGGGGTAACATGCACGCACATGTAGTATTTGTCTTCATACAGCGTTTCACTTGTTACATGCATCGATGTACTACATTGTACAATAATCCGCTGCCAGAGCTTTTAATTTATGCATTGCGACCGGGTGTCCTACAGACGGTCTTTCCACATCATTGTGGATCTCGAGCTAGTAACGAATATGGTTGCGTGCTTAGAAAAAAAAAATCTACTAGTGCTTGAAAAGACGAGTCACATCATCTTATATCTACTTTGCATGGAACTTTTCATAGTATGATTCAAAAAAAAAACTTTTCATAGTGAGAAATTGTTTCATAAGTTTGCATTATCTTGTCTCAACTTAATTGCTGCGGTTGCTTCCAAAATGACTTATTTTTTTGTTACCCACTGTTGCTGGTTTCTGACTTGTTGATATCCCGAAGACAGAACTAGAAATCACTACATACCAAAATCAGACTTAGAACCGGGTAGTGCCTCATGGCCAGAACAATGAAGAATTTACATTAGGCAAGCACGGAAGATCACCACGTACATCGGTACATGCATGTAACCATGCCTAATTAGATGAGGCCATCGGGTTAGAAGTGGTTCGTCATGAGAGGTTATGAAGTGCTGTAATAGGCCAGCCGAGTAATGGGTGTGTGCTTTATGTAGGCAATTTTGGGCGCTGCTTGTTATCCTGGTGTGAAACCTGAGTGTGGTGGTAGTGCATTCCACCTCTGCGTTGTAAAACGATAAAACATGTTTTGTCTTTGCAATGCAATGGCAGGGGCGATCAGCCCTCAAACTCTAAAAAAACCATGCCTAATTAGCTTGTCCTTGAGCCAAATTTTTGGTGCCGATGTAATTGTCCCACCGTTTTTATTTACTATATTTATATATCTCTGTCTACTTTCTTTACTTTCCAAACACATCTTGAGTGCTGCCTTTGTTTAAAGTATAAATTAAAAGTTACTCGCCGATCTTGACCTCGGAAGTCTACACCAAAATTACCGAGATGCTTCGCTCTGCCAAATGGACTTGTTAGATTATTGTTACCAACACGTCTTGTTGTTTGTGCAAGCCAACACTCATCTAATAATTAACAGAGACAGCCTAGCAAGCCGGGCTACTTGTAGTACTAAATTTTGCACTGGCGATGAATAACGCTGACGACCTAATACGTTCATGCATCACTGCTAGTAGGGGTACATGCTTGATATTTTTTTTACTGTGCCAGTATCAAGATGTGTATTGTTTACCCCATGGGGTAGACGTCTTCACTGATGAAGACGCCAATTAACAGAAACAAAGTCAATAGAGTATACAACAGCTCAGTTAACAGCTCAGTTCACTGACTTGTCCGGTGTTTGAACTTTTCAAGAAGCTGAATTTTTGTGGGGACCTTCTCTGAGGTGTCAAGTAGCTATGGTTAAAATTTCACAATTTTTGACCGAGTTTTTGATTTTTCTCGCTTGGTTGCCAGTGCTGAAATCCATACCGGACGTGTTGAGTTCAACTAGGACGTGTCCAAGTTCAACTAGGACGTGTCCGATGTTGAGCCTGAGATCATACCAGATGTGGTGGAGATTTGTTATGGTGCTTGGTAGTATGAGCAAGCGAGAGTAGAATACCTATAGCTTAGTGGTGGCATAGCACTTCTCTATGAGAATTATGTAGATAGAGATCTCGCTATCCGCCAAAGTTCGCACATGCAGGCTGCACCAACAGTAGCATACCTGCAGCAAAAATTGTAGAATATGTGTGTATCCCTCAACATGTGCAAGACAAACTCTAGCAGGCGAACACTAATGCATTCGCAAGATTTTCAAGTGCTCATCATGCGACGAATTACCAACAGTCTTGCCCGCACCTACAACATCCATCTTCCCGGTAACCAGCTGAAGAACCTGTCTCTAGTCTGCAACATAAAACCAATTACATGTCAGCATACAATGATTTGTCCTATAACTATGGTATTGGATACATTGACACGTAGAACTGCTTTGTATGTATGAAATCCAGGACAAAAAGGTAGATTGCTTCAGTACAAACTCCATGTGTTACTCTTCTATTTATGTGCACTCCTTTTATCATCATGAAAAACAACTGGAATAGGCACAAATAATAAAATTACACCATCATGAGATGAGAAACAATTGGAACAGGCACGGTCCTCTGCATGGCATGCAATGCCTATACTTGGAACCCAATTCGAGAGCCAAAACTTCGTTCATGAAATCATCCACCATTATGGTACAGCTAAAACTTTGCATCACATACTATGGGACAGGTCCAGCCACACCACCCCCTTGGTGAGCCCCTTCCTCTATCTCCACGGCACCGCCCACCGGCATCATTCTGGCCATCCTCGGCGCCCTCGTCTCCACATCGTCACACTTAACCATTGGTCGCGGAATCAGATAGAGGGTCGAGGCTAGCGGTAGGCTGCGGCGCAATGGCGACGGCGTGCGGCCATGATGCCGAGGACATATGAAGAAGTTGCAACCGCGCTGGGCTAGGTTAGATTAGATGGGTTCTGAGAAAACACACGTAAAAACACCTGGAATGATTTTTTTGCAATTATTTTAATTAAATTTTTAATAATAGAAATACCGTGTGCGTATATATTCTACATTGATAATACTAACCAAGCCAACATGCAACGTGATTGCTAGTATGCATCGGATATTGTTTTATTAATAACATATTGTAAACGTGAGTTTGGCCAATGGATATATTTTAACGTGTTTGGTAATTTCAGGTTTTTTTTTCTAGATCCTTATAATGGCAGAGGTGTGTAATTACTTGTAAAATTAAATAGATCCAATGGCTATAGATGGCTGGAGTCTTTCGATTTGTGGCTAGATGTTTCTGATTAATGTGAGAATTTCTAGCATTTATTTTTTTCTAAATATTGCGTTTGGTGAGGATTAACGTGAAGCCTCCGTTGGAGCCTCCAATTAGTAATAGTAAGATTCCTCCATTGCTCGGTCCGTCTTCCGCCACTCTATCTCTATCACTCAATGGATCTAGTCTTTAGTCTTATCTTACTCACTTTGGGTTTAGATTTGCAAGACATTTATTGATGCCGCACGGCTCATGTCATGGCTCGGCCTCCGAGCGCATTTACATTACGGCAAACCCCGTTTAATTTGGTACAAGCACAGTGTGCAACAAATTATGCATATATACCATATCACAACACATGAGGATGTTTGCTAGTAGTAATAATCTAATATAATGTGTAATAATCTAGTGGTACGTACACAATTGCCAGCACGTCAGACAGGAAAAGCTAATAATTTACATTTTTTAACTAATTGGCTTATTACCATATGGCAACGCATGAGGATGGTTGCTAGTAGTACTAATCTAATATAATGTGTGATGATCAGAGTAAGTGGTATGCACACTATTCACAGTCTACTACCTCTGTAAATATGTGCAGGACAAGCTAATAATTTACATTTTTGAACTAATTGGCTTATTGAAAATGTTTAAAAGGAGGTCATACCAATCCGACTGCCTAGCAGCATTTGTTACGACTAACTTGCAGCCCTTCCATTGTCCTGTATATACTCTAAAACTAAACAACAATTATTGTACATACCTACCTAGTTAAAAAATCGACCTGTTTCCTAATCACCAGTAGAATACATCGATATATACAAGTGCGAAAATCCAAAGAGGTCACACCAATCCGACTCAGCATTTAGTTTGTTTGCGACTTTCATAAGTGCATTATTGTTTGGTCGTCTTGTCCAGTTTAAGACTAAGTATATGTACGTCAATTATAATGCAAACCAACAGAAAAAGATGTTTGTTATTGCTGAAGCTCTTGCCGTAATGGTTGGGTGTAGCAGGTGGAGAAAATTGTCTTGTCGTTGAAATCAAAGCTGGTGGGAAGTAAATAACTCTAAAGAAGAGTTGGTGGTGGTGCACCATTGTTGTGCATCTACCCATTGACCACATGGTGCAGTCAGACCAAACTTGATCAGTGACAAATGTTACCAAGATATTTAATTGCGCCTGAGGCCGCCGGCTCTCCCTGATAGGCGCTTTTGCACATGTATCACCACAACTGGCCGAGTTGATGATGGATTAGTACTGCTAGTTTACAGGCTGGGTGCGTGGCAAAACTGATTGGGCTTGGTTATCCCATATGGATGATGATGCCAAGAAGTATAGATTTGTTTTTTCCGTTGTCGACCTATTTCCAAGGCCACAGATCGAGAGCCCAAGTGATAGAGTGCCTTGGCAAAGCATCTGCTCTGTTTCTCCTCTGCTTCTGCTCTGATCTACTTCCTCTTTGCTCTGAACACATATATACGATGCAGAGCTTTTCCGGTGCTTGCAAGAACTATTAAGCATACATACCATGCATACATTGGAACCGACGAGGCAGAAAGATGCAAAGACGGAGTATCTACCATCCAAAACTCAAGGAGTATCTACCATGTACGCAAGTGTTCATCAAGTGGATCGAACTTAGCCATTTGTGCGATGTCAACGTTCGAACATAGCCCAATATTGAAGAACCGCAAGTGCGATGGCCCGGATTGGATGAACAAGTTGTGCAAAAAAGACTCTGTACGCATGGGCTGTGGTGGCATCGCCCGCCTGAAGCGGTGTTTGCGCCAGATCGATCTTGTGTCAGGCATCATGATATGAAAAAAAAAAAAAAAAAAAAAAAAAAAAAAAAAAAAAAAAAAAAAAAAAAAAAAAAAAACCCTGAACAACTCTTCGTCAATGTAAACATTCCTTTGAATTCTGAACCCAACCCTGAACAACTCTTCGTCAATGTAAACATTCCTTTGAATTCTGAACCCAACCCCCCTTCTCTACCTCACTGCTGTTAATACTTACAATGCAAATCGATTTGCTGGTGGTAAGTAGTGCACTGCTCTGTTACATGTTCCTTGCATGCCAAGCAGGCTAATTAGCAGCAGACATGGTGTTCGTGGAAAAGCTAAAGGACAAAGTCTGGAAGGAGAAGTGGAGAACACCATCATGGCGTTGCACGACCTTTTCTAAAAAAAAAAATCATGGCGTTGCACGTGTTGGCTTTCTGGTATGCTCTGTTGCGTTTACATTCCTTTCAAAGCAGAGGATGTGTGTATGGCGCATATATATTGGTGTAGGCTACAAAGCATCAGAACACAGTTCTTGTGTTGGATAATTAGGCAATTTCCAGATTAATTTCTAGATTAAAACCAGAATATAGATCATGATAAGGTGATCAACTAGATTGAGCATGGCACGATTACTAGCATGGCAGATCAGTATATCACATATACTAGCAGGACAAATCATGATATCGCATAGCATGAACATGATAACTAGCGTAAACCCAACTCATACACTAGTTAGATTTATACCTGCCGATTGTAGAAGTACTTGGTGGTGAAGATGCATACAATGATTGCAACGTGAGCTTGTCGCTGAGCGTCTCCTGTAGACGATCCCACAAGCCTGACGACGACGAGACGACGTGCTGCCGACGACGATGAGATGACGTGCTGCCGACGACGATGGCACGAGCTTGTAGCTAGGCGTCTCCCGTAGATGATCCAGCAAGCTTGATGACGACGAGACGACGATGTGCCGACGTAGAAGATTTGGGAGCAGTCGCGCTAAGAGCGCTTCCCAAAAACCTTATTCGCCTTCTCCCGGTGCAGGATCGCAAAGACGAGGGTTCCGGAGACCTGCTCTCCCGTCGCCGGTGCACGCCGACGATCGGGATGGAGAGACTACGACGGCAACGCAGATAGCGAGAAGAGGAAAACACTATTTTACTACGTTAGGGTTTTCTAATTTAAACTCCCAATTGTAGTCTTTGTTGTTGTGTCTATTCCCAGAAGCATCGGTACGTATATATGTGGAGGAAGACCCCCTACATCTACATCAACTAGCAATATGGTACTAATTGATATTGTACCTCCCATCTTTATTCATGGGCTTAATCATTAAAGCCCATTAGGGAACACATGTATTGGGCCTTTGAGATTTATTAGAATTTCTACATATGGATTTTAGGGGAATATCCATATAAATTCTAACAATCCCCCACCAGATCTCAAATTCCCAATATAGACATTTTCCTTCTCTCTCACTACTGTTTATATACTAGTATTTCAGCGAGACTGTTAAGTTGAACATCCGCCTAGAGCTTTAAGTTAGACCAATTCACAACTTGAACAATGGACTACGCCTTGAATTGCAAGTTTTGTGCGAATGAGTTTTACTCAAAGTCAAACTAGTACACGCTGCCGCAGTAGCCTTCCCCGTGGGTGGAGCATATACGTCATACTTCTTGGTCTCTTCATGAGCTTACTAGAGACCACCCAAGTCTCATAGACTGCGACGTTTAACAAAAAACTCATATAGGTATGTTCATTCAAGAATGCTCTGTAGGATAGCATCTTCGCTTGTTAAAGCCAATAGAACATATTAAGGCATTAGCCAACCTGCCATACAGTGCCTCATTGCATTGAGAGTATTGCATCTTCACTTAGAGAGGGTTATTATTATACTCTCCTCAGTTTACCAACAGCTTGTTCTTCCCAGATCCTTAGTCACGGGATCTCCGATCAAAAAGGTTGGGTTACTACTACTGTAAACTCACATGGGTCTCATACCCATCTCCCTTGATGCGATTTCTATCACATTCCGTGATAGCCCTTTTGTAAAGGGATCTGCCAGGTTTTTGTCTGTTTGGACATAAGCCACACTTATTACTCCGGAGTTTCTCGGCTTCCCCGACGGTTTTCAAACGTCTTTTAACGTGTCTTGTTGACTTCACATTATCCTTAGCACTATTCACTTTAGTGATCACTATTTGATTATCACGGTTCATAAGGATAGCCGGTATTGGTTTTTCAACCACCGGCAAGTCGGACAAGAGCTCACGCAGCCACTCGCCTCTGCGATCTTGTATCCAAAGCGATAAGTTCTGCTTCCATGGTTGATTTAGTCAATATAGTCTGTTTACAAGACCTCCATGACACCGCACCACCTCCAAGAGTAAATACATACCCACTAGTGGCGTAGATTTGATCAATATCGAGAAATCAGTTCGCATCACTATATCCCTCTAGCACAGTTGGGTGCCCGAATAGTGAATCCCAAAACTCATTGTACCCTTAAGATAACGCAAGACCCTTTCAAGTGCATGCCAATGATCATCACCCGGGTTGGACATGTACCTACTCAACTTGCTCACAAAGAAAAGAGATGTCTGTCAGTTGCGCTAGCTAGATACATGAGTGAACCAATTATCGAGAATATCTCAATTGATCTCTAGTAATTCTTTTGTTCTTTCTCAATGTCACACTAGGATCATAAGGTGTTGGAGAAGGCTTGCTATCCATAAAGCCAAAACGGCTTAAGAGCTTCTCAACATATAAGCACAAAATAACAGATTGGCCCCCACCATGTCGATAATACACACACCTATCAGCCTCATTAACAGCAAAGCCCACACTAGTTAAAGTGGTGTCGAACTTCTCATGCCATTGTTTGGGTGCTTGTTTCAAGCCATACAAAGATTTCAATAATTTACACACCTTACGCTCTTCACCTTTTACTACAAATCCATCGAGGCGATCCATGTAAATCTCCTCATCCAACTCTCCATTAAGGAAAGCTTGTCTTCACATCCATTTGATGAATGATAAGACTATATGAGGCAGCCAAGGAAAGTAGTACTCGAATAGTGGTCATTCTAGCAACGGTGAATAAGTGTCAAAGAAATCTTCACCTTTCTTTTGTGTATAACCCTTAGCCACAAGCCGAGCCTTGTACTTATCAATAGTACCATCGGGCCTAAGCTTCTTCTTGAACACCCATTTGCAACCAATAGGCTTACACCCAAATGGTAAATCAGATAACTCCCATGTTCCATTAGAAAGAATCGAGTCGATCTCATTCCGAAGCTTCTTTCCAATCATCTGCATCAGGAGATGCATATGCCTCTGTAATAGAGGTGGGAGTATCGTCCACAAGGTACACAATGAAATCATCACCAAAAGATTTTGCAATCCTTCGTCTCTTGTTCCTCACAGGAACTTCATTGTCATCCTCCTCAAGGACTTCTTCAAGTGGTTGTTCAAATGACTCAACTGGATGCTCGATAGGTGTGGTAAAATCAGGAGCTAACTCAGTAGAAAATTTAGCATTGCTACACATATCTTTCATAGGAAATATATTCTCAAAAATGTAGCATCACGAGATTCAAAGATTGTATCAACATACATATCGAAACTTCAGATTTTACTACTAAAAATCTATAGGCAATGCTCCGATGAGCATATCCTAGAAAGACACAATCCACATCTTTGGTCCAAGCTTACGCTTCTTAGGAATTGGAACATTGACTTTCGCCAAACATCCCCACGTGCGCAAGTATGAAAGTGATGGTTTCCTTCCAACCCATTGCTCATATGGAGTTGTCTCTTTATTTCTGTTTGGAATTCTATTCGGGACATGACTCGATCAATAAAGCTTCCCCACCATGCCTTAGATAAACCAGCGGTGTCTAATATGGCATTCACCAAGTCGATCGGTGTGCGGTTTTTCCTCTCAGCAACCCCGTTTGATTCGGGCGAATAGGGAGGTGTCCTCTCATGAATAATACCATGTTCCGCACAAAATCATCAAAAAATGTAGGAAAATATTCACCACCATGATCTCGACCTTAGACGTTTAATTTTTTTCTCTCTAGTTGATTCTCAATTTCAGCCTTATAGATTTTAAAATAGTCAAACGCTTCATCTTTAGTTTTCAACAAGTAAACATAGCAAAATCTAGTTGCATCATCAATCAAAGTCATGAAATATCTCTTTCCACCTTTTGTCAACACGCCATTCATCTCACAAAGATCGTAATGTATGAGTTCTAGAGGTGCCAAGTGTCTCTCCTCTGCTTTGCCTTATGAGGCTTTCGAGGTTGCTTAGATTGCACACAATTATGGCACTTAGAACCTTTGACAATAGTGAAATCTGGAATTAAGTTTAAGCTAGACAATCGTGACATCAAACCAAAGTTCACATGACATAAACGAGAATGCCAAACACTAGAACTATCATTAATTGTGCCACAAATGTGATTCACTGACTTGTTACAAAAATCTGCTAAAGATAAACGAAACAAACCTCCACAATCATAGCCTTTACCAATAAATTGTCCATGCTTAGATATTACAACTTTATTGGATTCTAGTACCACCTTAAACCCATCTCTCAAAAGAAGGGAGGCACTAACAAGGTTCTTGCGAATAGTAAGAACATGCGTACGTTCTTTAGTTGCACAATTTTTCCCGAAGTAAACTTCAGATCTACCGTGCCAACACCATGAACAAGCATGTGACCCATTCCCCATCAAAAACAAAGAGGAACCTTGAAGCCCATGATAAGAAGAAAACAAAGATATGTCAACACACGTGAATATTAGCACCCGTATCAACACACCAACTTGGGGACTGAAACACTGAAAGTACGGTAGAAACATTACCACGCTCCTCATCAGTGCTGCTAATAGTCACGAGGTTGACATTCTTCTTTTTCCCACTGAAAAAGTGACCAAGCTCTCCACAAGTGAAGCAAGGCAACTCTACTTTTAGCTTGCTTCTTCTCAAAGGTAGTTACTGAAAGTCCCTAGTTTGGTTTTGGCTAATTGATGAAACCTAGGACTAACCTTGTTTATCTAAGTGGTCGATTTAGAGAAAGGTTGTCCGCATGATGAGCTTAATGCATATGAAGCATGACACGTGTCATGTGATCAAAGATGAAGATCAAGACGATGCTTGGCTCCATGGACCGGTGTTGAAGGTGAAGGGCTAGTCGAGGCTTGGGAGTGAAGGGCCATGAGATGGTGAAGCTCGGGCAAGACTAGGCGCCGATGGACCGATGCACGGTGAAGGGCAAGTGAAGTCAAGGTCGATGGATCGAGATGGTCACATGATGGTGTGAAGCGTTCATATCATTTGGAGGAACAAAATGAGCTCAAGGCAAAGGTATAACCTATAGGGCCATTTTGTTTTGCACTCAAGACACCATAGAGGGTGTGAGTGGTTTAGGATCGATAGCCGCACTATTAAGAGGGGAAGTCTTATCGGCTATTCGACGCACGGGTGCCACTAGGTGAATTCATGAAGTGCATTGCATGTAGGGCCTAGTGAGCTAACCTAACCTTTGGGAAATGATTGTGAAAAGCTAACACACAAGCACATAGAGATGTACACTTGGTGGTGTTGGCACATTTACAAAGGTGGCGCTTGGGCACGCTGTGGTTTGTAGGGTAGAGATGGGTTTGGGTCCCTCTCTCCCTCCCGCCGAACTTGCGAGGCGGGATTCGGCGCTTTCGGGAAAAATGGATGCATATTTTCTATTGCGCCGGATGCAAAATTTGGTTGAAATCATGCTATCTCAGTTGATCAAGTTGGTATATTTGTTGGATAGCATGTTGGAGAACTTGGATCGACGACACGGCGAAAGACAAGCTCTGCGAGAGGGCGCGGACGCCCTTTGGCGGCGCGGACGCGTCCGGCGCATTGTGGCGCGGCGCAAGTTGGCCGGCTGGACGCGAGAGCGTCGGACGCGGCGACGGACGCGTCCGCGGCGGGCCGGACCACGAAAAGTTTACGGTCTCGGGCGTTACGCAGCAGTGCTTGGTCGGACGCGCGGCGGACGCGGCCGCCAGACGCGTCCGGCGTGGTCTCGCGAGGGCTCGAGGTTGAGCTGCTGACGCGCGCCGGACGCACGCGTCGGACTCGGGCAGTTCACTGTTCATCGTCCGGCGCTCGGTGGGTTCGAACGGAGAAGTTCCAACGGTCGGGTGACGTGGCGCGCTGAAGAGCGCCGGACGCGTCCGGCGAGCAGCGGCGGACGCGTCCGGCGCGTGTTGTGGCGTCAGCCCGAGGGGCAACGGCTTTTTCTGGAGGAGGCTCTATAAATAGACGTTTGGCCGGCCATGGGAGGCACTCTTGGCCATTTCTCACCCCTTGTGCATTCTTTGAGCTAAGAGACTCTCTCCCACTCTTCTCCCTTGCTTGGTTGTTCATCCTAAGAGAGATTGAGTGAATCACCTAGTGCATTGCATTGCTTGAGGGCATCTAGTGGCACTTGTAGGTGGTTTCGCCGGTGGATTTCTTGTTACTCTTGGAGAGTACCGCTCCTAGCCGGCTTGGAGATTGTTGGAGGCGTTGGCAAAAGAAGGTGATTGTTCTTGGCCACCTCCGGTTGATTTGTGAGAGGTTTGAGCTCACCTCGTGGGGATCACGAAGAGCATCCTAGTGGATTGCGCGTGTCGTTGAGTACCTCGCTTGAGAGTGGTGTCTTGCGGTGCCTTGCGGGGCGAGCCTTGAGGGGCTAGTGACTTGAGGGTCACACCGAGGAACCATCTAGGTGTTGGTCGACACAACCGGTGACGTAGCTTGGCGGTGCCCAAGTGAACACCGGGTGAACAAAAACAATTGTGTTCATCCTTGTCTCCCGGTGATTGGTTGTCATCGATTGTGTGTTGCCGATTGTGATCGATTGCTCATTCTCTTGGTGATTGGCAACCTCGACTCGACGCGTCGGTATAACAAGTCTCATCCTCTCTTGTATTACTTTGATTACATTCTTGCAAAGTAGAATTGCTTGTGTGGTCGGTCGGGAACCACTTCTTGTGTAGACTAAATCCCATGGGGTAGAACTCTTGATCACTAGTGGTAGCTTTTGTGTGTACTAGTGATCACCTACTAGAATTGCTTGGATAGGAGGCTTGCAACATCTTGTAGGCTATGCATAACTTGCTTTCCGCCGTTTGTGTATCTAACGAAGTTTGCTTAGTGAGTTTGTAGAATTTTTTATAGGCTATTCACCCCCCTCTAGCCATCTAGGACCTTACAAGTGGTATCGGAGCCGAGGTCACCGTTTTAGTGCAAGGCTTAACATCCTACGGTGTTAAGATGGCTCAAATTGTGTTCAACCATGTTGGGGGCAAACCGCCTATGTTTGATGGAGTTAGCTCATTTGACCATTGGAAGAGAAAGATGATCATGTATCTTGGTTCGATACAAGAGAGAGTGTTGCAAGTTACATTGCATGATTATGCCATACTTGATAATGATCATCTCACCGATGAAGACAAAGCCAACATCACATGCAATAGAATGGCTCTCAACACCCTATACAATGGCATTGATACAAAGGTGTTTGAGGGAATCAAGGATTTGGAGCTTGCAAGTGAAGTGTGGACTAGGTTGGGTGAGACCTATGATGGCACCAAGGTTGTGAAGAGTGCCAAGCTATATGGGCTCAAGAGTGAGTTCGAGAACTTCAAGAAGAAGGAGGATGAAACAATCATTGAAATGTTTCATCGCTTGCAAGTGATTGTGAATGATCTCAAGAGTTTGGGACACAAGACAAAAGATGAAGATTTTTGTCACAAGTTCTTGATTTGCTTGCCGAAGAGTTTCAAGATGTTGAAGCTAATGCTACAAAGAGATGGGCTTGAGAATAAGAAGCCAAATGATTTGCTTGGTGAAGTCTTGACATATGACAAGTTTGATCAAGATGATGAGAAGGTGGAGGAAGAGAAGAAGAAGAAGACCGTGGCATTCCAAGCCACATCCTCCAAGGGCAAAGCACCAATCTTTGAAGAAGAAGAAACCAATGAGGAAGATGGTGACTTTGAGATTGATGATGAGGCACTTGCTCTTGTGGTGAAGAAGATGGGACACATGTTCATCAAGAGAAGAGGTTTCAAGAGAAACAACTTCAAGAAGCAAGAGCAACCAAGAAAGTGCTTCAATTGTGATAGCACCGAGCATCTACATGCCGAATGCCCATATGAGAAGAAGAAGAACTACAACAAGGGCAAATTTGAGAAGAAGAAGCATGAGGCCAAGATGACACTCAAGAAGGGCAAGAATGGTGCATTTGTGGTCACTTGGGAGAGTGACAATGATGATGAAGATGAAGATACAAGCAACAAGGCTATGGCTTCCATCGCAATCAACAAGAAGCCTTCATTATTTTCTTCATCACCATCGTGCTTTATGGCCAAAGAAACCAAGGTACAATATGATGATAGTGATGATGATAGTGAGATGGAATATGCTCACGATGTTGATAATGTTGATGATGATGATGAACCTTCTAAGGATCAATTATATGACTTGATGCAAGAAACTAGAGATATAGCTATTGCCAAGGAAAAGGAGTGCAAGAAGCTTTCAATGAAAGTAGAAATACTTGAGAAAGCCCTAGGTGAGCTTATGACCACTCATGAGTGTCTAGTGGAAGACCATGAGAAACTTGGTGATGCTCATTCTAAGCTTGAAAAGGCTCACTCACTTCTACTTGAGCAACAAGCAAAGAAAGTGGTGGTTGCATCATGTGATATAGGCCTTACTTGTGACATCATTGATGAATCATTTTATCAACCTATCATCATGACAAATGCTAACCCTTCTTGTAGCACATCATCCACCATCACCACCGACTCTACCTCTACTACAAGTGATGGCTTCACTTGTGATGCTACACTCATGGTTGAGAATGAGACCCTCAAGAAGGAGGTGGATGAGCTCACTCATGCCTTAGGCAAAGCCTATGGTGGTGAGGCCCGCTTGCTAAAGTGCTTGGGTAGCCAAAGGTTCTCTCTTAACAAAGAGGGATTGGGCTATACCCCAAGAAGGGCAAGTCGGCCTTTGCAACTCCAAAGCCTAGCTTTGTGAAGAGCAATGGTCGGTTTTGCTATAGATGCAAGCAAGTTGGGCACCTAGAGCAAGATTGCAACAAGAAGCAACAAAACAAGAAATTTGACAATGCTATACCTTTTGATTCTTGTTATGTGCTTACCAAGGGTGTGAAAGGTGTGCAAGCTAAGTTTATTGGTACACCCATTGTTGGCCCAAAGAAGAAGGCAATTTGGGTACCAAAGAGCTTAGTAACTAACCTACAAGGACCCAAGCAAAAATGGGTACCTAAGCTTCATTGATTTGCTTGTAGGTGAACTATAAAGCCGGAGGAAGGCATTGGATCATTGATAGTGGGTGTTCTCAACACATGACCGGCACATCAAGAATGTTTGATTCAATTGAGAAGAATGATAGTGGCATTGAGTCAATTACTTTTGGCAATAACAAGAAAGGCAAGGTTGTTGGTTTGGGCAAGATTGCAATATCAAATGACATGAGTATCTCCAATGTGATGCTAGTTGAAAGCTTGGATTTCAATCTTCTCTCCGTGGCACAAATTTGTGATCGAGGCTACAAGTGCATATTTGGGGCAAATGATGTTGAGGTAGTTTCTCTTGATGGCTCCAACTTGGTGTTCAAAGGCTTTAGATATGAGAATCTCTATCTTGTTGATTTCAACACTAGTGAAGCTTCTTTGACAACATGTCTGATATCAAAATCAAGTTTGGGTTGGCTTTGGCATAGAAGGCTTGGGCATGTTGGCATGAAACAATTGAAGAAGCTCACACAACACAATCTTGTTGAAGGCTTGAAAGATGTTGTATTTGAGAAGGACAAGTTGTGTAGTGCATGTCAAGCCGGAAGCAAGTTGGAAGCTCACATCCAAAGAAGAGTATAATGAGCACATGCAAGGCATTTGAGTTGTTGCACATGGATCTATTTGGCCCAACTACATACACAAGTATTGGTGGCAACAAGTATGGGTTTGTCATAGTGGATGACTTCACAAGATTCACATGGGTATTCTTTCTTAGTGACAAGAGTGAAGTGTATGACACCTTCAAAACCTTTCTCACTAGAGTTCACAATGAGTTTGACATGAGGATCAAGAAAGTGAGAAGTGACAATGGGAGTGAATTCAAGAATACAAGAATGGAAGAATTGTGTGATCACTATGGCATTGGTCATCAATTCTCGGCCAAATACACTCCACAATCAAATGGCCTAGTTGAGAGGAAGAATAGAACATTGCTTGGTATGGCTAGATCAATGCTTCATGAGTACAATGTTAGTCAATCATTTTGGGATGAAGCAATCAACACGGCATGCTACTACATCAATAGGCTCTATTGTCATACTTTGCTAGAGAAGACCCCATATGAGTTACTTCATGGAAGGAAGCCCAACATTGGCTATTTTAGAGTGTTTGGTTGCAAATGCTACATCTTGAGAAAGGGCACTAGATTGGGAAAGTTTGAAAAGAGATGTGATGAAGGGTTCCTACTCGGTTATTCAACTACAAGCAAGGCTTATAGAGTTTGGAACAACTCAAGTGGCATTAGAGAGGAAGTCCATGATGTGCAATTTGATGAAACCAATGGGTCACAAGATGAAGATGAAAATCTAGAAGATGTTGGTGGAACTCAATTGGTTGAAGCTATGAAGAACATGGACATTGGGGACATTAGAGCAAAGCAAGTGGTTGATGTACAAGATGATAAAGATGAAGTGCTCAATTCTCCATTGAGGCAAGCTAGCAATGCTCAAGTACAAGATCATGGTGCTAGTTCATCAAATGAGGACAAGTCAAGTGATCAACCAAGTTCAAGCAATCAAGTGCAAGTGCTACAACCACAACAGGTTGCAAGAGATCACCCAATTGATAGTGTTATTGGTGATATTAGAAGTGGTGTGCAAACAAGATCAAGAGTGGCTATGATTTGTGAATATGCATCATTTGTGTCAACCAAAGAGCCAAAGAAAATTGAGGAAGCCTTGGATGATGCCGATTGGATCATGGCAATGCAAGAAGAGCTCAACAACTTCACAAGAAATGATGTGTGGGAGTTAGTTGAGAGGCCGGAGGATCACAATGTCATTGGAACCAAATGGGTTTTCAAGAACAAGCAAGATCAAGATGGTGTTGTGATTAGAAACAAGGCAAGACTAGTTGCACAAGGCTATACTCAAGTTGAAGGTCTTGACTATGATGAAACATATGCTCCCGTGGCAAGATTGGAGGCAATAAGGATACTATTGGCTTATGCATGTGCCCACAATATCAAGTTATATCAAATGGATGTCAAGAGTGCATTTCTCAATGGGATCATCAATGAGCTAGTATATGTTGAGCAACCTCCCGGTTTTGAAGATGAGAAGAAGCCCAACCATGTGTACAAGTTGAAGAAAGCTTTGTATGGCTTGAAGCAAGCACCTAGAGCATGGTATGAGAGATTGAAGACTTTTCTTCACTCCAAGGGGTTCATTATGGGCAAGGTTGATACTACTCTATTCACCAAAAGGATTGGCAATGATCTCTTCATTGTGCAAATATATGTTGATGATATCATTTTCGGATCAACCAATCAAGCATATTGTGAAGAATTTGGTGAAATGATGGCAAAGGAGTTTGAGATGTCCATGATTGGTGAACTTAGTTATTTCCTTGGTCTTCAAGTCAAGCAATTGAAGAATGGGACATTTGTGAGTCAAGGAAAATACATAAGGGACATGTTGAAGAAGTTTGGAATGCAAGATGCAAAGCCAATCTCAACTCCAATGGGCACCAATGGGAATCTTGATAGTGATCATGATGGCAATATGGTGAATCAAAAGGATTATCGGTCATTGATTGGAAGCCTACTCTATGTCACCGCATCAAGGCCGGATGTCATGTTTAGTGTTTGCATGTGTGCTAGATATCAAGCCTCACCTAGAGAGAGTCATCTCACGGCCGCAAAGAGAATATTGAGGTACTTGAAGCAAACAAGAGATGTTGGATTGTGGTATCCCAAGGGGTCAAAGTTTGAATTGATTGGATATTCGGACTCCGACTATGGTGGTTGCAAGATCAATAGAAAGAGCACAAGTGGTACATGTCAACTTCTTGGAAGATCACTTGTGTCATGGTCCTCAAAGAAACAAAATAGTGTGGCAATCTCTACCGCCGAAGCCGAATATGTTAGTGCGGGGAGTTGTTGTGCACAATTACTTTGGATGAAGTCAACTTTGAAGGATTATGGCATCCACTTCAAGAATGTGCCATTGTTTTGTGATAATGAGAGTGCAATCAAGATGACACAAAACCCGGTTCAACATGGAAGAACAAAGCACATTGACATAAGGCATCACTTCATAAGAGATCATCAACAAAAGGGTGACATTTCCATTGAAAGTGTGGGCACTGATGATCAACTTGCCGACATTCTCACCAAGCCACTTGATGAAAGAAGGTTTTGCAAGCTAAGGAATGAATTGAACATTCTTAACTTCTCAAACATGTGTTGAATGCACCCCACCACTACTTGACATGCCTCTCCTTCGACAAAGCAAGGTACCATTGGTTGACATGTCATTCATGCTGAGGATTATACTTGTGGTAGCACATGTAGACATACAAGGTGCATTTGGAGCATTCATGATAAATCAAATGTGTTTGATGTATATATGTTTACCACTATTGCTTCTATGCTTTGCTTGATCTAGTGGTGACATATGACATGTTTGTGGGCTTGCAATCCTAGTGTTGAATCTAGAATATTTGCTACAAGTGTTTAATTCAACATAGGCAAGATAACCCTTGTCATGAGGTGTGAAGAAGCTTGTCTTTGGTTCAAACCGAATTAAATGTCTTTGGCAAGTGATCTAGATTGAACCAAATTTGACTAAAGTTTTGTTTACTCCATCAAAGTCCTTGTCTCTCCACAATTTGATCCCATTTTTGGGCAATTGTTGACAAAGGGGGAGAGAAAAAGATGATGATTGAACATGATAAAGGGGTAAATAACATTTTGATGCACACAAGAAGAGGGAGCAAGCTCATGAACAAAGTTGTTGCATTTGTTTGTGCATTCTCATATGACTTGCTCATGGCACTTAGTTTTAAAGTTTTTATACAAGTAGTGTCTCCTTGCTTGTGTGGTGCAATGCTAGTATAGGTGTTGAATGGTGAAATGATCTACTAGCATGCATAGGTTGTAACTAGACTCCCCTTGCTTTACAAGTGGTTCAAGAACTTTGCTTATAATGTTGATCTCACGGGGTTCTTGAGTTTTTGATGGATGTCTAGTTACTTCACGGTGCTAAGGATGGTGTAAATTGCAACTCCGATTGGTATCACGCTTCAAAGGTCCATTTCTTACACCTTAGCATCATTTTGGTAGAATTACTCTCCCCACACTTCTATCCATGCATATGTGCAAAGCTTCAAATCCAAACTCTATGCACATATGTAGGGGGAGCAATACTACCAAAACCGAACTTGCTATAGTTGTCCAAATTCCTCTTGTGAGCTTAATGATTGGACAAGTATGACAAGTTCAAAATCTTTATTATAAAATCATCTTTGTTGAGGTTGTCATCAATTACCAAAAAGGGGGAGATTGAAAGTCCCTAGTTTGGTTTTGGCTAATTGATGAAACCTAGGACTAACCTTGTTTATCTAAGTGGTTGATTTAGAGAAAGGTTGTCCACATGATGAGCTTAATGCATATGAAGCATGACACGTGTCATGTGATCAAAGATGAAGATCAAGACGATGCTTGGCTCCATGGACCGGTGTTGAAGGTGAAGGGCTAGTCGAGGCTTGGGAGTGAAGGGCCATGAGATGGTGAAGCTCGGGCAAGACTAGGCGCCGATGGACCGATGCACGGTGAAGGGAAAGTGAAGTCAAGGTCGATGGATCGAGATGGTCACATGATGGTGTGAAGCGTTCATATCATTTGGAGGAACAAAATGAGCTCAAGGCAAAGGTATAACCTATAGGGCCATTTTGTTTTGCACTCAAGACACCATAGAGGGTGTGAGTGGTTTAGGATCGATAGCCGCACTATTAAGAAGGGAAGTCTTATCGGCTATTCGACGCACGGGTGCCACTAGGTGAATTCATGAAGTGCATTGCATGTAGGGCCTAGTGAGCTAACCTAACCTTTGGGAAATGATTGTGAAAAGCTAACACACAAGCACATAGAGATGTACACTTGGTGGTGTTGGCACATTTACAAAGGTGGCGCTTGGGCACGCTGTGGTTTGTAGGGTAGAGATGGGTTTGGGTCCCTCTCTCCCTCCCGCCGAACTTGCGAGGCGGGATTCGGCGCTTTCGGGAAAAATGGATGCATACTTTCTATTGCGCCGGATGCAAAATTTGGTTGAAATCATGCTATCTCAATTGATCAAGTTGGTATATTTGTTGGATAGCATGTTGGAGAACTTGGATCGACGACACGGCGAAAGACAGCTCTGCAGAGGGCGCCGGACGCCCCTTGGGCAGGCGCCGGACGCGTCCGGCGCATTGTGGCGCGGCGCAAGTTGGGTCGGCCGACGCAGAGCGTCGGACGCGGCGACGGACGCGTCCGGCGGCGGCGGACGCACGAAAGTTTCGGTCTCGGGCGTTGCGCCAGTGCTCGGTCGGACGCGCGGCGGACGCGGCCGCCGACGCGTCCGGCGTGGTCTCGCGAGGCTCGAGGTTGAGCCGGCGCGCCGGACGCACGCGACGGACTCGGGCGGTTCACGTTCATCGTCCGGCGCTCGGTGGGTTCGAACGGAGAAGTTCCAACGGTCGGGTGACGTGGCGCGCTGAAGAGCACCGGACGCGTCCGGCGAGCAGCGGCGGACGCGTCCGGCGCGTGTTGTGGCGTCAGCCCGAGGGGCAACGGCTTTTTCCGGAGGAGGCTCTATAAATAGACGTTTGGCCGGCCATGGGAGGCACTCTTGGCCATTTCTCACCCCTTGTGCATTCTTTGAGCTAAGAGACTCTCTCCCACTCTTCTCCCTTGCTTGGTTGTTCATCCTAAGAGAGATTGAGTGAATCACCTAGTGCATTGCATTACTTGAGGGCATCTAGTGGCACTTGTGGGTGGTTTCGCCGGTGGATTTCTTGTTACTCTTGGAGAGTACCGCTCCTAGCCGGCTTGGAGATTGTTGGAGGCGTTGGCAAGAGAAGGTGATTGTTCTTGGCCACCTCCGGTTGATTTGTGAGAGGTTTGAGCTCACCTCGTGGGGATCACGAAGAGCATCCTAGTGGATTGCGCGTGTCATTGAGTACCTCGCTTGAGAGTGGTGTCTTGCGGTGCCTTGCGGGGCGAGCCTTGAGGGGCTAGTGACTTGAGGGTCACACCGAGGAACCATCTAGGTGTTGGTCGACACAACCGGTGACGTAGCTTGGCGGTGCCCAAGTGAACACCGGGTGAACAAAAACAATTGTGTTCATCCTTGTCTCCCGGTGATTGGTTGTCATCGATTGTGTGTTGCCGATTGTGATCGATTGCTCATTCTCTTGGTGATTGGCAACCTCGACTCGACGCGTCGGTATAACAAGTCTCATCCTCTCTTGTATTACTTTGATTACATTCTTGCAAAGTAGAATTGCTTGTGTGGTCGGTCGGGAACCACTTCTTGTGTAGACTAAATCCCGTGGGTAGAACTCTTGATCACTAGTGGTAGCTTTTGTGTGTACTAGTGATCACCTACTAGAATTGCTTGGATAGGAGGCTTGCAACATCTTGTAGGCTAAGCATAACTTGCTTTCCGCCGTTTGTGTATCTAACGAAGTTTGCTTAGTGAGTTTGTAGAATTTTTTATAGGCTATTCACCCCCCCTCTAGCCATCTAGGACCTTACAGTTACTATCTTGGCATTGGAAGGTTTATTATTCGGATTGTTCTTCCTCTAAGAACAAGTGTGGTCTTCCCGGAATCTTCTCTCGATTTTCTCTAGAGATATTTCCCTCATATGAGCCAACACTAATCCAACACTTTAGCCTTTAGCCGAGCATGGCCTTAACTCGCCACCTCTTTAAATGTGCACTAGAATACTTTTCTAGTCTCAAAGACGTCAAAAAAACAGCCATACTTAAATCAGGAAAAAGCCTATAATAAGGTGTTTGGATTGTTGGATAATTAGGCAATTTCCAGATTAATTTCTAGATTAAAACCAGAATATAGATCATGACAAGGTGATCAACTAGATTGAGCATGGCACGATTACTAGCATGGCAGATCAGTATATCACATATACTAGCAGGACAAATCATGATATCGCATAGCATGAACATGATAACTAGCGTAAACCCAACTCGTACACTAGTTAGATTTATACCGCCGATTGTAGAAATACTTGGTGGTGAAGATGCATACGATGATTGCAACGTGAGCTTGTCGCTGAGCGTCTCCTGTAGACGATCCCACAAGCCTGACGACGACGAGACGACGTGCTGCCGACGACGATGAGATGACGTGCTGCCGACGACGATGGCACGAGCTTGTAGCTAGGCGTCTCCCGTAGACGATCCAGCAAGCTTGATGACGACGAGACGACGATGTGCCGACGTAGAAGATTTGGGAGCAGTCGCGCTAAGAGCGCTTCCCAAAAACCTTATTCGCCTTCTCCCGGTGCAGGATCGCAAAGACGAGGGTTCCGGAGACCTGCTCTCCCAGTCGCCGGTGCACGCTGACGATCGGGATGGAGAGACTACGACGGCAACGCAGTAGCGAGAAGAGGAAAACACTATTTTACTACGTTAGGGTTTTCTAATTGAAACTCCCAATTGTAGTCTTTGTTGTTGTGTCTATTCCCAGAAGCATCGGTACGTATATATGTAGAGGAAGACCCCCTACATCTACATCAACTAGCAATATGGTACTAATTGATATTGTACCTCCCATCTTTATTCATGGGTTTAATCATTAAAGCCCATTAGGGAACACATGTATTGGGCCTTTGAGCTACATATGGATTTTAGGGGAATATCCATATAAATTCTAACATCTTGCAGACATAGAACACCTTGATTTATTGCCACATGTTCCTTCATGATAACAATCCAAGATGGAACCTTGATTAAAGTTTGATTTACATATATATATGCAAGCAAACGAATATGAAAACACTAGTGCCAAAGTTTGAGCACAAGTACGAGGCAATTTGTTGTGCTTGTACGGACTCAGATGTGTCTCTCTCTAGAAATGGTTTTCGGCCGAAACAATAACTAGTAGATGGTAAACAGCTGAAACCTGCATGCTGGAGATGATGGGTTCCCTACGATCCGATTCCGAAACCACTCCCATAGCGAAGATTGTTTATGGATACCTGCATGAATAAAGTTGACTTCAGAATCGGAACTAAGGCAGCATTTGAACTCAAAAAAACTGAGGCAGCATTAGGCAAGGGACTATGACTGCACATATAGGTGCAATGTCTTGGTTTTGGAAAAGTAATTAGCATGATAAATATATACTTGCCTTATTTCTGATCTGGCGGTGCAGTAATTAATCTTCATCTTCAGCGAAGTAGTCGATAGTGCGTGACTTGATATGGCTGATCTTGTCATTCTCAGATGAGCTGCTGCCTGTTATCAAGGACTCGTACAACCTCTTGCTGCAAGTCAACTTGAGATATCTCGGGCGTACTGCTGTCACATATTCCGGAAGTGTCTCCATGTTGTGGTCCTTCATCTCCATGCTGTCAAGTGCCGGACTCTTTCTAGCACCTCCACATTTGGGCAGTATGTGATCTCGATTTTCTGCAACTTAGAGAGACTGCTGATCCTTTTCAGCTTGGAGCAGTCCAATACTTTAAGGTCCACAACTGAAGGGAAGTTCTCTACATATGTCAGGTTGCTCAGCTCGTGCAACCACAGTTTCCTTAGAGCATGCCTCCTGCTACTGGCAAGCCCTGGTGGAAGACAGCTCAGCTTGCAGTTAACAATTGAGAGACCCTTAAGTGCAGGCATGGCCACGGCATCTACAGTCAAATCCTCATCCCGCTCCTCCCAGTTCCACTTTTCCCATTCACACAAGCTACCTAGATGAAGAGTTGCCAGATTAGGAAAACCTACTACTGACCTAGTAGTAATAGTACCTCCACCCACTGGCAGGGAGGAGGGTGTCTGAAACTCAGGCCCAACACTCTTGATGGCAGGTGCGTCATTAATGGTCGGATTCTCCAAACAAGGAAGCAGGCAGAACCCGTTGGGTAGTTGGTTGCAACAACAAAGTTTGTCAATCCTTAAAAGCCTCAGGCTCTTAAAGACACATGTAGCTGGAACCATCATCCAATTTGGTAGCCGGCTACCATAGTATCCTACAATGCCTAGATGTCGTATGCTGGATGGAGGGCTGAGCTTCTCAATTACCTCCTCTACTACTCTCTTTTGCTCCCGCTTGTTGACTTCATCTCTCAGTTCCATGAATCTGCTGCTACTCCAATGCAGTTCCAAGTAATCAAGGTGCTCCTTGCTACAAATCATGGCCATTTCAGCCGACGAGCCAGCAGGCACATTTTCTAGACAATGTAAACTAAGCTCCCTAAGCTGGGAAAGGGGCCCTATCTCTTCCAAGCTGCACCAATTGCTGCCACCATTCATGTCCAAATGTACTGGGAACCTGTAGAGTGTTCTTAGTTTTTTTAACTGACCAGACCCCTTGGGTATTAATACATTTTCATTAGAACCAAACATGTTAAGAGTTCTTAGGTCCAGAAGCTCTGTAATGCAGCTAGGAAGATGGTCTAGCTGTGGACATCCACGAACCACAATGTGCTGCAAGAACTTCATCCTATGAATGTCTCCAGGAAGCCTAGATATATTTGTATCCTCGAAGTGGAGGTATCTCAGGTGCCTCAATTGACATAGAGAGTTAACCAATCTATCACAATCAGTACCACTTATAAAGAGCACTCTTAGGGTAGACAGACTCCCAAATGAGTCACTAGGCTTAACACTAATTCTGTGATTTATAATTAATGTTCTTACTGATTTGTGCTTCTGTAGAATATCCCATTCTAGTGCCGACTTGGTTGATCCTATAGACAAGCGACGTACATTGCTATTGCTGCTACCACCTCCATCTTGCTCATCCTGGACCACCAATGATTCTTCTTTAGACATAAACTCAGCAAAAGATCGCACCACGTCATGCATGGTGCAAGAGTATCGAGTGAGAGCTGATTTTTTTGTTGGTTCAATAAGATTCCTCATGATTAGCTCCTGGTAGTACCCATCTGCTATTTCTTCTAGCTGATCACCATATGAAGTACTGCTTCTGTCCTCTGGATGGATAAATCCCTCACTGATCCACATCGAAACCACTACAGTTTGCCAAATACTTGTACCTTTTGGGAAAAGTGAGCAATACAGGAAGCATTGCTTGAGCTGGGGAGACAAATCCTCATAGCTCAAGTAGATCGTGTTGTCCAATTCCTTAGGCAATCCAACTACTGACCATGCATGATGGCTCAAAACTGCCTCCCAATCACCCTCACTTCGGGACTTCCTACTTAGCAGTCCTCCCATCACTTTGATAGCAAGTGGTAAACCACCACACTTATTGATAATTTTCATCCCGACATCTTTCAGGTGATGAGTTCCATATACCTACCGGCACAAACAACCATTTCCACTAGTTAATAAATCATTGAATTTACAGTATCCAATTTGTCGAACAATTATAGGCAACTATATGTCCAATTTGTTAAATTATAATAATTTCTTGTATGCCCTCCCCCAATCTGGGCACGAAATACCGAAAACCGAAACCGAACCGAAAAATACCGAGAACCGAACCGAAAAATACCGAAACCGAATAATTCGGTTCCTGTTCGGTACCAGGTTCTCAGTACCGAATTTACCGAGGTAAATACCGAACCGAACCGAATATACCGAATTTACCGAACTTACCGAATTTATCTAAAATATGATAAGTTTGAGTGTTGTTATATCATTGTTTATACTATTTTAGACTATTATGTTATGTATTTTTGCCACTCCCACTTATAATCTTAGACTTTTATATGTATATGTATTTTTGCACAATTATTATCTATGAAATCATGTCAAAATTAGTTTTCAAACTTGCTATTACATCTCAGTTCGGTACTGTTCGGTAAATACCAAAACCGAACCGAATTTACCGATACCGAATTTCCTCGGTACCGAATTTTTTAGGAACCGATCGGTACCGATTTCTCAGAACCGAATTTGCGTGGGTACCGAAGTACCGAACCGATCGGTTCGGTATTTACCGAATGCCCAGGTTGAGCCCTCCCCCCTCACCCCGCTCGTGCACAGGGAATAAGCTAAAATAATAGATGCTTCCTCTATTAAAAAAAAAAACATGAACTATGGGACTCGTGCCACGACAAAATATCAAATAAATAATATTAGTATATCAGTAAATAAATTTATGTCGTCAATAAAGTTATTATAAAAATATATTTTGAAATATTTTTTGTACTTTTTATATAAGCATTGTTAATGTTTAAATTATTCGACTTCTCGATAAGTGGGAATTGCATTGTTTCTAGATGGAGGGAGTAAGGTTCTGCTTTGAACATGTAGGCCCACCTCACTTTGGGATCTGTCCATGGAAGTTCTGCCCAAAGCATTGGCTAATTGGTCGATGCAGCTAATTTTTGGTTTTCATTTAGTTTGCTACCAAAATTTGCCAATATTGCACATTTGGATTGCCAAATCAATGACAAACATTGTTGTGCAACTTATCACAATATTTAATTACTAAATACTATTTGGCAAGGAAAAATTTGGTAGCCAATCATGCATGCATTAAATATATATAACTTGCAGAAATGAAATTATCATCTTTGTGGCCAATCTTACATGTAGATGGGGTCAAAATTTAAAGGAAATAGATGATACTATCTCTATACCAACAAAAAACCAATTCTATGTTTAGATTGAGTCTAATTTTCTTTTGTTTGACTAAGTTTGTAGAAATATTATTAGCATTTATCACTCTAAATTGGTATACTAAAAAATATTAGTGTATGGTTAATCTAATGGTACTTATTTGATATCATAAATGTCAATACATTTTTGTATAGGTTTGTTTCAACAATGTATTGCCTGACTGGAACTGCTACATTATTTTCACGTTAAAGAAGTAATGGATGTAATCATGCTTATTTCACATTCAAGAATAGTATTGCCTTTTTCTTTAAACTTGGGCCAACTTTAAATAGTCTAACATAAACCAAAATAATAAATCAAGCTTCTTAGGGCCAAATGAAGTAGTTTTATCGTATATTAATAATTAAAGTGAAAGTGGCAATTATGTTTGTATCAGAGGTACTTTGGGTCTAGTTTTCACGATGGTAGTGATGAGTAATTTATTGGAGACTTACACGTAACCTTAGGTTATATGTGTAGTTCTAAAAAATATTAATAATTTTGATGCTAATTTGGAGGTCTATTTATTACTATTTGTATAATTGTACAATTAAGTCGATAATTGAGATATGTTTATGTTACCTAGATTATTTTTACCAACGAGAAATGTGGGTAATTTGGTTACTTTTGTTAACTTTCATGATGATAGAGGTGAATAATTTGTATGTATATTAGCGGTTTACGTTAGGTTATTACTAGCAGACATACATGTACGCTGCAATGCAAAGTTTGTTGTGTGGTATCATGGACAACTCGTGTGTTGGAGACTTATTTAGTGATCACTTAAGGTATCATCTAGAATCAAACTCTATTTTGTGCCTTGCCAGACACTATTTTAAGTCATGTGGCCGGGAGGTTTAGTGTCCTGTCAATAATTGTGTTATGTATCACTAATTCATTTTGAAATTGGGCTATGTACCACAGTAACCTGAACACTTAACTTGTACAATCATAGCTAAAAGTGGTGGACCTTGGAAATACTTTTTATTTCAATTTGTTTTGAAAATAGACTTTGCATTATGCTCAGACGCTACTATATACACAAATTGAAGAGATTGAGTTAGTTGGATCCCCATTGTGCGGTTCTAAGTGATCAAAGTCAAATAGACCTTTCTGTCTTTAATATATGAAAGAAGACCTCATTGCTATGAAACAAGGCCTAACAATTTGAAAATGATGTGTCAAATTTGATTGGACATGTTTACCTAACAAGAGTTTCAAGTTGGAGCAATTTGAGGAGCTATAGGTACTAAAAACATTTCCACAAAGTTCTCAAAGGTTCAAGGTTGTACTGGAGCACATTTAACATTTTAGTATCGACAATTTAGATGCATAATTATGAGTTAATTTAGGTTCAACAACAATGCTCGATAATTTATTGCTTTACTTGGAGTTATTTATCATAACAAAAAATGAGGATAATAATATACATCATTTCTTATAAAACAACTATAGTTTGTGATACCATAGTTTTCTTAACCTACTATGTAAAAGAGGCCCTAAATAGATAGAGTTAAGGGAATAATGTGTATTAAACTGCAAACAAAGGTATGTGTTCACTAACTGGATCAGGTGTTGGCGGCAGCTGTTTGTTGAGCAACAACCAAGCATCGTCTTCATTGAGTGGGCTGACATGATGTTGGTAGAAGGAGGCTCCCATCTGTAGAGCTAGGTCTTCTAATCTTGTAGTGATTAGCACAGAATTGCCCAATTGATTTTTATTGGCATTTCTGACTGGAACACTAAGGACATTGCTCCATGCTACATTATTCCACACGTCATCCAGGACCAGGAGAAACCTGCCCGTGGACAAGGTGTTGGTGAGGTTCCGTGAGAGGAGGGTCTTGTCTTGCACCCCATGGTGGATTCCACCGGCATGCACGATTGCTATCTTGAGAAGCTCAACCTCGTCAAAGTGTTGTGTGATGCTTAGCCATATCTTTATGTTGAAGTGCTCTTGGACGGTTGGCTCTTTGAAGATCTTCTGGGCCAGGGTGGTTTTGCCCATGCCACCTGTACCCACAATGGCCACTACTCTAATGTTGTGGTGTCCATTGATGGTTAGCAGCTGAGCAAGCTCCCTTGTCTCCCTCTCAATCTTCTCACCAACAATAGCTGACTCAACAAACTCAGATGTCACCTTGTCTCTAGTGGAAATCATCTGTTCTTGATGGGTTTCTAGATTGATGAAGTTGAAGTCATGAGCCTCTTTGTATATGTTGTCCAGCCTCTGGTTGAGCTCCTTGATATGGCTGCCTATCTTGTGTGTGAACACAGGATTCCGTAGGCAGGAGAGCAATGGTCGGCAGCAACCTGGAGCCTTTTCAACCATGCTGCTACCTTTCGATTCCCTCTGCTTCTCAGCTTCGAGTTGACATAAGTCTAGGATGTCAGTGGCGTCATACATGGCATTCTTGAGCTTTTGCACCCATCTTTGCACAGTCAGTTGAGTGATACGCTTCCTCTCAGCATCAGCAAGGAAGTATTTGAGGCTTTCCATCTTGTTCTCTAGCTTCTCGATCTCGCCAGATATGCCCAGCAACATCTTCACCTCTTCTGTGGCCATGTCAGCTATCAGCTGCATCACGTAGGGTCCCATAGCATCCAAAATGGCAGCCATGGCTCGATCAGATGCCTGTCCTATAGGTATACAAGTACATCAGAATCATACACAATTTTCATAAGAACAAGCACAGGATCATTTATTCCTTTGTGCCACTTGCATTAAATCACCTTATACTCGACCTTCATTATTTGGATCACGATCATTTTTTTTTTCAAACTAGATATATTGTTTTAAAGTGAATGTGGATACAAAAATGATGTTGTTTATGGATCAAGACGTTTAGTATGATTACTTACACCAAAAGCCGAGCAGCAGGGAGTCCAAAGATCAAGGCATTTATTATGCTACCTTACTCCAAAAGGCGAGCAGCGGGGAGTTTAAAAACTAACGCTGGGATAGAAGCAGCCTCGCTCTAGCTACCTATTTCGCGCATTCCTTTCTCCTTTTTACAGAAGGATAGAACTTGCAGTTCACATGTAGATTCGCTACAGAAACATTATACAGGCATGATCCGCTTTAAAATGAACAGAACATGCATGCATGTATAGCTAGCAAGGAAAACAAACTTAGACTGTCTCCAACAGACACCGCAAATCGTGACGCATTCCCAAATTCAGTCGCGCACAGTGTTTTTGGCTTGCGAAAACAGCCTCCAACGGAAGACCCATGCAGGAACCAATTTTGCCTAGCAGACGGAACGAGTAGCCAAATATAGCTACTCTCTCTCCTACGAACCCAATCTCTGTGCCTTCGATTGGTGGGCCCGTAGGAGGGGCTGCGCCGGGGAGGATGAAGACGAAGGGGCCGCAGTTCAGCTCTTGCTCGCGGCGGCGCTCGGAGGGGCGCGAGGCCTTCGCCACGAAGTAGCGCGGTGGCCGGCCGTGCCGCCGCGGGGAAGACGAAGACGGAAGAGCCGGCGTGGCCGGCGGGTAGCGGGGCGCGACAGGGAGCCACCGCGGTGCGGACCCGGCGCAGTGAGTTCCGCCTCGGGGCGCGCCGAGGCGCGGGAGCCGGCTCGTCGGCGAGGAGCGAGGCCGTCTGGGAGCAGGGGTCCTCCTCGCCCATGGCCGCCGGATCCGGGGCCCTGCTCGCCCGTGACTGCCGGAATCGGGAGGGAAGGGAGGGGGCAGTGCCGCCGGCGGCCGGATCCGAGAGGGGCGGAGTTGAGAGGGAGAGAGCGACGGGCGGCGCCGGCGTACGGACGGTGAGAATGACGGGAACGGGCGGCGCTGGGGAGAGAGTGAGGAGAGAGAAAAAAGAGAGAGGCACGGCTTTGGGTTTTCTGTTGGAGAACACGATTTTTTGGGTGCGGAATATTTTACTGTGCAGCACCGAAACTCTAGAATCGCTCTCTGATTTGGGTATTTGTTGTTGGAGACAGCCTTAGAGCATCTACAAGATGAACTCTTTATCATAAAATTTAGAAAACAAAACAAAAACCCAGGCTCTTATAGTAGATTCTCTAAACCAGTCTCCATCATCTCTCTTGCAATCACCCTTCTTCTTTCCATCAATAGAGAGGCTACACTGCTCTCTAAATTCAAGATATGCTAGTTCTCATGAAATTTTCACACAAGAAAAAAAAATGTGGTAATAAGGTATTAAAATATACAAAACAAAACTTAGAGACATATGTCGGAAATATTTTGGCATGGATCTCTAAATACAGACATACTTCAAGTTTAGAGAATTGTAAAAGGATGGACGAAAAATGCAACCAAGCAAGTAAGAAGGCATTACAAAAAAACTTCAAAATTGTCGCTGAATATATAGTTGCGGGATAGAGAACGGAATCACCTCAATTTACAGGCGCTCCTTGCCGCCTTGCATCTGAGTTGGGCTAATTGCTCTTGAGGATGTAAGGCGATATACAGGCACAGTGGCGGGCATGAGCCCTAGCTTACATATAAGATGGACCAGCTGGAAAAAGGAAAAAAGGTGAAGATCCCCATCCTTGCTATACACTCCAAGAATCCAGTGCCAGACTTAGAATGAAAGCAGACTTATATCAGCAATTCCTTTTTCTTTCCTACAGCTCGAGTTATGCCTTGCTTGATGGTTGATAAATGCACTGCTAATTAATTTTAACAATTACTAAATTTGTGCTGGCACTACATCTACACCTTATCATAGGAATCGGAGGCAGACATTTCTGGAACTTGAACATCCTATATAGTAATCGAAGTAGTTCTTCTCCAACGTCCATAGACAACGCAACGCAGGTATTCCTTGCTTCCGAACTGATTCTGGGTTTTGCATCTAGGTGGATACGTTGGGTTACCAGCTGCTGACAACTGCCACCATAGCCGCTTTTGTTAGTGGTGGCAGGGGACACTTGGCATGCAAGAAAGGAGAGGAAGATACAATGCTCGTTACAAACTCTAAGAATGAGATGAGAGTGACAAACTTGGCATGGATGGAAGAAAGGAGAGGAAGATACAATGCTCGTTACAGACTCTAAGAATGAGACGAGAGTGACAAACTTGGCATGGATGGAAGAAAGGAGAGGAAGATACAATGCTCGATCGTTGCTGAAACTGGAATGAATTCTGTCTCACCCACAGTTCCTTCCTTCTAGAATGAATTATGGAATCTCGCAACTCAGGTGTTTTTTTATTATTTTTTATTTACAAAGACAGCATTGCATGCCGGAAGCAGGTCAGAGTTGCGTACATCGCAAGTTATGCCTTACTTGATGACTGATAATTGCAAAAGAGTCATTTCTAGTCGTGTGGTCTGTGGCCGGCTGGTTGCATGAATCCCCTCCGTCAGTATTTTTCTCGTCTGAATACGCAATTTCCTTGTCTCTTCGTTCGTGCTCTCAAGTCTCAATCGCACCCTGATCTGCAATGCATGCATACATTGTGATCTGCAAAGCAGAGCATCTGTGCATATGATGATATACTGGTGCAAAGCAGAGCACCTGCAGAGAGGATAAGGAGCTGTTATTAGCATCGAAAGTGGGTGCCCATGGTCCCTTCATGTGGATAATGCAATATTTATTTTTCTTCATAAATAAGTATACATTAGTAGATAATATTATTAATGTTTTTTTCTATTAAAGCTAATTAATTTTGAAATAGTTTGATTTCTCAAAAGTGAGATTGCATAATTATTTTTCTTTAAAATAATTATATGATGAAGTTTTTCTTTAAAATCCCTTACATAGATGATTTTTTCATCAATTCAATTTTATTCTCAAGTACTGTATACAAAAGTCTCCTCATTTGGGTTGGTTTGACCAGCTTTTTCCATCCGTCACTTGCAAACTTCTTACTCTCCCCTGTCTCGCTCCTCCAAGCCGCCCTTCCCCTGTTTCTGTCGAAGTCACCGTATCGGCGTCCTCCCGTCAGGTAGCAAGCAGGGATGGCCGGCAAGGTCGAGGTCCCTGCCATCGCGATCGACCTGGGCACCACCTACTCGTGCGTCGGCGTCTGGCAACACGACCACATCGAGATCATCTTCAACGACCAGGGCAACCGCACCACCCCGTCCTACATCGCCTTCACCGACTCCGATCCGAGAGCCTCACCGGGATGCCGCCGAGACCCGAGAACCAGGTCGCCGTGAACCCCATCAACAACCGTCTTTGGTGAGCTGACCCAGACCCCCTCTCCCGCCCCCTTCATTGTACTGAACTATTGATGATCCCTACTCTGCTGCTTGTTGGGTTAGATTAGATCTGGAGATTTCGATTCCGTTCAGGCAAATGGCTACTGGATCCGCGCGCCTGCTTAGTTCTGTAGACTTCGTTGCGATAGTTGACTTGACTTCATGTTTACACTTGCTTAATCTTTAGGATATAATTGTTTTTATACTTAGATTCATTGCGACACCATTTGCCTCCACGTGCTCTGTCATTAATCTGTTGTGTGTAACCCAGAAAAAAAAAAGACCTTTTTTAAGGGGGCAAATGAGGATACTATATCCATAACACGCATCTGCATATCGGATGACGACCAGACAACATCATGCACTACAATCTGATATCCTCTCACAAAAAGGCCTCCTTTTTTATCTTTTCTTTTGAAGGAGCCGATCGATGCAATCCAACAGTTAGCTGAATTTCATTGGTTTTTCCCGTCTGAGAGTTTATTTCCTTGCAGTGTTTCTTGTGCAACCTGTGATGTAAATGTACCCAATTGCTGAAAAGTCCGTGGTCAAAATACAGTCACCATCTTTTGGCTGAGGTTGCGTACTTTTACTTAATGCATTGTTTTAATACGTGATGAAGTATAAGAGATTCGTGCAATGCCGTTTGGTATCTGACACATGGCCTTTTTTTGTGCTATATGTGGCTTGAAATAAGGCAAATAGCTAGGAGGAAAGGATCTTGCATCAGTGGTTGCTCCTTAATTAGCCTCCAGTTATTAGTATGTAGCAGTTTTCATACCAATATTCTCCTTTTAGTGTTGTGTAAACCTATCCTGGTGAATAATTTTGATTATTCTAGACTAGAATAACCATATATCAGTGATCTGCAGTTGATCTAATCATTGGCCTGCTGTATGCTCATTGTGTGTATCATTCTAGCTATTGCCTTCAGTTGTGAGCTTAAGATCATCATTAATTTTTTAATGAGAAGTTTGTAGTCCACATGATTTAAATGGATGTTACCCCATACCATTTGTAGAACAGTTATCCATTTCTGAATGTATTATACTTGTAATAGACAGTTACTAGTCCTTGTATTTTAGCATTACATGACGTTTTACTTCCCTGTAGGAAGTCTATGCTGATCTGTATCGGTGATTTCTCTATTTATTACTAGATTAGAAACATATCATTTATGTGTACAAAAAATTATACTGCAATTACTGACACATAATAACCTTTTTGCAGATGCCAAGCAACTCATTGGTAGGAGATTTACTGATGCTTCTGTACAGAGCGACATTAAGCTCTGGCCCTTCAAGGTTATTTCGGTGCCTGATGACAAACCCATGATTGTTGTTCAGGACAAGGATGAGGAGAAGCAGTTTACTGCTGAGATATGTCCTCTATGGTTCTCATCAAGATGATGGAGATTGCTGAAGCTTACACAGGTAACACTATCAAGAAGCGCAGTTGTCACCGTTCCTGCCTACTTCAATGACTCCCAGAGACAGGTCACCAAGGACGCTGGTGTAATTTGCTGGTCTAAATGTCACGTGTATCATCAAGGAGCCAACTGCTGCTGCTATTGCTTATAGTCTTGACAAGAAGGCTACCAGCGCTGGTGAGAAGAATGTTCTTATCTTTGAGCTTGGAGGAGATACTTTTGATGTCTCTCTTCTCACCATTGAGGAGGGTATTTTTGAGATCAAAGCAATAGCTGGTGACACTCACCTTGGTGGTCAGGACTTTGACAACCGAGGTGAACCACTTTTTCCAAGAGTTCTAGAGGAAGAACAAGAAGGATGTCACTTTCTCCTGTTGTTGGAAGTTACCCCACTTTCCCTTGGTCTGAAGATGGCACGACCGTTCTGATCCCGAGGAACACCACCATCCCCATCAAGGAGCAGTTCTTCTCTACCTATTCAGGCAACCAGCCTGGTGTCCTCCAAGACGCGGGACAGTAACCTGCTAGGCAAGTTTGAGCTATCTGACATCCCTCCTGCACCCAGAGGTGTTCCTCTGATCACAGTTTGTTTTGACATTGATGCCAATGGTATCTTGAATGTCTCTCCAGACGACAAGACGACTGGCCAGAGGAACAAGATCACTATCACAAACAACAAGGGCAGGTTGAGCAAGGTGGAGAGTGAGAAGATGGTCCAGGATTCTGAGAAGTCTGAATATGAGGAGAACAAGATTGAGGATGCAGTTCATGGTTGATGAGTTTCAGGATAAGGTGAAGGAGCTGGAGGGCATCTGCAACACTATCATCAGCAAGATGTACCAGGGTGCTGGTGCTGACATGGCCAGTGGCATGGTCAAGGATGCACTATCCGGAGGTAGTGGCGCTGACCCGAAGATTAAGGAGGTCGACTAAGTGTGAAGAGCAATGGTTGGTGCTAGCCTGCATTATGTCTTCTGTTAGTTTTTTGAACGCAAATTATGTCTTCTGTTATGCTAGTGGTTCCGTGGTTCATTCATGGATCCACAGGATTTAATGGATTTGATGTATTCAAGGTGAATTACTTGCTTCTCTGCATGCTTATTTCATCTTCATACATTCTTATTCATTCCTGTGCGATTTCTCTGGTATTGAACAGCTTGGTTGGTTTGCGTTGCCAGCTATTTCATTGAGTATAATCTGACCAGGTTAAACGGCTACTTCTGTCTGCTTATCAGTGCAAATATCCAGCAAGGGAAAGAATTCTTTGGTAAGACAGTACAATTCCTGTGTTTTTTTCTTAAGCCAAATATTTTACCTATATTTCGTCGAACATTCATGATTGTGTGGTACTGGTACACCATACTACATCAGTTCTATTTTGGAAAGATGGTGCAATTCCTGTGTGTTTTTTCTAATGCTGAAAACATACCTTTAGTCAGTCAAATATTCATGATTGTGGCTATTTTACTTAGTCAAGATGGTGCACCATACTAGTTCTAGTGCTGAAAACATACATCATGATTGTGTGGTGACCCCTTGGTTCTCTTTATTGATGGTTTCTACTTATTGTTGTGACTCCTCTGATATAACTTGCATGAGCATTTACTATTTTGTGGTGGTGGCAACAACATTGGTAATTAGTTTTTGCAGTTTGTAACTTGGTGAAATTTTGTTCAGCATTAGAGTTATAACCAAATTTCTGAAAGATTCTCTTCAGGAGGCAAGCTGAGATTTTCCTATATAGCATTTGGCCACAGCTGCCTTGCCTGAGAATTTTGCAAATTGCAGCAATATGTGTACAATTTTAGTTTTAATAGGACATCCCATGACATGAAAAAGCTGCCTAACTTTTTTCTGAACATTTCTAGAAATCAACAGATCTTGATTTACCTTTATTGGTTAACTATTTATATTTTTTGTGCACATCTATTTCTTGTACAGTTACTCTCGGTTGCTCCATTCCGTTCTGATTTCTTAAATATTGTCTGAAATATCATGATGGGCTGCTAGTCAGATATTGTTTTTGTCATATTAAGCTTCTTTCATGTACACTATTACGCTAATTTTTTGTTGCCTATATGCTGGGTTTCATCAGCGTTCTCTTGTTGGGTTCCTTGTCCGTGTTTTAGTCAAGTTTGACGGTTTGACCCTGGTATTCATAAGATTTTATTAGCATTGTTATCTGGTGTGAAGTACATGAGCTATGATGTAATCATTTATGCATTCTTGTAGCAGCAAGAACTTTGGAAAATCGTTTATATGGTGGGGTAATGGTAATGGTTCAGAGCGGGTCCCTAGGTGAAAACCTGTTTTCTGGCTGAATTTTATCCATAATATACTGCATTATTGGAAGAACTGACAACTCCAAAGCAATTCTCCTGGATCATGCCACCTCAAAACATATATTGCTTTGCAACCAACACTTTAACAAATCGAGTCTTGGATTAAGGACCCAATTGGCTTGAAGAAAATGAAACTATACAACTCGGCCGAATTAGTTTACAAATATATAGGAGATGACAAATATACAAGTGCACGAAACTTGAAGAGGGAAAATTAAGATAAGGTGAACACCGGCACTGTTTTCATTATTGTTGTTTCAGCCCTTCGGGGTTGCACCCCCTGAAGGACCAAAACAGGAGATAATGGAAACGAAGAACAACCAAACGAAACGAACAACACGAACCTTATATTCCCTGTGCTCCGGCTAAAACGCTCGGAGGCCAGAAGTCCCTTACAACGCCCCCAGAGGGGTCTACTTATAGGAAGTCGTGTTGCATTTTGTACAAGAATGCCCTTGGCAACCCTAATTTCAACGTACAGGAGCAGCCGACACGGGGCAGACAAGTAAATGGCCCGAGGACCCACATATGTCGGTTAACCACCGACCAGGACACATCCGGGCTCTCCTTTCTGCCCAGCCGCCGAATGCGTCCAGTCTCAAGCCGAATGCGCGCCTTCTCGCGCTATCGGGGTTCTCCCCGGCGCCCGTCGACGCCGGATGCGCGCCTTCCCGCGCTATCGGGGTTTCCGCCTGGCGCCCGGTGATGCCGAATGCGCGCCTTCCCGCGCTATCGGGGTTTCCGCCTGGCGCTGACGCCGGATGCGCGCCTTCCCGCGCTTTCGGAGTTTCCGCCCGGCGCTGACGCCGGATGCGCGTCTTCCTGCGCTATCGCCCGGCGATGCCGAATGCGCGCCTTCCCGCGTTATCGGGGTTTCCGCCTGGCGCTGACGCCGGATGCGCGCCTTCTCACACTATCGGGGATTCCGCCTGGCGCTGGCGCCGGATGCGCGCCTTCCCGCGCGATCGGGCTTCCGCCCGGCGCCGGCGCGCGGATGCGCGCCTTTCTCGCACTATCGGGGCTTCCGCCCGGCGCCGGCGCCGGATGCGCGCCTTCCCGCGCTATCGGGGCTTCCGCCTGGCGCTGGCGCCGGATGCGCGCCTTCCCGCGCTATCGCCCGTACCTGCGCACATCAAACACATGAGGCGCATACGATTAGGGGGGACGGGGTGGCCAATTCCACTCCTGCCCCCAACAGTAGCCCTCCGGCCTTGTCCGGAAGGGCAGTCCCTTCCGGGCAAGGCCGAAAATGTTCGGTAAATCGAATGTGTCCGCGCCGAATGTGCCAGCGCCGCCCCCCAGGATGAGGAGACACACACACATTTTTTTTTTTGGCGCGCGGACGCCTCGATTCGCGTGAACCGACGCGTCGGCTCCCCCACGGCCGCCCCCTGCCTATAAAAGGCAGAGACGCGTGAGGGGGCGAGCACTTAGCTCCTGCGCTCCTGCCCCTGACGCATTCGAGGATTCTCGTTCGGTAAGGTATTTGCACTTTCGTTTCCTTTTGCATTGTCTAGGCTTTCGGGGCTTGGGCCAGGAGGGTTAGGTAAGGTACGAATGTTACTATCGGCCATAATGAACGCATTCTCGTTTTTCTTCATAGCTCGGAAGCCTGGGCACTCATTCGGAGCGACTGCCTATGTCCGAAAGCTCCTCATCTGGGGATTCGGCTGGAGCGGCGCAAGACACCGCATCCGGGCTCTCTTCTTTTTGCGCAGAACTTGCTGCCCAACTTGCCCAATCCGGGGCCGAAAACATGTCGCATGACTCAGGGGCCAGCTTGGGAGAACCTGAAATTGTGAGACCTATTCGCGCTATAGCGCCTGTGGTGGCGGCGCCCGTGGTTGATTTAACTCATGGAGAAACTGGCAGCGGCCAAGGGAGCGCCGGGGTGGCGTATGAAGAAAATGACGAATCTGCAGATTATGATGGAGCCGAAGGGAGCGTGGCAGCCAGTGCCCCTGATGAGGGCAAGGGAGTCGAATCCGGCCCTCCCCGGAGAAACCGCCGGGTCAGGATTGAGGGGCACACCGGCATTATTTGCCGATCCAAGATTGACGAGGAGAGACTGAACTCATACCAGCGCAACGGGCTTCTCAGCGCATTCGAGCGCGAAAGGAGCCGGGCGCCGGGGGATGAAGTGATCCCGGACCCGAAACCGTACGAGGCGGTCGTGTTCCGCGACTTCTTTATAGCCGGATTGAGATTTCCTTTGGTTCCATTTTTTGGGGCCGTTCTGCAAAAGTTCCGTCTGCAGATCCACCACCTTACTCCGAATGCGATCGCTCGGCTTAGCATATATGCCATGGCCATGAAGATGATGGGCCACGAGCCAAGTGTCGCCCATTTCGTGAAGTACCACTGCACCCACTTCCACTCGAAGGTGGGTAAGGTCGATGGGCGGCCCAATATTCGCACCGAATATGGGTCTTACAACTTCGTGCCGGCTCCAGGGCAAGAGCGGAACTGTCTGGTGCCCACCTTCAAGGAAAAATGGGAGGACTGGAACAAGTACTGGTTTTACATTCGTGTTGCCGAGGACGAAGAGGTGGAAGCTGCTCAAAGGGTTAGGCGCCGTCGGGCAAACCCCCTGGTGTCTTTGATGACTGTGATGATTGGAGAGAAGCATCCACCTCACGACGATTTCGGTCCAGCTGACCACGCCGCCGCGGAAGCGTATGCTTTGACCGCCAGCCGGCAGATCAGCCGAGACCTGGCAGAGGAGATGATTGCCCTGGACGAGTGGCCCTTATGCGATTTGGTGAAGTTCGAGCCTATTCGGGACATTGATGGCTATCGTGGTCCCGACTTCCTTCTGGAGCGCCCTGCTCATTTCGATTCTGATGCCGCGTACTTGGCTGCGCTCGAGAAAAAGGCTACCCGATTGTGCAACTTGGCAACAAGAAAAAGATGCTCCAACTTGGCAACTCCCCCAGGAAAAACCGTGCCTTGGATTGCATGGGTATCCACTATTCGGAGAGACCCCCACCGGCTCCTAAAGCGGCCAAGGCCAAGGCCGGTGACAGCGCGGATGAGCCGGAGGCCAGTGCGCCGAGCGGCTCAGTTTCGGGTGCCCCCAGGCCGGCCCCTATTCAGCGCGCACCCCCTTCCGCGCCGATTTGAGCCACTACAACGGCTGCGGCCGAGAAGAGAAAACGCGCGCAGCAAACCCGAGAGCGCCCGGAACCAGAGGCCCGCGACGTTCAGGTATGCCGTGAAATGGCTGGGCGATTGTGGACTAAGCCGCTAAAACGCAGCGCTAAGTTCTCATTGGATTTCCTGGGGGTCCCGGAACCGCTGCATGCCGAAATGGTAGAGCGAGAGATGCTTTGCGCATTAGGGCATAGCTGTTGTATTCATACTTCGGGCGACGTAAACTAATCTGATAGTTTCGTCCTTATGTTTTGCAGCACAATATCGGTGGTTCTAGCTCGATGGCTGGAACAAGGAAGAAACTTTCTGACCCGTGCCGCCTGCCTCTGAAAGCGCACCCAACGCTGAGCTCCCTGGGCGTCAGCTTAAAGAGGCCGGCGGACGCATCCAGGGGGGCTTTTGCGATGACGAAAAGGCCCAGGGCCGCGGGTGCGCCTGTAGCCGCTGCCGCGCCTGCTTCTATGCCGCCGCCTGCCCCCGCGGAGGTTTCCCGCACCGTTTCGGACCAGAGCCCGAATCGGGCCAGGAGACCTGGTAAGTCCCGATTCCACCGTGAGCTCATTCGCATGACCCCCGAAACCATAGCGTGTGTCCTGTTTGGACATGGCAGACTCTCCTTAGAGCGAGCCCCAGACGAATGCGACCACATGCGCGTGTATTCGGGGTGCTCATCTCCCGAAGACACGAGCCCAGATCGTGAAAGGACTTACGAACTTGCTCGTGCTCTAGGGGCGGCTTCAGACGCTCGCTTAATCGCGGGGGTGGACTGCCGCGCGAGCGGCGTGCTTCCGGGCACGGCGGGTGTCGCTTTCAAGGACCCGCAGTCAAAGACCTCCTTTAGTGCCACCACCACCGAAAGGGATTTGGCCAAGGTGGATCGCCTGGAGCTCCTCTCGGCCATCAACTTCCACGCGATCTCTGTAAGTTTTCGACCCCGAATGATCAAAGTCTTTTCCTATTCGGGTTGTTTACACTCTCACTCCTTTTTTCCGCGCAGCAATTGTTATAAGTGCTGCGCTCGCCAAGCAGGATTGCGCCGCGGTCGCTTTCGTTGAGTCTAAGCTCACCGAAAGTGAGGCCGAGGTGCGCCGGCTGAAGGAAGAGCTGGCGCAAGCGCGCTCCGAGCTCAATCGGGAGAAAGCCGCGCGCGAGGAGGCCGAAGCGGACGCCCGCACCGCCAGGACCGAAAGGAACACGCAGAACCAGCTGCAGCGGTCAGCCCGTCGCCAACAGCTCGACGAACTCAACCAGGCCGCTACTATCTTCGCGCGCCTGGTGGCCGGAGTTGGCGACGAGGTGGCGGTGCCCACTATCGGGGAGGACACCTCGGTGTTCGATTTTGCCAGGTTCCTCCGAACCGGGCTCGCCGCCTTGGAGGGCCAAATGGAGCTCGGACGCCACTGGGCCGCCCTTGAAACCACCCGTGCGCTGTGCAAGGCGCTGAAGGACGCGGGCTGTCCGCACGCGGCCGCGCTTCCGGCTCCCGATGACGTGGACCGCTTCTGGGTCCCGGATGGGGACGCACACGAGGCCGCCGTGAAGTTCTTCAGCGGCTTGGAACGGTGGCGGTCGCAATCTCAGCCTGCTGCGAGCGGCACTGAGCGTGGCGGAGGTAAAAACTGCCGAATGGCGCTTGTCGCTTATGATGGGATTGGTTAGGAATTTTTTTACTAACTTGATCACTTTCGTGCTTCTTTCTTTTAGGGAGATGAGGTGGAGGAGGCCACTATCCGCGACCGGGTTATGGCCTACATTCGGGCTAGAGACGAGCGCGAGGCTGCCGCGGTGGGCGACACGCCGTCTTCCCACACGCTTCGGTCCCCGGAGATGGCTCTTGCACCCGAACAAGGCGAACATTCGGGTACCGTGAACCCTTCCGCGGCGGCATCCACCGAAGCTGGCGTGCCCCGTCCCCAATCTCCTGCAGCCGAAACTGCCGCCAACTCTTGATCTCTCTATTCTCTGTAAAAACCTAACTTTGCTGTATTTGGCCCTGCGTGGCCGTGTATGTGGCCCTGTGTGGCCAGGGTTCTGGGAACCCTTGAACAGTTTAAGTACCTTTGATGGCTTAATGCCAAATGCGACCGCTGTTTTGGTATTCGGTTGCTTTTCTATATATTCGCGTTGTCTTTTCAGTCGGGGCGATATTGTCTTACCTTTCGAAAGTGGCTGGAAATAGGCGCATCCAACCAAAGAGGTTTTAGTACACTTCTGGGGTTCACTTAGCTTTAGGACGCCATCCCCGAATTAGAGCGGTGGGTTGCGTATTCGGGGGGAATTTTGCTGAGCCCTCCAGGGATGCATGGAGACTTAGCGCTCCGCCCGAACTTGAGGTGATTTAGGGCGCATTCTAGCATTTTTGAGTGTCTTACGGCGCCGCCCTCCCCGAATTTGAACGTGGAAGGCGCGTTCGGGAAAATTTCTCGCTAGGCCCTCCAGCGTTGCGCGGAGTCTTAGAGCGCCGCCCCCCCCCGAATTTGAGCGGTGGAGGGCGCATTCGGGGAAATTTCTCGCTAAGCCCTCCAGCGTTGCGTGGAGTCTTAGAGCGCCGCCCCCCCGAATTTGAGCGGTGGAGGGCGCATTCGGGAAGTTTCTCGCAAAGCCCTCCAAATTGCGTGGAGTCTTAGAGCGCCGCCCCCCCCGAATTTGAGCGGTGGAGGGCGCATTCGGGGAAATTTCTCGCTAAGCCCTCCAGCGTTGCGTGGAGTCTTAGAGCGCCGCCCCCCCCCGAATTTGAGCGGTGGAGGGCGCATTCGGGGAAATTTCTCGCTAAGCCCTCCGGCGTTGCGTGGAGTCTTAGAGCGCCGCCCCCCGAATTTGAGCGGTGGAGGCGCATTCGGGAAATTTCTCGCTAAGCCCTCCGGCGTTGCGTGGAGTCTTAGAGCGCCCCCCGAATTTGAGCCGTGGAGGGCGCATTCGGGGAAATTTCTCGCTAAGCCCTCCAAAGATTTGTTTTCACAAATCGACATGGTTGTTACAAAGTGCATATGCGCTCTGCGCAGCCGCTGAATGGAACTCTGTATGGCCCTATTGGCTGGAACTGGATGAGTCCTATCTCGAAGTGGTAAGACTCAGCTTCCAACACCCGAATAGGCGCGCCTGTGCCCTTTCTCATTTATAGGCAGGTAGAGCCCTAAGCCGCATCCGTAGACTAGATCCCAAGCCTTATGTTTGCCCCACGCTTGCTGTGGGCTGGAATCCCGAATATGGACTAGTCGTCGTGCAGGAGCTGGAATTTCCAGTTATTCTTGGCGATAGGGAGGCGCGCGATTCTACGCATCTTTGCTATTGCGCGCTTGCTGCTTTTGCTTAGGGAGCCGATTCGATCCTGGCTGCGCCTAACTGCTCCAAGCTCACAACTGAAATGGGAGGACTAGTACTGACTCCCCTCCTGACTCCTCCCGAGTTGAACCTGGCTGTGCCTATTTGCTCATCGCTCACAACTGAAACGGGAGGACGAGTGCTGGCTTCTTTCCTGACTCCTCTCATTCCTACTAGCCTTAGTTTTCGAGCGGGATGAATTTGTTTTGACCGGCATGGTTTTGCATTATGGGGGGTGTTATGCATATATAACACTGTTTGGGCCATAGTGCCGTGAAACACCTTTTTACGCCATAACGCCGTCGTACATTTGTTAGGTGAGTCATAAATTTAACTCGTCTCAGAGGCTGAATGGCTAGATTATATAATCTGGTCCGAGCTCCTGGTTTTTATCATGGCTGCTAAGACCTTGATTTTTGTTTTACCACCCGCAGATCCCGCTTATGTCTTGCTGGAATGGGAGGTTTTGGGATTTGTAGTGTCGTCAGACCAAATGCCGCATTCGCTACCCAGCCCTCACTAGCCGGATTGGATATGGGCTTTCGGCCTTTTTACCTACTTTGTATGCCATATTCGGGCTGATAGCGCTCGATAATGGTGCAGTACAGCGCTCCTTTCGAGAGTCCGAGGGGTTTTATTCGTGCGCCTTCTCGAGGCATTGCTCGATATAGCGGGTGTGTTGCTCTTGATTGTGATGTTAAACACCCCAAGCGCCTTCGGTGTAATTATACCGCCAGAATATGATGAATAAGAAGTCTGACATTGCAGATGAAAATTGCTTGTTTGTAACTTTGCGTTATCGTAACCTTCGGTCTTTTTCTCCGAGGTTCGTTTCACCCGAGGCGTTGTTTGCACGCATTCGGCGTCTTGCCGATTTCGCGATCCTTCAGCGTTTTGCCGAGGTCGCTGCGCGCTTTGTTTCGCGCATTTGGGTTGTTTGGTGCATTCGTGATGCTTCAGCGTTTTGTTGAGTTTACTAGCCGTTTTTGGCTTTTGGTTGCTTGCAACCTGACAAAAACTTCTCCGAATAGGGTCAGCGACGCATACGGCACTGACTTTTTCGAATCGGAGAAAACGTTACGGATCCGCACTTTAGGGGAAACGTGAATTGAAAAGTATTAAACAGGGGTACACAGGGACGCCTCATTAAAAAACCTCACACCTCCGAAAAGGCTTCCCCTGTGAGGAAAAAGAGCGCGCCCCCCGAATTGTGTTCCAGAGAATTAAGAAAAGAAAATTACAACCCCTGTGGGGCAATTTCATGGGTAAAAGCGGCGCAAGTTGTCGGCGTTCCAGGTGTGGCTGGACTCTGTGCCGTCCTCCTTCACCAGCGTGTAGACTCCTTCTTTTACCATTCTCGCGACGATGTATGGCCCGTACCACGGCGACTGCAATTTGCCTTGCTTGTCGGGTTGCCGAATAAGGACCATATCTCCTGGGTTGATAACCTGCCTCAGCACTTTTTTATCTCTCCAGGTCTTTGTTTCCTGATGGTATCTGTCGAGGTTTTCCGCCGCCCGTAGCCTTAGCGAGTCGGCCGTTTCGAGCCGAGTGTATCGTTGTTCCGGGTAGTGGCCATGATCTCGGTTCGAAAGATCCCAGCCGAACCTCTTCGGGGTAACGGCTTCTTCCCCGAAGAGAAGTCGAAGGCGTGAAACCGGTTGCGCGCGACTTGGATATATTGTGCCCCCAAACCGTAGCCGTTAACTCCCGAGCCCATCTACCTTTCTTCTCGGTGCTTTCGAGGGTCTTTGATATGGTGGTGAATATGTCACCGTTGACACGTTCCACCGCGCCATTCGATTCTCGGGTGATTTATCAAGCAAACGTCGCTTTGATCCCCAGTCTTCACGTAAAGTTCGAACTTGGTGCTTTGTCAAACCGCTTCCCGTTGTCCACCGCTTACGTAGGATGGAACCCCGAATCTGCAGATGATTCTCTGCCACACAAAGTTTACTAAGGTGCCAGATGATATTGTCGCCAACGCCTTTGCTTCTACCCATTTGGTGAAGTATTCCAGCGCCACGGCAGTGAATTTCAGATTCCCTGGCGCCGGCGGGAGCGGTCCGACTATGTCGATGCCCCATCTCTGCAGCGCCCAAGTTGGGCATATCGGGGAGGTTAGATTTGCTGGGGCCCTCTGGTAACTTCTGGCAACCCTGGCATGATTTCACCAATCGCTTGGTGTCCTCGATAGCGGTTGGCCAATAAAAGCCTTGCCTCATTGCTCTGTGAGCGATTTCATAAGGACCTCTGTGGGCCCCGCAAGTTCCCGAATGTATATCGTGCAAAAGCCGGACCCCTCGTTCCGGGCCGATGCACTTCGCAGTGGCGCTACGACTCCCTCCTTGTACTGATTCTCTCCGATTATGGAGTACTGTTTGGTTCTGGACTCCATCCTTTGTTGCTGCTTCCTGTCTCCGGGCTCATACGTTCCAGAAATGAATGCCCATATCGGTGCTCTTCAGTCGTCACTCGCGATAGCATGAATTACTGACGGTTGCTCCTCCTCCGTCTGCACTGCCGCGGCTGTCAAGACTTGGTAGAAAACATCGGCGGGCAAGGGGGTGTTCTGGGCTGCAGCTTTTGCCAGCGCATCTGCCTCTGTGTTGTCCGCCCTTGGAATGTATTGCAGAGTGAAACCAAGGAAGTATTTCTCCATTCGCCGGACGGCTTCCGGATACCCGGCCGAGCCGGTTCCTTTGCTTTGTGTATTCCTTTCGGATGTGCCCCACAATTACTTGCGAATCGACTTGATGACGCATCTCGGATTCCTAGCGCTCGGAGTTTCGAGACCCAGCAGAATCGCCAGATTCGGGCCGTGTTGTTGGTGGTGCGATATCAGAACCTCGCGGCGTATCGCGGCTTTGGGCCGGTTGGAGGTGTCAATACCGCGGATATGCTCGCTCCAGTGAGCACCGTGCTCCATCCGTGTGCACCGTCCATTCCGGTTCCTCGAATCTCGAGAGTAGTGTTATCCCCACAAGGGGTCCAATCTGCGATGAAGTCCGCTATGACTTGCGATTTGATGGCCGATCGTGCTCGAAGTCAATGACATATTCATTCAAAATTTCGGCCGCCCACTTGCCTATCCGCCCTACCGCCTCTGCGTTTCTGAACAGGGCGTCTAGGGGCTGAGCAGACAAGACCCGAATGTGGTGAGCCTGAAAATAGTGCTTGAGTTTCCGCGATGCCATGACCACCGCATACGCGATTTTCTCCAGCTCGGAATAGTTTGCCTTCGCTGATGTCAACGCTTCTGATACAAAGTAGATTGGGAACTGCTGTACCTTCCCCTCGCTCTCTTTTTCTTCCACCAGAACCGCGCTCACCGCGGCGGGGGACGCTGCTACATATAGTAGCAAGATCGCATCTGGTGAAGGGCTCGATAGTGTCGTGGCCTTTGACAAGTAAGCTTTCAGGTCATCGAATGCGCGCTGCTGATCCAGGCCCCATCCGAAACCTTCAGAATTTTTAAGGATGCGGAAAAAGGGGAGTCCCCGTTCCGCGCTTCTGGATATGAACCTCCCTAGAGCGGCGATCCTGCCGGTGAGCTTCTGCACCTGCTTCTTAGTCTCGGGCGGTCTCATGTTTACAATAGCGGTAATCTTGTCCGGGTTAGCTTCTATACCTCTGGCCGATACCAGACATCCCAACATCTTGCCCTTGCTAACCCCGAATATGCATTTTTCCGGGTTTAGTTTCAGGCCGCTTGCTCGAAGGTTCACAAAAGTTTCCTTTAGATCCTCGATGTGTGTGCTTTTTCTATCACTTTTTACCACTATATCGTCCACGTATGCGACCAGGTTTTTCCTTTTTTTCTGCTCCCTAAAGACCTCGTCTGTCATTCGGGAAAAAGTGGGGCCCGCGTTGCGCAGCCCCTCGGGCATGCGTTTTAGCAAAAGGTCCCCCCGGGAGTGATAAAGCTTGTTTTCTCTTGATCCTCTTCCTTCAGCCAAATCTGATGGTACCCTGAGAAACAATCCAGTAAACTTAACAGCTCGCAACCCGACGCGATATCGACCAGCTTGTCGATCCGCGGTAGTGGATATGGGTCTTTTGGGCAATGTTTGTTTAGATCTGTGAAATCCACGCACATGCGCCATTTGCCGCTTTTCTTCTTGACCATCACCACATTGGCTAGCCATTCCGGATACCGCACCGGCTCGATCACATCTCGCGTCCAAAAGCCTTTGCACTTCAAGGGGCCGCCGCGTGCTCTTTCGGATGACATCTTCCTCAACTTTTGCTTCCTTGGCTTTGCTGTTTTGCTGACGTTGAGGCTGTGCTGTGCCAACTTCCTGTCAACCCCCTTGAGGTCTTTGGTGGTCCACGCGAATACGTCCTTGTTCTCAGCCAGAAATGCTAGCAGCTCCGAAGCGTCCTTTTCCGACAGACTTGCCCCGATATGCACACACTGATCCGGGCGGTTCGTCGATAAAGGCACTCTTCTCGTGCCCTCATCTGGCTCTGCTCTCCGCTCTTTCCGCTCTGTAGCTTCATCAGCATCCTCTTTCCTTGTAGGCTTTTTTACCTCGTGCACCATGCTGTAACCCGGTATCGGTTTGCCATCTATCTTTCTGGCTGCGATTTGATCGCCATGCACTGTGATTACGCCGAAAGGGGAGGGCAGCTTCATGCAGAGGTAGCTCTGCTTGATTATAATGTCAAACTTGTTTATGATTCCTCTTCCGAAGATTGCCGTATATGGGTATTCCATTTGTACCACATCGAACGATATCTCTTCCGCCCGCACTTTCTCTCCTTCGCTAAATGCTACAGTGAGTGTCTTCTTCCCAAGTGCATCTATCTTCTTTCCACCAAAACCGAATAAGGCATTGCCCGCCTGATCGAGCGATCGCCTATCAAGTTTCATGCTATCGTACGCTTTGGTGAACAAGATGTCCGCCGAACTCCCGTTGTCAATCAGAATGTTGTGTAAAGTGTACCCGCCTATGAAAGCGGTTGCAACGAAAGCGTCATAGTGCGGGTAATCCCGGATGTGATTATCTTCTTCAGTGAAGGTGATGGGCTGAAGCTTCCACGCGGCCCGAGTCGCCGGAGCGGCTGATGATACTGCCAACACGCGCCTCTGATATTCTCTTCGCGTTCTCTTGCTGTCCTGCTCTATATTGGAACCTCCAATGATGGCGTATATGTGCCCGTTGGATGGCATCACATTCGCGGGTGCTACAGTGTGTACGATCTGCAACTCCTTGGAAGTTTCCTGCTTTGGTGGCTGCTGCTGCTGCTGTCTATTCTCGGTAGGCGCTGAGGAAGACACAGCCGATACTGGCATCGGATGCGCAATCATCGGCTGCTGGTATTGTTGGTACTGCATGCTTGGCGACCCTCCCCAATGTGCATGAACATTCGGGGCGAGGTACGGATTCCCTGGCTGCCCAGACTGGAAAGCGGCCATTTGATGGGGGAAAGCGTAGTGTTGTGACGGTGCCGTGTGGAATACGTGCTTTGCGGTTTCGGATTTCCCTATAGCGTCATCTCTTTCCTTCTGCTCTTTGGCCTGCTGCGTGTATTTGCAATCTCTGGTGAAATGTCCCTTGTTTTTGCCACACACGCAACAATATGGCGTTTTCGGGGCGCCGCCATTGCGCCCTCGACCTCGTCCGCCTCTGTTAGCACGGCCCCCCCGGTTCTGCTGTCCTCCTCCCCGGGTTTCGTGAAACTGGCTGTCGTTTTGCTTCTGGGGGGCGGGGCTGGCTGACTCCTCCTGAAGGTTGTTGACGTAACCTTGATTCTGTCCCCACTTCTGCTGATTCTGCTTCGGGGTGTTTTGCTTGAGGCTGTTTCTTGATACCTTGCGCTTCTGCAGGTCTTCCTCTGAAATGGCGAATTTTCTCATCTCGTCGAACAACTGTTTTACAGTTTTGGGTACCTCCCTGGTCAACACTTCGGCGCACGGCCCAATTTTGAGGCCTCTGATGGCCGAAGCGATGACCGTTTCGTCAGACACATTCGGGATTTGGGCCCGCATCTGGATGATGCGTTCCAGGTACTTGGCCATTGGCTCGTCATCTGGTTGATATAAGGTGAGGAGATCCATAATGGTTTTCTTGTCGGTCTGTAGCCCCTAAAATGTTGCCAGCAGCTCCTCTTTCGCCTGCCTCCATGACCGAATGGACAAAGGATGCAGGGACATGTACCAATCATGTGCCACATCTTGCATTGCCAGAATCAAAGTCTTGGCCAGTAAGGATTCGTTGCCTCCTGCTGAATATATTGCAGCCTCGTAACTTGATATGAACCTTCTGGATTGGATTTACCATTAAAGTGCGGGATTTTGGGCTTGTACCCCGGCGGCCATGGGTATTTTTGCAGCTCAGGGGACAGAGGGGACGCCATGTCAACCATATCTGGGGCCCCCTTGCACGAGGCTGAGCCCAGATATCTGACCTCGCTCTCAGTTTCGGTTCTTGCTCCAAGTGCCTGAATCTCCCGTTGTAACCTTTCTGCTTCTCTTGCTGCGTGGTCGACCGCTACCTGGGTCGCTGTTATCCTGTTTCTTGCTTCGATGTCTCCTTGTAACTGGTCACGGTATGCCTTTAGCTCTTCGATTCTGGTTGTGTGCTCATCCAGCAGCTTTAACAGCTTGGAATTCTGCAACATCAGAGCGCCCACCGCATTCGGGGCTGCTGGTTCCGGGTCAGCTTCCGCGTCTTCCTCCGCCCCCTCTTGGACCGCGGCTTCCACGTTGGGTGGGATCGGCGTTCCGTCGGCTGCTCTGACGACATTTTCTTCGGCGGCCGAATCTGGCTGCGGAGGCGCCGCCCCTGATGCAGTGGCTTCAGGGAGTACCGGATCCGAGCCGATTACTGCTGAAGGAATGATTTCGTCGACGGTCGGCATTTGCTTTCTTGAACTTCTACCTTTTCCCTTGGGTGGCATGACAAGTCCGGGCGACAACCACGGTGGGCGCCAATGTTGTTTCAGCCCTTCGGGGTTGCACCCTCTGAAGGACCAAAACAGGAGATAATGGAAACGAAGAACAACCAAACGAAACGAACGACACGAACCTTATATTCCCTGTGCTCCGGCTAAAACGCTCGGAGGCCAGAAGTCCCTTACAACGCCCCCAGAGGGGTCTACTTATAGGAAGTCGTGTTGCATTTTGTACAAGAATGCCCTTGGCAACCCTAATTTCAACGTACAGGAGCAGCCGACACGGGGCAGACAAGTAAATGGCCCGAGGACCCACATATGTCGGTTAACCACCGACCAGGACACATCCGGGCTCTCCTTTCCGCCCAGCCGCCGAATGCGTCCAGTCTCAAGCCGAATGCGCGCCTTCTCGCGCTATCGGGGTTTCCTCCTGGCGCCCGTCGACGCCGATGCGCGCCTTCCCGCGCTATCGGGGTTTCCGCCTGGCGCCCGGTGATGCCGAATGCGCGCCTTCCCGCGCTATCGGGGTTTCCGCCTGGCGCTGACGCCGGATGCGCGCCTTCCCGCGCTTTCGGAGTTTCCGCCCGGCGCTGACGCCGGATGCGCGTCTTCCTGCGCTATCGCCCGGCGATGCCGAATGCGCGCCTTCCCGCGCTATCGGGGTTTCCGCCTGGCGCTGGCGCCGGATGCGCGCCTTCCCGCACTATCGGGGCTTCCGCCTGGCGCTGGCGCCGGATGCGCGCCTTCCCGCGCTATCGGGGCTTCCGCCTGGCGCTGGCGCCGGATGCGCGCCTTCCCGCGCTATCGGGGCTTCCGCCTGGCGCTGGCGCCGGATGCGCGCCTTCCCGCGCTATCGCCCGTACCTGCGCACATCAAACACATGAGGCGCATACGATTAGGGGGGACGGGGTGATCAATTCCACTCCTGCCCCCAACAATTATTCTAAAACAAGTGATTGTTAAGAATATATTGTGGATGTCCTCTCTTCTGGCTGCGTCACCACTCTGTTTAATTGCCATATGCTTTAATGCCCCCTGAGCGTGTGTGGTCGAGTGGAAGCATTCCCTTTTTTTTTTTTCTTTTTGAGCGAAAGTGGAAGCATTCCCCGCCTGCTAATCACATAAATAGTTGATGTTTCAGTGAATGATGCATGAAGATTGCTTTGGTTATGCAAGGAATTGGAGTACAAGCAACAATTATAGTACTAATCTAAAAAACACTTTCGGCATATAGTTGTAAAAGAATGCAAATTATTTACCTGAATCCATGAGCTAGACTTGATGGAGCCATGCAGTTCTCGGTCTTCGGTCATCTTAACATTAATCCAGACAACCCAGTACTAATCTTCGAGCCAGCCAATGTTGCGTTTTCCAATATGGCTAATCTTGTTCCATTCGGAGCTGCCTTGTGATAAGCAGGATTCGTGTAGCTTCTTATTGCAATCCAACTCGAGATACCTTGGGTTTACAGCTCTCAGGTATTCTGGAAGCGTGTCCATGGTGACGTCCTCCAGTTCAAGGCTGTCGAGTGCTGGGACACCTTCTAGAACCTCTAGCTTTGTGCAGCGAACGATCCTAATCTTCTGCAACATGCAAAACCTGCTAATCCTCTTGAGCTCAGGGCAGTCAAACACGTCAAGTTTCACAACTGACGGGAAGTTGTCCACATGTGTCAGGTTGGAGAGCTCGTACAGGTACAGTTCTCTAAGAGCATGCCTCTTGCTGCTGGCGAGGCCCGGTGGAAGACAACTCAGCTTGCAGTTATCGATTTGGAGTGCTTCCAGACAAGGCATGGCTATGGCAGCTTCGACGTCACTATGCACCTCACAGTCCTTCCATTCCCACTCTTCCCACTCACGTAGCCCAATCAATTGCAGATTTCTGAGTTTCTGAAACGGTGCAGATGTATGAGCAGCAGAAGCTCTAGCTGCCGAAGAGGATGATGCTTGGAATTGGGTATCAATATGCTTGATGCCTGGCGCATCTTTGATGGCCAGCGACTCCAAACTTGGGAGCCAGCCTAGACCATCCGGGAGCTGGGTGAAACAAGGCAGGTTCTCCAGCTTCAAATACCTTAGGCTCTTAAAGTCCACCGATGCTGGAGCACACATCCAGTACGGTAGCTGGTGACCAATGTATCCCCCTTTCAATGTAAGATTCTCTATGCATCTGTTGCTTCTGCTGCTCTGCCTCAGCACTACCTGTCCCTATAGAATGTCCACTTGCACTATAGTTTAACTCTAGATACCTAAGGTGGCGTTTGCTGCTAATCATTGCCTTTTCTGCCATACGGCTGTCCTGCACCTTCTCTAGGCCATATAGTGCGAAATTCCGAATCTGAGAAAGAGGTTCCAATTCTTGCAAACTACACCAGCTACTGATTGCATCCATGTCCACGTGTACTGGGAACTCAAAGAGTGACCTCAGATTTGTCAGCCCACCAAACCCCTCGGGCACAACACTCACATTTGATCCTCTGATATCAAGAGATCTTAGATGCACAAGTTTTCTGATGCTACTAGGTAGATGGTATAGCTTCTTACAATAAGCAAGTGAAATGTAAAGTAGAAACTTCATCTCATGGATGTCATCTGGTAGCCGAGATATATCCGTCTTCTCTAAGTGAAGGTACCATAAATGCTTCAATTTAGTTAGAGAGGGAACCAATGCATCCGAATTGGCAGACCATATGTACAGTACCCGCAGGCTAGAGAATCTACCCAAGGAATCACCATGATGAAATCTTACTCTAGAGTTTTTAATTAATGTTCTAAGCGACTCATGCCTTTGCAGAGCAGCCCATTCCACCGTTGATATGGTCTTTCCAATTGCCAATTGACGTACAGCCATCCCACCACCACTGGTATTAACCTGCTCCTGGCGAACCACCACCACTGCTTCTTCTCTTACCATATATTCAGCAAAGGATCGGACCACATCGTACATTGTGCACGCGTATCCAGTGAGAGAATATCCTTCTGTAGGTTCTAAAAGATTTCTCTTGATTAATTCTCGGTAATACTCAATTGCTATGTCTTCTAACCCATACTCAGCTGCTATGTCATCTGGTGTATTAATAAATCCTTCACTCGTCCACATTACAGTAATTACCTCTTGTAGGATCAGTTCACCTTTGGGGAAAAGTGAGCAGTGTAGAAAGCACTGCTTTAACTGGGGAGACAAATCCTCATAGCTCAAGTACAACCGGTTGTCTAGTTCTACACATGCAGTCATGTGCAAAATAGCCTTCCACTCATGCTCACTTGGGTATCTTGTGCTCAAGAGTCCACCAATCACTTTAATTGCAAGTGGTAAGCCATCACAATTTTCAAGAATTTGCATCCCGATAGTTTTTAGTTGGTCAATTCCGGCTACCTGCCAATAAATAATTTAAGCCTCTTAGGTTTCTTATGTAAATTTTCACGCAAACACGATTTTCAATGCTTCTGCTATAAAATAATGGCAGTTATGTTGGCCAACCGATTAGCTTTAGGATGACTACGATAGTCGAAACTTGGGGTATACATCGATTCTAAATTATAAGATGTTTTGGCTATTCTAGGTGCATAACAAACTCACGTATGTGCAAAACAAAGCTATATATATATGTAGGTGCGTAACAAAGCCATATGTAACTTTTGTTAAGTATCTAGACATAGTGTATATCTAGCCACGTAACAAAATCACGTCCCTTGTCAGCTCTACAACATACTAGCATACTACTGGCTAGATGAATAGGTCATTCAACCGAGTGAAGGTCAGTCTGCCAGAGCATAGTACTAGCTAGATGCATTAAAATATTCATTTTTAGTGGAACGGGTCATTAAACCGAGTGAATGGTCATAAACGTGTGCGTGTCCCTACCATTCGGGTAATATGTTCAACCCCCGTCTATCTCGCTTTACATAAGTTGGCACTAATACACAAATCTTTTGTAGAGTTTATATGAGAGCTCATACGCATTTTATGAGTAAATAAATTAATGCAGGTGTCCAAGTTTTATAGAGTAGGAATAGACTAACCTGATCAGGCTGTAGCTGTTTCATGAGCAAGGACCAGGCATCATCATTGCCTAGAGGCCTCAGACGGTGTTGATGCAGCACGGATTGCATCTGCTGTGGCAGGTTTGCAGATCGACCCTACTTCCAGGTTGTTTCCTGCTAGCATTTCTGACCGGGACACTAAGCACGTCGTTCCACGCTTTTTGGCTCCACACATCATCCATTACCATAAGGAACCTTCTAGTGGACAGGGTGTGGATTAGGGTGTCCGTCAGAATGCTTTTGTCCTTCTCGTCACCATGGTTGCCTCCAGCATGCTTTATGACTGTCCTCAGTAGCTCAAACTCATCAAAGTGTTGAGTGATGCTTAGCCATACCATCTTGGTCTTGAAGTGCTCTTGGATGGTTGCATCATTGAAGATCTTCTGGGCAAGAGTAGTCTTTCCCATGCCACCAGTGCCAATAATAGACAAGACTTTGAGGTCATGATTCTTGTCATCTGTGGTTAGCACCTGAACGAGCTCTTTTGTATCTCTCTCTATCTGCTCCCCAACTATGGCCAACTCATCGACACGTGAAATTATCCTATAGCTGGATAACTGCCTCGGCCCCTGGTTTGAAGAACCGAGGCCGATATCAAAGTTGAACCTGCCCGCCTCTTCATAGATGTCTTCCAGCCATTGGTTGAGCTCCTTGATGTGGCTGCCTATCTCATGGGCGAAAACGGCATTCTCCAGACAGAAGATTATCTGGATGAAATCTTTCATCTTCGCTGTGCCCTGCACGTGATGTGGCTGACGATGGCGTTCCGAAGGCACACCATCAGTGGCTGGCGACAAGCTGCTAGCAGATTCTGCTCCTCGCTGCCACCTTCTCCCAGTTCCAGTTCCCTACGCTCGTCAGCCTCCAGCTGACAGAGCTCCATGATGTCGGTGGCATCGTACATGGCATCCTTCAGCTTGGTAACCCATCTTTGAACACGGTGGTCAGTGATGCGCCTCCTCTCGGCATCCGAGACAAAGGCTCTGAGACTTTCCATGGTGCCGTCCAGCTTGGTAATGTCTCCAGAGACTCCCAACAGCATGGACACCTCTTCTCTTGCCACTTCTTCTGCCATATCTTTGACCAGCTTCTCCACGTACGGTTGCCAAGCATCCAGGACACCTACCATGGCTGGCTCAAGCAAGCGTAGGAAACCTGCCAGTAGAGGAACTGAATCATACGTGGTCATGGACCGATCACTAACAAAATAATTGAAAAGCTTAACGTGGATGGATGGAACAAAGCATTTTTTTGGGGAAAAGATGGATGGAACAAAGCATGACTGTAAGGAACAGTGTAAACTAAAAATGCTCACCTCAACTGCTTACTGGGCTCTGCTTTGTTCGATGGATATTCAGCAACCAGTCCGTACAATCGTGAAGAAGGAAATTCAGGAGGATCCAGTTTATATAGGCTGAGTAGCAAGTTTGGTTTCGATTAAATACGCTAATGAAACAGGCTGAACAGTTCATTTTCCAAATAAAAGAATAAAAAGCTCAACAAGGAGGTCACTCCCACACCTCTAATTAGATTACTATCGTTCTCGTTTTTTCTGGCAAGCCGAAGAGCACAAAAAGAAATATCGTCTTGCCAAGTGGAGCATTCTTTGCACGCCAAAGGATTTTGGTGGCTTAGGAATACATAATTTAGACCTCCAAAATAGATGTCTCCTTAGCAAGTGGTTGTTTAGGTTGATTAATGAGGATGGGGTATGGCAAAACCTTCTAAGAAGGGAATATTTGTCTGATAAACCCTTAACTCAGGTGCAACATAGGCCGGGAGATTCACACTTTTGGGCAGGTCTTATGAAGGCCAAGGCTGATTTTCTCGCTTGCGGAACTTTTAAGGTGCATAATGGTGAGAATGTGCGGTTTTGGAAGGATGTGTGGTTCGGTGATAAACCTCTTAGTGAGGTTTACCCTACCCTATTTAGAATTGTGAGGCGCAAAGATGATACGGTGGCTAAGGTCCTTGGGACTGTACCACTAAGCATATCTTTTAGACGAGGTTTGACGAATGCAAACCGGATCGCTTGGTTCGATTTAGTCTCAAGAGTGGTACAAGTCAGCCTCACAAATGGGCAAGACATGTTTCGATGGGGCCTTACTAAGAATGACTTGTTTACGGTCTGATCCATGTATACAACCTTCATTCAACATGGAGTCCGCCCTGACAAAAGTTGTCTTTGGAAACTAAAAATACCGCTGAGAATTAAGATCTTATGTGGTATTTAAAGAAAGGGGTAACCCTAACCAAGGATAATTTAGCAAAAAGGAACTGGCAAGGAGATATCAAATGTTGTTTCTGTAATTTAAATGAAACGATCCAACATTTGTTTTTCAATTGTCGCTTTGCAAGTCTTGTTTGGAACACTTTGTGCATATCACTTTTGGAATTCAACCACCTACTAGCTTTGCCAATCTACTTGGTTCATGGCTTCTTGGTTTGGATCTAAACCTCCGTAACCAAATCTTGTTAGGAGCTGCAGCACTCTATTGGGCGATATGGTTGAATAGAAATGATATGGTGTTTAACAAGGCAAGATCTAGTACTTCTATGCAGGTAATTTTCAGGGCGACATACTAGATCCGTCAATGGTCAATGTTGCACAAAGAGGAGGAACGTCCATTATTTAAGGAAGGATGCAGAAGATAGGAGACGTTGATCATGTCTATTTTTACGAAGTTTGGTTGGAACTTCACAAATCGCATTGATGTTTAGTGCTTCCATTTATGTACGGGGCTCACTAGATGGGCTAAACTTTGTTTTAGATTCTATTTGGGTGTGTTCGCCTTATGGCGTTACTTTGTACCGTGACACTCAGCTGTGTACCATAACCTGATCGTAGAGGCTGGAAATTGGTTCCCGTATCTAAAAAAAATCTTTAGTACAAAATAAAATAACAATTATTGATTGTACGCACCAAACCTGCAAAATAAATACCTCGACCATTATTTCTTACTATTTCTTAATAAGCTCTAAAAAATGTTCCATGAGTATATCAGCTGGAAAAAATCGTTGGTTCTTTCCTTGAAGAAAAAAAAGCTGGTGATAAAAAAATTATAAAGAGTTAGTAGAGGTTCATCATATCTGTGAGTGGTGACTATTGTGAGTTTGTGACATATACCCATTCGAAATCAGAGATTAATCATTGAGAAATTTAGACTGTGCCTGCTGCCAGTTCTAATTAGTAGGCGATAATATAATGGGAAATTCTACAGTTATTGAAAAACTTTTTTTTGAAGTGACAGTTGTTGAAAAACTTCATTTAATAAATAATTTTCCTTTACTAATTTGCTACAAAATAGAAAATATAAAAGTAATTGGAAGTACCAATGATACATTCTCAACCTTTATAAAAGAGCTCAGTTTTCTTTTTTGATAAGGGAAGCTTTATTGTAACGAGATGATACAGAAACCTTGAAACACTCCCAACCTCTGGATAACCATGATGCACACAGCCTAATAACTTTCAATCCGTAGACTAGACTACCACCCATATGGCCAGGTAAAGAACACCTTAACCACCTCCATCAATCTCCAGTACAATGGATATATACTAGTACCATACGCCAAAGAGGTCACACCAATCTCACTCAGCATTTAGTTTTTGTGACTTTTAAAGTGCATTATTGTTTGTTTATCTCGACAAGGGTAAGACTAAGCATAAGTACGTCAATTATTAGGAAAACCAACAGAGGAAGGCGTCGTTGTTTACTGGGTGAAGCTATTGCTGTATTCTTGGGGTGTAGCAGGTGGAGAAAATTGCATTGTCCTTGAAAGAAAAGCTAGTGATAAATAACTTGCTCTAAAAAAGGGTTGGTGGCAGTGCACCATCGTTGCAGATATACCCTGACCACATGAACCTCATCAGTGACGAAACTCTCGCTGATCGGTTCTTTTGATTTGCATATACATCACCACAACTGGCCGAGTTTACACAACTGCGCACGAGATGTCTTCTTTTTCCCTGTGTCGACCAGAGTCCAAGCCACTGCATCTGCTTTGCTCTGTTCACATAGGGTGGGTTGCAACCCTCCTGCGCGAGTGGAACACGTCAGGCTTCTCAGAGCATGCCACAAGGAGAGCCCTGCTCTGCTTTGTCACAAGGATCAACTGCTGACCCATGCTTCCAATGTGGTATGAGAACAATTAGATTCCTCAGTGACAGCTCACAATGAAGGCTCCTCTTGGCCATTTGCTCTGCTTCCCCCACAAAGCAGAGGGCCTTGCATATATTGGTGCAGTGCAGGCGACAAAGCAGAGGACATGATTACATGATCATAATACGATGTTCGTGCTGCATGTCTCCGCTTCTTTCATCACCACACATTCGGTGTTCATTACAAGATCCACGGCTTCAGGCCTATTACTTGTGCAAATATGAAATATATATATAGGTCCACTACAAAAAAAGTTTATGTAGTATACAAATATACATGGTCAAGACTACAAGAGTGCAGGAGACGCCACCGGTAACGATCAGTCTGCATGTGAACAAATTAGTACGTATGAACAAATTAGACTACAACTACAAGAGTGCCCTGCTCTGCTGTGCTTCCAAAGTAGTACGTATGAATGAACCATTATGTTCCTCAGTCACAGCTCACAATGAACGCTCGTCCTGGCCATATTTGCTCTGCCTCCCTAGGAAAGCAGATGGCCTTGCATACTATATTCGTGGTGCAGTGCAGGCAATAAAGCAGAGTAAATGGTGCAGTACACTTTAAAAATATATTTATGGATTCTGTGTACGAGTGCAGGAGTCGCCACTGGTAACCATGATTTGGCAGTACATCGATAGTCTGCATGTGAACAGAGTATGTGTACCGCGTGCTGCAGACGAGCTTGTACCAAGTAGGTGTCGCTCCCACTTGCCACTGCAAGCTAGCATCATGTGTATCTCTTGGCCATAAGGATCCTGGATCCCTGCATACATTAGTTACACGGTCAGGGCAAACTGACACTCGAAAATACATACTAAGTGAAAGAGAAATTATAGTTACTAATATAGGAGAATATAGTGAACATACTTATGCCAGACTTAAAGAGGGAAACGGTGAACACAAGCACTGTGTTTTTCTGTTGTATAAGACAATTGATTGTTAACAATTGCAGATGTCCTCTCGTTGGACGGGATGGCTGTAGCAACACTTGGTTTAAAGCTTCCTGCGAATCACATAAAGAATCGGTTATTAACGAATTCGAGGACAAGTAACAACTAATAATCTGGACAGCAACTTTCGGCCTAGTGAAAACGATGTAATTAATTACCTGATGACTGCATGAGCGATCATCAGTGCTAACTTTCATGCAAACATGTATCTCAATCTTCCATGTAGTTTTCCAATGCTGCTGATCTTGTTCCATCAAATTCCACCAGGTGACACGGATTCACGTAGCTCCCAGTTGCAACTCAACGTGACAAACCTTGGGTTTATCACGGCTCGAAGGTATATACAACTTGATGACCAGCTGTGTGGTTGTGTGTGGTTGAATGAAAGCTTTCCCTGCCTGCTGATCACACAAATAATTGACGTATCAGTGATTGACGCATGGAAATCACTGCAGTTACATAACAACGAATTGGAGTAAAAACAAAAACTAATTAATTAATAGTAATGTGGAAAGCAACTTTCTGCACAGTGAAAGAATGTAATTTATTATGCGTACCGCGTGCTGGAGACGTGCTTGTGCCAAGTAGGTGTCACTCCCACTTGCCACTGCGAGCTAGCATCACGTGTCCCTCTCGGCCATAAGGATCCTGGATCCCTGCATACATTAGTTACACGATCAGTGCATACTGACACTCGAAGATACGTGCTAAGTGAAAGAGAAATTATAGTTACAAATATAGGAGATTATACTGAACATACTTATGCCAGACTTGAAGAGGGAAACGGTGAACACAAGCACTGTGTTTTTCTTTTGTTCTAAGACAATTGTTTGTTAACAATTGCAGATGTCCTCTCGTCAGACGGGAAGGCTGTAGCAACACTTGGTTTAAAGCTGCCTGCTAATCACATAAAGAATCGGTTATTAACGAATTCGAGGACAAGGAACAGCTATAATAATCTGGAAAGCAACTTTCAGCCTAGTGAAAAAGATGCAATTTATTACCTGATGACTGCACGTGTGATTAAATGCCACCAGGTGACATAGCTCCCTGTTGCAATTCAACGTGACATACCTTGGGTTTATCAGGGCTCGAAGGTATTACTTGATGCCCATCTGTGTGCTTGTGTGTGGTTGAATGAAAGCTTTCCCTGTTGAGGTTATATAGGTCCTATGGCTATCATTATCAATGTTGATTATAGTCTAAATATTTGTCGGCTAGATGCTTCCTACTTTTGTAAAAATTTCTAGAACATCTTTTTTCTAGTGGGCCTCGTAAGGAGTAACACGGAGGCTGTATGCTATTCTCTAAATAATTAGGCGCATCTATGAACGTGAATATAAACTAACCCATGAATCTTTATTTAATACATATATGTAAACCCTTAAATTTACATCTAACAAATTGTCATTTCTAACATTATTAGTAAACAAAAATATCTTCTTACATCTACATCTAAATTGTCAATATATTTTATTTTGAACAATATTTAAATAACCCTAAAAGCACATATATGTTTCTATTGTATCCACTTCTACTAAATGTGACATATTAAAATTTGATTAAAGGAAACATACATATTATGACATTATGCAGTCAAATATATGTGCATATATACATGAGGAATAAATACATGTGTTACATTTGAGCAACCATGAAAAATATTTCCTACATTAGTGATACTAACAAATTATTTAAAATTATTAATAACTATGGCATATAATTTATACATGTAATTACTTTAGATAATTTGTAAACTCTAACTAGGACATTTGACATATTTTTATTAATATTATAAACATTACTGCATAAATAACTCTTTGGCAACAAAATTCAAATATCTTGACAAGTGGGTAGGATAGTGCAGACTATAAGTGGCTCTATCTTCCTGTTCTTTGGGAGTACTTAGGTGCAAATAGTCACTATTAGTCTTAAATATTAATATTCTCTTGAGGTTAGCACTAGTACCCATCCTAGATCTTCCATCAAATTCTAAATTAATCTTAGGCAACATAGTGTAGGTTAAAGTGACTATTTACGAGTGTAATGTATGACCAAAATTTCTTATGTAGCAATCAATAAGGCTAATAATTGAAAATCAAAATTTAAATTCTTATGACATCATAAGATATAGATGAAAAGCAAGTAGACGAGTAATAATTGATAAGTTAATTAAAAATAGATGGACCCTACAAAATATCTATTATATCTGTTGTGTCAGAAAATAAACAAGGAGAAAAAAAATATGATGCCTTGCGAATAATGAATTCGATGTCTCTGAGTAGTATTGGGCTTCTTGCCGTGTATCACCTTCTCTCTTCCAAATCCCCCTGATCTCCACTCAATCTGTCCAGCCGATCCAATTTCCAACCCCAGATCCGTAATCAGCACTCCTTGCCGATTCCGATCCACCCAATTTCATACCCGTGCTCCTGCTGTTTCCAACCCCATCCCAATCCGCCCAACTCCGTTTCCCCTGGTGCGTCAACTGCAAATCCCCATCAACTGCAGATCGACACCTACTCCATCGGATTTGGGCTTCGTTCATGGATCGTCAAGTTCATCACCTGCTCGGTCACGAGGGGCTCCGCCACGCCGTTGGCCACGGCCGCCACCGTGCCCACCACCATCAGCAGCACGTCCAGGCGGTCTGCGTACCTGAACAAGCCGAGCAGCGACACCTTCTTGCCTGGCGCTGCACCCTTCTTGTGGTTTGCTTCCTGCTCCCCCTCGTCTCGGAGCCCCCATCCATGGATCCACAGCCACCCGACCGGCCACCACCACCCATACCTCCAGATCCACTCCATCCTCCACCACCGAAGCACCCTTGCGGCGCGCTGCAGTGGCTCTCGCTCCTGCCCGCGCGGGCGGCGCGCACTGGACCGACGACGGATGATCTAGAGGTTGTGCGCGGCGAAGAAGGCCTCGACGTCGTCGCCGTTGTAGAAGTCCCGGCGCTGCTGCTGCTGCGACACCACGCCCTCGGGGGCCCTCCTCTTCCGGGGCGCGGCGGGGCTGTCCCCGCCCACGCGTCGCCCGCTGTCAGCAGGCGTCCTGCACCCGGCCGCGGCCGGCGCGTCGACGGCCTGCTTCTTGCCACCGCCGTCCGCCTGCTCGCCGCCGCACCACCGCTCCAGCGGGAGACCCATGCCGTCCGACCGCTCGACGAGTTGCTTGTGGAACTCCTCCCGCCCGCGCTGGCGGCGCGCCCTGGCGGCCCGCTGGTGCTCCGCGTCACCGGGTTCGGCATGTCGCCGTCGGCGCTGCATGACCCCGGCAACCAGCTCGCCGGGATTGCGAGCAAGCTGAGCATGCCGTTTGAGTTCTACGCCATCGCCAAGCGGCCCGGGGACGTCGTTGGCGCCGCGGCGGCGGCCGCCATGCCCAGCAGGAGGCCAGGGGAGACCCTAGCCGTGCACTGGCTGCGGCACGCTCTGTACGACGCGGCTGGGGACGATGGCGCCACGATGCAGCTGGTGCAGTGGCTGGAGCCCAAGGTGCTGACGCTGGTGGAGCCAGAGCGAGCTGGGACGCCCGTGGACGGCGGTGGCGGTGGCGGCGGCGCCAGCTCCGGCGACCACGCCCACTTCCTGGACCGATTCGTCTCCGCGCGACACCACTACTTGGCGCTGTTCGTCTCGCTGGGCGCGTCGCGACCTAGCGACGAGGACGCGAGCAGGCACCTGGTGGAGCACGGCATGCTCGGCAGAGGGATCGGCAACGTGCTGGCGGTCGGCGGCCCATCGCGGAGCAGGTGGGGGAAGTTCGGCTGCTGGCAGGAGGAGCTCGCACAGCACGGGTTCCTTCGAGCCGGCGGGGTGGGGCGCGCGCAGCTGGTGGCCGGGGCGTGCCCGGCGGGACTGGGCTACACGGTGGCGGACGACCACGACGGCACGGTGCGGCTGGGGTGGAAGGGAACCCTGGTCCGCCGCGATCTGCTCCCTGCGACACACCCAGGCGTCGTTGAACGCTGCCATGCCGTCAGTGTGGGACTTGTCACCTGTGGAACTGAGAGGAGGTGGACTTGGGCGGCGGCGCTCTTGGGACGACTGCGGCTGCTGTGGCTCATACTGCTGTCGAGGCGTCCGATACTTCCTGTGGGGGAGGCGCCCCCGGCCCGCACCTACACCGACCAGGGGACTGCCATCCGTCCTCAGGAGCCTTTAGTGCAGCTTCTGTATCATGTTGACCTCGCCGATGATCACCCTGAGGATCCAGATGGCTCCAAGACTTCAAGTCCCCCTCGAAAGGCACGTGTACAGGCTCAGGCGCCGGCCAACAGGGCGCCAATGGCGCCATGAGTCACCTGTCATGGAACTGTAGAGGCTCAGGCGGGAGCCTCCGCAGTTCTACAATGGTTCACCTATCCCGCCTACTTACCTCTACTAAAGCTCAGGTATGTTTTATTTCAGAAACTCGTACCTCTTATTTCTAAAACTTCTCTTAAGAATCACTTTAATCTTAGCGATGCGTTTGTTGTTCCCTCTCACGGCCAATCAGGTGGCCTTTGGCTGATGTGGAATGATGAAGTAGATGTGCAAGTCTTTGATCACAATCATCATTACATATTCGCCATTTGTGTAAATAGAACCACCCATCAGAAGTATGGTTTAGTTTGTGTCTATGGTGACCCTCACCATCAAGCTACTAGTGTAATTTGGGATCAAGTGCTAAACTTTGTCATGTCTAATAGTAATTTGCCTATGCTTTGTATGGGGGATCTTAATGAACTTATGCATGTCAATGAAAAGATAGGCCCTACTTGTGCTGATGTTAATCGTATCAATGAGTTTTGTGCGTATGTTAAGAATTATGGTTTTATTGATCTCGGTTATAATGGTCCTGCATACACTTGGACTAACAAAAGGTTCTCTTCTGTTCCAACTTATGAAAGGCTTGATCGTTGTTTAGGCAATGCAGAATGGTGTTTGGCTTACCCAGCGACTTCAGTCCTCCACCTTCCCATGATGTACAGCGATCACACTCCTATTCTTGCGGTTCTTAATTCTCAGCGACCTCGTATTAACAAACCTTTTCGCTTTGAAAACTGGTGGACTATGGATAATGGTTATCAGGAAATTGCTAAAAATAGTTGGCAACGTTCCTCTAATCGTGATTTCTCGTAGAAAACCAAATTCCTTGCAGCTGATCTAAGGAAATGGTGCAAGAAAAAACCCAAGATCAATGACCTGCTTGCACAGATTGAGCAGCAACTCCACGACCAGCAATGCCTTCACCCCTCCCACCAAGACCACAACCTCCAAAAGCAACTCCACGACAAGCACAATGACCTCATGGCCAAAGAAGAGACCTACCACATTCAAAGAGCCAAAAAGAAATGGGCTGTTGCTGGAGACCGGAATACCTCTTTCTTTTATAGAGCCATCATCAAAAGGAATAGGAAGAACCGTATCCCTCACTTAGTCAATCCAGATGGCACCGACTCCACTACCCTAGAACAGATTGGTGATACTCTAGTGAACTATTTCACAAGCATTTTCTCCTCTACCAATACCAACCAGCAGCCCTCCCACCCGATCCCCCCTGCTGTCCATGAAGCACAGGAAGATGATGATGTTTTCAGGTTTACTTACTCTATCCCTTCCATACATGAAATACATGATATAATTAAGCATATGAGAAGCAATGCAGCTCCAGGTCCTGATGGCCTTAATGCTGGATTCTACAAATCAGCTTGGAATTGGGCCAAGGATGATATCTACAGAGTGGTAAAAGATTTCTATACTCATTCCTATATGCCTAATGAGTTAAATCAGACCTTTATTTCTCTTATCCCTAAAAAGAACAACCCTTCTGCTCCTCAGGACTATAGGCCTATTAGCTTATGCAATGATATTTATAAAATCATTGCAAAATCTCTGGCTAACCGTATCAAACCTCACCTTCCTAATTACATTGACCAGGCTCAGTCTGCTTTTGTTGCTCACAGGCATATTTCTTCTAATATCATCATCACTCAGGAAATCATCCACTCCTTTAACCTCAAAAGTTGGAAACAAAATGCTTTTGTTCTTAAAATTGACTTGGCTAAAGCTTTTGATAAGTTGGAGTGGAACTTCATTGCACATGCCCTTCAAAGATTGGGGCTTAATAGCCATTTTATTAACCTCATTAAAGCCTGCATTACTTCTCCTACATTTTCAGTGCTTGTTAATGATGAACCTACAGGTCTCTTCAACTCTCAAAGGGGGCTGCGACAGGGTTGTCCACTATCTCCCTATCTTTTTGTTATTGCTATAAATGAGTTATCAATTAGGTTGCAACAAGCTCTCCATCAACATGATCTTGCAGGAATTTCACTAGGCCCAGGATGCCCAGCTATCCATTCCCTCCTTTTTGCAGATGACTTAATCCTCTCGTGGCAAGGCAACAATGGAAGAAGCTCAAACTATCAAGACAATTTTGTATAATTTCTGTGATCATTCTGGTCAGACTCCTAATCTCAATAAATCGGCTATTTATTTTAGTAAGAATGTTCCTCATGTCATCAAAGATCAGATTAGGAACATTTTTCCTGTCCCTAATTTATTGCCTCATACTATGCATCTAGGGCACCCTTTGATTTTTAATCATCATGACAAGAGCCGTGCTTATAGTTTCATCTATAATAAATTCTTTGCCAAATTTAGCACCATTAAAGCTAATAAACTTAACCATGCAGGTAGGCTTCAGTATATTAAATCTGTTCTTTCTTCTATTCCCATTTATTACATGTCCACTGTTCTTTTCTCTAAAAATTTTATTGAAAAAATTAACACCATTATTCGAAGATTTTGGTGGGCAGGGATTCAGGAAGAGCAGGACACCAGCCCCATTGCCTACCGCTCATGGGATGACATGTGCAAGCCAACTGACCAAGGAGGCCTTGGCATTAGGGACATGGAAACAATCAACAAAAGCCTCATTATCCACTCAGCTTGGAATATTGCCACTAGCAAAGACCCCCTCCTCTCTGCCATTCTCAAAGCTAAGTACCATCCTTATGACTCTTTCTGGAGAGCTCCTAATCATGACCCATAATCTATTTTTTGGTCTGCTATTATGCAAGTTAAGCACCACCTTCATAACAATGCCACCATCCAAATTCATAATGGCAACTCCTCAATCTGGTCCACTCCCTGGTCTCCTGTTTGGACAAATATTCATAATCACTTGCTTACGCCTGTCACTAATCAGACCGTTCCTGCTACTATTTCTGATCTGTGGCATAATGATACCCAGGAATGGGACCACCAAAAACTCTCTACCACTTTCACTCAGCAGGCTGTCCAAATCATTGAAAATACCCCTGTTGTCTCTTCCATCCATAATGACATTCTCAGATGGAATCCTGCTTCTAATGGTCATTGTTCTTCAAAAGCTGTTTACAGGTACCTGGTGAAAGTCCCTAGTTTGGTTTTGGCTAATTGATGAAACCTAGGACTAACCTTGTCTATCTAAGTGGTTGATTTAGAGAAAGGTTGTCCACATGATGAGCTTATTGCATATGAAGCATGACACATGTCATGTGATCAAAGATGAAGATCAAGACGATGCTTGGCTCCATGGACCGGTGTTGAAGGTGAAGGGCTAGTCGAGGCTTCGGAGTGAAGGACCATGCGATGGTGAAGCTCGGGCAAGACTAGGCGCCGATGGACCGATGCACGGTGAAGGGCAAGTGAAGTCGAGGTCGATGGATCGAGACGGTCACATGATGGTGTGAAGTGTTCATATCATTTGGAGGAACAAAATGGGCTCAAGGCAAAGGTATAACCGATAGGGCCATTTTGTTTTGCACTCGAGACACCATAGAGGGTGTGAGTGGTTTAGGTTCGATAGCCGCACTATTAAGAGGGGAAGTCTTATCGGCTATTCGACGCACGGGCTCGGCGGGATTCGGCGCTTTTGGGAAAAATGGATGCATATTTTCTATTGCGCCGGATGCAAAATTTGGTTGAAATCATGCTATCTCTGTTGATCAAGTTGGTATACTTGTTGGATAGCATGTTGGAAATCTTGGATCGACGGCACGGCGAAAGGCAGCTCTGCAGGAGGCGCCGGACGCGCCTTGGGCAGGCACCGGACGCGTCCGGCGCATTGTGGCGCGGTGCAAGTTGGCCGGGCCGAACGCAGAGCGTCGGACGCGGCGACGTACGCGTCCGGCGGCGACGGACGCGGACCCGAAAGTTTCGGTCTCGGGCGTTGCAGCAGGTGCTCGGTCGGACGCGGCGGACGCGACCGCCGACGCGTCCGGCGTGGTCTCGCGAGGGCTCGAGGTCGAGCTGCTGACGCGCGGATGCACGCGTCGGACTCGAGCAGTTCACGCGTTCATCGTCCGGCGCTCGGTGGATTCGAACGGAGAAGTTCCAACGGTCGGGTGACGTGGCGCGCTGAAGAGCGCCGGACGCGTCCGGCGGGCAGCGGCGGACGCGTCCGGCGCGTGTTGCGGCGTCAGCCCGAGGGGCAACGGCTAGTTTGAAGTGTTGGGTCTATAAATAGATGGGAGGCCGGGCTTGGCTCCCTCTCTTGGCTCTCCCAACTCATTCATTCATCCTTTGAGCTGAAGAAACACTCTCCCTCTCATCTCTCTTACTTGATTGTGAATCCAAAGTGAGATTGAGAGATCACCTAGTGCATTGCATTGCTTGAGGGCATCTAGTGGCACTTGTGGGTGGTTTAGCCGGTGGATTTCTTGTTACTCTTGGAGAGTACCGCTCCTAGCCGGCTTGGAGATTGTTGGAGGCGTTGGCAAGAGAAGGTGATTGTTCTTGGCCACCTCCGATTGATTGTGAGAGGTTTGAGCTCACCTCGTGGGGATCACGAAGAGCATCCTAGTGGATTGCGCGTGTCGTTGAGTACCTCGCTTGAGAGTGGTGTCTTGCGGTGCCTTGCGGGGCGAGCCTTGAGGGGCTAGTGACTTGAGGGTCACACCGAGGAACCATCTAGGTGTTGGTCGACACAACGGGTGACGTAGCTTGGCGGTGCCCAAGTGAACATCCGGGATAAATCATTGTGTTCATCTTGTCTCCCGGTGATTGGTCATCATCCTTTGTGTGTTGCCGATTGTGATTGATTGTTCATCTTATTGGTGATTGGCAACCTCGACTCTACGCGTTGGTATAACACGCTCCTACCCTCTCTTGTATTACTTTGATTACTTTCTTGCAAAGTAGAATTGCTTGCGTGGTCGGTCGGGAACCACAACTTGCGTAGACTAAATCCCGTGGGTAGAATTGCTTGTGTGGTCGGTCGGGAACCACTCCTTGTGTAGATTAAATCCCGTGGGTAGAACTCTTGATCACTAGCGGTAGCTATTGTGTGTGCTAGTGATCACCTACTAGAATTGTTTGGATAGGAGGCTTGCATCATCTAGTAGGCTAAGCGTAACTTGCTTTCCGCCGTTTGTTTATCTAACGAAGTTTGCTTAGTGAGTTTGTAGAAATTTTTATAGGCTATTCACCCCCCTCTAGCCATCTAGGACCTTACAAGTGGTATCGGAGCCGAGGTCACCGTTTTAGTGCAAGGCTTAACATCCTACGGTGTTAAGATGGCTCAAATTGTGTTAAACCATGTTGGGGGCAAACCGCCTATGTTTGATGGAGTTAGTTCTTTTGATCATTGGAAGAGAAAGATGATCATGTATCTTGGTTCAATTCAAGAGAGAGTCTTGCAAGTCACTTTGCATGACTATGCTATACTTGATCATGATCACCTCACCGATGAAGATAGAGCCAACATCACATGCAATAGAATGGCTCTCAACACCCTATACAATGGCATTGATACAAAGGTGTTTGAGGGGATCAAAGATTTGGAGCTTGCTAGTGAAGTGTGGACAAGGTTGGGTGAGACCTATGAGGGCACCAAGGTTGTGAAAAAGTGCCAAGTTATATGGACTCAAGAGTGAGTTCGAGAACTTCAAGAAGAAGGAGGATGAAACAATCATTGAAATGTTTCATCGCTTGCAAGTGATTGTAAATGATCTCAAGAGTTTGGGGCACAAGACAAAAGATGAAGATTTTTGTCACAAGTTCTTGATTTGCTTGCCGAAGAGCTTCAAGATGTTGAAGCTAATGCTACAAAGAGATGGGCTTGAAAACAAGAAGCCAAGTGATTTGCTTGGGGAAGTCTTGACATATGACAAATTTGATCAAGATGATGAGAAGGTGGAAGAAGAGAAGAAGAAGAAGACCGTGGCATTCCAAGCCACATCCTCCAAGGGCAAAGCACCAATCTTTGAAGAAGAAGAAACCAATGAGGAAGATGGTGACTTTGAGATTGATGATGAGGCACTTGCTCTTGTGGTGAAGAAGATGGGACACATGTTCATCAAGAGAAGAGGCTTCAAGAGGAACAACTTCAAGAAGCAAGAGCAACCAAGAAAGTGCTTCAATTGTGATAGCACCGAGCATCTACAAGCTGAATGCCCATATGAGAAGAAGAAGAACTACAACGAGGGCAAGTTTGAGAAGAAGAAGCATGAGGCCAAGATGACACTCAAGAAGGGCAAGAATGGTGCATTGGTGGTCACTTGGGAGAGTGACAATGATGATGAAGATGAAGATACAAGCAACAAGGCTATGGCTTCCATCGCCATCAACAAGAAGCCTTCATTATTCTCTTCATCACCATCGTGCTTCATGGCCAAGGAAACCAAGGTACAATATGATGATAGTGATGATGATAGTGAGATGGAATATGCTCACGATGTTGATAATATTGATGATGATGATGAACCTTCTAAGGATCAATTATATGACTTGATGCAAGAAACTAGAGATATAGCTATTGCCAAGGAAAAGGAGTGCAAGAAGCTTTCAATGAAAGTAGCAATACTTGAGAAAGCCCTAGGTGAGCTTATGACCACTCATGAGTGTCTAGTGGAAGACCATGAGAAACTTGGTGATGCTCATTCTAAGCTTGGAAAGGCTCACTCACTTCTACTTGAGCAACAAGCAAAGAAAGTGGTGGTTGCATCATGTGATATAGGTCTTACTTGTGACATCATTGATGAGTCTTTTTATCAACCTATCATCATGACAAATGCTAACCCTTCTTGTAGCTCAACATCCACCACCACCACCGACTCTATCTCTACTACTAGTGATGGCTTCACTTGTGATGCTACACTTATGGTTGAGAATGAGACTCTCAAGAAGGAGGTGGATGAGCTCACTCATGCCTTAGGCAAAGCCTATGGTGGTGAGGCCCGCTTGCTAAAGTGCTTGGGTAGCCAAAGATTCTCTCTTAACAAAGAGGGATTGGGCTATAACCCCAAGAATGGCAAGTCGGCCCTTGCAACTCCAAAGCCTAGCTTTGTGAAGAGCAATGGTCGGTTTTGCTATAGATGCAAGCAAGTTGGGCACCTAGAGCAAAATTGCAACAAGAAGCAACAAAACAAGAAACTTGACAATGCTATACCTTTTGATTCTTGTTATATGCTTACCAAGGGTGTGAAAGGTGTGCAAGCTAAGTTTGTTGGTACACCCATTGTTGGCCCAAAGAAGAAGGCAATTTGGGTACCAAAGAGCTTAGTCACTAACCTACAAGGACCCAAGCAAAAATGGGTACCTAAGCTTCATTGATTTGCTTGTAGGTGAATTACAAAGCCAGAGGGAGGCATTGGATTATTGATAGTGGGTGTTCTCAACACATGACCTAGGCACATCAAGAATGTTTGATTCAATTGAGAAGAATGATAGTGGAATTGAGTCAATTACTTTTGGCAATAACAAGAAAGGCAAGGTTGTTGGTTTGGGCAAGATTGCAATATCAAATGACATGAGTATCTCCAATGTGATGCTAGTTGAAAGCTTGGATTTCAATCTTCTCTCCGTGGCACAAATTTGTGATCGAGGCTACAAGTGCATTTTTGGGGCAAATGATGTTGAGGTAGTTTCTCTTGATGGCTCCAACTTGGTGTTCAAAGGCTTTAGATATGAGAATCTTTATCTTGTTGATTTCAACACTAGTGAAGCTTCTTTGACAACATGTTTGATATCAAAATCAAGTTTGGGTTGGCTTTGGCATAGAAGGCTTGGGCATGTTGGCATGAAACAATTGAAGAAGCTCACACAACACAATCTTGTTGAAGGATAGAAAGATGTTGTATTTGAGAAGGACAAGTTGTGTAGTGCATGTCAAGCCGGGAAGCAAGTTGGAAGCTCACATCCAAAGAAGAGCATAATGAGCACATGCAAGGCATTTGAGTTGTTGCACATGGATCTATTTGGCCCAACTACATACACAAGTATTGGTGGCAACAAGTATGGATTTGTCATAGTAGATGACTTCACAAGATTCACATGGGTATTCTTTCTTAGTGACAAGAGTGAAGTGTATGACACCTTCAAAACCTTTCTCACTAGAGTTCACAATGAGTTTGACATGAGGATCAAGAAAGTGAGAAGTGACAATGGGAGTGAATTCAAGAATACAAGAATGGAAGAATTGTGTGATCACTATGGCATTGGTCATCAATTCTCGGCCAAGTACACTCCACAATCAAATGGTCTAGTTGAGAGGAAAAATAGAACATTGCTTGATATGGCTAGATCAATGCTTCATGAGTACAACGTTAGTCAATCATTTTGGGATGAAGCAATCAACACGGCATGCTACTATATCAATAGGCTCTATTGTCATACTTTGCTTGAGAAGACCCCATATGAGTTACTTCATGGAAGAAAGCCCAACATTGGCTATTTTAGAGTGTTTGATTGCAAATGCTACATCTTGAGAAAGGGCACTAGATTGGGAAAGTTTGAAAAGAGATGTGATGAAGGGTTCCTACTCGGTTATTCAACTACAAGCAAGGCGTATAGAGTTTGGAACAACTCAAGTGGCATTCTAGAACAAGTCCATGATGTGCAATTTGATGAAACCAATGGGTCACAAGATGAAGATGAGAATCTAGAAGATGTTGGTGGAACTCAATTGGTTGAAGCTATGAAGAACATGGACATTGGGGACATTAGAGAAAAGCAAGTGATTGATGTGCAAGATGATAAAGATGAAGTGCTCAATTCTCCATTGAGGCAAGCTAGCAATGCTCAAGTGCAAGATCATGGTGCTAGTTCATCAAATGAAGACAAGCCAAGTGATCAACCAAGTTCAAGCAATCAAGTGCAAGTGATACAACCACAACATGTTGCAAGAGATCACCCAATTGATAGTGTTATTGGTGATATTAGAAGTGGTGTGCAAACAAGATCAAGAGTGGCTATGATTTGTGAGTTTGCATCTTTTGTGTCAACCAAGGAGCCAAAGAAAATTGAGGAAGCTTTGGATGATGCTGATTGGATCATGGCAATGCAAGAAGAGCTCAACAACTTCACAAGAAATGATGTGTGGGAGTTAGTTGAGAGGCCGGAGGATCACAATGTCATTGGAACCAAATGGGTTTTCAAGAACAAGCAAGATCAAGATGGTGTTGTGATTAGAAACAAAGCAAGACTAGTTGCACAAGGCTATACTCAAGTTGAAGGTCTTGACTATGATGAAACATATGCTCCCGTGGCAAGATTGGAGGCAATAAGGATTCTATTGGCTTATGCATGTGCCCACAACATCAAGTTATATCAAATGGATGTCAAGAGTGCATTTCTCAATGGGATCATTAATGAGCTAGTATATGTTGAGCAACCTCCCAGTTTTGAAGATGAGAAGAAGCCCAACCATGTGTACAAGTTGAAGAAAGCTTTGTATGGCTTGAAGCAAGCACCTAGAGCATGGTATGAGAGATTGAAGACTTTCCTTCAATCCAAGGGGTTCATTATGGGCAAGGTTGATACTACTCTATTCACCAAGAAGATTGGTAATGATCTCTTCATTGTGCAAATCTATGTTGATGATATCATCTTTGGATCAACCAATCAAGCATATTGTGAAGAATTTGGTGAAATGATGGCAAATGAGTTTGAGATGTCTATGATTGGTGAACTTAGCTATTTCCTTGGTCTTCAAGTCAAGCAATTGAAGAATGGGACATTTGTGAGTCAAGGGAAATACACAAGGGACATGTTGAAGAAGTTTGGAATGCAAGATGCAAAGCCAATTTCAACTCCAATGGGCACCAATGGGAATCTTGATAGTGATCATGATGGCAATATGGTGAATCAAAAGGATTATCGGTCATTGATTGGAAGTCTACTCTATGTCACCGCATCAAGGCCGGATGTCATGTTTAGTGTTTGCATGTGTGCTAGATATCAAGCCTCACCTAGAGAGAGTCATCTCACGGCCGCAAAGAGAATATTGAGGTACTTGAAGCAAACAAGAGATGTTGGATTGTGGTATCCCAAGGGGTCAAAGTTTGAATTGATTGGATATTCGGACTCCGACTATGGTGGTTGCAAGATCAATAGAAAGAGCACAAGTGGTACATGTCAACTTCTTGGAAGATCACTTGTATCATGGTCCTCAAAGAAACAAAATAGTGTGGCAATCTCTACCGCCGAAGCCGAATATGTTAGTGCGGGGAGTTGTTGTGCACAATTGCTTTGGATGAAGTCAACTTTGAAGGATTATGGCATCAACTTCAAGAATGTGCCATTGTTTTGTGACAATGAAAGTGCAATCAAGATGACACAAAACCTGGTTCAACATGGAAGAACAAAGCACATTGACATAAGACATCACTTCATAAGAGATCATCAATAAAAGGGTAACATTTCCATTGAAAGTGTGGGCACCGATGATCAACTTGCCGACATCTTCACCAAGCCACTTGATGAAAGAAGGTTTTGTAAGCTAAGGAATGAGTTGAACATTCTTGATTTCTCAAACATGTGTTGAATGCACCCCACCACTACTTGACATGCCTCTCCTTCGACAAAGCAAGGTACCATTGTGTGACATGTCATTCATTCTTAGGATTATACTTGTGGTAGCACATGTAGACATACAAGGTGCATTTGGAGCATTCATGATAAATAAAATGTGTTTGATGTATATATGTTTACCACTATTGCTTCTATGTTTTGCTTGATCTAGTGGTGACATATGACATGTTTATGGGCTTGCAATCCTAGTGTTGAATCTAGAATATTTGCTACAAGTGTTTAATTCAACATAGGCAAGATAACCCTTGTCATGAGGTGTGAAGAAGCTTGTCTTTGGTTCAAACCGAATTAAATGTCTTTGGCAAGTGATCTAGATTGAACCAAATTTGACTAAAGTTTTGTTTACTCCATCAAAGTCCTTTTCTCTCCACAATTTGATCCCATTTTTGGGCAATTGTTGACAAAGGGGGAGAGAAAAAGATGATTGAACATGATAAAGGGGTAAATAAAATTTTGATGCACACAAGAAGGGGGAGCAAGCTCATGAACAAAGTTGTTGCATTTGTTTGTACATTTTCATATGACTTGCTCATGGCACCTAGTTTCAAAGTTTTATACAAGTGGTGTCTCCATGCTTGTGTGGTGCAATGCTAGTATAGGACTTGTATGATGAAATGATCTACTAGCATGCATAGGTTGTAACTAGACTCCCCTTGCCTTTACAAGTGGTTCAAGAACTTTGCTTATAATGTTGATCTCACGGGGTTCTTGAGTTTTTGATGGATGTCTAGTTACTTCATGGTGCTAAGGATGGTGTAAAAGCAACTCCGATTGGTATCATGCTTCAAAGGTCCATTTTTTACACCTTAGCATCATTTTTGGTAGAATTACTCTCCCCACACGTCTATCCATGCATATGTGCAAAGCTTCAAATCCAAACTCTATGCACATATGTAGGGGGAGCAATACTACCAAAACCGAACTTGCTATAGTTGTCCAAATCCCTCTTCTGAGCTTAATGATTGGACAAGTGTGACAAGTTCAAAATCTTTATTATAAAATCATCTTTGTTGAGGTTGTCATAAATTACCAAAAAGGGGGAGATTGAAAGTCCCTAGTTTGGTTTTGGCTAATTGATGAAACCTAGGACTAACCTTGTCTATCTAAGTGGTTGATTTAGAGAAAGGTTGTCCACATGATGAGCTTATTGCATATGAAGCATGACACATGTCATGTGATCAAAGATGAAGATCAAGACGATGCTTGGCTCCATGGACCGGTGTTGAAGGTGAAGGGCTAGTCGAGGCTTCGGAGTGAAGGACCATGCGATGGTGAAGCTCGGGCAAGACTAGGCGCCGATGGACCGATGCACGGTGAAGGGCAAGTGAAGTCGAGGTCGATGGATCGAGACGGTCACATGATGGTGTGAAGTGTTCATATCATTTGGAGGAACAAAATGGGCTCAAGGCAAAGGTATAACCGATAGGGCCATTTTGTTTTGCACTCGAGACACCATAGAGGGTGTGAGTGGTTTAGGTTCGATAGCCGCACTATTAAGAGGGAAGTCTTATCGGCTATTCGACGCACGGGCTCGGCGGGATTTGGCGCTTTTGGGAAAAATGGATGCATATTTTCTATTGCGCCGGATGCAAAATTTGGTTGAAATCATGCTATCTCTGTTGATCAAGTTGGTATACTTGTTGGATAGCATGTTGGAAATCTTGGATCGACGGCACGGCGAAAGGCAGCTCTGCAGGAGGCGCCGGACGCGCCTTGGGCAGGCGCCGGACGCGTCCGGCGCATTGTGGCGCGGTGCAAGTTGGCTGGCTGAACGCAGAGAGCGTCGGACGCGGCGACGGACGCGTCCGGCGGCGGCCGGACGCGGACCAGAAAGTTTCTGGTCTCGGGCGTTGCAGCAGGTGCTCGGTCGGACGCGCGGCGGACGCGACCGCCAGACGCGTCCGGCGTGGTCTCGCGAGGGCTCGAGGTCGAGCTGCTGACGCGCGCCGGATGCACGCGTCGGACTCAGGCAGTTCACTGTTCATCGTCCGGCGCTCGGTGGATTCGAACGGAGAAGTTCCAACGGTCGGGTGACGTGGCGCGCTGAAGAGCGCCGGACGCGTCCGGCGGGCAGCGGCGGACGCGTCCGGCGCGTGTTGCGGCGTCAGGCCGAGGGGCAACGGCTAGTTTGAAGTGTTGGGTCTATAAATAGATGGGAGGCCGGGCTTGGCTCCCTCTCTTGGCTCTCCCAACTCATTCATTCATCCTTTGAGCTGAAGAAACACTCTCCCTCTCATCTCTCTTACTTGATTGTGAATCCAAAGTGAGATTGAGAGATCACCTAGTGCATTGCATTGCTTGAGGGCATCTAGTGGCACTTGTGGGTGGTTTAGCCGGTGGATTTCTTGTTACTCTTGGAGAGTACCGCTCCTAGCCGGCTTGGAGATTGTTGGAGGCGTTGGCAAGAGAAGGTGATTGTTCTTGGCCACCTCCGCTTGATTGTGAGAGGTTTGAGCTCACCTCGTGGGGATCACGAAGAGCATCCTAGTGGATTGCGCGTGTCGTTGAGTACCTCGCTTGAGAGTGGTGTCTTGCGGTGCCTTGCGGGGCGAGCCTTGAGGGGCTAGTGACTTGAGGGTCACACCGAGGAACCATCTAGGTGTTGGTCGACACAACGGGTGACGTAGCTTGGCGGTGCCCAAGTGAACATCCGGGGATAAATCATTGTGTTCATCTTGTCTCCCGGTGATTGGTCATCATCCTTTGTGTGTTGCCGATTGTGATTGATTGTTCATCTTATTGGTGATTGGCAACCTCGACTCTACGCGTTGGTATAACACGCTCCTACCCTCTCTTGTATTACTTTGATTACTTTCTTGCAAAGTAGAATTGCTTGCGTGGTCGGTCGGGAACCACAACTTGCGTAGACTAAATCCCGTGGGTAGAATTGCTTGTGTGGTCGGTCGGGAACCACTCCTTGTGTAGATTAAATCCCGTGGGTAGAACTCTTGATCACTAGCGGTAGCTATTGTGTGTGCTAGTGATCACCTACTAGAATTGTTTGGATAGGAGGCTTGCATCATCTAGTAGGCTAAGCGTAACTTGCTTTCCGCCGTTTGTTTATCTAACGAAGTTTGCTTAGTGAGTTTGTAGAAATTTTTATAGGCTATTCACCCCCTAGCCATCTAGGACCTTACACCTGGCAACTCAAGAAATTCATCATCTCCCTGACCAAGGCTCCAGAAGTATTTCCACTGCTGCTAATCAGATCATACAAAAGGTATGGAAAAGTAAAACCATTCCCCCCATCCTCAAAACCTTTGCCTGGAGACTTATTAGAAGAGCTATTGCCACTGGCGAAAGGGCTGGAAGATTTTCTAGCCATATTGACCAACATTGCTCCTATTGTGGAGCCATTGAAACTGATAATCACCTCTTCTTTCTATGTCATTTACCAAGACAGGTCTGGGCAACTGCTAATCCACCAATTCTAACCCATGGAGTTAACACAGATGAGGATGGAGTACATCTATCACTTCCTTTGCTCATTACTGACAATCCCTCTGATGAAACACTTTGCAAAACTCTTTTCATTCTTTGGTACATTTGGAAAGCACGCAATGATAATAGATTTCAAAGGAAAACGTGGACTCACTTCCAAGTCCACCATGCCTGTAATGCTCACATGCAGACCCACCTCACTGGACTGGATGAAAATGTTGCCACTGTTTCAACACCTTCGACTCTACAATCAGCCCCTCCACCGGCTGATGGAAGTGCTGCTGCTAACTCAACTGCCCAACAACTCAACGCCCCAAATCAAGGTATGATTAATTCCATTGCAGGTACCTCTGTAGAACATGCCATGGACACACTCTTGGTTCAAAACCCAACTCTACTGGATGGTTGGCGTTGCTACACTGACGCTGCTTCTGTTCCGGATCACCCAAATCATGGAACGGCGGCAGCTGGATTAGGAATTTTCCTTGTCAATATGCAGGTACATCCTACAATCAGCATCTTCATAAAGGCGGCACTGAGGTCTTCAACCTCAGTTCTAATGGCAGAAGCTGCTGCCATGGCGTTAGCATCGATGATGCTCAGTACTTTACAGGTTCAGCAAGGTGCTATTTTCAATGACAATCAACAGCTAGTCCATTTCCTTAATGGATCCGACCTTGAGCATCCCCCGGACTGGAGAATTAAGCCTCTCACTCAAATTATCAGCTCCTCCATACAAGGAACTTCGATTGCAATTAGAAGAGTGAATAGGAGACTTAATCAGATGGCTGATTCACTTGCCAAGCAAGCTCTTATTGCTTTTCAACATAATCAGACTAGGTTCAGTGGTATATGTGCTTGTGCACATCATGATCTTGAGTGTCCTTTTATCACGGCGCTCCAAAATGTAACCATTAATGATGTAATGGTTCTAACAGCAAGTTGCTGTTAATCAATATATTATGTTTCTTGTCAAAAAAAGGAGAAAAAAAAATATAATTTAACATGAGTAATTTTATTATATGGAGATATTAAACAATAACCAATGCTTATATCTCTTATAAGATTATAGCCCGTGCGAGAGCACGGGTTGATGGAGTAGTGACCTTAATTGCAAGTGGTAAGCCATCACAATTTTCAAGAATTTCCATCCCGATAGTTTTCAGTTGGTCAATTCCGGCTACCTGGAATAAATTAATTTAAGGCTCATTATTTATGACAACACGATCAGGTTTCTTCTGCTTCTATAAAAAATGACGCTTAGATTGGCTGACGTACTAAAGTGTGCCATATTTTATACGCACTTACACACAAGCCTTCGCTCGCACAATGGGCTATGATCGCAACGCGGCCGCTGCTGGGGGTCTTCGTGTTGTACGACAGCGCCGGCATTGGCATGGCAGCCTCGTTGTGGAGGCACGGCCGCCCGACGACTACGCCAAACTCTCATGCTCCTCCAATGGTGCTGGTTGGCGACGCAGACCAGGCCGACCCGCCCCGCGCGAGTGGCATGAGAAGATCGGTCGGGCGCAGAGAGGCTAGAGCAACGGCTGGGAGCTACGTGCCGCTGGTTGAGGAGCCGGTGCAAGGAGGAAGTGGACGTGCGCGTCTGGAGCATTGGTTCGGTAGGCTACTTTGGCAAGGCAGGGTGACTAACCCAGGGGAGTTAATGGAGGGAAGGGATTTTTCTGGACATGCTAATCTCCTCTCGATCCGTTGGGGAGATTTCACAAGGGGGGTATTTTCGTGCGGCTGTTTGGAAGCATGCAATTGCAAATGGAGACGGGTGATGGAATCAAACAGAAGCAACACAAATACAGTAGTCAGATAGGCATGCATACATGGATGCATTCTGGGGCTTTGGCGGACTCGCCACTAGCAGCTCCGCCAGCGTAGGAAGAGGCGAAGACCTGGGCGAGCTGTCATGGTCGCCATGCGAAACAACCTCGGCCTCTCTACTAGTGGATTCCTTCCGCGTGGAAAACGAAGGGAAGCGGGCAGCGATCCTCGGGTAGGCAGCCTTCTAAAGTGCGCAAATTTATGCTCGGGGGAGGTTGGCTTGGGGCAGATCGGCCTGGGAAAAATTCCGGTAACCCCACAGGAAGCCGGGCTGCCAAAAGTAGCCCTAAGGGGGGAGTTTTAACCATATAAGTACTGAGTGTTTCTAAATTTATCTAGTATTTGATGATTTATCTATACACGCTTTCCTTCCCGTGGTAGACAACTGTGTCCGTGGACAGCGGAGCTAAGAATTATTCATTAAGCGTCCACCTAAAGATAAAATACGAATTTATGTGATTTTATTGTCGAGAAGTCCTCAAAAAATTTATAACAAAAGCTTTTTGATTATATCTTTCTAATATAGATTATTAAATTATTTGTTACATAAAAATGTTGTTGTGATATTAGGGGGCCATGGCGCCTGCAGCTAGCCCCTGGCTTCGCTGGTGTCGATAGATGAAACTTTGCCCTCTCAACGCAGGTTTCACTCGAAACAGTGCCCACACGTGTCGTTCCCATAAAAAGTTTTCTTTCTCTCTCCTTCTCAAATCATGCTAAGATTCTATTTTTACTAATGTATCATGCTATTTAATGTGCATAAAACTCCGGTAAAACCTCGCTGGCCTAATATACCAATCTTTTATTGTGATTGTCAAATATGATTTACAAAGACGGGTAATGTAACGGTCATTGGTTGAGCGCTAGTGGAACTTTTGATTGGCCTCTTTCTTGAACACGTGTTACGATCATTATTGTGGAGACACAAAAAGGAGTACTCCCTCCATCCTTTAATAAATAAAATAGATTCCTAGATTTGTCTTAAGTCAAACTTTTTAATGTTTAAAACAAATTTCTAGAAAACCCATCATGATTTACAACATCAAATTAGTATAATTAGATATACAATAGAATATATTTCGGTAATGTGCTCATTTTATGTCATAGGTGATCTTACTCTTTTATAAAATTAGTCAAAGTTAAAATAGTTTGATTTGCACAGATTCCGATAATTGATTTATTTTGGGGGACTAAGGGAGAATCTAAATAAGTGTACATTCAAAAAAGTGTACATCTTTATTTATGTCCAATTATCTTAGATTTAACTAAATTATAGGGAAAATTATTAACATTTATGAATTGAAATATATTTACAGTAAATTCATTTCTCCATGGGTTAGATCTAATGTCACTAAAATTTTCATAATTGTTGATACTTTTTGTCGATACTAAAATGGTTCAATTTGAGATTGATGGACTTCACACAGAACTAGACGTGCATTCATTTTCTGGATGGAGAGAGTAATTAATAGCTAACCTGATCCTAATTTCATTTTGTTATTAAATTTGATTATGTCCGCTAGATTATAGTTTTGCTGAACTCTTTAGGCTAGTCTCAGTGGGGGTTTTACGGGGATATCATGCACATTTAATAGGGTATCACTTCAGGAGACTTGTACTTTTTGCATGAAACGAAGAGGAGAGAATGGATTTGTTTCACCCCCACGACACGACCTCGGCGATGTTTCCAACGCCGTGAAACTAGAACGAAATCTGCACTAAGGGCCTCATTGCGTTTGATGGCGGCCTTGTTCGACTCCGGCGCGGCACCGCGCGGCGGTAGGCGCCGCTTGACAGCGCGGGCACGGCTCGGCCGCAGCCGGCGCGTCCTCCGTCACGGGAGGAGAAGCCGAGCGGTGCGAACGCCAGAGGCCGCGAGTCCGCCCGCGACTGCGACTCCGTCCGCGGGCGCCAAGCTGCTGGCTCTGCCGGGCGCGATGCGAGAAGACCTCCGGCTATCGCGAAATCGACGAGCGGCGACGCAAGCAGTCCCGTTCGCGGGCTACGTCGGCCACAGACCTGAGCGCCCACGCGCTCCAACTCTGCCGCGTGCGGGAGCTCCGCCGCGTCGGGCACGGGCGCCGCCAGGTCACGGGCGAGGCAGTCTGAGTGAAGCCGGCTGTGGGTGATGTCCACTGCGGGAAGGGAAGCCGGCCGCGAGTGCGGGACCTCCGTCGTGAGAAAGGGAAGCTAGCCGCGGGACCCCCGTCGCGGTCGCGGGAAGCCGGGCGCGGGCGTGGGACCTCCATCCTGGGAGCAGGAGGCCGCCGGCGGTGCGTGCGTGAGGATGGAAAGCTGGCTTGGGTGCCCGCCACGGGCACGAGTAATGCGGGCTATGCAGACGACGATGCGGCGCCGCGCCTGTCATGCAGCTGCCTTGGCAAGGCTGTTGGGCGTCACACGAGGAAGCAGGACGCGCTCGCGAGGTCCGCCGGGCGCTGGTGGCTGCAGGTGCAAGGTCCGGCGGCTCGAGCTCCGTCGGGCGCTGGTGGTCGTGGGGGGTCGCGCGAGTGCGCCGACCGCGGGTACAGGGAAAAGAGCGGTGGAGAAAGGGAAAGAACAGCCCAGGGTGGGACCCACATGCTAAATATATCCTATGAAACTGTGCAGTGAAACTATGGATTGAGAGAGGGATCTGTTTCACGTCAAAGTTTCACTTCTTGGAAACAGTGTAATGAAATCATGCATTGAAACTAGCCTTATAATAAGCTGGTGTTCCATGCAAGAATGCTTAAATAGTACTACAAGGGACATCGTAGGCACTCTATAAGTGAAGGAATTGTCCTAGTCAAATAGAGTATGGATATACTAACCTGATTAGGTTGTAGCTGTTTCTTGAGCAAGGACCAGGCATCATCATTGCCTAGAGGCCTGACGTGGTGTTGGTGCAACACGGCTTGCATCTGTTGTGGCAGGTGTGTAGACCTTGTGGTGACAAGGATCCGGCTTCCTGGTTGTTTCTTGCTTGGAATTCTAACTGGGACACTAAGCACATCATTCCATGCTTTGTGGCTCCACACATCATCCATAACCATGAGAAACCTGCCCTTACTGGATAGGGTGTTGATGAGGGTGTCTGTGAGAGTGTTCTTGTGTTGCTCCCCGCCATGGTTTCCTCCGGCATGCTTGATTGCTGTCCTCAGTAGCTCACCATGATCAAACTGCTTGGAAATGCTTAACCATATCTTCGTTTTGAAGTGCTCTCGGATGGTTGCCTCATTGAATATCTTCTGGGCGAGGGTGGTCTTTCCCATGCCACCTGTGCCAATGATAGACACGACTTTGATGTTGTGATTCTTGTCATCCGTAGTTAGAACCAGAATGAGCTCCTTTGTATCCCTCTCTATTTGTTCCCCAACAATGGCTGACTCGTCGACCTGTGAACTTGTCCTAGAGCTGCATAACTCGATAGTGGTTAGCCTCCGCGGCTCCGGATCGGAACCGATGCTAATATTGTACTTGTACTTGTCCGCCTCCTTGTGGATATCTTCCAGCCGCTTGTTGAGCTCTTTGATGTGGCTTCCTATCTTGTGTGCAAAGAAGGGATTTCGCAGACAGAAGAGCAATGGTTGCAAGCAACCCGAGGCCTTCTCCTCCATGCTACCACATTTGGACTCCTTGTGCTTGTCAGCTTCAAGTTGACATAGGTCAAGGATGTCAGTGGCATCATATATGGCATCCTTGAGCTTCCTCATCCATAGCTGCACGATCTGTTCAGTGATGCGCCTCCTCTCAGCATCGGCAAGGAAGCAATTGATGCCCTCCATGTTATCTTTGAGCTTCTTGATCTCCCCAGACACACCCAGCAACATGTCCACCTCTTCTGTTGCCATGTCCGCTATTAGCTTCAAAACTATGGGTGCCATAGCATCCAGGATGGCGGCCATGGCTCCAAAGGACGTCCTGTGTAAACAAGTAAATGGGCACACATTAGTCTCATCGGAATGGTTGCAGGCTCACTTAATTAGTCTTTTGTTCCATTACTTGTAATGGACAGCCAAAGTAATAATTAAGGTAGCTAACTCATATCCAAACTATGCAGGCTTTTTGAAAGAGAACTAGATGCAGGCTTGTTTACGATGGAGAATATGTAATTTATGATTAACATGTTGCTCGATTTAAAATGTTACCAATTTTGGTTCTGTATGGTGTTATCCATGGCAAGGGGTGTATATAAATGTTGACGCTGGAATTAATACGTGCATGCAGATTGACTGGAGAAACGATGCAAGCAAGAGGCATTACTGGAGAACAAGTTGAAACTAAAAGAAGTAGAGTTCTATGGCAATGGGAGAGGATGGAGTCACCTCAATTTGCAGCCGCGCGGGGCTTCGACGAGCTCTGCCTCTGCCTGTTGCCGGCGCGCGGCTCTGCTTGATCTGCCTCTGCCTCTGCCTGTTGTGGATGTGATTGTCGGTGGCACAACAGAGGCAAGGTGACAAGTGCAGATGGAGTATATCTTGCTGCAGGGAGGTGCCTCTGAAAAAGAAAGGCAAAAATAAAGGAGAAAATAAGATACAATGCTTCATACACACACTCAAAGGATATTCCTTGCTTCTGGAATGAGCAGTCCATCTCCTACAACGTACACCATGGCTTTTGGAATTCATTATGAGTTGTATATTCCATGCCCGGCAAGACTCATACACGGCAAGTTATGCTTTGCAAGGCAAGACGGCAGCTACTGGCTGGGATTGCAATGAAATGTAACTTTTGGTTGGTCCTTGTGCAGAAGGAATATAATGCTTTGCTTTCCTTGTAGTAGAAAATAAAAACAAAAAGAAAATGAAAAAGTGGAGGAGCAACGCTTTGCTTGATGGAGCCAAAAGGTTGAGATTCGTTTGCTTCTGTACGTTGGATGTATATAAAAACTGACAAAAGGCTTCTGTTGTGTGCATCAAAACGCTTTGGATTCGGATAAACTGATGGGCAAAGCAATTCTTGTCCTCGATTGCTGGGCACAGCTACCTCAAAATTCGAATGCTGATGCGAAGCAATCTCTTCTGCCGTTCTGCGTCTCGAACTTCTTCAGTGTTCTTGTGTCTGATGCAAAACGTAGTGCTAGTTGTACTTGTACAGTGGAATAGAATGACATGACACCCTCTTGATCTCAAGGGATGTAGTCATTCCGTCTAGTGTTTTGGAATTTCCAAAACAAAACAAAAAAAGCGGTTCTGCCGTTCTTGCGTCTCGAACTTCTTCCGTGTTCTTGTGTCTGATGCAAAACGTAGCATCTCCTTTTTTTTTTTGTTTTGTTTTGGAAATTGCATGATATAAATGATATAAATGACATTATAAAAGTGGTTTTCTGAGAGGCGAACCGCTAAAAATCGTCCTTTCGTTGGTTCATTATGAAATTTGGTTCCTAGCGAACACTATCTGTGGATAATAATTTTGTAAGTCCTTTAGAATCAAGTTTCATTACCTCTGTCAGATTATGTAAAACATTTTACATAGCTGTCGCTCATCTAGTTTAAGAAAAATCAAATTCAATTTACCAGGAAACGGTATGAGAAAATTTCTATAATTCCTGTCAAATCAAATTGGTTTTTTACCAGATAACAGTGTAAATCAAAATCGGCCTCCCATGAGCCGAATTTGACTAAAGGCATTTCCTGGGTGGATGATTTCTGAATTTCGCCCATAATAGGTTATTTTTCTTTAAATACAAAATCCACCTGTTGTGTCCAATCACTCGGTGCTTTGCTAAATGCTGCAACCTTGACTACCTCCTCCATTTGTTGGCACTTGTCCGGTGTCAAGTTCTGTACATAAACCAATCAGTTTGATGCTTGCTTCTTGATCAGAGCACGCCACATGGAGTGCCCAAGCGACAGAAGTGTTCTCGTTCATGGCCCAAAAATCAACCGACAAGAGGGCGTGCCTTTGCTCTGCTCTGCTTTGTTTCTGCTCTGTACGTAAGATGAACGCCTGTCCCATGCTTCCAAAGTAGAGTACTCCCTCCGTCCCTAAATAAGTGTCGCCGCTTTCCGAGAAACAAATGCCGGTAATTTTTATAAATAATAAATATCATCCATTAGTATCATAATTAATATCATTGGAAAGATCTTTGAATATAGTTTTTTAACAAATTTGTTTAAAGATACAAATGTTACATGTATTTTCTATAAATCAAGTCAAACTTATGGCACGTTTCTCACGACGACACTTAAAAAGGGACGGAGAGAGTATACCTTATGCTCTGCTTCCTGGCCATTTGCTCTGCCTCCCTCTGGAAGCAGAGGGCGTTGCATATATTGGTTCCACTTCATGCAACCCACAAAGCAGAGGATATGGTGTTGCGGCAGATATCAGAAAAGCAGACGAGAACCACCATAATCACCATGACATCGAGGAGGCTGCTGAGTAGATCTATCAACAATAATGATTCGGATGCCTGACTTCATGACCATCAATCAGGTCAGCATACATTGTTCGTACTTCAGAAAAGATATATGTATGAAATGTAGAAAAATAAATACGCGGTCAAAACTACAAGAGTTGAGGAGATGCCTCCGGTAACCATTATTTGGCAGTATGTCAAAATTCTACATGTGAACAGAGTATGTGTAGTGCTTGCTGGAGATGAGCTTCTACCAAGCAGATTTCACTCACACTGGCCACTGCAAGCTAACATCATGTGTCCCTGCATACATTAGCTACATGTTCAGTGTATATACAATGACCCAAGAAAATATGTACTAAGTGAGAGAAATATTATAGTTACAAATATAGGAGATGATAATAGACATACTTATGCACGTACGGCTTGAAGAGGGAAAAGGTGGACACAAGCACCGTGTTTTTCTTTTGTTCTAAGTGAGTTGATTTCCCTGTTGAGTACGGGCAGGCTGTAGCAACACTTCGTTTAATCACCATATATTCTGATGCCCAGCTTTTCATGTGTGTGGTCGAACCGAAGCTTTCCCTGTTTCTGTTAGTCACACAAATGATTGATATATCAGTGATAATTGATGCATGGAGCTTACTGTGGTTGCGTAGGGAATTGGAGTACAACAGGCCGACAATCAGTAATCTGAAATGTCACTTTCGGCGGAGTAGTAAAAGAATGCAAATTTATTACCTTCAGCTAGCCATGCAGTCCTCTGTCTTTGTTGTCCTTCACATTCTTCCGAACCAACTAGTACTAATCTTCGAAGTATCCAATATTACGTTTTCCAATATGGCTGATCTTATTCCATTCGGAGATGCCTGGTGATAAGCAGGATTCATATAGTTTCTTGTTGCAATTCACCTTGAGATACCTTAGGTTTATAGCTCGCAGGTATTCTGGAAGCGTCTCCATGGCTGCATCCTGCATTACAAGGCTGTCGAGTGCTTGGACACCTTCTAGAACCTCCAGCTTTGGGCAGCGAATGATTCTAATCTTCTGCAACATAGGAAGGCAGCTGATCCTCTTGAGCTGGGCAGTCAAATACATCAAGGTCCACGACTGAAAGGAAGTTCTCAACATATGTCAGGTTGGTGACCCTGTACAGCGATAGTTCTCTTAGAGCATGCCTCTTGCTGCTGGCGAGGCCTCTTGGAAGATAGCTCAGCTTGCTGTTCTTGATTAGGAGTCTCTAGACAAGGCATGCCTGTGGTAGTTTCCACATCAATATGGACCTCATAGTCAATCTATTCCCACTCCTCCCACTCACATGGCCCACCCAGATTCAGTCGTCTTAGTTTGGGAAATGGTGCAGCAGAAGCTCCATCAGCCAAGGAGGCTGATGAATGGAATTGGGGGCCAACATGCTTGATGGCCGGCGCATCGTTGATGCTCAGCACTTCCAAACTCGGGAGACAGCACAAACCATTAGGGAGCTAGGTGCAGAAAGGTAGGGCCATGTTTAGATACCAAAGTTTGGAGACAAACTTTGCATAGTAAACGGCGTGTCACACTGTAGCAATTTTGTTTTTATTTAGTAATAATTGTCCAAATATTGATTAATTAGCCTTAAAATGTTCGTCTCGCAAAGTACAACAAAACTGTGCAATTAGTTTTTATTTCATCTATATTTAGTACTCCATATATGTGCCGGCATTTTGATGTGACGGGGAATAGAAATTCTGCATAGTAAATTTGGTGGCCAAACTTTGGTATCTAAACATGGCCTGCAGCATCAAATACCTCAGGCTCATAAAGTTTACCGATGTTGCAGCACACATCCAGTCTGGTAGCCGGCGACCAATGTATCCCCCTCTCAAAGCAAGATTCTCTAGGCAGGTTGGAGGGCAGAGCTTTTCCAATACCTCCTCTGTCACACTCTGTTGTTGCTTCTGCTCTGTCTCAGCACTACCTGTCCCTACAGTATGTCCACTTGCACTGTACTCCAATACTAGATACCTAAGGTGGCGTTTGCTACTAATCATTGCCTTTTCAGCCATACGGTTGTCCTGCACCTCCTCTCTAGGCCACATAGTGTGAGATACCTAAGCTAAGAAAAAGGCTCTAGTTCTTGCAAACTACACCAGGAATTGCCTGCCTGCAAGCCCACGTATATAGGAAACCCATGAAGTATCCTCAGATTTGTCAGCGCACCAAACCCCATGGGCACAATACTCACATTTGATTGTCTCATATCAATATACCTTAGATGCACAAGTTTTCTGATGCTACTAGACAAATGGCATAGCTTCTCACAAAAAGCAAGTGAAATGTATTGTAGAAATTTCATCTTATGGATGTCATCGGGAAGCCGAGATATATCAGTACTGTCTAAGTGAAGGTATCTTAAATACTTCAACTTAGTTAGAGAGGGAACCAATGTATCAGAACTGGCAGACATGTAGAGTACCCGCAGGCTAGAGAAACTACCCAAGGAATCACCATGCTGAAAGCTTTCTCAAGAGTTTATAATTAATGTTCTAAGTGACTCGTGCCTTTGCAGAGCAGCCCATTGCACCATTGATATGGTTTTTCCTATAGCCAAGCGACGTAGAGGCATCCCACCACCACCGGTGGTAACCTGCTCTTGGCGAACAATCACCATTGATTCTTCTCGTACCATATATTCAGCAAAGGATCGGACCACATCATGCATGGTGGACTTGTATCCAGTGAGAGAATATTCTTCCACTGGTTTGATAAGATTTCTCTTTATTAACTCTTGGTAATACTCTGTTGCTATGTCTTCTAACCCATACTCATGTGAACTGGTCCTAATTTCATCTAGTGTTTTAATAAACCCTTCGCTGATCCACATTGCACTAATTACGTCTTGTAGAATTCGTACACCTTTGGGGAACAGTGAGCAGCATAGAAAGCATTGCTTTAACTGGGGAGACAAATCCTCGTAGCTGAAGTACAATCGGTTGTCTAGTTTTGAGGCAGTCCAGCTAATGACCATGCAGGCATGTTCAAAATAGTTTTCCACTAATGCTTACTTGGGTATCTTGTGCTTAAGAGCCCTCCGATCACTTTAATTGCAAGTGGTAAGCCATCACAATTTTCAAAAATTTTCATCCCAATAATTTTCAGTCGGTCAATTCTGGCTACCTGCCAATAATTACTTTGAGCCTCTTAAATATTTATGATAATCATCAGGTTGCTTATTTACGTTTTCACGCAAACAAGATTTGAAATGCTTCAACTATGAAATAATGCCACTTATGTTGGCCAACCGATTAGATTTAGGATGAATAGGTAGTCATAACTTAGGCAATATACTACTCGATCTGTTCTAAATTATAAGTTGTTTTGGCTATTCTAGGTGCATAGCAAAGTCATGTACATGCAAACCAAAGGTATGTAGGTGCATAAGAAAGCAATATGTAGCGAGGTCATAAATGTGCCCGTGGCCCCACGGGTCACGTGATTTGTTCAACCTCAGTCGATCTCCCTTCACAGAAGTTAGCACTAATATACAAATCCTTGTAGAGTTTGGCAAATACGATTTACTAAGCCGGTGATGCAATTGCGTCTTGCTAAGCGCTAGTGGAACTATTGATTTACCTCTTTGTCCAACATGTCTTACTAGTATTATTGTGGAGATATTAAAAAGGTATCTAAGGGGCCGCTTTATTCAAGCCAAACTATCTTAGATTCAACTAAATTATTAAAAAAATTATCAAAAATTATGAAATGAAATATATATACTGTGAATTCGAGTGTCCATGAGTTAAATCTAATGATACTCAATTGATACCCTAAATATTGATAATTATTTTTGATAGTCTAAATATTGATATTTTTTTGTTGACACTAAATAAGATTAAAATTGAGATTGATAGGCTTTACACAGAACTAGGCGTGCACTCAGTTTCTAGATGGAGAGAGTAATTAATAGCTAACCTGAACCTAGTGTCATTTTGTTGTTACATTTTGCTGGCCCCTTTTGCTACTCCCCTGAACTGTTCCCACTACCAGGATCACACCAGGAATTCATATGAGAGTTCATACTCATTTTATGAGTAAATTAATTAATGCAGCTGTCCAAGTTGTATAGCGTAAGAATAAACTAACCTGATCAAGCTGTAGCTGTTTCTTGAGCAAGGACCAGGCATCATCATTGCCAAGAGGCCTCACACGGTGTTGGTGCAGCGCGGCTTGCATCTGCTGTGGCAGGTGTGCAGATCTTGTGGTGACAAGGACCCTGCTTCCAGGCTGTTTCTTGCTACCATTTCTGATCGGGACATGAAGCACATGGTTCTATGCTTCAGGAGTCCAGACATCATCCATCACCAGCAGAAACCTGCCAGATGATAGGGTGTCAATGAGGGTGTCTGTGAGAGTGTTCTTGTCTTGCTCCCCACAATAGTCTCCACCAGCATGCTTGATTGCTGTCCTTAACAACTCAGCTTCATCAAACTGTTTGGTGATGCTTAGCCATATCTTGGTTTTGAAGTGCTCTTGGATGGTTGCATCATTGAAGATCTTCTGTGCAAGAGTAGTCTTGCCCATGCCACCAGTACCAATAATAGACACGACTTTAAGGTCGTGATTTTTGCCATCTGTGGTTAGCACCTGAACGAGCTCCTTCGTATCCCTCTCTATCTGCTCCCCTACTATGGCAGACTCATCGACATGTGAAATTGTCCTATAGCTGGATAACTCTGAAGCAGCGGGTAGGTTTCTCAGCTCACAATTTGAAGAACCAAGGCCAATTTCAATGTTGAACCTGTGCGCCTCTTCATAGATGGCTTCCAGCCGTTGGTTCAACTCCTTGATGCGGCTGCCTATCTCATGGGCAAACACGGGATTCTGCATGCAGAAGAGGAGTTAGTGCAAGAAATGTTTCATCTTGCCAGCATACCCACACGTGATGCGTGTGACGATGGGGTTCCCAAGGCACATAAGAAGTGTCTGGCAACAAGCTACCAGATTCTGCTCCCTGCTGCTGCCACCTTCTTCCAGCTCCCTGCGCTTGTTGGCCTCGAGCTGACAAAGCTCCATGATGTCAGTGGCATCATACATGGCGTTCTTCAGCTTGGTAACCCACACATTTGCACGCTCTGGTCAGTGATGCGCCTCCTCTCAGCGTCCGAGACAAATGCTCTAAGGCTCTCCATGTTGCCATCCAGCTTGTCGATCTCTTCCGAGACGCCCAGCAACATGGAAACCTTTTCTTGCATCATGTCTGTTATCAGCTTCTTGACGTAGGGTGCCAAGGCATCCAAGACAGCTGCCATGGCTGGAGCACACCTCCTACATGAGCAAGTAAATCATCGTAGATGTATTAGATGGATCTGGTATATCTGCCTGGCGCCGGTCCTTTATCAAACGAAAATAATCGGTACTGTAGGTAACTAATTAATTGTAGGAGCTTCATGTTAAGCAGAAAAAGGGTCGTGCGTGCTATATATCAAGATGGATAGAGATCATCATCAACATTATTGATAGAAAGTGATTGGGGGAATTCTCAATACATTACTGTGATTGATTGTCATACATACATATAGGCTTGTGGACATGCCCACTTGCCATATTAGCCATATTACATTCCAACACTCTCCCGCAGTCTAAACTGCAAGCACCACGAACATTGAGACTCGACCTAAACTCCATGAAGACGGACGTCGGCAAACCTTTGGTGAAAGATGTCGGCGTACTAGGACGTTGTGGGAATGTGCAGGACGCGGACTTCACCGAGGGCGACTCGCTCTCTGACGAAGTGCAAATCGATCTCAATATGCTTGATTCACTGATGTTGAACTGGGTTGGTGGAGAGGTAAACGGCGCTGACATTATCACTGTAGACACTGTAGTGCGACGAAGAGGGCAGTGAAGCTCTATGAGGAGATGGCGCAACCAGCAGGCTTTGGCGACTCCATTCGCAACAGCACGATATTCCGCCTCTGCACTGGACCGTGACACTGTAGGCTGATGCTTGGATGACCAGGAGATGAGATTGTCCCCGATAAACACCGCATAACCCGAGGTGGATTTGCGTGTGTCAGGACAACCCGCCCAATCTGCGTCGGTGTAGACAGTGAGATCAGGCGGAGAGGTCTGGTGAAGATGCAAGCCAAGATCCAATGTACCCTGAAGGTACCGGACAATCCTCTTCAAGGCACTGAGATGAGGCTCTCGGGGATCATGCATATATAAGCAGACCTGCTGAACAGCATATGCAATATCTGGTCTGGTAAAAGTGAGGTACTGAAGAGCTCTAGCAAGGCTGCGGTACTGACCGGGATTTGCCGAGTGTTTCTCAATTTTTTATCATAGTCTCTACATGCGATAACACGACTCCCTGACAAGTTTCGTGATTTTCGGACTTCGTTCGGATTTTATATAATTAAAAAACACTTCGACCACAAAAGGTCGCCATGTTCCCCGAACAAGGCTTTCAAATTTTTGGGTGAGTCCCTGGATACGGTCTCAAAACACACTCTCCAATATGAATATCATTTTTGGAATGGCTACATTTCATTATTTCATGCAGCTGCAGTTCAAATTTACTTTTTCGGAAAAAATACAAGTAAACGAAATTAATTGAAGAAATATAGCATAAACTTATAAAATGCCACCAAATTCAAACATATTACTTTACACACTATGTAAGGCCTGTACAAAAAAATTGAAATCAAAATTCAAAAAAATTAAAAAACGCTTTGCCTAGTGCCTTGCATTGCACTAGGCAAAGAGGTTCTTTGCCGAGTGCCAGGCCGCGGCACTCGGCAAAGAAACTATCTTTGCCTAGTGCCGGGACCTGGCACTCGGCGAAGGTATTTCCAAAAAAAAAAAAAAAGGCTCAATTGACCCAGCCCAGCCACAGCCAAACCCTATCCTATCCCTCACCCTCGCGCGCGCAGCTCGTCTGCCTCGTACTGCCGCCGCCGCCCCGCCCCCGCAGCAGCCGCCGGCCGCCGGCTGGCGCTCCCTCCCCGCCGCTCCGCAGCAGCCTGCCGGCCCCTCCCCGCTGCTCCTCCCCGCTGAGCAGCCCGCCGCCGCCACCCGCACCCCCCCCGCCACGCGCGCACGCCGCTGCCGCTCCCGTGCGCCAGAACGCCGCCGCGCCGGGGCGCTGCCAGTCGGGCCGCGCCGCCAGGGGCCCCATTGCCGCGCCGGGGCGCCGCCACATCTGGCCGCCGCGTCCCCCCGGCGTGCGCTGGTCGGCCGCCACCGCGCCCGACGGCTGCGCCGCTCGGTGGTCTGCGCCCCTGCTCCCCCTGCTGCCTCACAAGTGATGCTTCACTGGTACGTATTTCCTAGTTCCTACTGATGCGATGATGCTCCTTCGGATACTTAGTTAGGCTAATTCACAAGTGATGCTACACTAGTACTTATTTCCTAGTTGCTACTGATGCGATGAACTGCTCCTTCGGATACTTGGGTTCATGGTTGTCTGCACATTGTTGCGCCTGATGTGTTTGCTTTGGTCACATAAACAATGAAGATTAGTGAGCCTACAGGGCTGTGCAGCAGCAACTTATCTGCACAACTTCTCGTTGTTGTATTTTTACATATACTTCTCTTTGCTTACTGCATTTGTTTCTATGAGTGTGCTCATGTCAGTTCTTAGTAGTAGCAAACTGATCCATATTTTGCTTAGTACGATAGTAACAGACCAACTTGTACTTGTGCAAAGGTGCTAATTTCTATCAGTAGCATCAACATGAGCTCAGGCTCCATTTTTAGGTACTAGTGCAACAGCAGGCCAAGCAAATGCAGCAGCCCATGCCAATGCTTCTGTCAACTGAACCTACTCAACAGTTTCAAACAAACCATTTGCAATCATCGATCACATTGAGTGTTCACTATCCACTGCAGTTTGAGTGTCCAGTTACAAGCTGTTTACAAGCTGTCCACTGCATTTACAAATCATACAAGCTGTTTACTGTCCACTGCAGTTTGAGTGTTCAGTTAAGTTAAGTTTCAGTTTTGTTTACTGTCCATTGCAGGTGAATTGTGTTACTCTCCAAGCTCATCTCTCGTTCCACCGGCCAGGAGCTTGAGGGAGTAGGAGGAGTTAGGAGGAAGAGGAGGGAGGAAGGAGGAAAAAGAGAAGGACAGGAGGGAGAAGAAGAAGAGAAGGGAGGAAGAGGAGGAGAGGAAGGAGAAGAGACGAGGAGAACTCACGTTGTTCGTTCGTCCACGTTTTGTCCACGTCGTCTATGCCGTTCGTCCACGTCGTCCACGACGTTCGTCCCTGCTCATCGCCGTTCATCCACGCCGGAGAAGAAGGTAAAGCCCCAGGGTTGAGGCAATCGTGCCGGTTATGTTGTGCCCGGTCTTCGTGCCGGTTGTGTTGTTATGTCGGCCTTCGTGCCCCAAATTTGGATGTCGGCCTTCGTGTCGACTTTTCTTGCAGGTTTTGGGAACCTCCCCGTACAGGGGAGGTTCTGCCGATTTTTTTAACTAAAAGTGATGCGTTTCTTCTTTGCAGAGCAGGACGCGTCGGAGTGGACCTGGAGCACCGCGGCGAGTGCCTGTCTCCACCGCCACCTTAGGTATAACTGAGCTCTCTCCCTTTCCATTTTCGTATGTAGGTCGGTGTAGCCCAGTTAGGCGTCTCCCGTCCGAAACAGATAGGGTCGGTGGTATGTGGATCTATGCATACCTATGACCGTATCTGTTTCGGATTGTCCACGTTTTTTGGACAGCCCACGGATGTGTAGATGTGTTAGTTTCCATGTTTTGCTCGGATACGAGACGGAGTTTTGGCACCCCCTCCCTCGTTGTTCTCCGGATACACACTCTCCCTTCCAGACGTGTATCGGGAGAACAGCGGGGGTGGGGTGCTGCGGGAAATTCCGTCTCGGATCGGAGTAGGGCATGGATACTAACCTCATCTATGCATACGCGGGTGGGATTAGGACCTATCCTCACCTATTAGATAGTAGGCACGCCGTGCAGATGCAATTGGTGGTTACTTTACTCCGTAATGTGTATATGCTAGAGGATGGATAGCCGTGAGTGGACGTACACGGGACGCCCAAGTCGGTCTCAAATCACCTTTGAGTGGATGGATAAGACCGAAAAATTCCTGGACCATGCATTTTAGGAAGCTAAGGGAGCGACAAAAACGTTCTGTCCCTGCAAGGATTGTAAAAACAAGAAAAAAAGAACAAGGGATGACATGATGAAGGATCTTTGCAAGCATGGATTTGTGCCAAACTATACCCAGTGGGTGTGCCATGGTGAAGCCTATCGTCCTAGAGAGGACGCCGAGAGACAACACTTGGCGACAATAATTGATGGTGATGGCGGGGTACCAGAATGGTTAGGTGACTATGAGGATGCGATGCTCACTGAAAGGCCTACGGAGGCCAAGGATGATGATGATGATGATGAGGAGCCAGAGCCTAGCACTAAGGAGTTTTTGGCCATGTTGGAGTCGGCACAGAAGTCCCTACACGAGCATACAAATGTTTGTCAACTGGATGCCATTGGGCAACTACTGGGGTTAAAGTCCCAGCACAACATGACTCGAGCCTGCTTCGATGGTATGATGTCAATTATTGGGGGGTTTCTTTCGAAGAATCATAATCTGCCTAGCAGCTTCTATGAGTCGACAAGACTCCTTAAGGCATTGAAGATGCCGTATGAGCAGATACATTGTTGTCCGAAGGGGTGCGTCCTATTTAGGAAAGAATACAAGGATGAAAAGTACTGTCCAAAGTGTAAATCCTCTAGGTATGTCGAGGTCGACAAAGGTGATGGCAAGAAGGTGCAGGTTGAGCATATCCCCATGAAAGTCCTACGACACCTTTCGATCATAGCGAGGTTGCAACGGATGTACATGTCCGAGGAGTCTGCAAAACAGATGACATGGCACAAGAATGGCGTTCGATACAATTCTGACAAGATGGTACATCCAGCGGATGGTGAAGCATGGAAAAGCTTTAATGACAACCATAAAGGCAAACATTTAGAGGCCCGTAATGTACGTCTTGCGCTAGCAACGGATGGGTTCAATCCCTATGGAATGATGTCGGCCCCATACACTTGTTGGCCCGTGTTCGCTATCCCCCTCAACCTCCCCCCCGGGGTCATATTTCAACGGCAAAACATTTTCTTGACGTTGATAATTCCTGGGCACCCGGGAGACAAAATGGGTGTGTACATGCAGCCTGTTTATGACGAATTGTTCAAGGCTTGGAATGAAGGCGTATTGACGTACGACCGAGCTACAAAGAAGAACTTCAGAATGTATGTTTGGTACCAGTACTCAATGCATGACTTCCTGGCGTATGGGATATTCACCGGCTGGTGTGTCCACGGGAAGTTTCAATGCCCGGTATGCAAGCCAGCTCTACAGTTCATTTGGTTGAAGAAGGACGGCAAGTTCTCGTCGTTCGACAAGCATCGACAGTTCCTCCCTCTGAACCATGCATTCAGAGGAGACACAAAGAACTTCACGAAAGGTGCCACGGTGACCGACCCTGCACCTCAGAAGATGACCAATGCCGAGATTCGTGCTCAGATAGATGCTCTTGTTCTTCCGACGCAGAAAGATAATCCAAGGAAGGGTAAAAGAAAGAGAGTTGATTCAAAGAATGATAAGCCAACCAAAAAAGAACGCTTTGTGGGCTATGGTGTCGAACATATGTGGACTCATAAGACAGGATTGGAGAAGCTTCCCTATTTTGATGACCTTCTCCTTCCACATAACATAGATGTAATGCACACTGAGAAGAATATCGCCGAAGCACTTTGGGGAACACTCATGGACATTCCTGACAAGACTAAGGACAACCCTAAGACGAGAGTAGACATGGCTGCACTATGCGACAGACCAAAGCTGCGGATGTTGCCTCCAAAAGACGGCAAACCATGGAAAAGGCCTAAGGCCGATTACGTCTTGGAAAAGAAGCACAGGACGAAAGTGATAGAATGGATGTCGACGTTAAGTTTCCCTGATGGGTTTGCTCACAATTTGAGGAGGTGTGCGAACCCAGAGACTGGCCGAGTCTTAGGGATGAAGAGTCATGACTTCCACATATGGATCGAGTGGCTTCTTCCATCGATGGTTCGAGGCTTCGTCCCTGACCATGTGTGGAAGGTGCTGGCAGAGTTGAGTTTTTTCTTCCGCCAGCTTTGTGCCAAGGAGATATCTCTGAAAGTGGTTGAGGAGTTGGAAAAAATGGCACTCGAGTTGCTCTGTAAGTTGGAGAAGATCTTTCCACCTGGCTTTTTCTTGTCGATGCAGCATTTGATTTTGCATCTCCCGAATGAGGTACGAATGGGGGGCCGTGCAGAACCGCTGGTGCTATCCAATCGAGAGATGTCTAAAGACTATTCGCCAGAAATGTGGAAACAAAGGCAGGATTGAGGCTTCCATAGCAGAGGCATTCCTGCATGAGGAGGTGTCAAACTTCACAACATTATACTATAAAGCGAACCTTCCAAGCGTGCATAATCCACCCACTCGTTACAACGAGGATGAAAATGAGTCGACCCTAAGCCTATTCAAAGGGCAACGGGGGAGATCAAGTGGTGCGAAAACACAGTTTTTGACCAATCCAGAGTGGCGCAAGATCATGCTCTACGTGTTGAAGAACCTTGAAGAAGTCGACGAGTATCAGAGGTAAATCCTCAATGAACTTGTTACATACTTCGTACATTTTCTGCATCCAACAACCTTGTTGCTTGTCGGTGCAGGGAATTTTTTGATCAATACTGGCATCGTTCAAGGCCACCTACTCAACAGGAACGAGAGGACCTTCTTGAACATCATGATTTCATTCAATGGTTTGAAAGAAAGGTACCTTCTCACCAGCTTGGCTCATTCCAGGATTGTGTTCCTAGTTGTCTAATTTCTTTTCTCTCCTTGAGCTTGCAGTGCCAAAATGATCTCTCTATAAGTGCCGAATTACGACAAGTGGCAAGAGGCTTTGAGTACAGAGTCTCGTCATTTAACTCTTATGACGTGAATGGGTGGCGCTTTCACACAACAACGTACGAGAAGAATCGGCCCAATCCAAGGACCACGAATACTGGAGTATATACAGTTGGAGAAGTTGAACCTGGCGAAGAGCCGGAGGACTATTATGGCATAGTTGAAGAAATATACGAGCTCCAATTCCATGGTGAAAATGCACCTAAGCCAGTCATATTCAAGTGCAAGTGGTTTGATCCTTCAAAAACGAAAAAGTCCTCTAAACTTGGGATAGTCGAAACTAGACAGGACACCTTCTATCAAGGAGAAGATGTCTACATTGTGGCTCAACAGGTCAAGCAAGTTTATTATTGTCCATATGCTTGCAAGGACGACCCACGTCTTCAGAGTTGGTATATTGCGCACAAGGTGTCACCACATGGAAAATGTGCTCGCCCAAACGATGATGATTACAACTTGAACCCATCGGAAACTGACGGGGTGTTCTATCAACAAGACGAGGGGCTACCTGGGATGCTTGAGATAGACTTAACCGGAGAGATTGAAATGGAAGTAGACGAGGAATGGGTTGTTGACGAGGAAGCTGCAGATGAGGTGCATGATCCAAGAGACTTGAAAATGTTTGACGGACTTGTACTTGACAGTGACACTGATGATGAGGATGAGGCTGTTCGCGATTTGGAGGCTCTTGATAGTGATGATGATACCTACTGTCCAGATAATCCCGATCCTCAAGATTATTAGAAATACATGTAATACTTTGTACTTCTTGTTTATCTGTACTAATATTATGATTACATTTTCTTTATTTTGCATCTCTTGCTAAGTACTTCTCGATTATCTGTACTAATACTGGTTTATTATTTTTAACTACAGGTGATGCCGCACACTAGGAGTGCTAGGAACTGTCGGTCTACATACGCGACACCGGTCGTGGACACGTCACCGGTCGTGGACACGGAGGCGGGGATGTCCGAGGAGCGGAGGAGGCCGAGGGGCAGGCCCAGGCGGCCGGCTTCTGACGAGGACCTCGGCTCCTCGCGCTCTAGGGACGACCGCGTCCCTCTGTGCACAGTGGGCGAGGATGCACAGATGTACGACGACGCCTTTCCGCGAGACTCCGAGGACACGCTTCCCCACACGTCTGAGGGGGGAGAGGGTTCGACTTCCACTATAGTCAAGAAACCCTTCAAGCGAGGTCCCAGCCAGCTCCCCAAGCGATCGATTCCACTTGAGCGCCGCCCACTAATTGCACCCGAGGGGGATAGGTGAGTAACTTCATATGTTCTTCATTTCATACGTTGAAAAATCGTAATAAGAGCTATACTAACTGTTGTTAACCACTTGTGCAGGAACTGGGTGCTTCTGCAGGAGGGTGTCCCAACTCGCAATGTAAATGGGATCTTGACACTTTGGTGCAAGGAACACTACCCTGGCCTAGTGTACACTGATGATCAATCTGTTGTGGGAGAGTTACCCACGTTCGACCACTACGCTCTCTTTCCCGCTCCCGAGCCGTACAACAACAAGGCGGAGCAGGTGGTTGAGGAGTTGTGGGTATGCCTTTCTCGCACTACGGCCCTCAATTCATTGCAACCATTGCACATTCTTGACATAACATAATGGATACCTTGTGTCTTTATGCAGGACTTCTTCAGATGCCAGCCGAGAAAGGAGGAACCAGCTAGACGGGTGGCTTACGCCTCTTGCAAGAGTCGTGTCGAAGCGTTGTACTACGAGGCCCGCCTCCAGGCGCACATTGACTACAACGTCGAGTACCGGAACAGAAGAAGACTGAGCAAAAAAGAGGCAAGATCACCAGAAGAGATTCTGACTAGGGAGCAGTACCTTAAGGTAAATAGGAACCATCTCATGTTGATTTCTTTTGAGATTAAGTGTCTAATTTGATCTTTTGATGGCTTGAAGGCGATTCCAGACTGGTGCGCCAACAAGTCCGATTGCTGGGCTGTCATGGTGGAGATGTGGTTGGACCCGGAGTGGCAGGAGGAACACCAGGTGAAAAAGCAAGCGGCGAGCGCTAATGCCAGGAGCACCTCACCATCAGGGCAGCGCCAGCCTCAGCAAATATGCAAAAACATACGTAAGTCTGCACCATTTGTCTAATCTAGCCGCGCTCAATTCTGCATCATTGCCTTTCTAACCACTGTTGTTGTCTTTCTCGCAGTCAGCATCTCACGGTGGAAGGCAAATTGGCCACCTGCAGGCGTATGCTCTGTCCAAAATGGGCCGGGCGAAGTCCAACATCGAGTACAACCCGGATGCGGGCCCAGAGGTGTACACCAACTCCAGTGTCCACGCGAAAATTGCTGCTTACACAGATGCGGCAAGGAAAGTCCACGGGCAGTCCTATGATCCGAGGACCGAGGAGCGCCTTGATCCTGAGCTCGTGATGAGGGTGGGGGAAGGCAAGAAGCATGGGCGGTTCATTATTGGCAATAGCCTCCTCGAGACGGGCTCTACTCCTCCTCTGAACCGCCTCCGAGCATCGAGCACGAGCTCTAGCGTGCCTATACTCCAGCGGCCGTCAACAGTGGCGGCACTCCAGGTAAGTATTCCACTTTCATTCGTCCTTTGACTTTTATGTTCCTTAGCTCTACAATATTGAAACATTGCGGTGAAATGATGCAGGCCGAGGTGGAAGAACTTAGGGCCAAGCACGTAGCCATGGAAGAGCGGGAGGCTGCGCGTACGAGGCAGACAGAAGGTTTGCTCAAGTTAGTGCAGGCACTTGGGGAGAAACAAGGTTTGGAGATCCCACTAGAACTGCTTCAAGCAACGTCACCACCACAGCCTACTCCGGTGAGTAGTTTCTACTTTCCATGCTCATGGTTAGTGTCAAACCCAGATATGGCCTTCGTGCCGGAGTTCTTGATGTTTGGGCCTTCATGCTGGAGTTGTTGATGTTTGGGCCTTAATGCCGGAAATGTGGTTGTTGGCCTTCGTGCCGGCGTGTTTTTTGTAGGTTTTGGAAATCCTCCCGTGCGGGGGGAGGTGCTGCCTAAATTTTCAACTTTTGTTTAAAGTCGTTGCATTTTTATCTTGTAACTAACTTTCAATCTCTTCTTTTTGGTGCAGCATCAATCGGGTGCGGCGTCGAACCAAGTCGAAGGGTCGCCGGCATCGCATGTCGGGGCATCCCAACCCGGACCGTCGCCGGGATCGCACGTTGGGACACCCCAAACCAAACCGTCGCCGGGATCGCACGCAGGGCTGCAGACGCCGTGAGCCGCTTGCCTAGGTGTCTCTTGTGTCAGAACTTGTGATCTTAGAGTAGTGTGCAAATGTGAACTTGTGATCTTTTGTGTTGAAACTCGCTTTTAAATATTTTGTGGACACTGCTGGAAAAGCAAAAAAAAATATTAAAATTGGCTTTGCCGAGTGCAACAACTTTGGCACTAGGCAAAGCTGGTGGTCTTTGCCGAGTACAGTTGGAATTGCACTAGGCAAAGCATGCATCTTTGCCGAGTGCAGTTGCATTTGCCCTAGGCAAAGAACTGAGCTTTGCCTAGTGCAAATAGAATTGCACTAGGCAAAGCATGCGTCTTTGCCGAGTGTTGCACTCGGCGAAGAAAAATAATAAAAAAAAGAGCAGACGGCGACAGTTGGCGGCCGACGGCGTCAAATCTTTGCCGAGTGGCCGCGCGGCACTCGGCAAAGGCTTTGCCTAGTGCCCGAAACTTGGCACTAGGCAAAGAAGGCTTTGCCGTGGCCGAGTTTGCCGTCACCTCTTTGCCGAGTGTTGCACTCGGCAAAGGCTTTGCCTAGTGCAAAAGCCTCTTTGCCGAGTGCAATAGGCACTAGGCAAAGTCGTCACCTGCTGTAGTGATTGGGCTTGCAGTTCATCACCGACTGCTGGAGGTCGGCGTGGATCGTGCAGTAGATCTATGTCAGCACGGTGCAGTCCATCTGCACCCACGCCGGTCGATCGGTGTTGACGACGTCGGAGAGGACGTGGTCGGTGAGGGCGTACTTGCTCAAAACGGTGAGGAACATGGCGCACCACCGGTTGTAGTTGTCGGCGGCGCGATCCAGAACCAAGGGCACAAGGACCTTGATGTTGAGGACGGCGATGGCGGCGGCGTGGACGGCAGCGTACTTGGCCTCATACGCGTCGAGGGCCGCGGCGCGATCAGCCACCGCCTTCTCACGCACCTGGCGGGCCTGGCGGTCGGCGTCGGTCTCAGCCATGGCGCCGGAAGACGGAGCCAGACGTAGACGTACGTACAGACTTGGTGGTGTAGACGTACAACACTTGATCCACGTAGATGTACAGACTTGGTGTAGACGATCTTGCGTGTAGTCGTACGGCGGGGCTCGCGATCTCCTCACAATCGCGCGAGCAGGACCGAGGGTGCTGAGCGGATCACGTATGGCGACCTCGCCTGCCTCGGTGTCGCGGATCGACGCGTCGCGATGCCGCGGACGTCGCGAAAGCTCGGTGCTGCGGATCATCGCGGAACGGGGCGAGGTCGCGGCTCCCCGCGATCAGGCGTCACGGACCAGCCGCGCGGGGGGGGGGGGGGGGGGGGGGGGGGAGGGTTGGGCGCGCTTCGCGCAGGCGCCGTGGCCCGCGGTCGAGGAGGAGGAAGAGGGCCTGCCGGCCGGCGATCGAGCGCCTGGCGGCGGCGGTGCGGTCTCGTGTGGAGACGCGCGATTAGCGGAAGCGGAAAAGATCGTAACCTTCCCAAGATACCATGATAGAAAGTGATTGGGGGAATTCTCAATACATTACTGTGATTTATTGTCATACATATATATAGGCTTGTGGACATACCCACTTGCCATATTAGCCATATTACATTCCAACAATTATAGATAGCTAGAGGCATCAGAGCAGATCAAACATAGATGTGCACGCACCTTGCTTCCGTGTAGATCTCGGCTGTATACCACCAGGCACTACGTACAGGTAGCAGAGACTAGTAGTTTCCTCTCGTCTCCTACAAAGAAATAAAAGGATCAGATTGACGGGCGGTCCTTGGTGAAGCTGAAGCATGAACCAAAGGCTAATTAAGTGTTTGTCCCATTAGTCAAATGTAACAAATTGGTACTAAAGGCGGCTAATTAATTTTAGGACCAAAGGCTTTATGTTAAGGGCACTCATAATGCAGACTCTATCATAGAGTCTAAACCTATTTATTACCTCGAACAGTGTGGACTCGGAGTCTTTTTTTCTCCCTCTTTCTTCTATAAATATGCTGCCACATCAGCAAAATATCATAAATAAGCTATAATAAATAGTCTTAGACTCTACGATAGAGTCTTGCATTATGAGTGCCCTAAACAGAAGGAGATAGGTACAAATCGTGTGTGCCATAGAGGAAGAGGAAGGCAAAATAAACACCCCCAAATTAAACTGGTAAATTGCATAGGCAGGGACTACACAGTGCAGCCATAGAGATGTAAAAGCAAGCCAAATATAGTTTTGAGAACATATCAAGATGGATAGAGAGCTCATCATGATCATCACTAATCTTTTTTGTTTTGCGAGGATCATCATTAACAGATCGAACCAAGATGTGTACGCACCTTTCTTCTCCGTAGATCGCAGCTGTATACCACCACCAGGTACAGGTAGTGGTTTCTCTCATCTACAAAGATATCAAAGGATTGGATCGGATTGACGGGCGGCCCTTGGTGAAGCGGAAGCAACAGCTCTAACAAGTTTGTGGTGAACGATGGGTGAGCCGTGGAGCAGGAGGATTGAGGTGGTTTGTGTATAGTGACTGTAGTGCTACGCTAGCTAGTAGGCTTTGTTTGGTCTGGGGGCAGAGGAAAAGACTCCATCGATCAGCAGAGGAAAGGACTGCAGCACTGCTTGGGCCTTGTTTAGTTGTCTCACCACTCTTTCCATCACATCAAATGTTGTGTCGTATGCATGGAGTATTAAATGTTGATAAAATAAATAACTAATTGCACATATTAGTTGTAAATTACGAGACAAATCTTTTGATCCTAGTTAGATAATGATTGGACAATATTTGTCAAATACAAACAAAATGCAACAGTACTTTTTAGGCTAGAAATTTGAGGAACTAAACGTCGTGTTATTGCTGGTGGCTCCCAGGCATCCGGCTCAACAGCTTACCGAGCACACGGATCATAGATGGATGGGGCCAAGCTCTACCCGTACATATTGGACAGATGGATTCAAGCCGTCCGGCTTGAAACATTATTGCTAGTCGTCCAACATTATTGATTTATTGCTAGTCGTCCTTGTCATTGTACATTATTGCTAGTCGTCCAACATTATTGATGTCCTAGTTAGCAAAGAACCCCTATATATTCAAGCATACATGTTGATATTTAGTTGGATAGTTCCATATACGTGGAGCCGCCTTCAACCACCAGGTAGTAGCTCTCCGATCAACTGTTCCTGATTGTACTAGCTAGGCACGCCATTGGAAACTTTGTCCATTGGGCCCTGGCTCAACCTGGTCAGTTGGTATACAGTATGTCTTCATGGACACAGGACTCAATATTATTCTCTATCATAGGTTGTTAGGGTTCTATCTTTTAAAAAATTATTATCACTAGTCCCTGAACCCGTGCTACCGCACGGGCTAAAAACTTAACATTTGAAATTTGTATAAAAAGTTTAGGTTCCACGATTTTTCTTCTCTCAAGTTGAACAAAACGCAATACACATATATATACTTTCTAATATGGATTCACTTTTGATAGGCATTATTTAATAATTGATATAACTTTCGGTTCCAATATATGGTTGCCCACTTTGCATGATAGCTCCATACTTGTGACAAACGTTTGGTTGTTAATAATTTCATATGAGACTGATTGATACTAATTTAGAATGGTTTCCATAGTACTTTTGGATTTTTTAAATATGATAGTTGTAGATGTTTTAGATTTAAGCATGACTTTAGATTATCTATTTTTAATAATATAATGTATAGATGGGTAATCTATAAATGAAAATTCAGGGGTTAGTTTTTATTATTTTTTCCTAATCATATACTCCTAGCATCCAGAAATAAATCTCCATCTTACATCTGATGAATCTTCCAATCTAAAGTTTTGACGAAATATATATATATAGGAAAATACTATTATTTAACATATCAAATAATTAGGCGAATATTAGGGGAGATACTTTTGGCTACTTTTACATAGTGGTAGGGGTGATAGTTTGGAACAATATTTACATTTAGTTTAGGGTACTTTTTTAGTTACATAGATTTATATATTGTAACAAAAAATAATATATGTCTAATGACTATCATTGTCAATGATAATCATAGTCTACAAAATATGTCAAATAATAAATACTCCCTTGGAATGACTTACCATTATCCTTGGAATGACTTACAATTTGAGATGGAGGGAGTAACTTGGAAAAAACACTCCTCTCTTGTGCATTGTCTTGTTTGACCAAATTAATCTACTACTGTAGTAGGCTAAGGTTTTAAATTTCATTGAAATACCATCTTTTTATTAATTATAAGGGAGTAGAATGCCAATTGGCAATGATGGTGTAGCTTGTATTTTTCCTCAATATAGAAACCAATACCGTATTAGTCTATTTTATATGTTTTGGTGATTGTCTATTTTATATGTTTTGTAGGTGATTGTCAGTCGGATAGCACGTGCCAATGTTATGATGAATTTGGCTTCGATTCTCATATAGGTAAAATGGACAATTTGTCTATAAATTACATAGCTGTAGACTAAACCACTACGTGAGCAGGCCTCAGTAGGGGCGGCTGCCCAGCCTCTGTAGGGGCGGTTGGGGCAGCCGCCCCTGTGCGCCCGCGCTTACAGTGCCCCGCACTGTAGGGGCGGTTCAACATGAACCGCCCCTACAGTGCATTTTTACAAAAAATCCGAAAAAAACTCAAAAATAATAGCAAAAAAAATTTTAAACCCGGGAAGGGCCCCCACCAGTCAACCACCATGCCTCTCTATTCACACCATATTTTTTCGACCATTTTTCGGACTATGCGTCACCCGGGATTCGAACCCAAGACCTCATGCTCGCGGTTCTTCCTTCTACCACTGCACTACACCATCACATGTGTCTCTATATAGTTTTAGTTCCCCACATATTGTACCCAACCAAAAGTAATTTGCTTATTTAAGGACCTAAATGATATCAAATCAAAAAGTCGTCAACTACAAACTTTTATATCTTTTTCGAGATTTACACTTTCTATTTAGAAAGTTTTTTCATCCGAGGTCATTTATAAAATTTGAATTTCAAATTTGAGAAACTAAAACGTAGGTTTCGCATGACTAGATGAAGTCAAATAAAAAAGTTTTCAACTACAAAGTTTCATAACTTTTTGAGATGTACAAACTTCATATAGAAAGTTTTTTCATCCGAGGTCATTTATAAAATTTGAATTTCAAATTTGAGAAACTAAAACGTAGGTTTCGCATGACTAGATGAAGTCAAATAAAAAAAGTTTTCAACTACAAAGTTTCATAACTTTTTGAGATGTACAAACTTCATATAGAAAGTTTTTCCATCCGACGTCGTTTATAAAATTTGAATTTTAAATTTGAGAAACTAAAACGTAGATTTCGCATGACTAGATGAAGTCAAATAAAAAAGTTGTCAACTACAAAGCTTCATAACTTTTTGAGATGTACAAACTTCATATACAAAGTTTTTCCATCCGACATCGTTTATAAAATTTGAAATTTTTTAAACCCGCTTATACACCTACGAGACCACTTTGTAGGGCGGCTCAATCACCCGGCCGCCCTTACGGTGGTCACTTGTAAGGGCGGCTGGTGATTGAGCCGCCCCTACAGTGACCCTGACCACTGTAAGGGCGGCTCAATCACCAGCCGCCCTTACAGTGAAAGGGGAAGCGCTCCCTTAGTGCTTTTTTCACGTAGTGAACGATGCTGGAAAGTACATTTTATTTAGAGTTTAGCTCTAACCTGTATGGAGTCATGACGTGTCCTCACTCTATAACACCTTGAGCACACTGAAACACTTCATTATCGCCTGACTGATTGTCATTGTTAGATGGTCTTGGTTGGACGACCAAGAGAGAATTATTGTACGTGCAGCTTGGTAACTCACCCACATCCATGATCCAGCTTTTAAATGATGATGGTGGTGGGCCGTATGGATGAATTTCCTGCATCCACGTGCTAGCTGATGGAGGATGTTCTGCATCAGCTTGTCAATGATCCTGAACAGAATATAGAATATCAAACAACAGAGGCACAAACAGATTGTAAAATAAATAGGAGATCGGGCAACAGATGGTAGATTTACTACAACTCGTGGACGGTTTGGCCCCGTGAAACGGACGCCATCGCTCGGGCACCGCTAGCAGCCAGGCAAAAGGGGTTGGTTCTGAGTGTAAATATATCTACGGTTATCAATCATAGTGAACTCCTATGAAATAATAGCCAGATGGTAGATTTCGCCGCACCTTAATTTTTTCCATCTTCCGCAACTAATTATCAAATTAATAGATCTAAGAGAGCACAAGAGGATGAAGCATTGGGAGAAGCCAATACCTACCAGTAGATAGCAAGACGGAAGACATCAAGTCCCCTGCACTGTATGCTTGCACATGTGGCCGGAGATAAGGATGATGTGCAGCCGCAAGTGCTGCCGCCCTGGAGGAAGAGGCCAACGCGCTGAGAGTCACCTGCTGGAGGAAGCGAAGCAGGCAGCGCCGGCTCGTTAAGGGGCGATGCCGGCGCTAGCAACCCACCATAGATCACTAGACCTGAGGACGCCCACGAGGAGGGGCATACCGCTGCGGCGGCATTAGGACTCGGGCTATTGAGCTATCGTAAGATAACGTGTGATTTAGATTTACGCATCGTTTTTATTTTTTAGGTAACATATAATTTTAGATATGTAACCGCATATGTAGGTGTATTTAGAGGGTCATTTAATATTATTTTTTTCATAATGGCAACTGTGGGTAAATTTTTATAGTAACAAAAAATAGATCTAATGGCTATGGTTGTTAGAGTCTATTAGGTTGATGGCCAGATGTTTCTGATTATTGTGAGAATTTTAAGGATTTATCTTTTTCTTAACGCATCTGGTGAGGATTAATGTGGTGGCTTCGTTGGAGCCTCCAATTAGTAATAGTAAGATACTTTAAATACTGCTCCTTATATTATAAATCGTAAGTCATTTTCATTGGCACTATTGCCACTAATGATCCCGTACAGAGTTGTACTAGAAATTGATTGATCCATCGTATAGACGACGGAGACATTGTCTATCTTCAGTCTTGTTCCTCCCCACTACTGCAGTAGACATTGTCTACTCACCTCTTTTTTCTTACTGTGAAACATTCAGAAGAAAACTAAATAATAGTGCAAAGATGAGATTGACTCTGGTTTCGGTAGCGGAGGATGTGCATGGATTGGTCCGAGAGGAGTCCATGAGTTTTGAATCTTTCTTTTCCGATGAGATTTTTTTTTATTGTCGAAGATCTAAACCACTGTAACTCAGGTCCACAAATGATAGACGGTCAGATGTTTTTCTTTTTCTCTGATTAATGTGAGATTTTTCTAGAGAGTCTATGATTAGTATAGGTAGGTATGTATGATAGAATTTTAATCCTTAAGGCCCAAATCTACTCCCAACTGTAATAGTTTTCTATCTAGCTAGGCGGCCAACTTTTTAGAAACAAAATTAACTCCATGAACCAACACATGCAAATGCACCTAAAGTCTTGAACCGGCACTGGAATTTAACCGGCGCTATTCTTTTAATGGTAGGCGACGTGGCTGTCAATAGTGAGACGTCTATGATTACTTCATCAGCCTCGAGATCAGAACAGTCGGCCCACTCTCTTAGAGGTACTCATAGAGGTAGGTTTGCTTGTGTAAATTTAAAGAGGTGAGTATACAGCATGTGTGAGTGTTTGCGTCTGTACTGTGTTTCGCAAAAAGAAAAAGAAAAAGAATGCGCCAGATTGCCACGGCTAATGGCTCACCTCCATGTCCACTGTACATACCTCGCCCAAATTTAAAGCCGTTATCGAGGGCTCCCGGCTATAAATATGCTCTTCTTCTCCATTGCGTCCAACCATCCTTCCGCCCATCCTCCAAACCAAACCCTTTCTTGGATTACTACAATACTATATAGAAAAGATGTCCATTCCTCCGAACTCACCATGGAGAGGTTGTGCTTCCGGCTTTCCGCAGCCTTTATCTGTAGATGGTGAATGGGCCGCTCAAAATCTAGTGGAAACTGTTTACTACTTCAGTTGTCATCTGTCCGATCAACCATTGCATGGTATTGTCTACAGAAGCAGCGACGGGGAACAAGACGTCACCCATCATGTCTTCCCCTGGGACTTGACTCCCTATGAGCAGTGACGGACCTACAGGGTATGCAGGTAGGTCCGCTGCATACCCTGCGTCCAGCTAATAATAGAATGCAATATGTAATTAGCGAGTGGCTACCTGCGTCCGGCCAATAATAGTATGCATTGCGCAATTAGCAAACGGCCGTGCATGATCCTCGCCTGTTCGCTTCACTCAAGCGACGGTGCAAACACAACAGCCCCAAGCTCGTTAGCCCCCGTTGTTCCTTGCCAACACCCTACGCATAGCCGCAACCTCGTTGGCCCCCAAGCAGTGTAGAGTAAAAATACTTTATAGAGGATTTTTTTGTTATTTAGTACTTGTATACGGATTCCATGCAAGGCCCCAAGGAGACACTCTTGACAGCACCTTCTTCGATCTGAACCACTACGTTCATCATGGCGGCAGGCCGCTTGATTCAAGAAGGCCTGCGACACATGCCTTCGTTGGTTCCACCCTGAATAGCGGATGGCATCCTCACCCTATCCTCTGTTGGTGCCCGATCAGCTAGACTGGCCCGGAACGACGATGAACAGCGGCGGCGACGCGGTGACCGCGGCGAGCTTCGAGTAGATGAAAACAAACACGACATAGATAGGTTTTTGACGCTGCCAAATCGCAGCCTTTTCGGCCCCCTCTATTCTTATATTTATAGACTTGAGTTGATACAAACTCCCGACGCCGTGCCGCACAGGTGCGCTGCACGGTTTCTCCGCGATGCGCACCACATGCGCCGTGCACGCCACGGCGTGGCTTGACCGAACCAAACCCGGTCTGGTCATGACCGAGCATGTCATCGATCATGCCATCTCCCTATCTTAACTGACGCCAGACTTTAACTGAAACAAAGATTACATGGATATGATCGCAACAAATTAGCTAACAAATCTCCCCCTAACTTGTTGCACCTCGACGACGCCAAGAGCGCTCCTGAGCTCCACGAGGGTTCCTGCTCAGAGCTATCGCGGACATGTTGTCCATCAGCAGCTTCACTGGCGTCTCCTTTGTTCCCAGCACGTCAACAATCAGACGGCTCGACCACACGCCTTCACAGGCTGCTGCTGCCGCCGCCACATACTCAGCTTCGCATGAAGACAATGCAACATACCCGAGCAAGATGGGTTTTAGTCCAGTGCCTTTATCATACTTGCAGCCATAGCCTATGGTGCCCTTCAAATACCTGAGTATGCGTTTGACAGCAACCCAGTGAGCCTTCCCTGGAGCCTCCATGTATCTGCTCACCACCCCCACCGAATAGGCTAGATCGGGCCTGGTGTTCACAATGTATCTGAGACTCCCAATTATGCTCCTATAGGCTATCGGCTCGACAACCTCTCCTTCTTTTCCCTTGTAGAGTTTCAGCCTTGGTTCCATCGGTGTATCACAAGCATTATAGTTCATCATGCCTGCACCTTCCAGTATCTTCACCGCATATGAACCTTGACTGATCACAATCCCCTCATCTCCTTGCTTAACTTCAATTCCCAAGTAATAGCTAAGAAGGCCGAGATCGCTCATACTGAACTTCCTCTTCATCTCTGCTTTAAACTGAACAATGTCACCCTCACAGGGCCCCGAGATGATTAAGTCGTCGACATACACTCCTACAACAAGAAAAGATGCCTTGCTGCCCCTCTTGTACACAGCATGGTCCATCTTACTTCTCACAAAACCAAGAGCCAAAAGCTCTTTGTCGAGCTTGGCATTCCAGGCCCTGGGTGCCTGCCTCAAACCATACAAGGCTTTCCTTAATTTCAACACTTTGTCACCATTGCCCACAATGAAACCAGGAGGCTGCTTCACATAAACTATTTCAGACAAATCTCCATTCAAGAATGCACTTTTCACATCCATATGGTGCACTTGCCACCCACCCTGTGCTACTAGAGCCAGAAGAACTCTCACTATTTCAATCCTTGCAACCGATGCAAAAACCTCATTGAAGTCAACTCCTTGCACTTGAGCATACCCTCTAGCCATGAGCCTGGCTTTATGCTTGACAATGTTGCCATCAGGGTCCTTCTTTACTTTGAACACCCATTTGAGGCCAATGGCCTTTTGATTCCTCGGGAGATCACTCACATCCCAAGTTTTGTTGGCCTCAATTGCTTGCATTTCAGCCTTCATTGCATTCCTCCAACAGAGTTCTATCAGAGCTTGTTCAACCAAACTTGGTTCCTCTGCTGCTACAAGACACATCCCACTGTACTCCCTCTGAACCTCATCTGTGGTATCCAGCAGGTTCGGTATGGTTCTGTACCAAAGTGGTGCTCCCTCTGAGTCAACAGAGCCATCAGTCGGTGGTGTTGCCCATTGAATCTGGTTTCCTCCATTTGATCCTCCAATGGAGTGTTGTGGAGTGTGTGGTCATGCATCACCAGTACCCCCATGAGATGGAATTGAATGAACAGGTGAAGCTGGTTCGTTCTGACCAACCGAATTGACTCCATCATCTGGATTTTCAGCAGCGTCCCCTATTGTCGGACCTGGTACAGTAGCCTGATCATTGTCAGGGTAGAAAACACTGAAACTCGGCTCAGTTTCAGTCTCGTCTGGACCTGTTCTCTTCTTCCCCAATTCCAACTCTTCTTCTCGCCGAATATAACATCCTGAGAGATCATCAGCTTCCTGTTCACTGGATCATAGATCCTATAAGCCTTCGACCCCGGCTCACAGCCGAGAAAAATTCCAGGAATCGATCTGTCCGAGAGTTTTGAGACTCTCAGTCCAAGTTTCTTGGCATGTGGCCCACCCGAATGTCCTCAGGTGCCGAACTCCAGGTTTCTTTCCAAACCAAGCCTCATAGGGTGTCATTCCATTCAAGCTTCTCGTAGGAGCTCTGTTGAGCAAGTACACCACCACCATGACAGTCTCCCCCTAGAATCGGCTAGGAACCTGCATGCTCTTAAGCAAGCAGTGAGCCATCTCAACAACCGATTGATTTCTCCGATTGACTACGCCATTCTGCTGTGGGGTCCAAGGAGCCGTCGTATTGCGCTTTATACCTTGCTCATTACAGTAAACTGTAAACACACCCGAGTTGAACTTGCCTCTCCTGTCAGTTCTAAACGCTTTCAGACGTTTGCCTGATTCAGACTCAGCAGCTGCCTTCACCTTCTTGAAGCTTGCAAACGCTTCATCCTTTGATCTCAACAACTCAAGCCACATGTAACGACTGAAATCATCGACAATTAGCAAGAAGTACAGCTTACCACCAGGTGTGGCTGGGGTGATTGGCCCACACAGATCACCATGAACCAGCTCCAGAACTCTCCCAGCCCAGTACGCTGATGCCCGAGGGAAGGGTGCGCGATGATGTTTTCCAAGTGCACAGCCATCGCACACTTGTTCTCCACACTGGATTAGTGGAATCCCTTCCACCATCTCCTTCACGCCTAGGTCATGAAGCGATCTGAAATTCAGCTGGCCATAACACGCGTGCCACAGCCATGCCGCTTCATCCATCCTTGTCATCAGACACACTGGCATGGTGAGATTAACTCGCATAATCTAGAGTCTTTTCTCCCTCTCCGCCCTGATCAGAACATCCATCTTTCCTTTGGAACGCTCAAACACCTGCATAACCCCATGGTCTATCTCCACACGGCAACCAACTTCCTCTAGCTGCCCAAGGCTAACAATATTACAACAAAGTGATGGTATATAATATACCTCAGCGAGTACCCGATGATCTTGGTTCTTCCCGGCGATCGTGACTGCACCGATCCCGCAGATGTCCACCTTCGATCCATCTCTGAACCGCACTGCTCCCTTGACTGTTTCATCAAGTGAAGCCAGCGATTCACGGCACCCGGTCATGTGATTCATTGCACCGGTGTCGAGTACCCATGCTCCCACGTCATAGTATGACGGGAACATGCATTCCTGGTTCAGGAACACCTGCTGCGCTGCTGCTCCCATGGATCGGACCATGTTGCACACTTGCGCCACCAGCAGTGCTCCATTTTCTCCATCAGCATTGGCTTGGTGCGCGGCCTCCTGCCGCTCCTTCTGGGTGCCTTCTTGCACTTCCTTCCCCAATGCCCATAGATGCCGCACTTGCGGCACTTTCCCTTCCGTCGAGGCGTGCCCATCGATGTCATCTCGGGCTCACGTCCGTCTCCACCGCCATTGTTCATCCGCTTCCAATACTTCTCTTTCTTCGCATAGTGTCCACCTCCACCACCACCCTTCGCACCGGATGTAGATGAATCTAACACCATGTGGCTCTTGTTCTTCTCTGCCCACTCTTCCTCCGTGAGCAAAAGTTTCCCGGCCTTTTCCATGACCTGCTCCACTGAGGGCTCAAACCTCACCTCGGCCACCCATAGATGGCCGATTAGCTCCTCAATGGTAAAGGCCTTGAGATCCTTGAACATCTCAATGGCCACCGCCACCTGACTGTAGCACGAGGGCACCACGCGAAGGAACTTCTTCACCAAGCGTGCATCAGTCACGCTTTCTTCACTTAGACCATGTAGATTGGTGATGAGCTTGGTGATCCGGATTGCAAAGTCGTCGATCGCCTCCCCTGGCTTGAACGCGATGGATTCGAATTCAGCCAACAACTTCTGCTCATTCACTTCTTTGACCCGATTTGCTCTAAGACGCATCGTCTTGATTCCTTCCCAAGCTTCTTTCGCCGTCTTCTTGTTCAAGAGCATGGAGTGCGTCTCCTGCGGCACGCCTCGGAGCATAGCTCCTAGCGCCAGGCGATCTCGTCGCCTCTCGATCATATCGCCACCCGGCTCGATCGCATCCCAGAGGAACATCCCCTTGAGATTGCATTGGATGTGCGACGACCAAACTTGATAGTTGGTACGTGATAGCATCGGCCAGGTGAGGTTACCGGCAGCCTGATTGAATGCCCACTCCATCACCTCCTTCTCGCCACTCCCATCACCCATGGCGACTCTCCGACACGGTGATTGAACTACCAGGCCTCCTCTACACCTTCTCACCGCCGGCGAACGTCCACCTCACGGCTCCGATACCACTTGTTGGTGCCCGATCAGCTAGACTGGCCCGTAATGATGACGAACAGCGGCGGCGACACGGTGAACGTGGCGTGCTTCGAGTAGATGAAAACAAACACGAGATAGATAGGTTTTTGACACTGCCAAATCGCAGCATTTTTGGCCCCCTCTATTCTTATATTTATAGACTTGAGTTGATACAAACTCCCCACGCCGTGCCGCACAGGTGCGCTGCACCGATTCTCCGCGATGCGCGCCACATGCGCCGTGCACACCACGGCGTGGCTTGACCGAACCAAACCGGGTCTGGTCATGACCGAGCATGTCATCGATCATGCCATCCCCCAATCTTAACTGATGCTAGACTTTAACTGAAGCAAAGATTACATGGATATGATCGCAACAAATTAGCTAACATCCTCCAGCCTGGGCAACAGATTGGGGTCTACCGTTACGAGATCTATGCTCCTGGTGGTATTTGGGTTGGAGAGACCCTTGATGACCAATATCGGTACGATGCCCAAGACGAGATTGCCTTTGTGCATGGCATTGCACCTCAATACATCCGCTCTGCCTAGTTATTCATTGCAACCGGTGGTTCAATCCCAAGGCACTGGTGCACAAACGGCTTCTCGTCACGGTTGGGAAACCCCATTTTGTTCCGGTTTCCCAACGGGATTGCCCATGCGGGACTAAAGGCACCCCCTTTAGTCCCGGTTAGGCAACCGGGAGTAGAGAGCTGTCTATTATCCCGGTTGGAGCCACCAACCGGGACGAATTCCCTTCCGATAGCTTGCCTCCGGGCGCCCCTTTTTAGTCCCGGTTGGCGTGTTCAACCGGGATAATATGATTTAGTCTTTTTTTTTAGGTTTATTTTCAATTGCATTCAATTTTATTTGAAATTAGATAGTCGTGTACAAATTCAATGCTGCTAATAATCTAATATACGTTGGTTTGAGCATTTTATACATGAATCTCACTCTAGCAAGTACTTATACATACAAAAGCTTAACTAATGTGTTAGTTTACATCCAACATGAAATAATAATACAAGTACTTCAAACAAATTTGTTCTTGGCCGGGAATGCACTCATTCCTACTGCCGGGTGCCCGTCGTGTCAGTGCTACTAGGAAGCACATTTTTACAGTCATAGTAGAATTCGCCGTTGGGGTTTGTGACATGATCAACAAGAAATCCTGCAATTGCCTCTTTAATTGCTTTGATCTGGTCTCCCCGCATGCACCTTTCCCTTAACCATATCTCCTGCAATTTAAATATATATGAATATATGCCGACACAAACATTAGTAAAAAACTAACAAATTAATTGTTGTTACATACCTTTAGGTTTCCTTTTGGAGTTCTATTTATGAATGCCAAAATGTACTCACAAACGTAGTATCCACATAAGTTGTTCCCAGGTCCCTGCTGTAGACACCACTTTACGAGAAAAAAAAGATTTATCATCAACGGATGAAACATGTTAGTAATAATGATCAACATATTGAACTCAATAAAGATGCATGCGGTGAAGTTAGTACATATATTATTATTAGATATATATATACTAGATATATACTTACAGGGTATTGTTTCTCGAATAGTGGCACGGTCCAAGCTCCATGTCGACAATTGTATGTATCTGTGAACCTACGCCACGCTCTGCATGCCCAAGAAAATAAATTAAAATAATGGAGTCATATATCAACTAGATTTCATGCATGCATGCACACAGAGTTATCTGATATATATTATTATTACTTTTGGATCAGATCTAGTATTTCTGCGTAGTCCTCTTTAGGGTGATTTGCTGGGTCCAAGATTTTTATATGGCACTTGGTCCTATCGATGACTAGCAGTATCCAGTGATTGCTGCAGGGAATAACTCTCGATCAGTAACTAAAGTGAAAACATGGTTGCAGTAAGCAAAATAAAGTGTGTGAAAAGCATTAATTATTAATTAGTACTCACTTGGAACAGTAAGGGAAGAGGATTACATCCTTGTCTCGTAGGGCTTCCATGAATTTGAACAGATGGTCCTCTATTGTACTGTAAGTCCACGGGTCCTTGTATATAAGAAACGGATCGATGAAACCAAGATCCGTCTGTTTATTCCTCCTGAGTTCCAGCATCTGTAGTCTGCATTTATATAGTATAATATATTATATATCAGTACTAATTAACTTTTAACATGCATGCAAACAATTATTATATGTATTTGTCACACTTACAGGCAAAAGCAACTAACCAATGCTTTGTCGAGAAAATCCCACCGAAGGAGGTGCATGTCTTGAAAATAAACCGTCATAATTTCATATCCACGCCAATACCAATGGTGAGGATGAAGTCTGACCATTAGCAGGATGTCTTTCTCATGTGTCTTACACCTATCCATGTACCACTTGTTTAAGTTGTTCATCTGCGTGCCCAAATCTGACCAGTCTTTTTTGCCGACTAGACTCCTGCCCCTTTATAGGTTCGGAATATATCATGCTCCTTAGCTTTTTCAATCAGGTCATTCTCACGTAATTGGGCTTTTGTATTCTTCGCCTCCGCCAGGAACTGTGCGAGTTGTTCGGGGGAATTGAACCACCATACGCAGCTGAAATATCATCGGTGCTATACCTGAAGAACCAATAACTTGTGGTGGTGCCCGATCATTATGAATAATTAAGGGTGCGACAGACTGGTTAGCTTGTTGGCCAAGCTGAGCAACCTCTTTCCCTCCTGTCTGCTTCTTTTTCTGCCCCTTCTTACCATAGGACTCGTAAGACTTTACAAGTTGGCGTTCATTGTCTGACAATGGCGGGGACTTATTTCTCCGATGCAACTTGCTCTCGTATTCCATGACTTGTCTCCTTAGTTGCCCTCGTTGTATGTTTGGAGGAATCAGCGGGTTCTTCTTGAGCTCACGCGCCTGTGCTCTCTCTTCCTCAATTTGCTTCTTCCATCTCGCATTGTCCCTTTTATAGGGATCAATTATTTCCTCCTCATCCGGTTGCTGCTCCTCTGTATTGGCCTTTCGTTTATGACCCCCTTTTGATTTCTTCTCGGGCATATTGGACGTCTTCGATTGGGATACGGTCCTCTTCGGCTGCCTCTTCTTAGCAGGGGGTGACAGAGCTGGAGATGGGGATGGAGATGCAGCTGGAGATGCAGACGGAGATGCACCTGCGCCATGGGGCGCATCATCATGACCGTCGAAAGCGGCATGATCATCATCCAGAGCAGCGTCATCATTAGCACTATGATGATCGTGTGCTGGAAGAACTGGTGGAGACCTGTATATATATTGAGGGATTAATTAAAATGAGCGTCAGTATTTAGTTTTTTGCGCTAGAAGCATATTTATATATATATTAACAATTGAAAATGAATATTGAAAAAATATTGCATCCCGCACCTTCTATTATCAAGCGGTTGTGACGGTTCTCTGTAGCTGTCGCAAGGCCAGGAATGATGATGTAGAGCTTGCGCCACACAATGACTCCATGCTCTACTTGTCCTAATGTGGTCTCCCCTTCACTTCCAGGAATCTCAAGTTCCACTCCCCTATGGCCTTCGACAACTCTATCCACACTGACTCTATAATGTGTAGGTGGAATTACTGCACCACCATGGAGCCTTGGTGTCTTGCTAGGATCCTCGGGAGAGACATAACCATGGGCCACTAGCATCGTGCTACCCCCGTTGGGAATGTGTAGCTCACATTGCGTAAAGTGCTCGGTGATGTTATCCACGGGGAAGTGCTGTACTGCTTCGTCATCCGGTCGTGCAGGAGGTAACTCAGTGGAAGCACAGCTACTTTTTCGCTTAGAGGGGCTGACTCCTTGATCTGGTGGTGGAGGATGGCCCATGCTACTCAACTGTAGCGCCACTTGTCATCTGACCTCCTCTTACATCATCACATCCCTCCTTGCTTCCCTCTCCTGTTCTCGCATCTTTGATGCAGCCAACTCCTCCTCTAGCCTATGCAGCCGCGCTGCTTCCTCATCCTTTCTTGGTTGGCAGCTTCTGTAGATATCAATGTTTTCTGGGAAGCCTTTTCTCCATGCAATCAAACCTTTGCCTCGTGTTCACCCAGGGTGTTCAGGATTCTAGAGGGCAAAAGTCAGCTCATCCTTCTCTCTGTGTGGCTTGAACTCACCACGTGCAGCGGCATCTATCAACTCAATAAGTCTCGTTGCAGCGGGTGCGAGTGCCCCAGCATATATCAACTCCCCGGTCTCTGCGTCTAGTTATCCCCCATGCCCGAAAAACCAGTGCTTGCAACAGTCGTTCCACTGATATGACTTTGGAACAACCCCGTGGCTAAGCAGGTCCTCCGCCCATTTCACCCACTTGGGAATGGCACTCTTGTTCCCACCAAATCCTATCTTATGATGGTATTCCTTTTTTTGCGCATTCTCTCGGTTCCTTCTTGATACCTCCTCAGCATGTTCCGACTTCTTGTACTCAACAAATTCTTGCCAGTCGGCCTGCAAAGGTGCATACCGGCTCTTCGAACCATAATCTGGAGTAGTATTTTTTCTGACAAATTTGTGGTACAGGCTCTTCTTCCAGCTCCGGAATAGCTCAGCCATCTTCTTGAGAGTCCAGATTCTAACTAACTCTATTTGTTGCTCCGTAAGACTAGTTGGGAGAGCGAAATGTTCCTTGACTTCATTCCAAAGAAGTTCCTTGTCTCGGTCAGTGACATAACTGACATTCAGCGGAAGTTCCTTCCTCTTTTTCCATTCACGAATGTTGATCGACAGCCTTGCCCTGACAAGTGCCCCACAGTTTTGCATATACTTTCTTGCAATCTTTGGCGGCTCCAACGGCTCGCCGGTTTCTTCGTCCACTTTAGTGAGGCTGAAGTGGCCCTTGATCGGTTGACTCACCCCTCTGACTCTCTTGTCGCTTGTTATCGTCGAGGTCGTCGTTTCTCTAGAGGGCTACGTATAACTAATATCAAACATACAATATGAATGCATCAATAAAGTGTTCTGGTACACATATATGTACATATAGGTATATTACCTCCACAGCCCCTGCTTGTTTTCCTCCCCAGCACCTGCTTGTTCTTCCTCGGGGTTTGCCATTATTGCATCATAATCTAATAAATATTGTGAGCCATCATCTTCGGCTTCGGCTTCGTTCTGGTTGGTGGGGGGGACATATGCTTCGCCAGAATTGATAATGTTCATCATCTCTTCATGAAAGTCGTTGTGCGTCGGATCAGCCATATCTTATGAACTATATGTGAAAGTCGTCGTTCGTTAGCAATTATGTGCGATATAGAACAAGCGATTGTGTGCGATATAGCGATTATGTGCGACATTGCAAAATCGCGATTTAAATTGAGCACAATTATGACCTAAACTATAAGACCACAATAGTTGAGAACACGATTACTTATAGAGCACAATTATATTATGACCTAAATTATAAGAGCACAATAGTACGTACTGAGAACACGATTACTTATAGAGCACAATTATTATGACCCAAATTATAAGACCACAATAGTACTGAGAACACGATTACTTATATAGAGCATACAATTATTATGACCTAAATTATATAAGAGCTCAATAATTGAGAACACGATTACTTATAGAGCGGTGGCTCTCGGAGTGGCGGCCGCAGTGGAGCTGGAAGCGTCGATCGAAGACGGTGCACTCGGAGTGGCACGGTCGGTGGTGGCGCGGTCTAGGTGGAGCCGCCCAGGAGCGCGCGCGTCGTCGATCAGTGGTGGTGCCATGCCTGCGTCGGGGAGCCGTCCTCAGTGCGTGGTGGTGCATGGTCGGAGTGAGCCGCGCGCCAGGAGTGTCGGTGGCGCGCGTCGGGGTGGCGCGGAGTCGGGGTGGCGCCAGTGTCAGGCCGGGGTGGCGGCGTCGGGCTGGGGTGGCGGCGTCCGAGTGGATCGAGTCGGGTGGCGTGCGTCGGGGTGGTGGCGGTGTCAGGCCGAGGTGGCGCGGCGTCGGGCTGGCGGCGGCGTCGGGGTAGCACGTGTCGGGGTCACGGACTCGGGGTGGCGGCGCGTCGTCGGGCGGCGGATCGAGTCGGCCGGTGGCGCGCGTCGGGGGTGGCGCGGAGCGTCGGAGTGGCGCGCGGAGTTGTGGTGGCGGCGACGCGTCGGGTGGCGGAATCGGCCGGTGGCACGCGTCGGGGGTGGCGGCACGTCGGAGTGGCGCGCGGGTCGGGGTGGCGGCGCGTCGGGTGGCGGAGTCGGCCGGTGCCGCGCGTCGGAATGGCGGCGTCGGGGTGGCGGCGCGTCGATGTGGCAGAGTCGGGGTGGCCTTGCGCGGAATCGTACGTCCGGGTGGCGGAATCAGGGCAGCGGCGCGTCGGTGTGGCGCCGCCGGTTGGGAGCGTCCGGGCCGGAGCGCGCGCTCGTGGTGGCGTGGGCGGGGGCGGCGGCGTCCGGGCGCAGCGGCGGCCGGCGTAGACGATTTAAATTTGGCTAGATTGGGAGCGGCGTGGAGAAGAGGAAGAAGGAGCCGCGCTTATATTCCCCCCTCCTTTAGTCCCGGTTGGTATTACCAACCGGGACTAAAGGTACCCTTTAGTCCCGGTTGATATTACGACCCGGGACTAAAGGTTGGGTTTTGCGGGCCGCCAAAATGCAGCCCAGGATAGTGATGTTTTTATTTCAATTGTTAATTTATAAATATAGGAAACTGTAAATTGGCTAGTAAATCGATAATCGGCCAAAAAAAGTTGGAAAAAAATATCCAAGGCCTAATCCCGCACTGTTGTTTACTAATATTTGAAAAAACTTGGAAAAGTCTACTAATATTTAATATAGTCCAAATTAATAACGACAATTTCAATAATGCAAAAATGATGCTATGAATTAAAATTATTCAAACAGTTGTTTATCGGTCGTGATAATATAAAATCTCATGGTACAATTATTACATATGTGATAATATAGTTCTAACAATACAACACAATATCATTCAGGCACAGCAACAAACTTCTTCCTAACATATGTCCCTTGGTTATGATCTTGTCATAACCATGGAGTGCCCTGAGTTGCGCGGCAAAAAAATAATGTGTCCCTTTGGAAGTGACCTAGCTCCACCATGGTTTGTTACTAGGGTCCTTGTGTTGTGTCGTATGTGTGTCCAGGTTAGAGCATGCGTCAATCGGGCCTTGGCATTACAGTATCAAGTATCAACTAGTATAATACTCATGCTAACGTTACGGCGATGATTCACTCGGAAATCACAACACTACTGGAAAATCACCAGTCAGTACCAGTTGATCAGGGCCTTCAGTACTGGCAGCAACCGGTACTCGGTACTGAAGGGTGGTTAAATTCCCAAAAAATGTTTACCGTTCCCTGGAATCAGGAACCCACGACTGCCCCTTGCGGGTTATCTTCTCTACCATCCCACCTAGACAACACATGTGTAAACATGCGGGATGGTTTCCTTTTAAATGCACTCAGAAAGGATATTTAGTACCAGGTGGTGGGCCCTTTAGTACCGGTACTAAAAGGTGCTTCGGGGGCATTGTGCTTTATAGCCGGCAGTTTTCTAGTAGTGCCATCTGTCCCCGTACCGCATGTGCTGCGATTCGTGGAGAGCCTTGTGGTGTGGTACGACATCCTGGTCTGCTTGGCCATGGCCACTTCCTCCTCTATCCTGTTCTGCTTGTCAGGGCCACCTCCTTCAACATCCTCTGTAAACAGATGTAGAAAATGTAAACTAGAAACTAATCCAAGTAATGATATGGGATGCTAGATTCCAATGGCCGGTTGTTGCATAGACGAAGGGGGTAGTGGCACGAATTAAGAACAGAGCTTGATTCATAAAGCCATACTCGATGTCGTCCGGCTTGCAACATTATTGCTAGTCGTCCTTGTCGTTTGACTCACCGAGCAATGCAACTACACATTGCCAGGCCCATATAGCTGTAGTTACGGGCAGACTCGTTCCAGGCCTCCGCGCCTCCGTCCTCGCAGGCGGCTCGGGGCGACAAACCCTAGCCGCCGCATCCTCCACCCACCCCGCCCCTCTCCCGCCACACCGTCGCCGGAGTAGGCAGCAAGGCCGAGTGGCCTACCGTGATGGTGGCGGCGAGGCTCTCTCGGTTGATGGCAGTGAAGTGGTGGTGTGGGCACTCCTTCCCTCTCCTCCGTCTCCCATGTCCCCATCAACGAAGCCGCTGGTGGCGTGGTCGGATCGATGCCTGGGTGGTAGCCAAGGCGCCCCTAGGATGGAGGATGACGTTCGTGCGATGAAGCCATGGTTGTGGCAATGACCCGTTGGGCGCCCGATCTAATCTGCATGGCGGCGAATTGCGAGATCAACCTGCCATGGCTGGTCTCGCGGCGAGACGTATAGGCAGAGGGGCGATCCAGCGAGTCGGCGGCTGCGGCGGTGTCGTGATGTGATGCTGGCGCAGGCCCCCATAGGCTGCAGCATGGCGGTCAACCAAGCCGACGCCGCCGCCCCACAACATGCGCAGGAGACCAGGCCCAGCCCCAGGTGGCTCGGATACAGACCGCCAGGTCCTAGAGTCAATGAGAAGAGGAGGGGAGGGACGAGAGGGGTGAGGACGTGCCAAGGCAAAGCATCGCCCACCCTACCCCCTCACTGCGTGAGGAAGCTCGGCAATGAAGCCAAGGAGGTGCGTTCCCGCTGCGCCCCCTGCCACCCCTGCTACCACGCGCTGGAAACGTGGTGTGGGGACCCGGATCTGATGCCTGCGCTTGCTGCCAGCCTTCGGCTATGGGAGTCGAGGTCGAGTGGAGGAGAGGAGAGGACGGGAGGGGAGGGAGAGGAGGGGAGAGGGGTAGGGTGGTGCTATGGGAGGGCCTTGTTGGGCGCAACAACTGGCGGCCGCCGCCGCTAGCCGAAGGAGCGGTGGCGGTGGCCAGGAGGAGTACGTGCAGTGTGCCCGTTACGGTGGTGAAGGTGTCGCCCCTGAGTCGCCGTGTATGAAGAGCGACGTGGGGGAAGGGAAGCTCGGATAAATCATATATTAGCATCCATATGTTGTGGTTGAACTCCTAAGAAGGGGGCTTGATTCACAAGATTAACCGAAAGTATTTAATCAAGCTATGTTAATTAAGAGCGCAACAATCGGTGTAGGACCATGTAACTGATGCCTTGTAGTATTTGTTAACTGAATCCAACTGACTACTGATTTGTTTTTTCTTTTATGACGAGCTAGTGTGCAATCAAGGTTTACAATAATACTGAATTCATCGTCATGTGTAATCTAACCTGTATTCTGTCATAGCTTGGAATACCCAACCCCTATTCTGTTTGTCGTGGCTTGGAATCATCTTTGGCAACATCACACAGGTCTCCTTTCAGTATGATGGATCATGAAAACTTTGATTTACATAGGCATAACTGTCCATCTCTGTTTGCTCTATTTACATAGGCATGTGTAGGAATATTCATTCAAATTTATGTGTAGTCAAAGAAGGCAGCATATATTTTTTTTAGGGAACAGGAGGGGCCGCAGCCCCTACTGAAATTTTATTGCATTAAATAAAAAGTTACAAAGTTACAGAGTGGCGATGCAATAGAAAGCTGTTGCAAGGAGACTATCAGTGGTAGGTACACTATAAATTGTAAGTCATTTTGGTTTTCTAGATACATTTCCGGTGTCTAAATAATTCCTCAGGGCTATTCCAACAACTCGGGTGTCTGAATATATATTTTGCTTGACCAGTGTGTACTCAAGAGTCAAGATGGAGGGAGGCACATGCATTGGCACTATTGCCACTATGATCGTGATCCCGTACATTTGTCACTTTCGGGTGCATGTTTGCCAGCTATCCGTCCTAGAAATTGAGTGATCCATCGGATAGACGATGGAGACTTTGTCTCTCATCAGTCTTGTTCGTCCCCAATACTGCAGTAGACAATGCAATCAGTATTAAGTCACCGTCTAATTAGGTCCATACGTAGAAATTCTGGTGCATGCCAGTTCAGCTATCCATCCATATCACCTCCCTTGGACAATCAGTAGTGCTGGAAATTGACTGATCCGTCGGCTAGACGGAGACTTTATCTATCAGTCTTGTTCGTCCCCATTAGACAATTCACCGTCTGTACATGCCCTCATCAATATTCAGTACTGGAGTACTGTTACAGTCGGCTAGAAAGGATTGCTGCACACACTCAATAATTCCAGGTCAGTTGGTGTGTCTACATCAGTCAGCACCTGATATCACCAGACGCCCGGATCTGGACTGAGCATCAAGTCTGCAGGATTTTATTTAATTTTGAGGTGTGCATGCAGTACGTCTTTGGTCACAGGTGCGTCAGCAGTGCTTTTTTGTTGTTTGCGTGTATTTCTTGTCCTTCAATTTATCAAGCTTAAATGCTCACATCGTTTTCTTTACACCGCTATATTCCATATGATTTTTCATTGATTGGGCATGCTTATCCTCACAAATGATGCCACATATTTCGGAAGTGTCTCCATATGGTGGCATGGTGAGATTGCGAACACATGGCTTTTCTATAGCCACTATGTAGCGTTTTTGTGATGTAGTGAATATCAACACAACACAAGTGTGTGTGTGGCGTGTTATACTAACCGTGGCACGTGGATTCGTGTCAAACAACGGTGTCTCTTGGCTTGTGTTGTACAGGTATCGAGCTCGGAGGTAGTGGTCGTTCGGTGCGGTGAAGATCAAGCAGGGCGTGCCGTGCCGACGGACCGGTGCGATGAAGGGAGGACGTGAGGCATGGATCGTGGGACCTTGAAGCCGGAGGCCAGCTGCGGTGGCTAACAACTGGGATATCGACAAGTGCGAGCGTACACGGCGGGGGATGGGTACGGGCTATGCTACTCGCGTGACGGTTTGGTGGTTTCCCCTCAAAACCACTGGCGGCGGGTTTCGCGGGTTTGCGCCTCAAAACCCGGGCTGAGGTCCCGATGCGGACGGACGGCACGTGGCGGCATCGGGGAGATTGCGTGGATGCAAGGCTACCAGTGAGAAGGCGTAGTGGCCGTCGGATCAAGTGAAACTTGAGTTGGACCCTTATGCCCCTGGCTAAGTGGTTTGGCTCTAATGTATCCATGGGCAAAAGAGGAAATGTGTAATAGCCCGATAAATAGGCATGAGGGGTTCCCTTTCCCCTCACCTCTTGCATTTCTATTTTTTCTTTAGACTTTCTTCCCCTAGTTGCTTGGTGAGAGAGAGGTCCACGAATCTTTGATTTGTGCTCGAACCCACATGTGTGGCAAGCGGATCGCCTAGTATCCGCTGTTTCCTCCGGGAGTAAAAGTTTGTTTGTGTTCGTGTGATGGCTCTTGTGTTCTTCCCGAGCTCCTTTTTCCCCGTCTATTCTTGAGCTCGGATTTGCCGTTTCTTGACCGTTTTGCTACGTTTTTGTTGCGTTGGATTGGTCTATGACGTGATTGGAAGCATTCCACCGAAGGAATCGTGCTAGTTCATCACAAGATCGAAGATCCACGCACTTCTTGTTCTAGGTCGTCTCAAGAACGGGGTTTCCGCCTCTCTTTCGATTTCTCACGATTCTCTCTGAATTGGGCCATGATCTCCTAGAGATAGCTCACACACTACCTATGGATCACTTGTACCAAGTTTGATTGCAGGGGGTTCGGATTTGAGAGAGATCAGGACGAATCTTTGCAAGAGGCGATTTTCGGGCAATTTGTTTCTGGAGTCGTGGACAGTCCGGCCCTATAGGCGCAGACATTCCGGCCGCTTGTGTCGAGCAGTTCCAGAACCTGTCTCGACCTTTGGCCTTCTGGAGTTTTGCCCGTGGACAGTCTGGCCCACGTCACTCGGACAATCCGCCGGTGTCTTTTCACTCGGTGTCCAGGGAGGTGTTCTGTCTGTTTGGTTTTTCCAGTTTTGCCAGACAGTCCGGCCTACTTCACCCGGACAGTCGGAGGGTCAGTGTTCGAGCTGTGTCCAGAAACTGTTCTAGAAGTTGGTGTTTCTCGGTTTTGTTTCTCGGACAGTCTGGCCCCAGTACCTCGGACAGTCCGCAGTTGTCCAGAGATCTGGTTTCCAGAATCTGTTCCAAGGAGTGTGTTTTCCCAGGTTTTGCCCGCGGACCGTCCGACCCCTCTTTCTCAGACTGTTCGACTCTCGGACTGTCCGGACCTGAGTTCCCGGACAGTCCGACTGCCAGCTGGCAGAGTTGTTCCTATCTGGCTTCCGCTCGTTTGTGCTCCGATTGGCTTGAGAATTCTTCCGCTGTTCTTGTGGTGATCCGCTGTGTACCTCGGAGAACATCCACCCTCTCAATAGGGTCGTGATCACCACAGTTTTGTGTATCGCTTGTTGGGGTTGTTTGTCGAGCCGAGGACCTAAAGTTTGAAAAGAAATTTTGAGGCTCCCATTCAACCCCCCCCTCCTGTCGCCGTTTATCGGTCCTTCAGATCTGAAGTTGATGTTACATCGGCCCTTGATTTCAGCAAAGGCAAATTACTGTGTGCAGTTTTCTGGGTGCATGAAGGTTGGACTACTCAGGCGGGACGTTTGTTTGGGTGGACATAAATTTATTTAAGAACCCAATTATAGTAGAGATATGGATTCTACTAAAAAAATAGAGATACGGATGGAAGACAATGAAGTAAATATGGGAAAATCAAGTCCGGCTTGCCTACTAAAGAGTGCTAGAGGGTACGATGTCCATGTGCAAAGGCCCACACATCAATGCGCTGAGGGGATTTCCTTTCACAGAATACCGATTTCACGGCCCAGGCCTTGTTTAGGTTGCAATTTTTTTCAACTTTGCTACTGTGTCCCTTTCGTTCGTATTTGTCAATTAGTGTCCAATTGTGAACTAATTAGACTCAAAAGATTATCTCGTAAAATATAGATAAATTATGTAATTAGTTATTTTTTACCTACATTTAATACTCCATACATGCATCCAAAAATTGATGTGATTGAGAGAGTGTGATGATTTTTAAAATTTTGAGGGGAACTAAACAAGGCATGCTCAGCGGTCGGGCGGCATGGCGCGTCAGGGCTCCGATGGTGCGTGCCAGGCCAGACTCCACAGGCATTGCTAGAGGAGGGACGTCCAGATGGAGAGGCAGCACATTACGCTGTCCGGAGGTGTGGTGGGCTCGGACTCCGGTGGCTGGGCGGCACAGCAGCGGGTGATCGACAAGCTGGCACTGGCAGGTATATACTTCTACGTTCTTTCCCTTTTGTTTTGTTTTGTTTTTTTTTTTTTTGACACGAACAGGGGACGAATGGTCTTGAACATCGGGCCGGCAAGGCCTGGCCAGGCATGGGCCCGTGCTAGGCACGGCCTGGTAAGGCACGGGCCCGTGTGGCCGACGTGCCATGGGGCCATGCCTTCCCAGGACACCGTGCTTGCTCAACGGCCTAGGCACGACACGTGGGCCTCTTTTTGGGCCATGCCAGCCTGAAGAGCTTGGGGCGAATTGTGCACCGGGTCGGCCCATGGCCCGCAATCACAGCCAATACAGGTTTCACAAAAAAAAAAGAAACAGAGAGAGAGCGCGAGGCGGGGAGGGGAGGCCGTCGGCGCCTGGCGCGAGCTGCTCGAGCCGCAAGAGGTGGCGAGCGGGCGGCACCCGCCGGATCCAGCCTTGTGGAGCTAGGAGGCCGCGCTCGCGGCTGTGGAGGTCGCCGCCGCTGCTGCTTGAGGAGGTTGCCGCCGGCGATGTTGGGCTTGGGGAGGCGCCTGCTGAGGGGCGAGGGCTGAGCAAATCGGGAGAGGGATTGGAGGAGTGGAGGAGAGGGAGGTGCGCGAGAGTGTCGCGTGGGGGAAGGAGTCACGAGGACTCGCGACGGTAACGCTAGGCACGACAAGGAAGCAGGGAGGCGCAGCGCGACAGGGGTAGGGAGAAAAAGAGGAAAATAGTTAGGGTTACATAGCATGGGCTCTTAGCGGGCCTTGGTGCCATCGGGCCGCCACCGGGCCTGTGCCGAAATTTCATGCCGGGTTGTGTTGCCCGCAGGGCTGAGGTGGCAGCCCAAGCACGGTCTTCTGCATGATTCGGGCCGGCCTGGGCACGGAAGTGGAACGGGCCGTGCCGTGCTCGGACCGGGCCAAATCGCCGTGCCTTGTTGGCCCACGGGCTGCATGCACAGGATTAAGGACGAACAGTTTCCAGATCCATTGCCGCATATTCCGGAGCTAATTCGGTCGGTGAACATCGGCTTCAAAGAGCCAGATTCTTGGCGCTGCAAGTCGGCCATTAGTTACATGATCACAGGGGGGGCGTTGTGGAGATTAGAAGTTACATCAATTGAAAAAGGTACACCAAAAGGAATAAAGGGAAGCGGATTTAGTAGGGATGCGGCACCGCTATAACTTGACTGAAGCCTTGTACACTGCAAGCAATCGATCAATGCAGCGGTCCATGCGCCGGAAGAAAACGTCATGCCTGTGTTCCCACGGCTCCCAGCAGTGGAGGAATCTGAGAGTCGGTTGAGCTGTAACAGTCTCAGCGCCTGTTACATATCTTCCTTCCATTAAAAAGTGATAGTCTTATCAGACTACTGAGCAGCATTTTGTTACGACTATCATTTTTGCAGCCCTTTTCTTGTCCTAAACATAGCACAAAATCAAACAACAATTGTAGATGTTTTAGATTTAAGCATTACTTTAGATTATCTATTTTTAATAATATAATGTATAGATGGGTAATCTATAAATAAAATTCAGGGGTTAGTTTTTATTATTTTTTTCCTAATCATATACTCCTAGCATCCAGAAATAAATCTCCATCTTACATCTGATGAATCTTCCAATCTAAAGTTTTGACGAAATATATATATAGGAAAATACTATTATTTAACATATCAAATAATTAGGCGAATATTAGGGGAGATACTTTTGGGTACTTTTACATAGTGGTAGGGGTGATAGTTTGGAACAATATTTACATTTAGTTTAGGGTACTTTTTTTAGTTACATAGATTTATATATTGTAACAAAAAATAATATATATGTCTAATGACTATCATTGTCAATGACAATCATAGTCTACAAAATATGTCAAATAATAAATACTCCCTTGGAATGACTTACCATTATCCTTGGAATGACTTACAATTTGAGATGGAGGGAGTAACTTGGAAAAAACACTCCTCTCTTGTGCATTGTCTTGTTTGACCAAATTAATCTACTACTGTAGTAGGCTAAGGTTTTAAATTTCATTGAAATACCATCTTTTTATTAATTATAAGGGAGTAGAATGCCAATTAGCAATGATGGTGTAGCTTGTATTTTTCCTCAATATAGAAACCAATACCGTATTAGTCTATTTTATATGTTTTGTAGGTGATTGTCAGTCGGATAGCACGTGCCAATGTTATGATGAATTTGGCTTCGATTCTCATATAGGTAAAATGGACAATTTGTCTATAAATTACATAGCTATAGACTAAACGATGCTGGAAAGTACATTTTATTTAGAGTTGAGCTCTAACCTGTATGGAGTCATGACGTGTCCTCACCCTATAACACCTTGAGCACACTGAAACACTTCATTATCGCCTGACTGATTGTCATTTTTAGATGGTCTTGGTTGGACGACCAAGAGAGAATTATTGTACGTGCAGCTTGGTAACTCACCCACATCCATGATCCAGCTTTTAAATGATGATGATGGTGGGCCGTATCGATGAATTTCCTGCATCCACATGGAGGATGTTCTGCATCAGCATGTCAATGATCCTGAACAGAATATAGAATATCAAACAACAGAGGCACAAACAGATTGTAAAATAAATAGGAGATCGGGCAACAGATCTTAGATTTACTACAACTCGTGGATGGTTTGGCCCCGTGAAACGGACGCCATCGCTCGGGCACCGCTAGCAGCCAGGCAAAAGGGGTTGGTTCTTAGTGTAAATATATCTACGGTTATCAATCATAGTGAACTCCAATGAAATAATAGCCAGATGGTAGATTTCGCCGCACCTTAATTTTTTCCATCTTCCGCAACTATTATCAAATTAATAGATCTAAGAGAGCACAAGAGGATGAAGCATTGGGAGAAGCCAATACCTACCAGTAAGCAAGACGGAAGACATCAAGTCCCCTGCACTGTATGCTTGCACATGTGGCCGGAGATAAGGATGATGTGCAGCCGCAAGTGCCGCCGCCCTGGAGGAAGAGACCAACGCGCTGAGAGTCGCCTGCTGGAGGAAGCGAAGCAGGCAGCGCCGGCTCGTTAAGGGGCGATGCCGGCGCTAGCAACCCACCATAGATCACTAGACCTGAGGACGCCCACGAGGAGGGGCATACCGCTGCGGCAGCATTAATTAGGACTCGGGCTATTGAGCTATCGTAAGATAACGTGTGATTTAGATTTACGTATCGTTTTTATTTTTTAGGTAACATATAATTTTAGATATGTAACCACATATGTAGGTGTATTTAGAGGGTCATTTAATATTATTTTTTTCATAATGGCAACTGTGGGTAATTTTTTATAGTAACAAAAAATAGATCTAATGGCTATGGTTGTTAGAGTCTATTAGGTTGATGGTCAGATGTTTCGATTATTGTGGGAATTTTAAGGATTTATCTTTTTTTCTTAATGCATCTGATGAGGATTAACGTGGTGTCTTCGTTGGAGCCTCCAATTAGTAATAGTAATATACTTTAAATACTAGTCCTTATATTATAAATCGTAAGTCTTTTTCATTGGCACTATTGCCACTAATGATCCCGTACAGAGTTGTACTAGAAATTGATTGATCCATCGTATAGACGACGGAGACATTGTCTATTATCAGTCTTGTTCGTCCCCACTACTGCAGTAGACATTGTCTACTCACCTCTTTTTTCTTACTGTGAAACATTCAGAAGAAAACTAAATAATAGTGCAAAGATGAGATTGACTCTGGTTTCGGTAGGGGAGGATGTGCATGGATTGGTCCGAGAGGAGTCCATCAGTTTTGAATCTTTCTTTTCCGATGAGATTTTTTTTATTGTCGAAGATCTAAACCACTGTAACTCAGGTCCACAAATGATAGACGGTCGGATGTTTTCCTTTTTCTCTGATTAATGTGAGATTTTTCTAGAGAGTCTATGATTAGTATAGGTAGGTATGTATGATAGAATTTTAATCCTTAAGGCCCAAATCTACTCCCAACTGTAATAGTTTTCTATCTAGCTAGGCCGCCAACTTTTTAGAAACAAAATTAACTCCATGAACCAACACATGCAAATGCACCTAAAGTCTTGAACCGGCACTGGGATTTAACCGGTGCTATTCTTTTAATGGTAGGCGACGTGGGTGTCAACAGTGAGACGTCTATGATTACTTCATCAGCCTCGAGATCAGAACAGTCGGCCCACTCTCTTAGAGGTGCTCATAGAGGTAGGTTTGTTTGTGTAAATTTAAAGAGGTGAGTATACAGCATGTGGGAGTGTTTGCGTCTGTACTGTGTTTCACAAAAAGAAAAAGAAAAAGAATGCGCCAGTTTGCCACGGCTAATGGCTCACCTCAATGTCCACTGTACATACCTCGCCCAAATTTAAAGCCGTTATCGAGGGCTCCGGGCTATAAATATGCTCTTCTTCTCCATTGCGTCCAACCATCCTTCCGCCCATCCTCCAAACCAAACCCTTTATTCGATTACTACAATACTATATAGAAAAGATGTCCATTCCTCCGAACTCACCATGGAGAGGTTGTGCCTCCGGCTTTCCACAGCCTTTATCTGTAGATGATGAAAGGGCCGCTCAAAATCTAGTGGAAACTGTTTACTACTTCAATTGTTATCTGTCCGATCAACCATTGCATGATATTGTCTACAGAAGCAGCGATGGGGAACAAGACGTCACCCGGCATGTCTTCCGCTGGGACTTGACTCCCTATGAGCAAGTCTTTGCAAATGGATTCCTTGCAAGGCCCCAAGGAGACACTCCTGACAGCACCTTCTTCGATCTGAACCACTACGTTCATCATGGCGGCAGGCCGCTTGATTCAAGAAGGCCTGCGACACATGCCTTCGTTGGTTCCACCCTGAATAGCGGATGGCGTCCTCACCCTATCCTCCAGCCTGGGCAACAGATTCAGGTCTACCGTTACGAGATCTATGCCCCTGGTGGTATTTGGGTTAGAGAGACCCTTGACGACCAATATCGGTACCCTGCTCAAGACGAGGTTGCCTTTGTGCATGGCATTGCACCTCAATACATCCGCTCTGCCCAGTTATTCATTGCAACCGGTGGTTCAATCCCAAGGTTTGCTACTTTATATATACATATATACTTCGGTTCTGGCAGCTGCTAAACTACATGCAGTTTCTATTTTTTTTTTTTTGACAATCCGATACCGTGCAGTTTATGAATTTCTTTCTTTCTTTCTTTCTATCTAGCTAGATAGTTATAATTATTACTTTTTCAATTTAACTATATGCAGTCATCGGCCAACATGGATTAGAGCAGACCAAATATTAAGAAGCAACGCCAATTTTAATCCAGAATCGCATCCATACAGGCCTCTCCCCGTCCGGAGGCCTATACTTCTATACTGTGATGCGAATGGCACACGTCAACGTCTTATCATTGATTACTGGACACCACAACCACAATTTCCTCATCTTAGGAGGGAGAGAAGAGATGCCAACGACGACCCTGTCGTTAATTGGTATACTCGGGACGTAGCAGATTCAAGGAGCTATATAAATGCTGCATTCCGTTCATCCAAGAGCGGTGAAGCTTATTTATTCATGAATAATGAGTATGTACTGCTCAACTATGCTCCCAGGTCAAAGAACGATAGGATTGTGAATGGTCCACTTCTCATATGTGATGGGTTTCCATCGCTTATTGGGACAGCATTTGGTGAACATGGAATTGACTGTGCCTTTGACAGTCTCCATGGCAACCAAGCATTCATCTTCTCCGGGAATCTTTGTGCCCACATAGACTATGCTCCACGAACAACAGATGACAAAATACTCAATGGTCCTATGACAATCACTGCTATGTTCCCCTTCTTCAAGCGCACTGTGTTTGCAAGCTCTATCGATGCTGCATTCACATCAACTAGGAGATACCAAGCTTACTTGTTCAAAGGCGATAGCTACGCACTTATAGACTATGATTCCAAGACTTGCATTGCCATCCGCAAGATTACTGAAGGCTTTTCTAGCTTGAGAAACACCATATTTGAAAGTGGAGTTGAGGCAGCTTTCGCTTCTCATCAATACAATGAAGCTTACCTTTTTAAAGGAGATCAATATGCGCTTATCAACTTCGCACCAGGTACAGCTGATGACTATATTGACGGTGTGAAGCCTATCACCCCTAATTGGCCCTCTCTTTTTGGAATATTGGGCAGCAAAAACTGTGGGCTTGATTATCATGATCATCACAACCATGAACCACCTATCAGAGGCCACGATGAGCTTTAAAAGTGGAGTTCCTACGTACTGTGGTGCCACCTGAATAAAGACATCCATTATCACAGGATGTGTATGGCTGGAGTCATATCGCATATCTACTTTTGCTGTAATCCGTTGTCATTGTTGCTGCTGCTAGTCTCTGTGTCGTGACAAACTTGTTTAGTGTCTTCTGAGTCGTGCATGTTCACGGCGAGGCCATCAGGTGTGCGTTGAGTTGTTATGTGGCTTGCATTTGTTGAACGTGGTGTGATGGCATGTTTGCATGCTAGTGTCGCAACCTTGTTGATCAAAAAAAGTGAAAATAAATAGAAAAGCCGCAAGTCAGTTGCGCGGCAAAAAAATAATGTGTCCCTTTGGAAGTGACCTAGCTCCACCATGGTTGGTTCCTAGGGTGCTTGTGTCGTATGTGTGTCCAGGTGAGAGCGTGCGTTAAACGGGCCTTGGTATTACAGTATCAAGTATCAACTAGTATAATACCCATGCTAACGTTACGGCGATGATTCACTCGGAAATCACCACACTACTGGAAAATCACCAGTCGGTACTCGGTACTGAAGGGTGGTTAAATTCCCAAAAAATGTTTACCGTTCCCAGGAATCAGGAACCCACGACCGCCCCTTGAGGGTTATCTTCTCTACCATCCCACCTAGACAACACATGTGAAAATAAATAGAAAAGCCGCAAGCCCTACTCGATGTCGTACGGCATGCAAGATTATTGCTAGTCGTCCTTGTCGTTAAGCTCGTACATATTGGGCAGATGGATTCAAGCCGTCCGGCTTGCAACATTATTGCTAGTCGTCCTTGTCGTTTGACTCACCGAGCAATGCAACTACACATTGCCAGGCCCATATGGCTGCTGTTACGGGCAGACTCGTTCCAGGCCTCCGCGCCTCCATCCTCGCAGGCGGCTCGGGGCGGCAAACCCTAGCCGCCACACCCTCCACCCACCCCGCCCCTCCCGCCACGCCGTCATCGGAGTAGGCGACCGGCAGGGCCGAGTGGCCTACCGTGATGGTGGCGGCGAGGCTCTCCCGATTGATGACAGTGAAGGGGTGGTGTGGCCACTCCTTCCCTCTCCTCCGTCTCCCATGTCCCCATCAACGAAGGCGCTGGTGGCGGTGTCCGATCGATGCCTTGGTGGTAGCCAAGACGCCCCTAGGATGGAGGATGACGTTCGTGCGATGAAGCCATGGCTGTGGCAATGACCCATTGGGCGCCCGATCTGATCTGCATGGCGGCGAATTGCGAAATCAACCTGCCATGGATGGTCTCGCGGCGAGCGGTATAGGCAGAGGGGCGATCCAGCGAGTCGGAGGCTGCGGCGGTGTCGTGATGTGATGGTGGCGCAGGCCCCCATAAGCTGCAGCATGGCGGTCAGCCAGGCCGATGCCCGCCACCCCACGACATGCGTAGGAGGCCAGGCCCAGCCCCAGGTGGCTCGGATCCGGACCGCCAGGTCCTAGACTCAATGAGAAGAGGAGGGGAGGGATGATAGGGGTGAGGACGTGCCAAGGCAAAGCATCGCCCACCCTACCCCCTCACTGCGTGAGGAAGCTCGGCAATGAAGCCAAGGAGGTGCGTTCCCACTGCGCCCCCTGCCACCCCTGCCACCACGCGCTGGAAACGTGGTGTGGGGTGTCCGATCCGGGATAGGGGGACCCGGATCTGATGCCTGCGCTTGCTGCCAGCCTTCGGCTATGGGAGTCGAGGTCGAGTGGAGGAGAGGAGAGGAGGGGGGGGAGGGGAGGGGTGGGGAGAGGAGGGGAGAGGGGTAGGGGTGGAGCTATGGGAGGGCCTTGTTGGGCGCAACAACTGGCGGCCGCCGCCGCTAGCCGAAGGAGCGGTGGCGGTGGCCAGGAGGGTTACGAGCAGCGGGCCCGTTACGGTGGTGAAGGTGTCGCCCCTGAGTCGCCGTGTACGAAGAGCGACGCGGGGGAAGGGAAGCTCAGATAAATCATATATTAGCATCCATATGTTGTGGATAAATCCTAAGAAGGGCAGCTTGATTCACAAGATTAACCGAAAGTATTTAATCAAGCTATGTTAATTAAGTGCGCAATAATCGGTGTAGGACCATGTAACTGATGCCTTGTACTATTTGTTAACTGAATCCAACTGACTACTGATTTGTTTTTTCTTTTATGACGACCTAGTGTGCAATCATGGTTTACAATAATACTGAATTCATCGTCATGTGTAATCTAACCTGTATTTTGTCATAGCTTGGAATACCCAATCCCTATTCTGCTTGTCGGGGCATGGAATCATCTTTGGCAACATCATACAGGTCTCCTTTCAGTATGATGGATCCTGAAAACTTTGATTTACATAGGCATAACTGTCCATCTCTGTTTGCTCTATTTACATAGGCATGTGTAGGAATATTCATTCAAATTTATGTGTAGTCAAAGAAGGCAGCATATATTTTTTTTAGGGAACAGGAGGGGCCGCAGCCCCTACTGAAATTTTATTGCATTAAATAAAAAGTTACAAAGTTACAGAGTGGCGATGCATTGAAAGGAGACTATCAGTGGTAGGTACACTATAAATTGTAAGTCATTTTGGTTTTCTAGATATATTTCCGGTGTCTGAATAATTCCTCAGGGCTATTCCAACAACTCGGGTGTCTGAATATATATTTTGCTTGACCAGTGTGTACAAAAGAGTCAAGATGGAGGGAGTCAAGATGGAGGGAGGCACATGCATTGGCACTATTGCCACTATGATCGTGATCCCGTACATTTGTCACTCTCGGGTGCATGTTTGCCAGCTATCCGTCCTAGAAATTGAGTGATCCATCGGATAGACGATGGAGACTTTGTCTCTCATCAGTCTTGTTCGTCCCCAATACTGCAGTAGACAATGCAATCAGTATTAAGTCACCGTCTAATTAGGTCCATACGTAGAAATTCTGGTGCATGCCAGTTCAGCTATCCATCCATATCACCTCCCTTGGACAATCAGTAGTGCTAGAAATTGACTGATCCGTTGGCTAGACGGAGACTTTATCTATCAGTCTTGTTCGTCCCCATTAGACAAATCACCGTCTGTACATGCCCTCATCAATATTCAGTACTGGAGTACTGTTACAGTCGGCTAGAAAGGATTGCTGCACACACTCAATAATTCCAGGTCAGTTGGTGTGTCTACATCAGTCAGCACTTGATATCACCAGACGCTCGGATCTGGACTGAGCATCAAGTCTGCAGGATTTTATTTAATTTTGAGGTGTGCATGCAGTACGTCTTTGGTCACAGGTGCGTCAGCAGTGCTTTTTTGTTGTTTGCGTGTATTTCTTGTCCTTCAATTTATCAAGCTTTAAATGCTCACATCGTTTTCTGTACACTGCTATATTCCATATGATTTTTCATTGATTGGGCATGCTTATCCTCACAAATGATGCCACATATTCCGGATGTTATATGGTGGCATGGTGTCCTTCGTCTCTAGGAAACCTCTGCTTCGGAACCCCTTGCCCGCAACAACTTGTGGGCAATCAGCATTACATGGTCAATTAGCTGTCTTAAAAAAGCATCAAAATCTGCACAGCTTAGTTGGCAGTGACGATCATAAAAAGTCTTACCAGACCATAAGTGGGCATATGTTTTCCATCTCCTCATGTGTCACAAAAGAAAAGGGGCAGCAAAGAGGGGTGGAGTTCAGTTGGGCACGAAAATATTTTGCGGAATACTACAAACTTACAAAGAGTAGCGGTTCCACACAAATCCACACCGAAACAATATAAATCTACTTAACCAATATAAATCTAATTGGAGAGGAAGGAGGTTGCAAATTTGATCGGGAACGGAACCCATCTCGTGCTTCGAAAGGAATCTGTCCTCATTCAAGCGAGCAAGGACTACCAGGACGGAAGATATCGCTACTCACCGAGGCAGACGAAATTCTAAGCCTATTGGATCGAGTAGCGATCATCGTTGGAGGATTGGAGGATCCTGTGGCGCGTATCCTGGGCCGTGGATGCGCCGACGACAGTGGCCGACGAGGCTAGAGTGACGGCGCTGGTGACGCGTGGCCAGGGCTGCGACGGCCGTGTCGAGGAAGGATCCCACGCGCGATGGCCTACGGTATCGGCGAAGGCGGCCTATTGTTTCTTTCCGCGAAACAAAAGTAATTGGAGGACATCGACGCCAGGATGGAAATTGAACCCTCGCAGCCCGAGAGCTGCTCGTGCCACTAAAGCGGCAACAGGCAACAGATGCCCAGCTCAGGTGGTGGTGTTGAGGGGGTCGACGATGCCGTTGCAGTGTTGCGGGGATCTTCCGCTATAAGTCACGACGGAGGTGGAGGTTTAGGCACCGAGGCCTGTAGGGTTTCCAGCGGTGGCGTTGTTTTCTGTTTTCCCCGATGGTGTGGGGATTTGTTCCCTGGCTATCGTGGGTGTACATATCCTAGTCGAGATAGGGAGTGTAGATTTGAAGCGAAGGAGGACGTGGGAGTGAGAGAGGGTGAGCCCCACATCAAACTTGTTGTCTTTGTCCTTGGATCTTGCGAACTCATGGCTTTTCCACAGCCACTGTGTAGCATTTTTGTGATGTAATGATTGTCAACACAACACAAGTGTGTGTGTGGCGTGTTATACTAACCGTGGCACACGGATTCGTGTCAAACAACGGTGTCTCTTGGCTTGTGTTGTACAGGTGTCGAGCCCGGAGGTAGTGGTCGTTCGGTGCGGTGAAGATCAAGCAGGGCGTGCCATGCCGACGGACCGGTGCGGTGAAGGGCGGACGTGAGGCTTCGATCGAGGGACCTTGAAGCCGGAGGCCAGCTGCGGTGGCTGACAACTGGACATCGACAAGTGCGAGAGTACACGGCGGGGGACGCGTACGGGCTACGCTACTCGCGGGACGGTTTGGTGGTTTTCCCCCTCTATTCTTGAGCTCGGATTTGCCATTTCTTGACCTTTTTGCTCCATTTTTGTGGCGTTGGATTGGTCTATGACATGATTGGAAGCATTCCACCGAAGGAATCGTGCTACTTCATCACGAGATCGAAGATCCATGCACTTCTTGTTCTAGGTCGTCTCAAAAACGGGGTTTCCGCCTCTCTTTCGATTTCTCATGATTCTCTCCGAATTGGGCCATAATCCCCTAGAGATAGCTCACCCACTGCCTATGGATCACTTGTACCAAGTTTGATTGCAGGGGGTTCGGATTTGAGAGAGATCGGGACGAATTTTTGTAATAGGTGATTTTCGGGCGATCTGTTTCTGGAGTCGCGGATAGTCCGGCCCTATAGGCGCGGACAGTCCGGCCGCTTGTGTTGAGTAGTTCCAGAACCTGTCTCGACCTTTGGCCTTCTGGAGTTTTGCCCACGGACAATCCGACCCACGTGACTCGGACAATCCGCCGGTGTATTTTCGCTCGGTGTCTAGGGAGGTGTTCTGTCTATTTGGTTTTTTCAGTTTTGCCCACGGACAGTCCGGCCTACTTCACCCGGACAGTCCGAGGGTCAGTGTTCGAGCTATGTCCAGAACCTGTTCTAGAAGTTGGTGTTTCTCGGTTTTGTTTCTCGGACAGTCCGGCCCCAGTACCTCGTACAGTCCGAAGTTGTTCTAAGATTTGGTTTGTAGAATCTGTTCCGAGGAGTGTGTTTTCCCAGGTTTTGCCCGCGGACCGTCCGACCCCTCTTTCTCGGACTGTCCGACTCTCGGACTGTCCAGACTTGAGTTCCTGTACAGTCCAACTGTCAGCTGGCAGAGCTGTTCCTATCCGGCTTCCACTCGTTTGTGCTTTGATTGGCTTGAGAATTCTTTCGCTATTCTTGTGGTGATCCGCTGTGTTCCTCGGAAACATCCACCCTCTCAATAGGGTCATGATCAGCACAGTTTTGTGTATCGCTTGTTGGGGTTGTTTGTCGAGCCGAGGACCTAAGGTTTCTAAAGAAATTTTGAGGCTCCCATTCACCCCCCCTCTGGTCGCCGTTTTCCGCTCCTTCAATTGGTATCAGAGCCGGTTAAGGATCACTCTACCTTAATCAGTCCGTGATCCCCGAAGACGACAGAATGAATCATCGTGGGATAGGCAAGCCGCCATAGTTCGATGGCACGAACTATCCCTATTGGAAGATTTGCATGTCTGCGCATCTTCAGGCAATTGACGCTAGTGTTTGGGATATCGTCCAGAGCGCTGATTACGTGGTTCTTCCATATAGAGCTACTCAGGCTCAGATCGACCAATACAACGCTAACAACACCGCGTGCACTATGCTTTTCTCTGCATAGTGTTTCCGATTGTGCGACAGCTCGTGAAATCTGGGTGAGGCTTCAGAGCTATCACGAGGGCACTGCCCATGTTAAAACTAGACTATGAAACATATAAAAGGGAATACGAGAATTTTGTGCAACTTGATGGTGAATCCATCGATTCTTTGTTCTCTCGTTTTCAGACAATTGTGAACAAGATGAGGACAAATAACCAGAGAGCACTCAAGGTTTTATATGCTCTTGATCGGAGGGTTTGGGAGGTAAAGGTGTCAGCGATCATCAAGTCGCCCAACTATGACACTCTCACCGTGGACGAGCTGTTCAGCAAGCTCAAGTCCATCAAGATTGACCATTAGACGCAGGCGAGGATCATGAATCCGTCTGCCCCAACCATGGCCTTGGTCTCAGGTACAGGAGGTTCAGTTGCATGAATGAAACAATGTTATTTGGTACGTATTGATCGTATGTAAGATTTGGTACGTACTAAGCCGCACATAGATGGAGACTATAGTGTCACACAGTCGTAGTACACTCGTAAGGTAGTGCACCTACATACATACACACAGTCGACTCAACTACTACCGTTGCTTATGAAAACACTTTTAGTTTGTTTCCCACATTTATGAAAACACACACTTTTTGTTTGTTTCCCACATTTAATTTGCTTATGAAAACACTTTCAGCCTTCGCGCCTTTGATAGCCAAGGTGGACAAGTATATCTCTCTGGATGGAAGGCGTCGCTGCTGAGTCCTGCTGGCCGAGTGGTGCTCATCAACAGTGTACTGGATGGCCTCCCTACCTACATCATGGGGGCGCGCTGCTGCTGCCCCCGGGGTTCCGAGAGACCTTGGATGCTAGGCGGCGAGCTTTTCTGTGTATCGGACATGACAAGGCCTCCGGAGCTCAATGCCTAGTGGCATGAGAGAAAGCCTGTGCAGACAAGGAAGACGGTGGCCTCAGGTATGGTTTTTTTTAATTTTAATCTTTTTAATCAAAATTGCAAAAAACCGCCCTGGAATATTTTGCACCCCATAGCTCCTTTTCGTCGCGCCAAACCTTCCGGCGCGATCAAAGCACTGCGTCGTGCCGCCAGGTTTGGCGCGACCAGCTTTCCACCGTGGCAGGGAGGGTTGACCACGGCTTGCGTGGCGGCTGCGGGGCCCACCCCGTCGCACCACATGCATTGGCGCGATGGGGGGATGCAGAGTTGGTAATGGGCCGGCCCATTTCCGTTGTCGTGGCGGGCCCTACCATACCGTCGCGCCGGAAGCTTTGGCGCGACGGGGAAAATGAGGGTTTCCAATGGGCCAGCCCATTGACACTTTCGTGGCAGGCCCCACTCGGTCGCGCCGAGGGGTTTGGCGTGACAGGGGGAATTAAGTCGGGGCCGCCAGGCCTTTCTCTTTTCTTTCCTTCTTCTTCCCCGGCCTGACTGCCTCCCCGTCGCCTCTCCGCCGCCGCCACCACACTCCGCCGCCGCCGTTACCCCGCCCCCAAATCCCGCCCGAGGACGCCGCCACCGCCCCACCCTCCCCCCAACGGGCCGGCGCCGCCTAGAGGTTGGAGCGCGCCCGCTGGCCGGCCCGCGAGCAGGGAGCAGCCCCGGGGCGCCTGCCGTCGGCCCGCCCTCGCCAGTGAGGGGCGGCGCCACCCCAGCCGCCGGCCTCCTCCGCAAGTGACTCGGCTTCCTCTGCATTTTCAAGGTATACGTTAATCTCCTTCCTCCTGGTGATGTGTCTCACTATTCTTGTCCATTAGGGTTAGGAAATTAAAGATTGTGTGTGATTGCAACGTATGTTCATAGAATCTGTAACGTACAGTCGGTGGAGGATATAGTGTGTTAGTGGATTCGCCGTAGACTATGTTTAGCATGTACGTGATGCATGGAGGATTTATATATGTTGGTTTGTTGGCTTTGATATGTTGTAGATGTCAATCTATCCTATTTACAGGCACATTTGTAGATGTTTGATATGGTTGTCTTCATTGGCATTCTGTAGATGGACCGTTTAGTGCGATTGTTTTATGGTGGCAAAGTGAAACCAAATGGGGAGTTTGAAAGCATGCATTCTCAAACTCAGTTTTTTAGTACTCCTCCTAAGTTCAGTGATTTGGTTACCCATTGTCTAGATAAGTTTGGATGCCTAGTAAAGTTGATCGGAAGATTTGACTATGGGAAGGAGCGGCCACACTATGTGTTGATGCCATTGTCATATGATGATGAATGGAAGGACTACATAGACGTTGTCAAGAGTAGCAACGTTAGGTGCTTGGAAGTAGTGGTGGAGAAGGTATCTAGGCCTCCGGTTGTGCCTGTGGATGATTTTGTTGGGGCCGGCGCCGTGGAAAACCTTACCCAAGAAGAAGATTTGCAACCAAGTTCAGTTAGAGAAGTTGATATATTGAGTGACCTCAGTGCCACTGGTGATGACTTCGATGAAGAAGGGTATTATGATGAAGATGCTATGTATGACACTATATCTGAAGGATTAGAGGATGACGGCGTTGTTGTTGGCAATGATGTGAAGGTGATCTCACTTCATACGGCGACATGTCGAATGATTTGTCGGATGATTTGTTGAAGGGTGCGGTGCATCGGTCGAACCCTAGTAGTGAGGACGAAACCGAATGTCGTGAGGCAGGGTTTTAGGAGTTCTTACGATCCCAAGTCGACGGCTCATTGAGAATGGAGTTGAATGACGCCGGACAAAGGATGTTGAGGGTTCCAAACTGCATGGACATTAGTATGGTGGATGAGGCAGTTTGCGACACTGGATTATCGATGTTGGAAGATGAGGTGCCAGAGAGTGAGGATATGGAGATTAAGACGGGAATGGTGTTTGACACGCTGGAGCATGTGAAATATTTTCTGCAGGACTATGCCGTGAGGGTTCACAGGCCATACCGTGTGACTCACTATGATAAGGCGAAGCAGTACACGGTCCTGTGCAAGTCTCAGTGTGGTTGGGGAGTATGGGTTCGAAAGATGAGTTACAAGAAATGGAGGATTCGAAATGTTCAGCAACCTCACACATGTCAGTCTTTGAAGGTAAAGAAAGTGCATCCCCAGAACATAGCCCGTTACCTCGGCCGTCATGTTATTGTCGTTGTTAGGGCCGATAGCGACACATCTATTTTGTCGCTCATCGAGACCATACGGGGCTTCACCTGCTATAGAGTGAAGTACTCAAAGGCATGGCTGCAAAGCAACACGCTGTACAGTTGTTGTGGGGTGATTGGAAGGATGCGTACAACCAAGTGCCTAGGATTCTAAGTGCCATGAATCACTTTAATCTTGGCCTTTGATGGTATCCTCATGTCAGACGCATAGTGGATGACATCAACGAGGTTCCCAAGCCAATTCTACAGAGGGTGTTTTGGTGTTTTCCGTAGTCATGTGAGGTGTTCAAGCATTGCTGGCCCTTAGTCCTTGTTGATGGCACATTTCTTACAGGCAAGTACCGGGGTGTGTTGATGATTACAGTTGGAGTTGACCCGGACAATCAGATTGTCCCATTAGTGTTTGCTTTGGCTAAGGGTGAGAATGATGATAGCTGGTCTTGCTTCTTGAAGCATGTGCGGCAGAATGTCATCCGTACCTCTCACAGGATTTGCATGATCTTAGACCAACATCACAGTTTCCTTAAAGTTGCGAGAGAGGAAGTAGATGGCCGGCCTCCACCCGAGCATCGATGGTGCATGAGGCACTTCGCTGCCAACATATGGCGTCGCTGGAAGAAAAAGGAAGTTGTGCAGAAGTTGAAGTCTCTTTGTTGTTGTCGAACCAAGGAGAAGTTTGACAAGACACATGACAAGTTGGATAAGCTCCTCAATGATAGGGCCCATAAGTGGTTAAAGGATCATATGTCGCAGAGGGAGAAGTGGGCTCTAGCATTCGATGCTGGTGGGCTTAGGTACGGCGTCATGACCACCAATTCTTTAGAATCGTTCAACAAAGTGTTCAAAGGCATCCGTGCAGTTCCTGTGTCAGGCATTGTGGAGTACTCGTTTAGGAAGTGCAATGAATACTTTGTGAATTGATGGAACATAGCCAATTGGTCCAAAGAAAGATGGGGGAAAGCCGGTAGGAAATACTTGGAGATTGCGGAGATGATATCTAACAACCAAGTGGGCGATGTGTATGGAGCATCAAGGCTAGTATACAATATATACTCTGCTGGAGGCACTACTTCGGGTGGCGAGAAGTATGGTGGTAGGAATTACATGGTGTACCTTGAGAAGGTCGAATGCTCCTGTAAGATTCCTCAACTCTATCATGCCCCCTGCTCGAATGTCATCACGGCTTGCACATATAGGGGAATAGACCTTGAAGACCACAAGTTCATGTCTACATTTTATCTAATGTCAAACACTCTCAAAGTGTGGGAGTCTAGCTTTGAGCCGTATCTAGATCCGACACAATGGCCTGAGTACCTTGGGTTGGATTATGTTTCGGACCCCGATCTTGTAAGGACAAAGAAGGGTAGGAGGAAGAAAAGCGGCTCCGAGGAGTTATGGAAGAATCCAACGGTTATGGCAAAGATAAATATGGTTCGGGTGACTTCAATGAGGCACTGGGTCAGGTCCGTTGCTCCAAATGCCACAGAACTGGTCATACCACCACCACTCATGATAGAGCCATGAAGGCGCTCAAAGTAGCTAGAGAAAGCACAGGTCCTAGTGGTTCCGAACGTAGAAAAAGGTACTTCATTGTTTTACATATTTTGTTGTTGACTATATATGTATACTACTTATTTACTTTACATGTATTCTTTGTTCGATGTATATCTAATAGTGTCTTATTGTTTCATATTTTCAGGATGGTGCCCCCCTCCCGCACTACGACCTTCTTGACCTTGAGGTGGACAAAGAGCACCGCGCCCTCCTGATGGCCAACGAGGGCAAAGTAAGTGAAGGACACTTTTACTTGTCTACTTGTTTGAAGGTGTTGTTGTTTACTTGTTTATATCTAACATTGTTTTATTGATTACTAGTTTGCAAGTGTTGAAACCTTTGCATCCCCGCACTCATAAACGCTCCCTTTCTCGTAAGGGCGGGTTTTCTGCATCTGGCTCCAGCCATTGTTGCTGGGCTCCCTGAGATGGACGGCGCACTCCTCACCGCCTTTGTGGACCATTGGCGGTCGGAGACCCACACCTTCCACCTTCCTTGTGGAGAGATGGCACCGTTGCTGGAAGATGTGAGCATTTGATACATAGGTCATTTTTGCGTTTGAGAAAGCGTTAGTAAACACTAGTCATAAAATCTTGAATCACACATAGACTTTATGAAACTACATGTGAGACATATGGATTTAGAACTACACTTTCGTAACATTTTATCAAATGCAAAAATGACCTATGTATCAAATGTAGATCTTGATGATTTGAACAATCTTGGTATTCATGACTTTTTGAGTTGAGACCATCTAGGGTTTTGAAAACTGGCATGTAGCTGTGAAAATTTGAAAATTCAAAATTTGAGTGGTTCAAACTTTGTCAAATAAAAAGTTGACCATTACACCAAATGTAGAGCTTGATGAGTTTGACAAACTTTGTATTTATGACTTTTGTAGTTGAGACCATCTAGGGTTCGGTCAAACCGTCTTTTTTAAAATCCCGAGACTTGACTTGGTCAAACTTGGTCAAATGAGGCACTAAATGACCCCGGATGAAAACTTCTGAATACAAAGGTGTTAGAACTCATCAAGGTCTAAATTTGATACATAGTTCATGTTTCCATTTGAGAAAGTTTTAGTAAACTCTAGTCACATGTTTTAAAAATCCAAGACGTGACTTGGTCAAACTTGGTCAAATAAGGCACTAAATGACCTCAAATAAAAAATTTTTGAATACAAGGGTGTTAGAACTTATCAAGATACACATTTGATACATAGGCTATTTTTGCTTTTGAGAAAGCGTTAGTAAACACTAGTCACAAAATCTTGAATCCCACGTAGACTTTATGAAACTACATGTGAGACTTGTGGATTTGGAACTACACTTTCGTAATACTTTGTCAAATGCAAAAATGGCCTATGTATCAAATGTAGATCTTGATGAGTGGAACAATTTTGGTATTCATGACTTTTTGAGTTGAGACCATCTAGGGTTTTGAAAACCGGCATTTAGCCGTGAAAATTTGAAAATTTAAAATTTGTGTGGTTCAAACTTTATCAAATGAAAAGTTGACCATTACACCAAATGTAGAGCTTGATGAGTTTGACAAACTTTGTATTCGTGACTTTTGTAGTTGAGACCATCTAGGGTTCGGTCAAAGTGTCTTTTTTATAAAACCCAGATTTGACTTGGTCAAACTTTGTCAAATGAGGCACTAAATGACCCCGATGAAAAACTTCGAATACAAAGGTGTTAGAACTCATCAAGGTCTAAATTTGATATATAGTTCATGTTTCCATTTGAGAAAGTTTTAGTAAACTCTAGTCACATGTTTTAAAAATCCAAGACGCGACTTGGTCAAACTTGGTCAAATAAGGCACTAAATGACCTCAAATAAAAAACTTTTGAATACAAGGGTGTTAGAACTCATCAAGATATATATTTGATACATAGACCATTTTTACATTTGAGAAAGCGTTAGTAAACACTAGTCATAAAATCTTGAATCACGCATAGACTTTATGAAACTACATGTGAGACATGTGGATTTAGAACTACACTTTCGTAACATTTTGTCAAATGCAAAAATGACATATATATCAAATGTAGATCTTGATGATTTGAACAATCTTGGTATTTGTGACTTCTTGAGTTGGGACCATCTAGGGTTTTGAAAACTGGCATGTAGCTGTGAAAATTTGAAAATTCAAAATTTGAGTGGTTCAAACTTTGTCAAATGAAAAGTTGACCATTACACCAAATGCAGAGCTTGATGAGTTTGACAAACTTTGTATTTATGACTTTTGTAGTTGAGACCATCTAGGATTCGGTCAAAGTGTCTTTTTTAAAAATCCTAGATTTGACTTGGTCAAACTTGGCCAAATGAGGCACTAAATGACCCTAGATGAAAAACTTCTGAATACAAAGGTGTTAGAACTCATCGAGGTCTAAATTTGATACATAGTTCATGTTTCCATTTGAGGAAGTTTTAGTAAACTTTAGTCACATGTTTTAAAAATCCAAGACGTGACTTCGTCGAACTTGGTCAAATAAGGCACTAAATGACCTCAAATAAAAAACTTTTGAATACAAGGGTGTTAGAACTAATCAAGATATATATTTGAACCCGGCCTCCGGTGGATCCAGGCAGCTTCCAGATCGGACCGGTCGGGGTACCAGTCCAGCGGCAACTCCACCGTGCTTGTGTCCCTGGTCGGCATCAACCTGCCGCACGGCCAGGATATGTGCACGCGCGTGCCCCTCGTCGTGGGGCACCAGCTCTGAGGATGAAGTTGCGGCGCCGTCGCCGTCCACGACCGCGAGCACACTGATGCATGGCCAGGTCTATTCCTCCTGATCCCATGAGCGTGCAGTTCCGTGCAGGTCTGGTGGGCTGCGATGATGGCGGAGGCTGCGGATCATCTTCAACTTTCGTCTGCACCACGTACTGAAGCCTGGCCCACCCATCTCCATCTCAGGTTACTGATTCATCCCTTATCCTGTTACATGAGTCAAAGTACTCCTATTCAGTCTGTATAATTTTAAATTCAGAATGTACTGATGAACCTGATCTGACTAGTACGAACCTTCAGTTTCTCTGTTTCGCTTCTCACACCAAGCAAGAAAAATATTTGGTACTCAGATGGCTACTTTCTTGTGTAGATAGAACTGATGCTTTCTTTATTTGTTAGTGTCTTTTTGCACTAAAATAAAGTCAATGTGCATTTCCATGTTCATCTGGTCAGTTTATAAATCTAAACCTACCTGCACATTTAACAGAGTAAATCAACTATGCTACCTGTTCATTCTATATAGGCACCAGCACTAAGCTATTCTTCAGATTTCATTCTTTGCTCTACAAATTGTAGGTACGGTATCCTCACCTCTGTTTTTGGGAAGGCCTGATCATATTTGCTGAGCCTTTGTGCTATGTCTAAACTCCCCCTTTTGTTATGATTCATGCTACTAAACAGCCCCCTAATTTTTCTTCTAATAGCTATGCTTAGCCTAGGCAAGTTCTCTCACTGTACTTATTTTTCTCTAGCAGCAGCTGTCTCTGATTATCTATTCTCTAATGTATCTCTTTGTATTTCAGATTTGTTCCATACTGTATTCCATCTGTGTAAGGACCCCAAAGCCTTTGTCCACCTTCGACAAACCTTTTTGGCTTTTGCTATATAAATTATCTAGAAGCTTTGTCCACCTTCGACAAGCTTTGTTCCATGATACCAAACTGACAACCATTTTACAATCTAGAAGTATCTGCATAGTAGTTATACCCTTTTGGCTTTTGCTATATAAATTATAATGTAAACTGTTGGAGTTAGAAGTTGTTACGATATGCAATTTTTAACTGTAGTATTAGTAGTATTAAATAAATTGAAGATGTTTCTGTCTTTGGTCATCTTCGTCTAGAAGAATATTTTATAGCTACAGCTGCTGTAAGTTTTCAATGTGTTTAATTTCAAGTCGCAATCTAAATTTTCTGCATGGCTTAGATGAAGCTGCTATTAGTTAGCACATGAAATGTGGCTTGTTCTCTGATGTGCAATTGTTTCTACTGCAAGGTTGCAGCAGGATACAATGGGAATGGCAGGGAAGTTCGACATCCTAATAATGAGGTAACTAAAAACAGTACTGAATTTTTGCTCATACAATACTGTAGGTGCTTGATCTGGTGACTAAAAACATAGATCGATGGTGTGATATATACTATGTACTGTAACTGTAAAACTAGCAGTTTTTTCAGAACTGAAATGGAAGGTATTGTAAGACTACTACAGTTCTAGCCAGCAAGCAATTCTATGCTCGTACTCTATCCTTTGTCGATCTATATTCACTTGTCATTTGGTACATCCTGTCCCTGAAATATACACAGCTAGCTAACACTTGACCTCATGCCTGTGCAGAGCAGTGCATTTATTAGGGCCTCCTTGCTTTATGTATAATAAATTGTAGTGTTGGATTACGTTATTTAGAGGCCATTTGTCCTTTTTAGAGAAAGAAGTCATCTACTTCATCATGTACACAAACCATTAATGGGTACCTTAATTTTTCCCCTTCAAGTTACAGTAATGGATGTACTACTTTTACCAATTGTTGCTACCTTAACAATATACTGCCAGATAGCAGCACTCCGTTAATAATGTTCAAATGCTAACTTCAAATGCTTATTCAATTCAAAAGTTCAATTAGAAATTGGCCTCCCCGCGGCGAAGCGCGGGGTACCAGCTAGTTATTTATATTTCTGTCTCATAATCAAAATTTGTTTATCATGTCTAATGTATAGTAGCTAGGAAAATGGAGTAGCTAAATATATGCATGCATGCTTAACAGTCTATTTGCACAACCTCAGTCTAGAAGCAATCTTTGCTTGTTACGTGCATCTGAATATAGGTCTGCATTTGCATTGTGCCTCTAAGGAACATGTACACATTAATTTTGTGCTCATGTACGGTTAAGGACAGCCGAGCTCTTTTACCAAGATATTTTTAAAAAAATGATTATGTACTTAATGTCAGTTATATTTATAAAACTAGGACATCCTTGTTCTCACTATAAATTTCTCACTATAAATTGAAAGCTTCAATTCATAACTTAGTTATATTTGTATCATTGTTTTTCAGGAACTTAAATGTGCTTCTGGACAACAACTTCTTAGAAGCAAGCCGACCATCTCAGTATTCTACATCTCAGCAAGTCGACCATCTCATTATAGGCATGCTGTAAATTTGTACCTAGAAAATTGTTTGACTTATCTAATTTTAGGCTACATCTTGGTATAGTATCTTCATTGTTTTGTTTTTCAGATAACTTTTAGATAGGGTCATTGGCGCTATTAGTTGGGCTGCTGGCTGGAACTTGTTTGGTGCAACAACTTGGCGCTGGATGCATACCAAGTTTGAAGAGACTAATGCACTGCTGCGAGCTGTCCTCAGAAAAATTGAGGTAGGTGTAAATGTAGTTTTTGAGGATGAGGCCTTTGCCTAAGCTTTTGCTACCTTGCTAGAACTCACTCTGTGGTTGGAACTTGTCAGAATTATGTGTAATTTATTTGTATTTTTGAACCTCTGTAGTAGAACCTGCATTTATGTGGTGGAAAAGTGTGTTGTGGAACATGTGGAACCAATGTCTTTATACTTGAATTTATGTGTATGCATAATGGCTTGAGTAAATTTTGTATGATTTATGACTTGTGATGTCAACTTATGGATGATGGCTTGGCTGATACATATGTGTATTATGCTTTTATGAGCTGTGATGAAAGATCAGTGTGTTGTCACTCAATATGCATGTCACTCTCGTCATGAATGAAAGCACAATTTGTGATGCCATGCAGTCGTCTCAAAAAGTCTCTAACTACCATATAAAACATGACAAAATATAAGTGTCACAAAATCTAAAGAACTATACATGATGACTCTGCAGCGTCACAAAAACTCTTCCAAACCTGTCCTCCGAACCACCATTTGTGACGACTTGTACATAATGTGACGCGTTGACTGACTAATATATGACAACTATGGTCGTCATAAAAGGTACCAATATGTGACGCTGGAACATTGTCGTCACAAAAGGTCTTAACCTTTTGTGACGGTTGCACACATGATCGTCACGCGGTACATTATGTGACGGTCGATTTGTGACGACCTGCGTGACGATGCTATTTCATCATAAATTTCTTTTTATGACAATTTTTGAACTTTACATGACAGTTTGCCTTTGTCATAATATCCAAGAATTTTTGTAGTGCTCGCTCTCCTCCCCCTCCTTAGGGGCCGGGGCCGGGAGATGACCATCGTTTGGTGATGAATCGGGAACTGCAAAAATGGAACAATTATTAATTGGAAATAATGCAAGATGAACGAGTCAAAAAAATTATTTTGAGTTCAAGTACTCACACAGCTTACGACACAAGTACTTTGGGATTTCCTTTTGGGCCCTTCCGTGCTCAACACGCCAACGGTTCTCGCCCTTCCATATCTGCCTTTGGAGGTGGCGAGTATGGTTCCTGCTATCCTTGTCCATCTGATCATAGCGTGACTTGTTCTTGTGCCAGAATCTAATGATCTCCTCCGTTCCATGCGGCTTAAGCCATCCCTTCCCTCGCCTTGTGGGTCTTGGTCTCACATCCTGCTCATAGTCATTTAGAACATTGTTCCATGTCTCACCATGACATACTACAACACTATGCTTGAAGCAGGTTCTTTCCCTATAGTTGTGCAGCTTCAGTCTCATGGACTCGGGCAAGTCGGGCGAACGGAGCGTTCCATCCAAATTGAGTTCCGCCAATATCTTTCCACGGTTCGGGAAATCCTCCCAAGCGCATGTCTTCCCCTTTTGAAACAAACACAAAATAGTGACCAAACAGAATTGATAAGCTGTGTTGTAAAAACTATTTGAGGGGTTAAGTAAGTCAACTCACAAAGAACTCATTGGGCCCTCCATGAGCATTGCCACAAAAGAGGCCCCACCCTACTTCTGAAGGAACAACTCCTTTAGCCAAGATTCCACACTGGCGCTTTGGGCCGGCTTCGACAAGCATGGCCATGGAAGGTCACCAAGTGTATACTGTCTCTCTTGTGGTGACGGCCACTGCGCTTTTGGTCCATAGATGTACTCATCAAACTCACAAGCTGGGAAACCACCCTACAAAGCATAATGTTCCAACCAAATTGTTATAATGTCATCAAGGCAAATAACATCGAAAAATGGAATAGTAATCGAATAAACACTTATGGCGCCATGTTGACCACAACGTAAGAAGGGTTCAAACATTCCTAGTTTGCTTGGTTCTTAGAGTATCGCCTCGTTGCCACAGTGGCATCTTGGAGGATCTTTTTTCCACTCCATTGCGACCATCCACATCTGAGAGTTCATCACAGGAGGATCATCGGGGAGGAGGCACCCATGGAACATACTCACTCTTCGGAACACTCTTCCATGGGTCGTAAAGGAAAGTACATGATGCGGCGATCCCACTTGTCAAGACCATCGATCCACCGGTAGAAGTCGCATCCTTCTATAGCATGAGGATTATTGGTGCGGGGGTCATGCTGAAGTTGATAGTAGAAAAAGCACGACGAGACAAGAGCTCGTTGCTTGACTGCTTGACCCATGCCTGCAAACTGCAATGACAGTTTGGTGGCGGTTCATCCGGTGGGTGTAGCTCTTGATCATCGTGAGTCGGCAGATGGTGCATGAACGGATCCTCCATCAAACCTAATATAGAGTGAGTCAAAGAGATACAATGTCAATCCACATCACAATATTGGAGACAATTATAGTAACAAACCCCTAAATCACAAAAATAAACCAAAGACATGTGTTGAAAACACATGACACCTAATTCTAACATGTTACATCTTAGTCCACATGAAACCCTAAATCACAAACTTAGAAGCATTTCAAATAAGCACATAACCATAATAACATTACAATCCACAGAACTTACAACATTTTCTATCCATTTTCACCAAACCCTAGAACACATGAACACTACCATTTTCCATCCATTTTCCCCAAACCCTAGAACAATAGCATCCACAAAGATTACAACCACAAAACACGAATCATTTCCACCCATCCTTCTCAAACCCTAGAACACAACAACACTACCATTTCCCATCCATTTCCACCAAACCATAGAACACTTTGCATCCAAAAGAACTTCAACCACTACATGATGACAAAATGTATCCAAGACCATAAGAGTGCTTTGCATAACTAAGATTGTGCTTAAAACACTAAATCCATTCTTGCAATCAAAAATAAAAAACTATGGAATGTAGACATAATGAACAAAAACCTTCCAACCAAAGTATAGATCGTGGAGGTATACCTCAAGCACTTGAAGAATTGCACCACAAAAGAAGAGAGAAAGAGTGGAGAAGAGGTCCTGCTCGGCCACCATGAAAAGGTGCCTGGAGAGGGAGGAGAGGGAGAGAGTGGGGCTGGTGGGAGCATTTATATCAGCTCGTCGCGCCAAAGCTACCGGCGTGACGGTATGGTGGCGCCCGCCACGACAACGGAAATGGGCCGGCCCATTACCAACTCTACGTCCCCCCCGTCGCGCCGATGCATGTGGCACGATGGGGTGGGCCCCGCGGCCGCCACGCAAGCCTCGGTCAACCGAGCTCGCCACGGTGGAAAGTTGGTCGCACCAAACCTAGCGGCGCGATGCAGTGCTTTGATCGCGCCGGCAGGTTTGGTGCGACGAAAAGGGGCTATGGGGTGCAATATGTTGTCCGGGGCAGTTTTTTTTTTTTTGCAATTTTGATTAAAAAGGATTAAAATTAAAAAAATCCCTCGGCATCAAGAAGCCGGATAGCAGGAACGCTTGCCTTCTATTGAAGTTGATCCATAGACTCCACAACCCCGGAGAGTCGTCGTGGGCGACTTGGGCACTACAGTGCATCAGGCAGTCTGACCTGCGTGGCACTCTGGAAGGTTCCCATTGGGATGCCCTGTGCGAGCTACTACCAGCTTACAGAAGCATCTCGAGAGTGGAGCTGGGGGATGGATTGACGACTTCTTTCTGGCATGATCACTGGGCAGCCGAACTCCCTCTGGCAATCAAATTCCCGGCCTCTTGTTTAGCCACTTCACTGGAAGGTGTGATTCGGTCCAGGAAATAGTTGAAGCTGGCCTTTCCAACAAACTGCATCCACGCCTCACCACCAGAGCTGCTGCTGAACTTGCCGAAGTGGAGCAGATACTTCAGTCTGTCTCCCTGACAGACATCGCTGATGTGAGGGTGTGTCGGATGGAGCAAAGTTGTTCCAGATGAAGCATCTGTGCAAGGAGATCGACTAGAAATCGCCTTTCTTTGCCTTCGTCTGGAACAACTTTGCACCACCGAGAGTGAGGTTCTTTGCACCTGAGTAGCACCCAGCAGATCTGGGTTCGACTCCCCATGGGAGCGAATTTAAACAGGTTTGTATTATTAAAAATTTTAAAAAAATAGGCTAGGGTTTCCCTTGCTGACTTCGGTCAAAAAAAGGTTCTTTGGGTGGCTCCTAGTTCGAATAGAATTCAGTGCAAGGCAAAACTGCTAAAGAAAAAGACTGTGGGCAATGACATTTGCGAACTGTGCCATGGGAGTAGCGAGACTGCGGACCACATCATTTCGGAGTGCCCCTTCGCGGTGGCCTTCTGGACCAAGATTGGGTGGACAGCTAGTGCCATAGCCCTGGTGGACGCTCTCTGGGACACTGTTACCCCGCCTGGTGTGCCTCAAGCCTCATCCTCCTCTTCTCTTGGGAACTATGGAAGCACAAACATGATGTTGTCTTCAGGCGGATGCCGCCTTGTGTTGATCGACTATTCACACCTTGCACAGTCTCCATCGAGCTATGGATGTGCCGGATCCCTAGGAAGTCGACGAGGTTGTACTCCTAGTGGAGCACCCTCTTGATTATGTGATCTCTTCCCATGCTCATTTGTTGTAAACTTTAGCTATCAAATGGCTTGAACCCTGGGCTCTTCCGCAGCCCGTGTCCACCCCCGGAGTCATCTCCGGCATCTATGGCAATGGATCAGGTGGAGACTGTTCGTCCCCCGTTTAAGTCAAAAAAAAAAAACTTTCACTACCAAAACAAGATTTAGAATTGGTAGTGCCTTATATTGTCTGCGAAGGTTAGAGGTTATCATGCTATCGCACAACCAAAATCATTCACGACCTTCAGGTCAGCCACCCAGGCAGCAGATGGAAAATAGCTAGTCACGTCGCATCAAACCAGCTCCAATAATTTTTTTTCTGAAAAGAACCGGCTCCAATAATCTCCAAAGGTGCCCAAGCCCAGTCTGCTTTTGCTGCCTAAATGGGTAGTGTCAGCCGTATCTAGGAGCAGCCTAAATTTTTGGCTACCCGAGCCCAGTCTGCTTTCTTTTCTTTTAGAACTGACCAAATAATGTAATCCCAAAATGGAGGCTATCCCTTTTGGCTTTTGCTAATACGCACCTAATTTACCAAGATACTTTTGCTCTGCCAAACGTACGTGTCAGATTATTGTTGGCAATACGTCTCGTTGACTGTGCAAGCCAGCACGCTCATTGTTGGGGGCAAGACGGAGCCTTGCCACCCCGTCCACCATGAACGCCGTGTATCGGATCCGGATTGAGGCCGATCCCAAGCCAAGGACGCCGAATGAGCTCTATCCGCCATTCGGCGATGCGCATTGACCGGCCAGATATGTCGCCACCGATCCCAGGCCTATCATGCCGATAGGCCGATACCGGGATGACGGTCGGATATCGGCTGCTCAGGGCATCCGACGTTCACCCAATCGGGCTGACCGGCTGGCGCGCCGTCTGGCCAGATCAAGGAGGAGCATGCCGATAGCCACTATCGGCGTGCTCGTCTTGCCTTGGCTGATAGAGCCAAAAGAGAGGGGGAATGCCGATAGTTCAGTATCGGCTTTACCCCTCGACTTTCGGCGTGACAAAGCTATTGGTTTCTTGTTGCAGGTCGGGCGGATGCGACGACACGGCGTGGCCGGGCCGACAGGAGCAGGCACTGGGACCTAGGTTGTCTGTTGTTAGCCGACCAAGGGAATTGTAGGAGGGGATGACGCTTTTACCCTTCACCTCTGGGAATATCCTTAGCATAAGCAGTAGGTAGGGGGTAAATGTGTCATGTAAATGCCTACGGGCAACTATAAATACCCCCTTGGTGGGGCATGTAACGAGGGTGGCGTTTTAGCCCTAAATGCAACAGTGGTTCCAAGCATAATTTCGTATTGTTTCTCCATCGTTAGCCTGCCATCCAGGCAGGGGGTTCTAAGTATTCGGCTTAGAACAACAGTGGCGCCCACCGTGGTTGTAGCCCATTATAGCCATGGCGCCGAAGAAGTCAGCAAAGGCGGGCACGTCCAAGGAAATTCCACCGGGAAGCTCAGCCTCCGGAGCCACAGAGCTCAACATCCCTTCGGCGCTCACGAATCTGGCGGCCGGGGCCGTGCAACTCAACGCTCCGGCAGAAGCGTTACCTTCGGCAGCCGCCGCTCTGGCGGGCCTCGGAGGCCGAAGTTGAAGCTGATGAGCATCATCAAGAAGCTGAAGTCGAGCAAGAAAACGAGAACGCACAGCCGGAGCAGCCGGAGGCAGAGAATGCTAGACTGCTCAAATTGCTAGAAGAACACATGAACAAGGTACGAGATCTGGAGCAACAAAGAGCCCAGTTGGCAAATCAGATCGCAGCTAGGCAGCGCGCGGCAGCGACTCAAGTGGCCATCAATAGGGCAGCAGCCGATGAAGCAAGGTTGCAGCGAGAAATACGCGCCTTGCGCGCAAACCAGGCCATACCGGATAACGACATCGCTGCCGAGGACATATTCGATGACGACTTTAAGTCCTAGATCTGTCATCCCCACTTTCGGCAGAAATACAAAGATACCCATGGTCGCCGGGTTACAAGCCAAGACTCCCGGTATACAACGGCCAGTCCAATCCAAGGAAATTCTTGTCAAGCTACGAGGTAGCGGTACATTCGGCAGGCGGTAATGAAATTGTCCTGGCCAAATCTCTCATAATGGCGGTCGAAGATGTGGCGCATGACTGGTACATGTCGCTTAAGCCGCTATCCGTCCAATCCTGGCGCCAGGCAAAGGCCGAACTATTGGCCACCTTCCAGGGCTTCCAGGCCGACAAGAAAACCATGAATGATCTACTAATGCTATCTAAGCCGGATGATGAGCCGCTTTCCAAGTATCTAGAAAGGATCATAAAGCTAAAGGCGCAACTGCCGAATGTATCAGATGACCTCATGATAGCCGCAGCCATCAGGGGCCTCAAGCTCTGCTCATGCGCTGAGGTTCTATCAAGAGAGACCCCAAAAACAGTCAAGCAGCTATTCGACGAAATGAGAAAGTTTGCAAGATCCGAAGACGACTTGCAGAAGCAAAAAGCAACAAGATAATCCTAAAGCAAAACACGCCCAAACAATCTCTGCAACCCAATCGGAAGTACAACCAACCAGCTAACTCGGTGAACAACTTAAATTAGGAAAGTTCGCAGCCGGCGCCGAATCAAGAAGGCAATTTTGAAGCCGCCGAGAGAGGCGCAGGCCAGCAAGGAAGAGGGGGACGGAACTTAAAAGGCCGCGGAAGAGGTCCCGGCCGAGGCACCAGGACCCCATGTTGCTTTGTATGCAGAGAGAACAAAGGGCACTTCTCAAGAGAATGCAAATACGCTCAACAGGCGAAGGAGTTGAAAGAAAAAGACAAAGCTCCTGTGTCAACAAAACATGTATTCCAGACAACATCCAGAGAAGCGATAGTTGCCCATCTGCCGATGTACCATCAGCCGATTATGCATCACAACCAACCTGCCGTAAATCCTTATGCAATGTATCAATAGCCCTACGCATGGCCACAGCAGCAATCCGCCACTATCAGCACCTCGCCCAAGGACAGCCCCAAGCATCTTCGGCAGCAGCATCCTCTTCTGCCATGACGGATCAAATCCATCACGGCCAGCAGAATCAGCCGAAACTAGAAACCTCTCAGAAAATTCAGATAGTCAACACAGTTATGCCGACTAATGGCCACATCTATGCAATCATCGATGGTTCAAATCTCGAGCATGATAGTAAAAGAGCCAGAAGAGATTTCGAAAGAAGAGTGCACTCCGTAACACCAAGAATGCCAATGTGTAGGCCGGCCTGGAAGCTAGAACCAATCACTTTCACCGAGGACGATTTCAAGGTCAGAGATTACCCGCATTGTGACGCTTTTGTTGCAACTGCTTATGTGGGCGGATACACGCTCCACAACATCCTGATCAATAACGGAAGCTCGACCGACATCTTGTTCACAAAAACCTTTGACCGAATGAAATTCGACAGAAGGACACTACAGCCGGCAGGCAACGCCCTATTCAGCTTTGGTGGAAGAAGGATAGACGCAATTGGCAAAAAGACCATCACTGTAGCGTTCGCCGAAGGTCAGAAAGTGAGAGCAGAAGAAATCACTTTCGACATCGTTGATATGGATTGTCCATACACTGCAATCTTTGGCCGCGGAATCATCAACAAGTTCGATGCGATAATCAATCAAAGCTATCTGTGCATGAAGATGCCCTCATCATCCAGCGTGATTACCTTGCACGGGGACCAGCCTGCAGCAAGATAGATCGATGGCATGCCTATACCAGGCTACAGCACGATTCACGAAGTTAAAAAGAAGGAAAATGAAGACAAACAAGAACAAGAGCAAGTCAAAAAGAGAAAAGAGCCGAAGGCAGAGGCTGTTGAATGTACGCAAAAGGTCCCCTTGAGCCCAAACAGGTCGGATCAATGCGTCCATATTGGCGCCGGACTCACAGAGCAAGAGGCAGCCGAGTTGGTCTCGTTCCTCAAGGAGAAAAGCGATGTATTCGCCTAGTCAACAGATGACTTGCATGGCGTAGACCGCGGCCTCACACAGCACAGTTTGAATGTCGACAAGACAGCTAGACCCCGCAAGCAAAAGCTTAGAAAGATGTTAGATGAGCGAGCAGCAGCGGCGGCAGCCGAAGTCAAAAGATTGATGGATGCCGGGGTGATCAGGAAAGTCCAGTACCCAGAATGGTTAGCAAACGTCATCATGGTCAAGAAAAAAGCGGTAAATGGAGGATGTGCATAGAGTTCACTGGTCTCAGCAAGCACTGCCCAGATGTGAGCGAATGAGCTTACTGGATTGTTTCTCCGGATATCATCAAATCTGGATGGATCCGCAAGATGAAGAAAAAACAAGCTTCATAACCCCCGGAGGAACATACTGTTTCAGGAGAATGCTGGAAGGCCTAAGAAACGTGGGACCGACCTTCTCCAGAATGTCACATGAGGTTTTCTAGGATCAAAAGAAGAAAAACAACCTTGTGTCCTATGTTGACGATATCATTGTCAAGAGTGATTTAAAAACATCCCACATCGGTGACCTCAAGGAAACCTTTGCCAATTTAAGGGCAAGCGGGCTCAAGTTGAACCCAGATAAGTGCATATTTGGCATCAGCAAGAAAAAGATGCTGGGCTGCCTGGTATCGGCTAGAGGAATAGAGACAAACCTAGAAAAGATAGCAGCCATCATCAATATGCAGCCACCTCAGAAGAGGAAACAGGCACAGAGGTTAACAGGAAGAATAGCAGCATTGAGCAGGTTCATTGCCAGATCAGCCAAAAAAGACTACCTTTCTTCAGAACTATGAGGGAAGTCGATAGTTTCGAGTGGGGACCGGATCAGCAAAGGGCATTTGAAGACCTCAAGTTATATCTAACCAACCTCACTACGCTATCCAAGCCATCGCCGAAGGCAGTGTTAATCCTGTATCTCGCTGCCTCGCATGTTGCAGTAAATGCAGTTTTAGTGGAGGAAAAGGAACACGATGGAAAAATGAAATAGTTCCCAGTCTATTTCATCTCAGAAGCTTTAACCGGTGCCAAGTTAAATTATTCCGAGCTGGAAAAGATAGCATACACAGTCATCACGGCGTCCAGGAAGTTGAAACACTACTTTCAAGCTCATCAAATCAGAGTACTAATAGCTCAACTATTAGAAGCACTATTTTGGAACTGCGAGGCTATTGGCTGAATAGGAAAATAGGCGTCTGTTGGCAAATCTTAGCATATGCAAATAACATCACAAGCGCACGAAGTACCATTGTAGCTTTCACCCAGGAGTATTCCAAGGTATCGTATTTATCCACAGGGAACATGAAGTGTTCTAATCTAAAGCCAGGTAGTCCAAGAGTGGTGATGGAAAGGTAGATAGGTTCTTGGAGAGTAGGGATGAGGTTCTAAAGATAGTTGAGCAAAGAGCGATCACTAGAGTCTCTACTTCAGGCGCCTGGGACCACACCACTCAAAAGAGCAGGCCAGCCCACTCCTAGGTCCTACAGAGCAGAACTAACATGGTGGAATACGTAGACCGGACAGGGCTGTCACCACCTGCCGGCTACCACTACGATCCATTGAACTGAATGCAGACCAGGGTAATTAATAGCCTAGACCCCACGTCTACACTATTAATTACTACTCTACCCCGTCGACAAGGCAAAGCACTCACACTCAATATATACTATGCGGTAAATGAATACTGAATAATAAATACTAAGTAATAAGCAAGGAACCAGTAAAGACTTTAATAATATAATTGAATGCTCAAATAAGTATTCGAACCTGAGCCAAACTTACAAGACCTGGAGAGGAAGAAGGTAGGAGAGACTCTGACAGGCCCGGCTCTTCTCCCGAACTCCCTCTCTACAATTGGGGGAGAGAATCCTCCAGAGGGACACTACTACTACTAGAATGAGAGTGTAGCTCTTTGTATAATGTAGGTGTGTGTGTGTGTAAGTGAGGTAGAGGGGGTATTTATAGGTGGAAGGTGGAGTAGGGGCTACTCCACCGCCATGTCATCGATCCGCGTGACGTTGCCTCCTTGCCCTTTGATCAAACCGACTTCAAATGGACGCCTGTGAGCAAGGGACACGTGGAGGCCATGCAGGAAGTCGGTGGAAGGCCAACCGACCTTTGGTGGGCCCACACCCCAGGTCGGCCGACCTGGGTTTGACTGACCTGTGGGTCCCACCAGCCTTCTAGAAGGTGCTGAAGGTCGGTGGAGCAAAGCTGACAGGTGGGGCCCACAAAGCCCAGGTCGGCCGACCTGGGTTTGGGTGAGTTGGGCCCACCACTGGCTTCTAGATGTTGTCCCCATCTGTCATGTGAAGTATCTCCATCATCTGAGCTCATTTGCTTCGCTGGTTGCTTCCATGGATCCATGTGCTAAGGTATTGGAACGTTGAGAGGAAGAACACTTGTGATCCAAAGATGGCACTTGCTTGGGACTGTGTTGGGATGGTTCTGGTGTTCTGGCAGTGTCCAAGATGGTCCAAATGGTAGGTCGGTCGACCTACCTTTGGTGGAACCAAAGGGCCATCTTTTGTAGGTAGCTTCACCATGCAATTCTAAGCACAATGGTGGTAGTGGACCCACAAATGTCAGGTCGGCCGACCTGACCTTTGTGCTCATCTTTTGCACACTATCTTCAGAGGCCATGACATTGATGAATGTGAAGTTGGTTTGTCCATTGGCCATCTTGGTTGGTGGTTCTATCTTCATTTGGAGCTTTTGGACACTGGAAAGTACATTACGAGTCTTTGCGCCCAAATACCGACATGTACATGTGGAACCAAGTTATTTGTACCTATGTCACTACTTGTTTGGTGGTTTCCTTCCAGAGAGAACACTTTGTTGACAGTTGTAATGGGGTAAAAACATGCAATATCTACTGTCAACAGCGTCGAAATTGAGCGAGTTCGTCATTGAGTTCGAGCACAGATCCGCCATCCAGTCTCAAGTCATTGCTGATTTCATAGCAGACTGGACACCTCACGCGGACAATATAGTCTTGCAATTTGAAGAACCTGTGTGGACAGTGCACTGCGATGGCGCGTGGTGTGATCAAGGGGCTAGAATATCGTCAATTTTGACACCGCCGTCCGGGCCAAAACTCCGATATGCGGCGAGATTGCAATTCTTGACCACTAACAACACCGCCGAATATGAGGCAGTGCTCCTGGCTCTCAGGAAATTAAGGGCCCTAGGAGTGCGTCGATGCATAATCAAGTCGGATTCCCAAGTAGTGGTCGGCCACATACAAAAAGAGTACACAGTAAGAGAGCCGGAATTAGCAGAATATTTATCGGCAGTGAGAAGAATGGAAAGGCACTTCACTGGATTCACTTTGAAATATATCCCAAGGGCCGAGGACACTGAAGCAGACAGAATAGCAAAAGCCGCAGCGCAAGCTGCTCCTCTAGCAGCTGTCGATAGGGGAACCCACGGGCCCCCTATGGATAAGGAATACAAGACGATGGGCCCGGCCAACGGACCCACCTCGAAGACAAAGACCAAGACGAGAAGCAGTACTACTTGTGATTTCCATATCCTAGTCGGATTGTAATAGGAAAGAGTACGAAACTCTTAGTTTAGGATTCGTTCCTTGAAACCGACTAGGAATCAAAGAACCCGCAACCGACCCTGAGCTATAAAGGGCGGCTGAGGGCACCCCTTGTAAACAGAATCAACACAATACTCATCAACACGATGCAACAAGGCTAACGCCGACTGGACGTAAAGGCTATTACTTGACCCCAAGTGAAGGGCCCGAACCAGTATAAAAACCGTTCGTCCCGATTGTCTCATTGCCAAAACCACCGAGTTCCACTTCATCGCAGCTCGAACAACTATCCTGGGTACCCCCGTGGCAGGCTATCGGTGATAAAACAACGATAGCTGGCGTGCCAGGTAGGGGCTCTCAGTGAATTTTTCTTGAGAGCTCGGCGGACCAAACCATCAAGATGAGTTTTTCAAAAGGAACAATCTTCGTCTTCGGCTCCTGGATCTGCAAGGCAGATAGTGAAGGCAAGCTCCAGAGCCTTCTGATCAAGGAACCAAGACTCGACGACATTAAAGTCAACCCAATGGAAGAATCTCAACTCGTCAAAAAGCTAGCAGCACTCTCAACTTCTGATCCAACTCGGTAATCAGACGACAACCGATATGAGACCGACTCAGACAAGAAGGCGAGAGCCATTTCCAATTCCAAGACAATGATCAAGATCCCAAACACACTCCCATATGGACTCTGCAACTCAGCATCTATACTACAAGAATTCATCCAGAAGCCGTGCGAATGTCGGTTCCATGGGCGAGAGAGCAAGAACAACTCTATGAGGCCAATTACTCCGACCCTCAACTATCAAGGCCAGAGAGGAAAGGATGAACAGATCGTAAAAAATTTCACGCTAAAAGGAGCACAAGAAGGTTTAATTATGACCAAAACAAAAGAAGACTGCATAGTGCACTGGCCGGGTTCTTTTTCAACTGGAAGAACGAGGCTCGACGAATATTATGAAGAACTACCCTATCAGAAGGGGAAAGAACTCGGATATTCGTCTACGAATATCACCAGCTCAGAGGAAGAAGAACCCGTACCTCGCAGGAAGAAGCACAGAAGAAGAACCATATGCCTGGCAGAACTCAACGAAATACTTACACCACCTAAGATACCAGATATACACTCTTCGACGAAGAAGAAGCTAAGATAACAGCAGATGAAAAAACGGATGACGAAGAAAATGAAGAACAAAAACAAACCAGGTTGAACGAGAACAAGCGAAGGGCTAGCAGAAGGAGCAAGGCGAAGCGGAAGAAGCAATTATGGGATAAGTACAAGATGAAACTCGTAGCCTACAACAAGAAGAAGGCAGAAATAGAAGAAGCCGAGAAAAACAAATAGGATAAAATTCAAGAACTAACCAGAGAACTCGAATCTTTGAAAAGAGCACAAGAAGAGAAAAGGCGACCCGAAAAGAGCCTACAGAGCAGGAACCCAAAGACGCCAACATCCGCGACAAACAAAATAACAAGCGACAAGAAGAACCACCTCGAAAATCGATTTTTACCAGGATGGCCCCAGCCATAAGCAGCAGCCAAAGAGTAGAAACAAATATCCATGCAGTACGTCAAGAACCAAGAACCGAAAGAACCCGCCCGCAAACAACACAAAGAAGACAAGAACAAAGTAGGTTGAACGACTGGGATGAAGGGCAGGGTGAATCAGAATATAGAGAGAACAAACCAAGATATAGAAGATCACCATCACCCGACTACAGAAGAAGGGAAAGCTGCGACAGATTCCCATGTTTCGTAGGGAGATTACAAACACTAAAGCTACCCTAGAAGTTCAAACCAGCAAACCACTCTAAGTACAATGGGAAAGAAGAACCTAAACAATGGCTCAGGGTTTACTCTCAATCCATCGAGTTAGCCGGCGGAAATGAAGACCTCAAGGCCCTATTTTTCCCAATGGCATTAGAAGCTTCACCACTCCAATGGTTTGACAGGCTGAGGGCTGGATCAATCAGAGATTGGAGAGATTTACAAGCGGCAATCTGCGACCACTTTGCCGGGATCATTACACATCCAATAACCCTAGCAGAGTTAAAATCATTAAAGCAGAACCTGGGAGAAACGTTCAGAGAATACTACAGAAGATTCAGAGAAGTAAGATCTCAAGTACACGACATCACTGATCGAGAAGTAATTGAAGCTTTCAGCAATGGCATTATATCGAAATGGCAATTCAAAGATTTCTGCACCGAAGATCCAAAAACAAACGAAGAGTTCAAAAGAATAGTAGAAAAGCTAATATCTTCGGAAGAAAGAACCCGCAGACGATTCCCAGACAACACAGATAACTACGATAGAAGAGGAAGGCATGATAATAGATATAATGATAAGAGGCCCAGACAGGACAACATGGTGGCAGTTACTGATAACAAAAGAAGGTACAACAACAACTACAGCATGACTTACCAAGAAAACAAAGCAGCAAAGAACAAGCTATTTGAGGACTTCGAGAACCAAAAATGCTACATACACCCAAGGCTAAACCACAAGCTCAAAGAATGTTACGACTTCATCAATCGGTACAAAAAAGAAGACAAATACAACAACAACACAGAAAAGAGGCACAACGAGCCAGATAAAGAAGAAAGAAAGGTCGAAGGAGAGTTTCAGGAAGCGATACAAAAAATTCTCGTAATATTCTCCGGAGTACCCGGAGCAAGAAAAAAGCAGCAGCAAAAACTGGCACACAGAGCAATCATGGCGGCAGAACCCGCAACCCCAAGATACTTGGACTGGTCTGAATACCCAATCAACTTTACACGAGAAGATCAGTGGACGAGCATAGCAAACGCGGGTGGTTACCCGTTGGTTCTTGCATCAACAATTGCAGGCATCATTGTACCCAAGATACTGATCGACGGAGGAGCAGGACTAAGCATCATTTTTTCAGAAACTCTGAAAAAGATGAACCTAGATTACGAAGGGATGATAACACCTACAAGCACACCAGTCTACGGAATAGTACCCGGAAGAGCAGCAATGTCCCTGGGACAAATCACATTACCTGTTACATTCGGCACAAAGGAAAAGTATAGAACTGAGTTCATTAAATTCGAAGTGGCAGATTTTGAGTCAAGCTATCACGCCATCCAAGGACGACCGACAATAACAAAATTCATGGCAGTCCTACACTACCCATACCTACTACTCAAGATGCCAACGACAAAAGGAGTTTTATCATTACAAGGAGATCTCAAGAAGGCTTATGAATGCGATGTACAATCAATTCAAATTTTGGAAAAGATCCAAGACCTGCAAGAAGGACGACAGATTGCAACATTAGCAGTTGAAATGAACCCGCAAGAAACAGAGATACCAATGAAGAAGCCAAAAAAAGCTTTACTACACCAACAGAAGTGAAAACAAAGAAAGTCGATCTCCAAACTGGTGACCCGGAGAAGACAACAATCATCAGCGCAGAACTCAACCCCAAATAGGAACTCGCGCTCACCAAATTTCTTACGGACAACAAAGATATCTTTGCCTGGAAGCCAACTGACAAGCTAGGAGTCCCGAGAGATTTGGCTGAGCACATAATTGACGTTAACAAGGGTTCTAAACCCATCAAACGAAGTTACGAAGATTCGCACCGTATTTAAAAAAGCAGGAATCAAAAAAGAACTCACAAAACTCATGGCAGCCGGTTTTATCGGAGAAATAATTAACCCGGACTGGTTAGCAAATCTAGTGCTCGTAGAGAAAAAGAACTCGACGAGAATGGCGCATGTGCACCGATTACACCGACCTCAATAGACACCGCTCAAAAGACCCATACAACCCGCCAAGAATTGATCAAGTAATCGATTCAATAGCCGGAGCAGCTTTATTATCTTTTCTAGATTGTTACTCCGGATACCATCAAATCTCACTCAGAAAGAAGATCAAAGCAAGACCTCATTCGTCACACCTTTCGAAGCATATTGCTACAAATCAATGCCTTTCGGACTAAAGAACATGGGAGCAACGTATCAAAGAGCAATACAAACATGCTTGGGCGATCAAATCGGAAGAAACGCAGAAGCCTACGTAGATGACGTGGTAATCAAGACCTAAAAACCCGACAAGCTAATAGAAGATTTACAAGAGACATTCGCAAGTCTAAAAAGATGGCAATGGAAGCTAAATCCAAACAAATGTGTATTTGGAGTACCATCAGGACAATTACTTGGATTCCTAGTATACAATCGAGGAATTGAGGCAAGCATAAAACAAATCAAGGCCATCATGGATATGGAACCACCAAAGAAAATTAAGGACATTCAGAAGCTAACAGGTTGTATGGCAGCCTTGAATAGATTCATATCTTGCCTAGGTGAAAAGGGAATACCTTTGTTCAAATTACTCAAGAAAACAGGCAGATTCGATTGGACGGTAGAAGCAGACCAAGCTTTTCAAAAACTCAAAGAATGCCTAGCCTCATCGCCAATACTAGTGCCACCAAACAAGAAAGAAGATATGTTATTATACATCTCGGCAACCAAGAATGTAGTCAGCACAGCCATCGTGGTGGAAAGAGAAGAACCCAGACACGTATACAAAGTACAAAGGCCAGTGTACTACGTAAGCGAAGTCTTGATAGAATCAAAAATCAGATACCCCCACGTACAAAAACTGCTTTATGCAATCCTCATCTCATCAAGGAAACTCAGACATTACTTTCACAAACATAAGATCACAGTGGTAACTGAATTCCCACTGGTCGACATACTCCACAATCGAGATGCAACAGGAAGGATATCAAAGTGGGCAGTAGAACTCGGAGCTCTGAACATAGAATTTCAATCAAGGACAGCCATCAAATCTCAGGCACTAAGTGACTTCTTAGCCGAATGGACAGAGCTCCATCAGAAACAACCTAAGGCAATTACTGATGATTGGAAAATGTATTTTGATGGCTCGCTCAAACTGGGAGGGGCCGGAGCAGGGGTATTGTTTATATCACCCAAGGGGAAACAATTCAAATACGTTCTTCAAATCCTGTGGCAAGCAACAAATAATGAAGCAGAATACAAAGCATTGATACATGGACTACGAGTAGCCAACTCCTTGGCAATCAAAAGGTTGTTAGTATATGGCGACTCAGCGGTCATAATCAACCAAGTAAACAAAGAATGGGATTGCACGAAAGACAATATGGGGCCTACTGTGCAGAAGTAAGAAGACTTGAGAAAATTTTCCAAGGGTTAGAGATCCACCACGTCCTAAGAGATTCAAACATCGCAGCTAATACTTTGGCCAAGCTAGGCTCAGATAGAGCAAAGGTACTGCCAGAAGTGTTCGTGGAAGAATTAACAGAACCATCCATCAAACAAACCAGGGAAGAAAAACAACCCGGAACCACAGAAGAAGTGCTTGGCAATAGACATAATGGAGATAGACCAACCCTTGCAAGAAGAACAAACAACTTGGGAAGATTGGAGGCAACAATTCATTGATTATATTAAAAAAAGAAGTTACCGGAAGATAAAACTGAAAGAACCCGACTCATCCAAAAAAGCAAAAACTATGTCTTAGTTAGGGACCATTTGTACAAAAGAGCAGCATCCTCAGGAGTTCTACTCAAGTGTGTGACCAAAGAGAAAGGAATACAAATCATCGATGAAGTACAAGGGGGTTGTTGTGGTAACCACACAGCTTCCAGAACCTTAATTGGCAAAGCTTTCAGAATGGGGTATTATTAGCCCACAGCTCTAAAGGACGCAGAAGAATTCATCAGACACTGCAAGAACTGCCAAATGTTTGCAAGACAACAACACGTCCCAGCACACAACCTGATATGAATACCACCATCTTGGCCTTTCTCATGCTGGGGGCTAGATCAAGTCGGACCATTAAAAAGAGCAAAGGGAGGATTTGAGTACATCTTCATTGCAATCGACAAATTTACCAAGTGAATCGAATACAAGCCGCTAGTAAAGTACAGCGTAGAAAAAGCAGTGGAATTCATACAAGACATTATGCACAGATTTGGCATACCGAACAGGATCATAACAGACCTTGGATCCCCATTCACGGCCAAAGAATTCAATCTATGGGCAAAAGATTGTGGAATTGACATTGACTTCGCATCTGTCGCATATCCTCAAGCCAATGGGCAAGTCGAAAGAGCCAACGGGTTGATTCTACAAGGATTAAAACCAAGACTATATGAAGACTTAAAGGACTACGAGATCCAAATGGATAGACGAAGTACCCAAAGTAGTCCGGGGCTAAGAACCCAGTTAGCGAGATCAACAGGATACTCACCTTTCTTTCTCGTTTACGGATCGAAGCAATCGCTTGCCAGAGATTTATTATGGATGTCACCAAAGATAGAGCATTATGAAGAAGGAGAAGCCGAAGAAACAAGAAGACTAGAACTCGATTGCCTAGAAGAAGTAAGAGAAAGTGCAATACTCAAAAATGCAAGATATCAGCAAGGATTAAAAAGGCATTACGACAAAAGCACACAACCTCGGACACTCAAACCTGGGGATTCAGTTCTATGACTTATTCAAAAGAAAGATGGAAGGCACAAGCTCCACAGTCCATGGGAAGGACCATTCAAAGTTAAGACAGCAGTGGGCCCCGGCACATACGAGTTAATGACAAATGATGAGATACCATTGAAGAACACTTGGCACATTAGCCAGCTTAGAAGATTCTACAATTGAGAGAAAATTGTAACATTGTGCCAACAGTTGAATAAAGATAACAAAGAGATTCAAAAGAAGATACTACGACTTCTCCAACAAAAAATTCTGGCCTAGACGACTCGGGTTAACAACCCGGCCCTAGTGCACGAAGAGCCTAGTGTCGAGAACTCGTGCCCGGACCTAGAGCTGCAACTCCACGCGACTTCTTCAATATTCTAGCCTAGAAATCGGCGTAGCTAACCGATTCTAGCGCACGAAGAGCCTAGTGTCAAGGCCTAACGCCCGGGCCTAGAGCTACATTCCGGCCTAGATGATTCGGGTTCGCAACCCGGCCCTAGAGCACGAAGGACCTAGAGTCAAGGCTTCGTGCCCCAAACTCTAGAGTCAAATATGGCCTAGACGATTCGGGTTCGCTACCCAACCCTAGCGACCACCATCCGGCCTAGACGATTCGGGTTAACAACCTGGCCCTTGTCGACGAAATATCGGTGATAGTCCGACCAGGGGTATGCCCTGACCGGTAATGGATTGGCGGAAGGCGCACCGAGATTGCGAGCAAGATGTAAACAGGGAGCAATCACACAAGGTTTACCCAGGTTCGGGCCGCTATGAAGCGTAATACCCTACGTCCCGCTCTCTGTTTCGATTATGATGTGGATGTATGAGTTCGTGCGTTATGCCGATTCCGTCCTCTGGCATAGGGGTCCTTGCTCTCCTTATATATCACGGGGAGCAAGGTTACAAGTCGAAACTAGCCTATCTAGTACTAAGTTTACATACTTTACAAGTCTAAACTTTCCTATCTCAGCTAGGTCTTGTCCTCCTTGGCGATCTTCGATATTCTTGCCTGTTTTAGGCTGTCCGACCAGCCTGAGCCGATCGGTCTTGAAGCTTGATGGGCCGTCTTGGCGATAGCATGTCGGCCCAAACTAGGCCGTGAGGGTATATGGAGTTTATACCTCCACAGCTAGTCCCCGAGCGTCATGGATCTTGAGGGAAAAAACACCGTCTTGCTTGGTTGAGTGAGAAAGGGTGGTCGGACACACGTTCGACATGTGGTCCGAGCAGGGCTGGAGGACCGTCTAGTGCTTCCGACCACACTTTGCTTGCACTTGGTTGACGTTTTCGGTTTTGACCAAAAGATTTATGATGCTCCTGAAAAGAAAAAAGAATTTTGAAAGGGTCCCAAATCTGGAGACGTGGGCCCTCGTTAGTGTGTGATGCCTGCCATCACATGGTATCTGTAGTGAGTGGTCATTGCCTTAGCCTAGTTTTGAAACTAAACTCTTTGTAAAGAGAAAGGATCAGGCCGAGTCATGCAAATGACGTGGGCCCACGTAGTCCCCGAGGTTGCTGTAAGATAGTATATGTTGCGCAAGCTCTAAAAAGAAGAATCTAGCCCATGTCACCTCTCGGGTGACGTGGGCCCACGTAGTCCCCGAGCCTCGAGATGAGGTGGAACACGTTATGTCGTGTCTAAAAAAAAAAAAAAAGAAGACAACCGATCATTATATCGTGCTTTATGTGTTTCCGACCACTCTTTGAGTGAGACCGAGCAGCCAAATTTCATTTGGGCTGGTCGGTTTGAACCATGCCATGACTTTGTCATGATTAAGCTAAGATAGCTTTGCTACTTAACTCGGTCCCCAGGCGTGGGCTGTGAGACCATGGTTTTGAATCTAAACCCATGAAAATAGCTTAGCTATTTGTGCGCCAGAATAACCGGTATCATTGGCCAAAAAATCCCAGCTCAGCTGTCGGATTGTGTGGGTTGAATTGTTGATGCTATACTGCTGCTATACTGTAACTTTGTTACAGCGGGTTGGAACGCTTCTTCGAGTTGTTGCTGCAAAGAGAAAATTTGGTATGAGTGATTGTTTTGATGAGGTATGCTGAATCGTATTGATTTGATATGATCTACGACACGAAGTTGTATCAGGATGTATTGTTTGAGAATGGTTTTTAGTAATCGCCTCTCCTTTAGAGTTAATCAGTCCGCAGGTGTGTAGGTGACCTATAGTGAATAGCGCGTTGCCGAATCACTTAGGGCCCTATTTCTGTTGGAAGCGACCGCTGTCATCCCTGTGTTGTATAGCGTTGGAGCTGTGAACACGTAGCGGGATTGATCAGAGACAGTGCATGCTGATTGTTTTCTGTTGGAGAGGTGACGTACTTGGCCATTTGGTACAAAGAAAAGAGGATGTTTTTAACTTTGTAAAGAGTTTTTCGAATGTACTTTGAAGTAGTTCGTGTAAAGGAATCTTTTGTGAAAAAGGATTGGCGAGTGCATGTATGTCAGGTCAGGAGAGCACTTATCTGTATTTTGCTGTGAGCCACCGACTTCCCGTTGCGGGCTTTGATCATGCCTTTTTTCCTGAAAGAATGGTCATAAGGTATATAAAATTCTGTTATGCAGAGGGGTAGGTTATGCTTATTACAATTTTGGAAGGAAAAATTGCCAGCAACACTAGTCTCTTTCTCATTCAAGAGCCGACCAGGCCTTAAGGTTTAGATGATCCTAAACAAACAGCGTGTTGCCAGAATGTTTGGAGCCCTTTTCCTTTTGGAGCGACCGCTGGCGCACTTTGTGTCGTATAGCGTTGTAGCTGTGAACACGTAGCGAGTGAGACCGGAGACAGTGCATTCCTGGTTGGCTTCGTGTTTGATGAAAGAAATTTGTGCGAACTGGTTTTTTTTTTAAAATGTGGTCTTTTGAAATGGGTGAACCGAATAAAATAGAAAATTTGTTTGAGATGTTGGGTACTTATCTCTTGTCCGTCATGGCACGTCATGGTCGCGTGTGGAGCAAAAAAAAAATATTCGCTTGATGATGCAACCGTACGTCAGCGACCGGGTTGTCACGTCCAACCGGCGTACGGTTTTTAGTCTTTGGTCAAGTCAATTCTTGCTGATGTGGTGGGTCCATTGTGTCGGTGTCTCAATCGCTCCACCTTCCTGACGTCGTGCGTCAGCGAGCGCACAGGGGGTTCCCGATGCGAGGGGAACGTATAAATGCACGTCGCTTGAGTGGAGCGGTTTTCGTCGCTTCGTGCTCTCGGGAAACGAGAGGGCCGCGGGGGTTTGATTACCCACGATCTCATCGGTTGCCTTCTCGATTCCTCCGAACCTTTCTATAAATCGGTCCTGCGCAGGGAGTTCTGTACACGCAGCGCATTCTCTGTTCTTGCTCCTCTCCTTCTGCTTCCGCAAACTTAGGGTTTTAGATCCCATACTCGCGCCGCCGCCTCCTAGATGGATCGCCGTCACGGTAAGCGCCCAGCGGGGGAGGAGGAGTCGGTGAACTCCCCTCGGGAGGTGAGGCCGCGGAGGAGGTGAGCTTGGACTGAGGTTTCTCTTGATTAATCTTGAGGTTTTCTTCTTTTGATGTAACCGTAGTTCTTTTGGATGTAATGTAGGTACACGCTCCTGACCATTGGAGGTGCGGCAGGCACCTCCACTGCCGGCGCCGCCGAAGCGGCGAGGAGGACGGCGGAGGAGCGGCGGGCGGCGCCGGGGGCTGTGGCCCCCGAGCATGTGGCTCCGGTCGTGGAGGCCGGGGCCATTGTTGCTGCGGCGGAGCAGGTGGCTCCTGTCGTGGCAGAGGCGGCGGCGGCTGAGGAGGTGGCGGCGGCGGCCAGGGTCTCCACGCCGCGTTCGCTGAGCAGCGTCTCAGTGAACTCCCTGGCGTCTGTGCTCGACCGCTGTCGGGCGGAGCTGGAGCGCGTCAGGGACCTCTACTCAGAGGCCACCAAGCAGCTGGGACAGGCGGAGGCGAACGCCGACCTGTTCCTGAACGCACTCTCCTCCGCCCAGGAGGAGCTGGAGGCGGAGAAGCAGCAGGCCGCCGATTTCGACGCCGAGGCCAACGCCGCCGTTAATGAGGCGGCGGACGAGAGGCTGGCCCGCAAGGTCCAGGTGGACACGCTGCTTCGGCGGCCGAGGGCCGCGACATCGGGTCGGCGGTGAGTGTCGTTTTCTTTTTCTGTTTGTATTCCCTAGTTTATTTTGGTGCTTGCTGTTCTAAATTTTACTCTGTTTTTTGCAGAGCTGACGGAGCAGCTGGAGCAGCTGCAGGAGGCCGCGCATGCCGCGGCGGACGCGGTGAACGCCCAGGGCGGCGATGTCATCGCACGGCTGGCGGCGATCCCCGGCCAAGTGTCCGCGGTAGCGGTTCATGGCGTTCGCCATGGTGCCTCCGCTGCTTATGCCACCGTCGACGCCATCTCGGGCGTTGATGTCCGTGGCATGGAGCTGTCAGTGGCGGCGTATGACGCCATGGAGGGCGGCGCCGTCGAGTTCACCGGGCGGCGGAGGCCGTCGTCGCCGCGACTCTGTCGACCCGGTGGTCGGCAAGCTTTTCGGGGATGACTAGATTGCTTAGATGCAATCGGTCCCCGTTTGTAAAAAATATTTATATTTTTAATGAAAGAAGTGGATCTTTTGAGATATGTCTTGTGCCAGAATCCTTCAAGATTCCTTTTATTTATCCCTTTGTTTTGTTTTCATGACTGTATCATGCTCTTGCCGTAGGATTTTTATTTCAGGGCTTAGAGCCCTCTGTTTGTTGCGTCAGAGGATGTCGTGATGTGTCAGTTTGAGGAATGATTTTTCCTTTGAGTAGGGAAGAAAAATCCATGTGCTCAAATGTTTGACACGAAAACTTGACTTCTTTATTATAACATAGTACACATTAGATTGCTTTTTTGTCATCAGAATGACTTACAATGATGTGTACGACTGATGCTAACTTAAACCTTGAAAGGGAAATTGTCTAAAAAGGAAAACTTGTGCTGATAAAAGAGAAGATTTCATCTCTTGTTGTTTCAATTTTCCGGCTCGCGCCTTCGCCAAGTCGTGGACCATGACCGGGTCTTCTTCGGTGCGGCAGAAAGCGGTAGGTCGTCATCGTCCGGACTTGATCGTCTCGGCGTCGGACGTGGTCGGATATACTTATCCCGTTCCGAGTAGTATTGAGATTGTCCTTTTTTGGAAAAGGCACATCTCAAAGGAATCTAAGGAGCTTGAGTTTTTCTCAAACTGGCTTCCTTCTTGAACTACTTCGTACCACTCGCCGTTGATAAACATGCCTTCTGATGTTTTGCGCCCTGGTGATCGAACTGTTCTGATACGCCGAAGGTTAGCTGGGTTTATTGGATTAGGAAATATATGCTCGGTGTGCGGCGGTATCCTATCCTCAGGAGGAGTTGGACTGGGGAGCCTCCAGTTTGGTTCTCTAGTCTGCAAATTGTCCAAGAAAGGAGTGATAAAACCGTTGCGGTTTGTTTGGACGGACGGAACCGTTCGACCAAGGGGAGGACTCCGAGCACGTTTGTATACAGTGGTCGTTTGTGTGGGCTGCTGGGTGCAACCATGAGGCTCGTCAATTTCAGGCGAGTCCCTTGTATCTTCCCTTAATGGGCTCATGCCGGAACTGCGGCGATTCTCTCTGGTTGCTGCCATGTGTTTCTGATGTGCTTCCCTCCGTTTTCTTTCTACGTCTTGGTGCCGGTCAGCAAGTGCCCTGGCCCTGTGTGCAGACGCCCTTGTCATTGAGGGCGACTGAGTTTGTCGTGCTCGTGGCCGCTCTGCTCTTTGCTCCGTTGCACCTGATGTTGCCATGGCAGTCAATATTCCTTGCCGTCGTCTTTCCCTCGGTTGTTCATCATAACGAAGGGCAGCAGCTAGCTCGGTGCGTTCTGCGAAGAACCGGGCGTTAGATGTGGTGTTTTGTGGGGGTCGTTCTTGCTGCGTTGTCGCAGTAGGTGCAGCTGGCGGGTTCCGACCAGTTCGTCGGATTTCCCGCTGACGTCTCCGCCGTTCGTTGCGACGGGCGTTTCTGCGCTGTACTGTTGACGCGTAACTCCGACTAGGTATATCGTGTCGGGTAGTTTGTGTCGTCTGAGCTGGACTGCTGTTGTCCCGTGAGGCTTGTTGTGAAGTCCTCTCTCTCAGATCTTGGATATCGGCCAAGATTCTCTGCCGTATGTTGCTTGGCTGGTTTCTCCGACCACCATGTACGATGATCGGCCGTGGTCGGAGCTGCTGTGAGTTTCTGCCGCCATCTGGCCGTGCATGGTTGCCACGAGGAACGCGTCGTTGTAGATTCATCGGCTGCACACGTGGCCGTTCGGAGCGCCCAAAAGTGACTCTACGATGGTTGTTCTGCCTTCTTGTTGGTGGATTAGGAATTCGTTGTTGTCGCGCGAGTTGTAGATCGCGCCTGACGCGTCGTCGGAGCGACTCAAAGTTGGCTTGGGTTTCGATCAACCTCATGTCTTGTTGTTGGATCAAACGGAGTAGATCCGTGTTGCTGACAGGCCTCCTTTGGTTAGGGCCGGTCGGAGGTGTTGACACCGTGCCGTCAACTATCAGCGGTGGATTGGTTGAGACTGCAATTGTGGTCACCGGGATGAGTTGGATCCGGTTTGGCGCAGCCGCCATTGTTGGTGCCACTGTCGGCATGATAGCCGGAGGCGTGAGAGTTGTAGTAGCAGTTGCTGAATTGGAAGTCCAGGTGAACGTTCCGAAGTTGAAGGTGAGGCCGGCTTCGAAAGTCATGGACGCCTGGAAGGAAACCATCTTGATTGACGTGAAATCTTGGTGCGCACCCCCTACCTGGCGCGCCACTGTCGACGAAATATCGGCGATAGTCCGACCAGGGGTATGCCCTGACCGGTAATGGATTGGCGGAAGGCGCACCGAGATTGCGAGCAAGATGTAAACAGGGAGCAATCACACAAGGTTTACCCAGGTTCGGGCCGCTATGAAGCGTAATACCCTACGTCCTGCTCTCTGTTTCGATTATGATGTGGATGTATGAGTCTGTGCGTTATGCCAGATTCCGTCCTCTGGCATAGGGGTCCTTGCTCTCCTTACATATCACGGGGAGCAAGGTTACAAGTCGGAACTAGCCTATCTGGTACTAAGTTTACATACTTTACAAGTCTAAACTTTCCTATCTCAGCTAGGTCTTGTCCTCCTTGGCGATCTTCGATATTCTTGCCTGTTTTAGGCTGTCCGACCAGCCTGAGCCGATCGGTCTTGAAGCTTGATGGGTCGTCTTGGCGATAGCATGTCGGCCCAAACTAGGCCATGAGGGTATATGGAGTTTATACCTCCACAGCCCTAGAGCACGAAGGACCTAAAGTCAAGGCTTCGTGCCCCAAACTCTAGAGTCAAATATGGCCTAGACGATTTGGGTTCGCTACCCGGCCCTAGTGACCAACTTCCAGCCTAGACGATTCGGGATAAACAACCCGGCCCTAGAGCACGAAGAGCCTAGTGTCAAGGCCAAGCACCCAGGCCTAGAGCTATGAAGATGGCAACATGACTTCAGAGCCTACAACTGACTCCTTTTTCAATAGAAAAGAAACCTGGAAAAGACTCGGGGGCTATAGAGCATATACCCCAGAAGACAAGATTTTTCCAAAGAACTTCAGAACAAGATGAATAGAAAAGTCGAAGCTTGCGCAGAAGAAATACATGAGAAATTACCAAGATCAAAAGATTCATGCATTAAGGTGATGGGCAACGCCAAGTAGCAAAAGTTATTACAAATAGCGCTCAAGGCGCGGGCGAGCCTGGATCCTCACCAATGTCTATCTAGGCTACAACCTGCTCTACCAAGGGGACCAACTCCTCTTCATGAGATCAAACCTCCGCCATGAAAGCCGCAGGAGGCGAAGGATCAGCAATCTGTTCCAGCTGCGCCTGTGGAGCTAGAACCTAGACATGGCAGAGAATACTCCGCACGACAGTCCAGAAGCCGTTCTGAACGAAGCTCAAGAACCACGCTGGGACGAGAGGAGCATAAGCACCTATATCGGCATACAAATCCTCATCACCGTCCTCACTAACATAGCTAAGGACATACTGCATGGCTCCCCACAGGTTCTGGTAATTGGCATTCGCCGCCTGCAACTGAGCTCCCAGTTCCTGAGCGTTCTTCAGCATCACGCCGCCACTCATGAGCCAAAGCAAATTGGCGCTCAACCTCTGCGCAACGGGAATCAGCGAGTTCTCTTACCAACTCCTTCTCGTTCTCCGAGGTGTGAAGAGTTTCCTTCATGGCCTCAGAGCTCGCGAACCACTCCTGTCACTCCGTAGCAAAGCCTGAGAAACACCAAGAAGAAAAGCAAATGTGAAGAACTCAGAAACAAAGCAGGCAAGAGAAAAATAAAAACAACCCGGAGGACAGGCAATTGCCAGCAGTTTCACTCTTCAAAGCAAGGACCGCTCTCTCTGCCTCCTCCCCGCGCTTGACCTCCTCAGCTACCTGAGCCTGGAGGACGGACTCGGCCTCCTGCCGCTGTTTCCGCTCACGCTCCAGCTCCGCCTACACTTGAGCAAGTTCTTTACGAACAGTCTCAAGCTTGGCGACATTAATTGCAGTCGCTACGGCCTCAGCAGGACTGAAAAGCAGATCCTGATCCTGCACCAAAGACTGCAAGGAAAAGAACTCTCAGAGAACAAGGAAGAAATCAAAAAGAGATGGACAAGATAGAACAAGGAAGACACTCACGTTCATCATACCACCAAAAGCAGTGGCAAAGTTATCAAAATAATTTTTGACCGCCTCCAGATGACGAGGACGGCTCAGCTCTGGAACCACCGGCGGTAGAGGCACAACATGTGGAGAAACGTCCACTAGCAACTTCTCACCATCCCAGCAGTAGCACCACCATCACCAGCAGCCGCAGAAGACCCCGGTGCGGACAAAGGCCACACAATGTCAACCGTGGCTTGTTCTCCCATAGTAGAGGCTGATGGCACCACTGGGGCAGGGGTCAACCCCGAAGACACCAGACCTACAATCAAGACACGACTGACAAAGCTGGACAAGCTTCAAATAGAGAAAGACAAAAAGAAGACGCAAAAACTTACCAACAGAAGAAGTTTGAGCCCTCGGCTCAACATCAAGGGCCAAAGTTGTCCCTTGACCCCCAGAAGAACCCGCGCCACTTGAAGAACCCATGGCAGAAGACCTGCAGATAAAAAGAATAAGACAACATATGGGGAAGTAAAAAGAACCTAAAAAAGATAAAGAGGGATACTCACTGCACAGGACGCTTGAAAGAGCCCACCCCCTTCTACGAACAATGGGGACAGACAGCACAATAACAGGAGCAAGGTCCCGAGCAACCGAGACTATTGCATAGGCAAGGGAGGGGGAAACGGACGCAGAAGTACCCGAGACCTCTCTGGCTCGCTGACTGAAAAGAACAGGCAAATCAAAAACAGAAATGATGAAAAAAGAACTCTCAAAACAAACTGAAGAAGACAAAAGTACTCACCGGTTAAGGACAAGAGGAGTCTCATCTACTTCCTCTTCAGCTTCATCAAGGAGCACGTTACTCCCATCTACAAAACAACACAGTCATGACTTAAACAAATCTGAGAAGAAAGGAACCAAAAAGAACCAGGAAATAAGCTCACCTACGATAATATTACCTGTAACCTGAAGAGACCTCGACGCTGCGGGACGCACTTGTTTGGAAGCCGTCTCGGCACCATCATGCGCAACCCGCCTCCAGCTGGAATCAAAAATCATCTCAAGATTTTTTGGGTGTGGCTGGTATGGAACAACACTATACTGGCCCTCACGGACATAGGTGCTAGAGTCAGGAGATTGAGGTTTTGGAGAAACAGACCGCTTATTCTAAGCAGTGGATGTGCTCTCATCACCACCAGCTGCGGGTTCATCAGCAGCAGCATTAGCAGCAATCACCAACTGGAACTTGTGCCCCCAACCCTGGAAGGAAGAACCAATAATTATCAGTACAAGAAAAGAAAACAACTAGCAAAAAGACAGAAATAAAATGCACTCAAAACACTTACCGCAAGAGGCGGGTTCTCAGAGTGATACTCTTCAACCCGAGGAGGAATCAAGGGCACATCGGCAGGCACAACCTCCATACGAGCCTTGACCTCCTCCCCGGTCAGCTTGATCCCCGGTTTGATCACAGAATAGTCATCCACACCGGTGTATTCAAAGCCCAAATGCTCCCTCTGCATAAGGGGCTGAACAAGACGGTGAAGGAAACCAGCCACTAAGCCATGACCAGTAAGACCCATCTGACGGACAAGGCTGAGACGTGCGAAAAGAGGCCGAAGGGTAGCCAACTCCGTAGAAGAAAGTTTTTGAGAGAATAGGGAAGTATCGGTTGGAAGGATAGAAAGGTCAGAAGAAAAATAGTCATGAGATTTGGGGACATAGAACCACATGTCCGCCCAAACAATCTTATCAAAAATAGAGAAAGAAAAGAACTCAGCACTTTTCCCCTGGCAGAATTGGATTGAGACATATCCAAAAAGAGGAGGAGAAGTACCATCGGCCATCTTAAGACGAAAGAAGTGCCGAAAAAGAAGAAGATTGGGGGCACCCCAAGATGCACCTCACAAAGGTACACAAAAGCGGATAAGTAAATAACCCCGTTAGGGGTAAGGTGATGAAGTTGGGGCCCGAAGAACAAAAGAAACTCCAACAAGAACTCGGAAGGAGGAAAGCAGAGACCCGCACACACAAAAGCAACAAAAAGGATAGTGTGAGCAGGGGAAGGAGTAGGAACCAAATGCTCACCGGGCAGCTCGTACCGAGAGAGCGATTGGTGCTGGAGCATCCCTCGCTCCACCAACAGCTCGAGATCCGCCGCCGTCGGCGGCGGCGCCAGCCACCCCTTCTGCAAAGCACGCATCTTCAGAAACTCCTCATTCACAATGACGGAGAGGGTTTGTTCTTCATCTACCTCGTCGAACTTGGTCGTCTTTTTGGTCTTCGGTGCCATTGAAGAAAGCTTGACGGAGGCGGCGAGAAGGCTCGTCGACGGTGAGAGGCTAGGGTTTTGAGAACAGGTGAACAGAGAAGATTGGGAAATTTCTCGACAAGAACGGATGGCAAAGGCGAGTAAAGACAACAATGGAAGAAGAAAGGCCTATTTATACACAAGTAAAAACAGCCCACGACGGGCCTACCAAATCCGCAATTGCGCAATTACCGCAATGGATAAAAATCCAACGGTAACATTTCCAACGGTACTATTCCAACAAAAAATCTCAACAGGCAGAACAGAAAAAATTCCATCCCAGCCACGACGCAACAATGAAGAACCCGATGATGAGCACCAGAAGAGTCCGCATGACATGAAGAAGTCACTTATTGCAAAAGAACTCGAAATCTCTCCAATAGCATCACACTGGCTCACAAGGAACCCACCAAGGACAGGCACGAAGAAATACAAATACACAAGTGGTCATCTTAACAGATCAAAGAACCCGATGGAGTCAGCATACACAGTAGCAAGGACAAGGACAACACTGTTACAACCATTCATCACAGAAACAACTCGGACATCATCAAGACAAGACGATCATTTTTATTACACTAATCAAGAAGATACTGGGATTACAACAGATTACAAGTGGATACAAGCTCTGATGAACCCAAAGAAGAAAGCAAAAGAAATTGTTTGACGTAGCAACAAGGAACCCAGTCGAATTCAAGGTTACTAAACCTCTACCAGGATTCAATGTTGCCAAGCTGGATACAACCCGATCGACGTATTCGACAAAGAGAACTCGCGACCAAGATTACTAAAATGGGCAGCTGACAGGCACCAAATCCTCCGAGTTGGCCATGAGATAGCACACTACCACCATTGACCAACCCAAGGAACCCGGGAACACCTATCAACACGTGCTGATCTGCACCGGCACGTCGAGAAGCCACAGGGGAAGACAAATCAACGACTGATCCACAATGGCTTGTCAATGGAACCAGCAACCACACGCCAATCAACACCATGGGAGAAAAGAAGATGATAGAAGAGAGGCTCTTGAAGTTCAAGTAGGGTAGTTGCTGCCACCCACATCTCAAAGCCTACTCCATTTGCCTCAATGCTCCTTACGGCTTGATACTGCCCGGAGATTAGCCTGCTACTAATCCCTATCTCAAAACCTACTCCATTCACCAAAGAAGAATACAAAAGGCACAGAACAAGCTCGGGGACTCGTCAAGCTCGCACACCAGCAATTTCATGACTACGACAGGCATGACCAAGAACTATGACTGATGCAAAGGATATGAAGCAAGAAAGCGGTATTTATAGTTGGAACTCGGTGCACAAAGAACAAGTCTAAAAGGAAAAAGGAGAATCTCCAAAAGGACAGCCATGTGAAAGACAAGGACAGAAATCAGACATGACCACACCAGCACACGTGTACAATGATAATAAAGACAAAATATCAGAGTACAAGCACGCCCACAAGACATCAAGTGTGCTTGCACACCCAACTGCAAGAAGTAAAAGTACTACAAGACGAAACAGCATATCCAGCGAATATTCCATGCAAGTACCAAAGAATAATCATCAACAACAACCAGACGATTCAAAGAAGAACACATTCAAGACCCTTCTCCGAGTTCTTTTCCCTACAAAAGAACCCGGACAAGGCTCGGGGGCTGCAGAATACCCTCCTCTAAGGATGACTCCAAAAATTTTCTACAGAACAACCCTCCAGCCTTTTTTCTCCAAAAAAGCGAGAGGCTCGAGGCTACACTCGGTGAGTGCAATTTTTTCCAAAAAATTGCACCCACCGCAAGAAGGAGAACTAGAAGACAAAGAAGTAGAAGCAAGAGGACCATCTCAAGATTTCATCTCAAAAGAACCCGGCTTCTGAGATTCAAGCTTGAAATGCTCGGGGGCTTGTCGATTGGGGAACCCACGGGTCCCCTATGGATAAGGAATACAAGACGATGGGCCTGGCCAACGGACCCACCTCAAAGACAAAGACCAAGACGAGAAGCAGTACTAAGTGTGATTTCCATATCCTAGTCGGATTGTAATAGGAAAAAGTACGAAACTCTTAGTTTAGGACTCGTTCCTTGAAACCGACTAGGAATCAAAGAACCCGCAGCCGACCCTGAGCTATAAAGGGTGGCTGAGGGTACCCCTTGTAAACAGAATCAACACAATACTCATCAACATGACACAACAAGGCTAACGCCGACTGGACGTAAAGGCTATTACTTGACCCCAAGTCAAGGGCCCGAACCAGTATAAAAACCGGTCGTCCCGATTGTCTCGTTGCCAAAACCGTCGAGTTCCACTTCGTCGCAGCTCGAACAACTGTCCCGGGTACCCCCATGGCAGGCTATCAGTGATAAAACACCGACAGCGGCCGACATATTTTATCAGTTGTGAACGGTTAGGGCGGTAAAAAAAGAGGAAGACACGCCAGCATCCATACACGTGATAGCAAGCAGCGACTGGAGATCTCAAATATGGGCCTATCTTAGCAGAACCTACGAGCCAGAAAGCAAGAAAGAATTACACTGAATGATGTCCAGAGCCAAGCCATATTCGATCATCAGCGAAAAACTATACAAAGAAGGCATAGTAGCTCCAATGCTAAAATGCATCAGCCGAGACGAAGGAATTCAGCTTATAACCGAAATACATTCAGGCACATGCGGCACACATAGAGGGCCGCACGAGATTCCTCACAGGGTGATGAGGCAAGGGTTTTATTGGCCGACTGCCATGAAAGACGCAAAGCAAATTGCACAAACATGCCACAGGTGCCAAATGCTCGCAAAGAAGCAAAGAGCCCCAGCAAACCCAACTTCGCCGATACTCCCGACTTGGCCCCTGCAAAGGTGGGGGGTCGACATCATCGGAATTTTGCCAGTAGCACCTGAAAACTTGAAATATGCAGCAGTCGCCCTGGAATACTTCACAAAGTGGATCGAGGCCAAGGCTCTAGCCAAAATCACTTCCGAAACCCTCATAAGCTTTGTCTGGCAACAGATGGTCTGCCGATTCAGTGTTCCAGCTTATATCACAGTTGACAATGGCAAGCAGTTTGACTTCGCTGAATTCAGAACATTTTGCCATGAGCTAGGCATCCGGCTATCCTTCGCCTCAGTAAACCACCCGGAATCGAATGGAGCGGTTGAGCGCGCAAACGCAGAAATATTCAGCACAATTTCAAAGGTGCTGAAAGACGCCAAGAAGGGAAGATGGGCCCAAGAACTGATCACGGCGGTATGGGCACACAACATCTCCAAAACAAGGGCCACCGACTTCACCCCCTTTTGGCTATTGTTCGGTGAAGAAGCCACCACACCGGAAGAGGTGAAGCCGGGTTCATTCGAACCGAGATACCGGTGACAAATCCAATTCAGCGCTATGTGCAGCTCGAAACCTCCGAACAAAACAAGCTGAAAGCCGCCGAAAATCTAGACAAGTACCACCAAGAAACTAGAAGCTAGAGGGACAAGAAGGTCCTTCGGAAGGAAATCAAGTCGGGCGACATGGTAATCACTCGCCACCCCGACAAGAAGGGGAAGCTACAGTCACAATGGTACGGGCCATACATTGTCGCACGAATGATCAAGACCGGTGTCTATACCCTGATGAATGAAGAAGGGGTCGAATCAAAGCACACTTGGAATGCCGACAACCTTCGGCACTTCTATCCATAAAAACACTATCGCCCTCGAGAAGGGTTGTAATTTTCATTTCGTTCTTCTCTTTCATCATTAAACTCTACATTTGGGGGTTTGCGCGCTTTTTCCTCACTAGGAAGCCCTTTCGGGGGTGTGAGGTTTTTAATGAGGCAAATCCATGTAACCCCTAATTTTAATTACACCCGATTTCCCCAGATATTAGCGTCTTAGGCGATCATGCGATACACTAAAAATGACGAAAGCAGCAACGTGCTTTCCTCTGTATTCGGTACAGTCAAAAGGGTTGCAAGCAACCCAAGCAGCCCAGAGGCTGCTGAAGAAAACAAGTAGCTACGCCTGCCAACAAGGCATAAGGCGATGCCAAGCCCAGAGGCTACAAACACCAAAAAAAAGGGTGTATTCAATTTTGCAACAAAAAGGACGTTGCCAATAAAAGCTTCAACTAAACAGCATACCCACAGGTACAATGGCATTATGACAACCACCCTATTAATAGCTTTGAACAACCAAAAGAACCCCTATTCACCAAGGGGTGCTATATAAAGCACAGCAAGGGGCTTAAAAGCATCATTCATTCTATTCAGTTGCCACAAGACAACATACATACTTTGTTTCAAAAAGGCCACCAAAGTTAGGACTGAGAGACAATAGGAAGGCAAGGAATTAGATGCCGATAGGGATGAGCGCTTCTGAGATCAGATCAACTATCATAAGGAGCTAGCAGCAAGATTCAGCGACAAATGCCGGCACGACACCGAGCGTGTGCACTTACTTCACCACATGAATAATCAAGCTGCATCTTCCTTTCGCCGCGCCGCCTCGCTCAATCCTAGCAAGAGATCTGGCGCTTGCAAGCCTCCCAAGATTGGCCTGTGGCATTATCCGCGCCTGGCCCGCATGCGACTCGGCACGACCTGCCGTATGGGCCACTTTCGGCACCGGAAGTTGAGCTCTATCGGCCACTCTAGCACGCGCAAGCCGCTGTAAAGAGAACTCTGGCGCCCAAGAAACAGCTGAAAGTGTTCCGGGCCCAACACGCCACTAGCACCGAGAGGTTCATCGTGCAAGAGGCAGATGTCGCTGATAGAACATCAGGGAAACATGGGGCTAAACCTTGACGAAGCCACGTTCCAGCCAACCATATCGTGCCCCATCAGCGTGTAGTTGTAATATGAACAGTAAATGCCAATAAATTTACGATATCCCCTATCACCTATTAAGTTGAGGGGGACGGCGTTTTCCAAGTGAAAACAAGCCTATCGGCATGCACTGCAAGCCAATAGGAAACATAAATTTACGATATCCCATATCGCCTATTAAGTTGAGGGGGACGGCATTTTCCAAGTGAAAACAAGCCTATCGGCACGCACCGCAAGCCGATAGGAAACATAAATTTATGATATCCCCTATCGGCTATCAAGTTGAGGGGGACGGCGTTTTCCAAGTGAAAACAAGCCTATCGGCTAGCTCCGCAAGCCGATAGGAAATGCAAATTTACGATATCCCATGTCGGCTATTAAGTTGAGGGGGACGGCGTTTTCCAAGTGAAAACAAGCCTATCGGCACGCACCGCAAGCCGATAGGAAACATAAATTTATGATATCCCTATCGGCTATCAAGTTGAGGGGGACGGCGTTTTCCAAGTGAAAACAAGCCTATCGGCTAGCTCCGCAAGCCGATAGGAAACACAAATTTACGATATCCCATATCGGGTGTTAAGTTGAGGGGGACGGCATCTTCCGAGTCAAAATTAGCCTATCGGCATGAACCGTATGCTGATAGGAAGCGTAAAACTACAATATCTCATTGACTATTAAAATAAATCCGGTTTATCTGCAAGAACCTATAATAGACAGCGATGCCTGTCACATTCAAAAAACTAGAGAGGACATAAAAAGGAGAAAAAAACCAACATCACATCATTCAACCGAACCCATCGTTTTCAACATCAAACTCTAGCTTCGGCTCTAGCATTTCTCTCTCCAAATCTAATAACTCCTCGGTCATATGAATCTGAGGACCATACTTCGCCGGATCGGAAGCCAACTTTTCCATCGTCCGCCGATAGCGATACTTCACAAATCCCCAAAGGCTTGAACCGGGGTATCGACGTCGGTGCTTATACCAAGAGCTACTCTTGATAAAAAAACCCATTCCACTTAAGGTTCAAGGGATACTGTTCCAAAACATCCTGCGCAGGCCCTTCCAAGGGATCCTGCACAGCCGAAAGATAAACGAGTGCTTAAGTACAAGTAGTTTCACATGCAACGACAATGTTTTCTAACTCAAAAGCAAACGCTAGACGGCCCTATTAAGCTACCACGTTAGCATCGGTATCAGCATCGGCGGCTGGTTCGTCGATGTGGGCGTCGACGGCCGGCTCCTTCGTGCCTTGAGCAGGGGCTGAGGTCGAAGCAGGAGCAGGAGCAGCAGCGGGAGGAGCAGAGCCGGAGGTCGGTCCATCATGAGCTGGCGTACGGTTGCCGATAGAGCCTTCCTTCTCGTCTCTAGCTTCAATGAAGGCCTCTATCTTCTTTCGAATGGCCTCCCTCTCCTCCTTCGGCTGAAACAAAAATCACAAGGTTATCCCCAAGAATAATGGAAAAATAACAAGTTAGATCAAAAATAACTAGATGAAAGCAGCTAACCTGCCCACGATTAAGCCCGGCCCGGTACAAGACCATATCCCAGCCACCAGACTTCCAGATGGCATCAAAGAAGCCGATAGCGGCCTTATGAGCCAGACCATCAATCTCCCAATAGGACATGGCATTTTCAGCAGCCTGGACCTGGTCAACATGGGTGCATCTGGTATCTTTCAAAGATTTAACCAGGGCCCGTGTAGCCTCGATGCCGGTGTACTCCTGGCCCAAGTCATGGCCTCGGGAAGCCAGCTCCATGACCGGGGCCAGCGTAAGCCAGCTCATGGCCTCGGGAATATCGACGTCCACGACCGGGGGAACAGCCTCATCTTCGATGCTCATAAGCACGCGGAGATAAGCATCCACCGCACATTGCACCGCCATCACCGAATGCCGAATGTAACAGACCTTGGCCTTCTCACGGTCCCTCAGGTCGCTCTTGGCTTTCTTCAGTTTGGTCTCGGCCGCCTGTCGAGCGTCCTCCTCCTCCTTGAGTTTCGCCTTGATGTCGGCGACCTCCTGTTCTAGCTCTTTAGCTCAAGCCTTGCCGGCCTCAGCTCGACGAAGCAGCAGAGCACGATCCGCTTGCTTTATCGTCAACAGGGACCGAGCAACCAATGACGTCTGCAAAAAAAGGGTTCAAACTGACCGGAAGCCCAGCACGATAACTCACCGAAATAGCATGGTTGTCAATGGCAGCAAGCAAATCTTCGTCTCCCTCCAGGGACAAGTCCCGCTCCACTTTTGGTGCCGAAAAAGCTCGGCTACACGCCTCCGTAAATTGGAGGGTTTCGAGCAATGGAAGCACTCCAACCTTCTGATAGTCTACATGCGAAATGTGCGTGGCACCAGAGTCAACTCCCAATGCACGAGCTATCCGATAAGACGATTCGTGAGCCAGGCTAGGTTCGTCAGGAAACGAAGTGCCAGAATAAACCCGCATCTCACCATAATCTTCTGACCGACTATCAAGTGGGAGAGTGCCATAGCCGAATAAAGTGCAACGAGCCATCTCTAGCGTCATGCATATCAACTCACGAAAAAACCGAGACTGACCAATCTCCCCTCAGCTGTGTGATGAGTCCTGGAGTTGAGATGGATCGGCAGCAGATCCGCTCCCGGCAACCGCAGCCACCGCAAGCGGCATTGCCTTGTGGCGCTTCGGCGGCACCTCTTTCGCCATCTCTGGAGCGAGGCGTGAGTGCTTGCGAGAGGGCTTCAGGTTAATCGCCTGCCAGAAATCGCATCTTCGCCAATGGGGATCTTCCGGGGATCAATCATCCTCTTGCTGGCCATGGGGGCGGACTCGGCCTCTAAGCTAGAGCTGGAAATCACCTAACAAAAGTTCAACAATGTCAGCCCAAGAAAAGTGTATACAAACAGCACGGCATCGCCAGTAAGCCGAAAGAAAACATGGCCTAGACCAGAAAGAAAACAAAAGTAGACTACCGGATGAGCAACTACGGCACCATACGATTGACTGAGGCCAGTTAGTACTTTCTTGCTGCACTTCATGGGTTTTGGCCAGTTACATTTAGCCAGCAGACGACCTTCCTAAACTTCGGCTATTTCCTTCGGCGCACGGCTGCCGATAGTGCGCTTCCGCTTCCTTTGCTCAGCAAGAACAGTGCTTCGGGCACCCTGTCCGCGTCCTCCGCCACCGCGGTTACCTCGAATGCCCGTCCGGCCAGCCGGCCCAACCGCCCGCCCCCCCATGGTTTAGGAGACAGCTGGTCTCGTCAGGGGATGGGTCCGAATGCAAAACACGTCCATAGCGTCAAAGACGCGATTGATTCGGTCGATTTTCCCAATCCATTTGATTTTCATGTTCTGCTCACGAGCATTGTACTGGCCAGCAATTTTGTTGGCGGCCTCTTCGATGTCGTGCACATACATGCTATCGTTAGCATAGCCGTCTGGGCACTGATACAACAATGTCGGCCCCCGATAGAAGCGGCGTTCTTGTATCCCTCCAAACTTAACTTTGTTGCTCAAAGGCCAACGACCCAAAGCCACCATCTCTTCTAGGAGATCTCAGCTAGTTTGGTGGGTGCACGTCTGTTCAAACGCATCTCTAGCGGCAATATCATCGGTAGTGATGATATTTCCCACCGGGGGCTTCTGCCCTTCGAACCTTGTCATCACCGAGACCAACGGATTAGCCTTCGGCCTCCCTTCCACCATCGCATCTACAAGTTCCTTTTCCGAACAGACTCGGAGATAAAACCAATGGCGTTTCCAGTCGGCCCACTTATTCTTGTAGACTGGAACCAAGGAAGGCGTGTTGCGTGCCCTGCTGGGTATAAAATTGTACGAACCCATTTTCACTCGAAGTTTCTCCTTGGTGATCTCATGCGTACAAAATTTCTCTCAAAGATAGAGGTCATAGTGCCGAAGGAAAACTTTTAGATTCGACTGACACCCCATCATCTTCAAGGCCATCACAAAAATGCTCAACCGTGCAATCGCATTCGGCGTGAGCTGATGAATCTGCAGCCGGAACTTTTCTAGCAGTTCAATGAAAAACGGCTGTACTGGGAAGCAAAGGCTGGATGTGAAGAAATCATGATACACAACAGCTTCATATGGCTCTGGTTTCGGTATGTTCTCATTCCCAAGAGGCCAGCTGCGAGACCGAATAGCGGCGTCAATAAGACCGTCGGTGACCATTTTGTCCAGCTTCTTAGTGGTCATCGTAGACCGACCGAGATAGCAAATCAAACAAAACTCAATGGGGGCGCCAATCCGGTCTAAGCATCGTCAGCCACTTCCTCGTCTTCATCGTCGTTGTCTTGATAGACGATGTTCTCACTGAAGTTGACGATACCGGGTGCAGACTGCGCGCTCTCGGTAGATCCGGCTGCGGTAGAAGCTTCGGGGATCTCGGTATCGCCAACAAATCGCCCAGCTTCAGCACCATCTACCGTCATGATCTCAATCTCTGATGAAACGGAAATTGAGGTGACAGGGCTTGATCCGGCGATAGCTTTCTTGCCAAGAGTTTTAGAACTGCTCCCAGAAGACGAGCTGCCGGAACCAGAAGAGCTGGATGTGGAAGCAGATCCGCTCGTGCATGAATCTCCGGACAAGGACATCTCCGACATAACAGTAATAGCACGATACTACGCAAATCGCCGAAACTAAAAGTAAAGCCAAAGAAAATGAAAAATAAGGAAAGCAACCAACTCTATGGCAACTGCGACGCAACACAAACAAAAACCGCGATAGAAAATAAATGAACGATAGAAAACTCACTGAAAGAAGACCGCTTGAGAGTTGGAAAGGACTCGCTCCGCTCGTGAAGGGGGCTTAAGAGCTCGACACAGACGGGCAGAATGGCGCCCTACTCAGCGGGGGCGGGGCTTTATATAGCCACCACCCCGACGCGCGCGGAAGCAACTGCCCGCCTTCGCGCGCCCTGAGGCGGAACAGGAGCGGTTACTTCCTATGCGCGGGAAGGCGCCTCCAGGTATTCCGAAATTGTTTCAAAAAAAACTATCTCTGACCCTCAAGCGGGGACGGCGTTCATGGAAGGCGAGTTTTCGCCGCTGATAGTCGCGTCCAAGGCCGCAAACACCGACGACGAGGGGCTACTGTTGGGGGCAAGACGGAGCCTTGCCACCCCGTCCTCCATGAACGTCGTGTATCGGATCCGGATTGAGGCCGATCCCAAGCCAAGGACACCGAATGAGCTCTATTCGCCATTTGGCGATGCGCATTGACCGGCCAGATATGTCGCCACCCATCCCGGGCCTGTCATGCCGATAGGCCGATACTGGCACGGCGGTCGGATATCGGCTGCTCAGGGCATCCGACGTTCACCCAGTCGGGCTGACCGGCTGGCACGCCATCTGGCCGGATCAAGGGGGAGCATGCCGATAACCACTATCGGCGTGCTCATCTTGCCTCGGCTGACAGATCCGAAAGAGAGGGGGAAATGCCGATAGTTCAGTATCGGCTTTACCCCTCGACTTTCGGCGTGACAAAGCTATTGGTTTCTTGTTGCAGGTCGGCCGGATGTGACGACACGGCGTGGCCGGGCCGACAGGAGCAGGCAATGGGACCTAGGTGTTAGCCGACCAAGGGAATTGTAAGAGGGGATGACGCTTTTACCCTTCACCTCCAGGAATATCCTTAGCATAAGCAGTAGGTAGAGGGGTAAATGCGTCATGTAAATGCCTAGGGCAACTATAAATACCCCCTTGGCGGGGCATGTAACGAGGGGTGGCGTTTTAGCCCTAAATGCAACAGTGGTTCCAAGCATATCACCATCGTCAGCCTGCCATCCGGGCAGGGGGTTCTAAGTATTCGGCTTAGAACAACACTCATCCATTAATTAACAGGGACAGTGTAGCGAGCGGGCTAGTAGTACCATTAAATTTTTCTATGCTGATGAATAAAGCCGATGACAACTTAACACCATTATCCTAGATCTCGCATCACTATCGGTTCAAAACCCCCTTTCACTGCCAGCTTTTAAACCGACTCAACCATACGTCATTGTGATTTTCAGAAAATCCAAAAACAAGTTGAAGGAATAGGCAATTTTTTAATCACAAGTGACATGATTTTTCATGCACAAAAAGGTGTGCTACATGACCACCCGGCGCTCTAACCTCCAACCTCTTGCTTCACATGTTTGTCCCCTAAACACTTCACCTGTAAGGCGTTTGTGTCCAGTTGGGATTTTCGTCCTAACCATTTTATGTTCATCTGATTTTAAAATGAATATTTAGGGTCATAAAAGAATTAAAAAAACTTGTCAACTAGAAAGTTTTTCAACTTTTTAAGATCTACAACGTTGCTTTTTGTCAATTCTTCATCCGAGGTACTCCGTCTGTCCCTGAAACAATCAATTTCTAGCACAAAATTTTATCTCCAAAAGCATCAATTTTCTAGAGGTGAACTATCCATAGACCATATCCGAGGTGCTCCTAATGACACTACTTAATTATGCTTCTTCGTAACTAGAGAACTATTAAGGTCATGCAGTTTAATGAGGGGCAACATAGTCTTTTATCTTCATTGCTAATCTGTCCGAGAGTTGCTAAGAATTCATTCTTTAGGGAGGGAGGAAGTAGTTTGAAAATTTTGAATTTCAAATCTAACAAAATTTGGCCATAATTTTTCTTGAATAGATGATCAATTTGAAGTGAAAAAAAAAAGTTGTTAAGTACAAAGTTGCATAAACTTACAAGATGTATAGCTTTTGTTTCGGAAATTTCTCTATCCGAGGTCCTTTGAAAATTCAAATTATAGTCAACTACAAAGTTCCACAACTTTTTGAGATCTACAACTTTTTTGCATCACTGCTAGTAGTGGTTGATCTATCAATAAAATGGAACGACCTAGATGACTCCAGGAGTGAGCACCTAACCGAGATGCTGCAGAATTTTTTACTGCGCCATGTATTGTTTACTGATGCGGCCAAATGTCTAGTTCACCGATGAAGATGCCAACTAACGCAAAAAAATTAATCTCAAGCGAGGACCGAACCCAGTTAACAGAAACAAAGCGTGAAGATGCCCGGCCAACTTGAGACCGCACAAAGCCCGAAAAGCTGTCCACATGACGAATACTGTACTGTATTGTTCGGTGCAGTTTCGTTTCTTCCTGCTTATTGCCAATCTCACAGACTTCTTGATTTGCGCTGTCTTTTACTATAACGGCTAGTCATCGGCCAAGAAGAAGACACCACGGCTAGTTACTGAACTATTGGATTCTCGAAAACAGAAAAGTAAAATGGACACCCTGCATGCAGCATGCCATACTGGATCCAGTATCCACCCGCTGCCCCTTGCGTACTTATTTATTGCTAGACTGCACCGCCTAATTAACTTCATGTGACCAAACTCAGTGTGGATATCACATGGTTTATCCAATTAGCTGTCTAGAGAAAACTTGTTTGTCAATCATATGATGTGCCCTATTTTTTCTCGAGGAAAAAAAAACCTTCGGGCTAGAGGAAGAATGCAAATACCAGAATGCATGAGTGTTTTGTTTTTTTTTTGTTGGTAGACCCGCGCAAAAACTGCTGACTGCTGAGTCTTCTTAGATCTGTCTGTATGTGCGTGTTGCAATCTGCAGAGGTCATTGATCATTTTGTGCTTGGAAGTTCTGCACATATATCAATCTGGTTGGTAAGCTCCTCGTACTGGTTGATGCTGCTTCGCAAAGCATGCCACACGGAGAGCCCAAGCGATCGATAGATGTTCTTGTGCAAGGCCCAAAAACCAACCAACGAGACGGTGTGCCTCTGCTATGCTCTGCTTTGTTTGTGCTCTGTACATGGGTTCAACGGCTGTCCTGTGCTTCCAAAGTAGTACGTATGAATGAGCCATTATGTTCCTCAGTCACAGCTCACAATGAACGCTCGCCTCCCTCCCTCGGAATGCAGATGGCCTTGCATATATTCGTGCAGTGCGGGCGAGAAAGCAGAGGAAATGGTGTCGTTGCCACGGAGAGAAGCTGAGTAAGATCAGTCAACAATAGTGATCGAGAAGCCTGATTACATGATCGTCACAATCAGGCAGCATACACTGTTCTTCCTGCATGCCTACGTTCATCACCACACATTCGGTTCATTACAAATCCAAGACTTCAGACCAATTACTTATGCAAATATAAGTAGCCCCGTTACATCAAAAATATATTTATGGAGTCTACAAATATATATACATGGTCAAGACTACAAGAGTGCAGCAGACGACGCCGGTAACCATGATTTCGCAGTACATGGAAAGTCTGCATGTGAACAGAGTATGTGTACCGCGCGCTGGAGATGAGCTTGTACCAAGTAGGTGTCACACTCCCACTTGCCACTGCAAGCTAATAACATCATGTGTCTCTCTCAGCCGTAAGGATCCTGGATCCCTGCATACATTAGTTACACGATCAGTGCATACTGACAGTCGAAAATACTGCGTACTATGTGAAAGAGAAATTATAGTTTCAAATATAGGAGATTATACTGAACATACTACGCCAGACTTGACGAGGGAAATGGTGAACACAACTGTGTTTTTCTTTAGTTGTAAGATAATTGATTGTTGACAATTGCAGATGTCCTCTCGTCGGACGGGAAGGCTGTAGCAACACTTGGTTTAAAGCTGCCTGCTAATCACATAAAGAATCGGTTATTAGCGAATTCGAGTATAAGTGTATAACAACAATAATAATCTGGAAAGCAACTTTCGGCCTAGTGAAAACGGTGCAATTTATTACCTGATCATGTTCCATTAAATGCCACCAGGTATTCAAATCTTCCATGTAATTTATTGCAATGATATTTTCTTCCATGTAATTTAGTGCCAACTTTCATGCAAACATGTATCCAAATCTCCCATGTAGTTTTGCAATACGGCCGATCTTGTTCCATTAAATGCCACCAGGTGACAATCATTCACGTAGCTCCCTGTTGCAATTCAACGTGACATACCTCCGGTTTATCACAGTTCAAAGGTATAACTTGATGCCCAGCTGTGTGCTTGTGTGTGGTTGAATGAAAGCTTTCCCTGCCTGCTGATCACACAAATAATTGACGTATCAGTGATTGAGGCATGGAAAACAATGTGGTTACATAACAAAGGAATTGGAGTACAAGCAACAACTAATTAATAATATGGAAAACAACTTTCAGCACAGTGAAAGAATGCTATTTAATATTACCTCAGTGCATCCGCGATCATCAAAGCAGTCCTCGGTCTTCCTCTGAATACCGAACTTATGTTGCGCTTTCCAATATGGCTGATCTTTTTCCATTCGGAGCTGCCTGGTGATAAACAGGATCCATGTAGCTTCTTATTGCAATCCAACTCGAGATACCTTGGGTTTACAGCTCGCAGGTATTCTGGAAGCGTCTCCATGGTGGCGTCATATAGTTCAAGGCTGTCGAGTGCTGGGACACCATCTAGAAACTCCAGCTTTGAGCAGCGAACGATCCTAATCTTTTCCGTCGACGCACGAAGTGGCAGACACAAGCCTACCAATGCATGCTCCGGTAATAACAAATGTATTAAGCTGGAAATAATCATCTTCTTTTCTGAAAGCTAGCTGGCCTACCAACGCACCAGCACTACTATAAAATCATCTTCTTTTGAGAAGGAGAAGTGCATTGTTGTTTGGTCATCAAGTGAAAATTCACTGTGCCTACTTATACTTACAGAGCAACAATTTCCTACGCCTCCCCCCACCGCCCCGCACCACCCCCCCCCCCCCCCCCCACAACACACACACACACACGCGGCGAGCCCACAGCTGCCCCTTTGTGTGCACGCCATTTTTTTTATGCATGAGTTTTTTTTTTTTTTTTTTTTTGTACAGTCAAGAAGTGCCGACTGAGGTCTTTGGTCTAAAAAAGAAGTGCGGACTGCTGAGTCTTAATCGATCTGCATGTTTGAATCATGGATACTGTTATTATTGTGTTTCCCATTATGCCTTATCTTGGTCTCGACTCCGAGCTGCCTGGTGATACGTCATATACCTTCACGTTTGGGCAGTGGATCGATCGGAAGATGCCTTGCCTTGTGCAATCTGCAGAGCTCATCGTTCATCTTGTGCTCGGGGACACGTCTTGCTCGACAAATGGTGGCAAGTTCTGGACATATATCAATCAGGTTGGTAAGCTCCTCGTACAGGTTGATGCTTGCATCTCGATCAGAGAATGCCACACGGAGAGCCCAAGCGATAGAGCCCAGAGGGTGTGGCTGTGCCCTGTTCTGCTTTGTTTCTGCTCCTGTGCTTCCAAAGTAGTACGTATGAATGAACCATTATGTTCCTCAGTCACAGCTCACAATGAACGCCACTCGTCCTGGCCATATTTGCTCTGCCTCCCTCGGAAAGCAGATGGCCTTGCATATATTGGTGCAGTGCAGGCGACAAAGCAGAGGAAATGGTATTGTTGCCACGGAGATGGGAGAAGGAGAGATCTCCTCAATCGCCATATCAAGGAAGCTGAGTAACATCAGTCAACAATAATGATTGAGAAGCCTGATTTCATGATCGTCACAATCAGGGCAGCTTACAATGTTCTTGCTGCATGACTACGTTCATCACCACACATTCAGTTCATTACAAATCCAAGACTTCAGACCTATCTTACTATTACTAATTGGATGCTCTAATGAAGTCTCCACGTTAATTCTCACCAGACGCGTTAAGAAAAAAGATAAATGCTAGAAATTCCCACATTAATCAGAAACATCTAGCCATCGAATCTATAGACCCGGGCAATCGTAACCATTAGATCTACTTTGTTTTTCTTTAAAATTACCCACCTTTGCCATTATCATATATTATATATAGATAAGAAGAAAAAGTAAATCCTATTTTACATCTACGTGCAACAAGAAGAAAAACAAATAGATATACGAAGGGATCCGTCACGGGGTATCGAGATGTTCCAACGGAGGAAATTAGGGCGCCGCCTCGAGACAGTACCATGCGCCATCGGCCGCCGCCAGCTAAGGAACAAGCCAATACAGCACAACGCAGGCACATACATCTAGACCGGCGTCGTTGCTCGGATCGACAACAATAATTCCGTCGTTGTTCGGTGGCGACAGCAATAATACGGCAACACATCTACAGGAGAAGTCCGGTCTCCAACTCGACCGTACTAGAGCACGCATGATCTACTAGCATGCTGCAGGAGCAGCAGTGCTGCAGTACGTAGCTGCAAGTAGAGCAGCCACCAGGCACCTTCTACCATGCACTTGACGGCTGAAGCGAGCGAGTTGCATGGCCTGCAGGCAGCGGCGTTCGTGCTGCGCTGCACCATCGTCTGGATTCTGGAAGGACACGAGCAGCCATCTTGGAGATACATGCAGCCGCCGGTCCCGCTAGAGGAGACGGATGCCTTGGCGTTGCCTCCAGGGCTGGCCTTATATCTATACTACATCAGAGTAGGGCACCAGTAGGCTAATACCAACGCATCGGCGCCAATGGATCTCAATCCCAAGTACAGGAGCAAACGAGCACCTCAGCTGACGCTCAGGCACAAATGGGCTCCGGGCTGACCACATTGCCAGCTTGCTGGTAGGTTGTGAAAAATTGGAGTGAACACATTTATCAGGAGCACCAACTACACCACGAGCAGGTTGTGTCCGAGCCGGATAGACACAAACAGTGCGCTCGACAGCTTCTTCTTCAATAGCTCATTGATCTGCTGAAGCACCCGAGGCCCATCGCATGGTCTGCACCGTCTGATAGAGATGGAACACGGAACGTTCTTGAAGCGAGGAGGGTCATGGTGTGTGCACGTCATCCTCCATGGTTGAGAAACTAATCTGATTTCCCCTATTCTTGCATAGCTCGATGTATGCAGGCTGGCATTGTGCCCTCTAGCCATGAGATGGTGAGGATGGATGACAAGTCGACAGACATGATGCCCAGCTTCCAGTACGTAGGATCTATATATGTGTGGATGCACGACAGTCGACAAAGGCGCCATCGACAAAGGATCCACCTCTACATAAACGGCACCACTGCACCTGGTGACGTCGAGAAGTGTATATACGCCGTCTGCAATGGCTTTTATCCCAACAATGCTACATGGAGAAGTTGATGCTACAATGAGTACCTGATAGCCAACATCAACGATTATGGTAAGGCTACACCAACTATCTATCGGCGAACACCAACAAGGAAGGAAACCCTACACTGACTTCCTACCAGCGATAAACGATGATCAACAACGAGGAAGGCGATGCTATACAAACAATCTACCAGCATACATAGAAGAGAAAGCTAACTTCACCTATTTTGGCAGGCATGCAGCACTTACGCCAAAGAGGTGGACGACATCTGTGGCCCTGGCCACTTACAAAATGAGTTGACAAGCTCCACCCAACACGAGCATACGGATGGAGGAATGTTGGCGTGTTGCCCGGCACCAAGCACTAACCACTGATGTTCGATCCAGCAACATGGAGGGGCCAGAAGGACGGCTGCGTGTCAGCATCATATGGACGATGGGGAGATTTCCGTCAAGAATGGGATGATGGGAACATGCAGGCAACCTGTGCCATGACGTCCAGCGACCATGCCATCTACGTCAACGCTGGCAACGACTGCACCTATAGAATAAGATATGGCCATCTTTTGCTAGATTCCACGATTACAATTTAATTTGTCTCTTAGAACCGCACATCATATGAACCTTATTGACCGTTAGATATCTATAATTTTCATTTTAATTTTATTATCCTTGGATTACTTCCCACAAATAAGTTTGATGTTATCCTTATTGATCATCAGGTATAACCTTTTTTTAGCTTAATAATAATGTCAATAAATTACATTAAATTACATGCTAATAGTGATGCCAAATAATTAAGTGACCATGATCCGTGGAATTATCAATAAAGTCCATATGAAAAATTCCAAACCTTCACAACTATAAAAGATAATTAAACTATTACAATAATATTTTTTAATAAATTATCCATCTATATCATTATGAATGATAAAGCTTTTACCACTAAATTTGTATACAAATTGCCAATATATTGCATTATCAAAATATAATGTAAGGTAATATATAGCTATATAATTTGTACCAAAGTTATCCACGTCGACTGTTATTTAAAGTTAATTAAATACCCTCCAATCTACTTGTAAATACTAATATAAGCTATTATGAACAATGATTCAAACCCATAAATTGAAACATACATTAGTATAATGTTTGTTTGCTTATCAAGCGTGGAAATATATCCTTAGCAAGTCACATACTAATGATAGTAGTTTACTTCAATTTATGTTAACACTCATGACAATAAATTTTAACGGTCATTGTCTTGAGAAAGGTGTAAACATTTTAATTGAAACATATCATATGAATATTAATAGCTTAATTTTCAGAAAGATATGTTTAATAAAACAAAACTAATATGTTACAATAAATTTAGCATCATGAGTGCGATGGTGCATGCTAAAACAACTATTTATGATGTTGTCAAAATCTAGATGGTAGCCTAGAACCTAAAATATTATTTTTAATAAAATAGAACATCAAAATTTTGAATAAATGATACAGCGTTATAATTTTCAAAGTAATACATATAAAAATAGTTACACCTACTAGATCTAAAGCTAAAGGTTAAAGTATAGATTTTCATGATATCACATCAAGAATAAAATAAGAATTTATATTTTCAAGTTTATTTATGTTTTAACTAAATATATAGGGTGCTAAAGAAATAAAAGAGATCAATCCTAATGTTCTTACAAAAATCAAAGACATTTTGCGATCAAGTCGGTAGACGATAATCACCATTTGTAAACAATAAGCGTAAAATTTGGGGAAATTAGAAATCCAAATCTAGGTTTATGATATCAAAAATATAAACTGCTATGTTTTAATTTCAATAAAAGCCCAGCAGGGAGAGCTTCCCCTCCTGTTTCCCTCTAAAGAAAAATATAAACTACAGCTAAAACAATCGTATTTAAGCCAGTGTCTCAACTAAATGTATATTTACAGAGGTGCAAACTAAAATAATCTATGGATTTGGACGGAAAAAACATATACATCAATATTTTATAGATTATCACAATCAAATCGATATAGACTATTATAGCTATTCTTTTAGAATTAAAACATCAGTAATGAGAAAAAAGATATTCAATATAATAAACTCTTATTAGTAAGAGTCTCATAAGATTCTAACCCGTGCGAGAGCACGGGTTGGTGAACTAGTTACTTATGCAAATATAAATAGGGCCATTACTTCAAAAATATATTTATGGAGTCTACAAATATATACATGGTCAAGACTATAAGAGTGCAGGAGACGCCGCCGGTAACCATGATTTGGCAGTACATCGGTAGTTTGCATGTGAACAGAGTATGTGTACCTCGTGCTGGAGACGAGCTTGTACCAAGTAGGTGCCACTCCCACTTGCCACTGCAAGCTAGCATCATGTGTCTCTCTCCGCCATAAGGATCCTGGATCCCAGCATACATTAGTTACACGATCAGTGCATACTGACACTCGAAGATATGTACTAAGTGAAAGAGAAATTATAGTTACAAATATAGGAGACTATACTGAACATACTTATGCCAGACTTGAAGAGGGAAATGGCGAACACAAGCACTGTGTTTTTCTTTTGTTCTAAGATAATTGATTGTTAACAATTGCAGATATCCTCTCGTCGGACGGGAAGGCTGTTGCAACACTTGGTTTAAAGCAGCCTGCTAATCACATAAAGAATCGGTTATTAACGAATTCGAGGACAAGTAACAACTATAATAGTCTGGAAAGCAACTTTCAGCCTAGTGAAAATGATGCAATTTATTACCTGATGACTGCATGAGCGATCATCAATGCGAACTTCCATGCAAACATGTATCTCAATCTTCCATGTAGTTTTGCAAAGTGGCTGATGTTGTTCCATTAAAAGCAATTCAACTTGACATCGTTGGGTTTATCACGGCTCACATGTATAACTTGATGCCCAGCTGTGTGCTTGTGTTTGGTTGAATGAAAGCTTTCCCTGCCTGCTGATGACACAAATAATTGACATATCAGTGATTGATGCATGGAAATCACCGCAGTTACGTAACAAGGAATTGGAGTACAGGCAACAACTAGTTAATTAATAGTCTGGAAAGCAACTTTCGGCACAGTGAAAGAATGCTAGAATTTATTATTACCTCAGTGTGCATCAGCGATCATCAATGCAGTGCTCAGTCTTCCTCTGAATATCCATCAGAACTTATATCTGTCCAGTAGATTTTGCGTTTTCCAATATGGCTGATCTTGTTCCGTTCGGAGCTACCTGGTGATAAGGAGGATTCATATAGCTTCTTGTTGGAACCCAACTCGAGATACCTTGGGTTTACAGCTGGCAGGTATTCTGGAAGCGTCTTCATGGTGGCATCTTTCAGTGCAAGGCTGTCGAGTGCTGTGACACCTTCTAGAACCTCCAGCTTTGTGCAGCGAACGATCCTAATCTTCTGCAGCATGGGAAGGCCGCTGATCCTCTTCAGCTGAGGGCAGTCAAACACGTCAAGTTCCACGACTGAAGGGAAGTTCTCCACATGTCTCAGGTTGCTGAGCTCGTATAAGCTAAGTTTTCTAAGAGCATGCCTCTTGCTGCTGGCAAGTCCCGATGGAAGACAACTTAGCTTGCAGTTACGGATTATGAGTTTCTCAAGAGAAGGCATGGCTATGGCAGTTTCCACATCACTAAGATCCTCACAGTCCTTCCATTCCCACTCTTCGCACTCACATAGCCCGCGCAGATTTACTGCTTTCAGTTTAGGAAATGGTGCTGATATAACAGTGGAAGCTCCAGCCACTAAGGATGATGAAGCTTGAAATTGGGGCCCAATATGCTTGATGGCTGGTGCATCCTCGATGTGCAGTGCTTCCAGACTTGGGAGGCAACACAGACCATCAGGGAGCTGGGTGCAGCAAAATAGTTCTTTCAATGTCAAATACCTCAGGCTCTTAAAGTTTGCGGATGCCGGAGCATGCATCCAGCACGGTAGTTGGTGACCAATGTATCCCCCTGTGACCAAAAGATTCATTATGCACGTTGGAGGGCACAGCTTTTCCAACACCTCCTCAATTACACTCTGTTGCTGCTGCCGCTGCTCACCACTGCCTGTCTCCATAGTATGTCTAGTTGCACTATAGTTCAACTCTAGATATCTAAGGTGGAGTTTGCTGCTAATCATGGCCTTTTCAGCCATCCGGCTGTCTTGCACCTTCTCTAGGCCATGTAGTCTAAGATCCTTAAGCAGAGAAAGAGGCGCCAGTTCTTGAAAACTACACCAGCTACTGCTTGCATCCATGTCCATGTGTACTGGGAAGCCAGAAAGTTCCCTCAGATTTGTTAACTCACGGAAGCCCTTAGGCACGGCACTAACATTTGATCCTTTGATGTTAAGAAATCTTAGATGCACAAGTTTTATGATGTTGCCAGGAAGATAGCATAGCTTCTTACAATCATGAAGTGAAATGTATAGCAGAAATTTCATCTTGTGGATGTCATCTGGTAGCCTAGATATATTAGTATTAGCTAAGTGAAGGCATCTTAAGTGCTTCAACTTAGATAGAGGGGGAACTAGTGTATCAGATTCGGCAGACTGTATGGACAGTCACTACCGGAATCGGCTTGTTTGCCGATGGCGGACAGCTTTGCCGATGGCAAAGTGGTCAGCCATCGGCAAACCACGAAGTTTGCCGATGGTAAAGTTCCGCCATCGGCAAAAATCAGTTTGCCGATGGCCCAGCCATCGGCAAACTACGGCCATGGGTAAACCTGCAATTTGCCGGTGGCCGTGCCATCGGCAAAGTACCCCATCGGCAAAGGCCCATTTTTGCCGATGGCCGGCCATCGGCAAAGCCAGGCCATCGGCAAAATTGGCCCGGGACGACGCCGTCGGGGCCGGCCGACGCCGTGCCTTTTGCCGATGGCCGGGCCGTCCGCCATCGGCAAACCACCTAGTTTGCCGATGGCCACGGCCATCGGCAAAATACGGCCACGTGGCAGCCTCGGGAGCCGCCGGGCCCACGGCCTTTGCCGATGGCCGCCCATCGGCAAACTCTTTTTGCCGACGGCCCGGGTAGGCCGTCGGCAAAGTTTGTATTTTTTTTGATTTTTGCTTCCAGTTTTTTTATGGTGCCTTCCTACCTCAAATACAACCCACCTGCAAAAATTGGGACCATTTTGAGTTTTTTTGCTATATTTCGTGAATTATTTCTGTTTGTTTGCAATTTTCCGGCAACTCCAGTTTTGAACTGCAGGTGCATGAAATAATGGAACTTTTTAATCCAAAACATGGTATTCATGATGCTCGGCGTATGTTGAGGCCGTATCCAGCACCTCGCATTAAATTACGACCATTTTGCCGTCGTAACGTGTGGAGTGACGTGCACGGAAAGTGTTTTTAAATTATATAAAATCCAAACGAAGTCGGAAATTGACGAAACTTGACGAATTGTGTGGCCATGGCATGCGGAGTCTGTGGTAAAAATTTTAAAAAGTTTTGAGCAAGTTGTGACGTCGGATCGCCAAAACCCGTTCAACTCCACATGTGATCACAAGTGATGACATGTGGAGATGTCTAGGTTTTGGTCATCCGACGTGACAACTTGCTCGAAAATTTTTGAAATTTTTATCAGAAACTCCACATGCAATGGCGAGACAACTCGTCAAATTTCGTCAATTTCGGACTTTGTTTGGATTTTATATAATTTAAAAACACTTTCCGTGCATGTCACTCCCCACGTTACGACGGCAAAATGGTCGTAATTTCATGCGAGGTGCTGGATACGGCCTCAACATACTCGGGGAATCATGAATATCATCTTTTGGATCAAAAATTCCCATTATTTTATATACCTGCAGTTCAAATTTGGAGTCGCCGGGAAAATACAAAGTAACAGAAATAATTCACGAAATATAGCTAAAAAGTTCAAAAATCTCCCAAGATTTGGAGGTGGGTTGTATTTGAGGTAGGAAGTTACCGAAAAAAAATTGGAAGCAAAATCAAAAAAAAACAATTTTGCCGACGGCCCGGGTAGGCCGTCGGCAAAAAATAGTTTGCCGATGGCCGGTCCACCTGCCATCGGCAAAGCAGTCTGCGGGCCGGCCGTCCTGCCGCCACGTTAGCGTGCTTTGCCGATGGCCGGGCCCGGTGGCCATCGGCAAAGTCTCGTTTTAAAAAAATAAAAAATTGAATAAGCCCCGGCCCACCCCCACCCCACCCCGGCCCCAACCCTAGATCGACAGCCCCACCCGATTCCCTCCGCCGCCGCGCCCACCACCGCCGCCCCCACTTCTTCGCGGCCGCCGAGCCGCCGAGCGAGCAGGCCCCTTCTTCCACCGCGCCGAGCGAGCCGCCGCCGCCCCTTCTTCCGCCGCGCCCGAGCTCCTCTCTCTCCGCGCCCGATCCCCTCCGCCGCGCGCGCCCACCCCGCCCCATCGCCGTCGCCGCTCTCCGCTTCCCCGCACGCCCATCGCCGTCGCCCGCTCTCCCGCTTCCCCGCCCGCCGCCGCCCCGCCCCGCCCAGCCGCTGCCCGACCACCGCTCTCCGCCCCCGGTCGCCTCCCGTCGCACGCTCCCCGGAGACGCCACCGGAGCTTGTCGTCGGGCCCCGTCTGCCGTACCCGTCGCGGCAGGGTCGCACCCGCCGGTCGTCCTTCGCCCTCCGCGGCCGGCTCGCGAGCGGGGTCTCCGCCTTCCAACTGCCCCGCCACCGGAGGCCGGAGTGCCTCGCCGACGGCCCGCTGCCGCGCGGCGCGACTCGCCCGGCCGCCTCCGCTTTGGGCGGCGCTCGGAGGCGGCAGCCGGCCGCCCGAACCCACGGCCCACGCCGCCCGCCTCCACAGTCCTTCTCGTGTTGCCTCCACAGCTGTGAATTTGGTACCAAAATTACAGTGTTAAGTCGAATTTGAGTCCCTGGAACTTCCGAACAGTGTAGATTTTGTTCCTGAACATCTTAGTTTATGATAGATTGAATCATGTACATATGAGTTTAGGAGAAATTCTTTGATGAACATAAGACCGCCTCAATTGAGTTGTGAGCTACATGTGCTGGACTAAGTTTTCCTGATTTGCCAATATCAGCAACGGACTACAGTTCCTGGTGTTTAACTAACACCTATTGCTATGGAAATCAATTTGGGCCTTTTTAGTGCATGGATTTAGTGCCTTTTTAGTGGATGTCATCTCTTCCGTCGTGATCGTGGCCTGGAATGTGGAATGTGATAGTTAGTAGTGGTTAGTAGTAGTTAGTAGTGATAGTTAGTAGCTCTTAGTGTTGACGAAACCTTCCATCCATGTCGTCAACGCCTTTCGTCCACTAATATTGATGTCTTTATTGTTTTGCAGAGCCGGACGTGTCGTAGGGGAGCTTGATCGTGTACGTCCCGCCGACACCTCCACCTCCACCGTCGTCGATTCGGCTACGAGAGCAAGGTATATGAACCCTTCTCTCATTGTCGGCCTTCGTGCCGCTATGCTTATCGGCCTTCGTGCCGCTGTGGTTATCGGCCTTCGTGCCGCTATGCTTATCGGCCTTCGTGCCGTGGTGCTTGTTGGCCTTGGCACCTCCCCGTGCAGGGGAGGTGCTGCCGAAATTTTTAGTGGCTTCTAATCTTTTTTCCTCTTTTTGTAGGAGGAGGACCTGTGGGAGCTACTCGGTGACGGCGATCTTCTTCTTGGGCGTTGCGGGTCTTCCTGCACCGCGTCGACTCTCCTCCGCCCGCTACCCCGCCTCGCGCCGCCACCCTAGGTATAAACCACCTCTGTGTCTTATAGTTGTTGTAAGTACATTGCGTAACCGAGTTAGGCGTCTCCCGTCCGAAAGAGATTCGCGGTCGTTGGTATGCGGATCAGTGCATATCTGCGACGGTTTCTCTTTCGGATTGTCCACGTTTTTTGGACAGCCCGAGGATGCGTAGATGGGTTAGCTTCCATGCTCCGCTCCCGTCCGAGACGGAATTTCGGCAGCACCTCCCCGCTGTTCTCCGGATACACACTCTCCCAGTCGGGACGTGTATCGGGAGAACAAATGGGGAGGTCTTCCGAAATTCCGTCTCGGACGGGAGCGGAGCATGGAAGCTAACCTCATCTACGCATCCTCGGGTGGGATTAGGACCTATCCTTCACCTATTAGATGGTAGGAACGCCTTGTAGATGCAGCTCTTGTTTCGTTACTCGCTTACGTTGGCGGATGACGAGAGGATGGCTGACCGTGAGTGGATGTACACGGGGTTCAAAGACAAGACAGAGGAATGGATAAAGGGGACCAATGAATTCCTAGAGCAAGCATTTGGCCCATCTGCTAAAGGGTCGATTCGGGTGTTTTGTCCCTGTGCCAAGTGTAAGAACGAGACAAGGAAAGAGAAGCGGCCGATGTGGCAAGATATTTGGAAGTATGGATACGTTCCAAACTACACCCGATGGACTCTCCATGGGGAACGCAAACGGCTTAGGGAGGCGGTGGTGATACCGGACCTCACGGGGTTTGATGCGGATGCGGAATGGCGACATGCCGCCGGCAGACTTTGGCGCTGTGAAGGAACGGAGGTGGAGGAACAAGATCCGGAGGACACGGCAAGAAAGGCGTACTACACCATGATGGAGGCGGCACGGCAGCCCCTTCACGTGAACACCAACATTTCTAAACTTGGATGCCATTTCACGCCTAATAGGCTTGAAGGCGTCACCGGGCATCGATCGAGAAGGTTTTGATCTCGTGTTGGCGACGGTTGGCGGGCTGCTTCCGGCGCTTCACGTGTTGCCGAAGAGCACGTACGAGTCACGAGGGCTCCTTCGAGCACTCAAGATGCCGTATGACCCAATCCAAGCTTGTAAGAACGGGTGTGTCCTGTTCGGGAGACGAAGAGACAAAGAAACACACCGTCCGAAGTGCAAAGCCTCTAGATACGTGGAGGTAGAAGGCGTGATGGCGGTAAGAAACAATCTAAGATCCCCTTGATGGTGGTTAGGCACCTTCTGTACTACCGAGGTTGCAGCGGCAAGTACATGACACCGGAGTCGGCGAAACAAATGACGTGGCACAAAAATGGCAAAAGATACGGTGACAAGATGCAAGCACCCGGATGGCGAGGCATGGAAGCACTTCGATGTCATGAATCCCGAAAAGGCCAAGGAGGCTCGGAATGTACGCGTAGCACCGGCAACAGATGGGTTCAACCCGTTTGGGATGAGTGCGGCCCCGTACACTTGTTGGCCCGTGTTCGTGATCCCCCGAATCTTCCCCCGGCGTCATGTTCGAACCCAAGAACGTGTTCTTGACGCCGATAATACCCGGACACCCGGGCAACAACATGGGTGTGTTCATGCGGCCAGTGTGGGATGAATTGCGAAAGCATGGGAAGAGGGGTACGACGTATGACCGAGCAACAAAGACGAACTTCACGATGCATGTGTGGTACCGATTTCAATGCATGACTTCTGGCGTACGACTTATTCAGGCGCGTGGTGTGTTCACGGGAAGTTCCCTTGCCCAACATGCAAGGCAGATGTGATGTTCACATGGGCGGCCAAGGGTGGCAAGTATTCTTCTTTCGACAAACATCGTCAATTCCTAAAGGAGGACCATCCACCGAGACGAGATAAAAAGCACTTCACGAAAGGTGTTCAAGTCATCGGCCCCATCCCTAAGGAAAAGAGCCCAGCTGACATCCTTGCACAGATAGAGGCTCTCGAAATTGATGACGTGAATGGTGGTTTCAAAGGATATGGTACCACGCACATGTGGACTCATATCTCGGGCTTGACTAGGCTCCCCTACTACAAGGACCTTCTTCTTCCACACAACATCGATGTAATGCACACAGAAAAGAATGTCGCCGAGGCACTCTGGGCAACACTCATGGAGATTGGCAAGAAGTCAAAGGACAACGTTAAGGCTAGGCTGGACATTGAAACGATTTGTGATAGACCACATCTAGTGATGAAGGCCCTGCGCCCGAGGCAAGAGATGGAAGAAGGGACCGGCCGATTACATCCTGAAGAGGCCACATAGGAAGGAAGCACTGGAGTGGATGAAGAAGCTAAGTTTCCCTGATGGGTATGCGGCGAATCTGACGGGCGGTGAACTTGCGGACGGCAAAGTCGTAGGGATGAAGAGTCATGACTTCCACATCTCGGATTGAGCGTATCCTTCCCGCGATGACCGGGGATACCTCCCCGAGCCGGTGTGGGCCGTCTGGCGAGTTGAGCTTTTCTTCCGCCGACTTTGTGCCAAGGAGTTGTCTCGGGAAGTTTGTGTTGAACTGGAGGAACAAGTACCAAAGTTGCTCTGCAAGTTGGAGATGATATTTCCACCAGGCTTCTTCCTCTCCATGCAGCATCTCATTTTGCACCTACCAAGGGAGGCACGGTTGGGGGGCCCGTGCAACACGGTGGTGCTATCCAATCGAGAGGTGTCTAAAGCTACTTCGGAAGAAGTGTAAAAATAAAGCCAAAATTGAGGCTTCCGTTGCGGGAGGCATTCATTATGGAGGAGGTGTCGACATTCACACGGGCGTACTATACCGAAAAACTTCAAAGACCGGGAGATCCAACCCCGCGTTACAACATCGACGAGAATTCATGCACCCTCGGCCTTTTCAAAGGGGATCTCGGGAGAGCGGCGCAGGACCAACGTGTACTTGATGCATGATGAGTGGCACACTATCATGATATACTTGTTGCTGAACCTTGAAGAAACCCGAGATTATCAAGAGTAAGTTCTCGATGAGCTAGCTTGTTAAATATGCCGCCACTATCCTCCACCTATTCACCCCCCTTGTCTATTGTTTCTCCAGGGAATTTATCATTGAACACTGGAGGGCGACGACTCCTACCGAGGATGAAAAAGACCATCTTCTCAGACATAATAAGCCCGATTTCGTCAATTGGTTCAGTAGCAAGGTACCATCCAAGTAACCTCTTTCTGACTTTGAGATTCCGCTTTGCTCCTATGAGCGAGTAATGTAACTATCTACCTGTCCTAACCTTGCAGGCTAATTTTGATGCGGAAATGAGTCCTGCATTGAGATGTGTGGGCAAATGCTTTGACCGTAGTGTCAGGTCATTCAACGTTTATGACGTGAATGGCTATCGCTTTCACACGAGAAAGTACGAAGAGAAACGGGGCAACCTAAAAACCACGTGCAGCGGAGTTCGTACGCCCGGCACGGATGGGAAGGACTATTACGGCATAGTCGATGAGATATTGGAGCTTGACTTTGGCAAAGACCTAGGTTGTAAGCCAGTGGTATTCAAATGCCATTGGTTCGATCCTGGGGTCACGAAAAAGGACACATCAATTGGGCTAGTCGAAATCCGAGAGGATTCCAAATATGGAGGAGACGATGTCTATATTGTGGCTAACCGAGACGCCACGCAAGTTTATTACCTCCCATGGGCAAATCAAAATGACGTGCGCCTTGCGGGTTGGAGCCTTGTGCACATGGTATCGCCACACGGTAAAGCGGCGGTCCCAAACGATGATGATTACAACTTTGACCCAAGGAATGATGAGTTCTATCAACCTGAGGGGCTAGAAGGTAGGTTGGAGATAGACATTGCTTCGCTGATGGGTATGGAAGTAAACAACGAAATCGATGAGGACGAGGGTGATGAGGTACACGATGCTGAGGACTTACGAATCCTTGAGGAATGGCAGTGGCGACGCGATGTAGTTGTTGAGGAGGATGTTGATCATGATGAGGATGAAAGAGAGCTCGACAATATTGAAAGTGATGATGACACTACGATGATGAGGACGGCGCTCGCCGGCAATATTGCCTTTTGCGGAGATAATTTCTAATTCATGTAATACTATATTGTTATTAATATTACCTTGCAGGTTCTTAATTTTGCTTTGCATTTATGTTTCTTTACAAGTATTTGTCATTAATACTAACTCTTCTAATCTTTGTCATTGCGGGCACTCGACAAAATGCCGGCGGAAAGCGGCCACGGCGGAACGTCCGGTCGAGTGCCGGACGCAGCGGCCCGGAGGAGGAGCACGTGGCGGCCGACCACCGCGAGGACGACCACCTCGAGGACGAGGAGCACGTGGCGGCCGACCACCGCGAGGACGAGGACGAGGACGAGGAGCTTGAGGTGGAGCCGTCCACCAGTCGGGGTCGGAGGCCCCCAGCGGACGACACCGCACGCCGTCGAGGAGGCTGTTCCCGACGGCCTCCCGGGGAGGAGGCGACAGCGAGGACGACGACCGGGACGGTGGCGGCGGCGGCGGGGCGGCCGGGAGACGACGAGGACGGCGAGGGTGGCGACGCACGAGGTCCGGGGTGCCTTCGAGGAGTCCGCGGGCGGCTCTAGTTCCACTCCTCGTAAGCCCTTCCGCCGCGGCCCCACCAGGCTCCGACCCTCCAGGCCCGACGAGCGCCGTGATCCGGCCGCGGGCAAGTAAGTAACCATTGTTGATTTCTACACTTGTTCATATGACATTTTCAAATTCAAAATGCGTACTAACAATTGCTTGTTAATGACTCGTGCGGGGCTGGAAAAAGGTGACAAAAAAGGAGTGCTCCACGTCATCAACTAGCATCCGAGCTGCTGATTAAGAAGCACTTCCCTGGTTTGGTCGTCACCCCCGGGGTGAGACCATCGTGCTTAGGAAGGATTGGCGGGACTTCTACCTTATCACGGACGACCGAGGAAAAGTCGTTGCTCGGAAGATCAAGGATGAGTTACGGGTGAGTCTTTGCATCGCATCACATATCTCAATACAACATTATTCGTTGGACTTCTTTCAAACAATGAAATGATGTTTGATGCACGTGTGCGCTTGTACTTCAAGTTGGACGAGGGGTGGACGAGGTGCGGGCGTCGCAGCAGCCAGGACGTGGTGTGCGGCCGACCGGCTCGGGGACATGTTGTACGAGGCGCGTACCCGAGCCCAACATGAAGAATCGGAAGATAAGTAAGACGGAGGCCGGGAGTTGTCTTGTCGGGGAGGAGACCGACCTCACCGAGGAGCGTACTTGCGGGTAATTAGGCGAGGAAACATCCGTTATGATTTCTTACATGACACATTCCATTCATTACCTGTAATATCAAAAACTTGAATGTCATGCGAGATGCCTCCGGGTGCAGTGCGGCAAGTACGAGGACTGGCAGGAGGCAATTGTGAGAGGGTGGCGTACGCTGAGGCGTATGTGGGCGCGCTGAGACGTCATTTGAAACGCAAGGCGGAGCTCGACCGGTCGGGGTCTCACACCACCGGGGGAGCCTGATCCCGAGTACATGGACAGATGGGTATGTATATCCTTCGTTGATGCATTTGTTATAGCGCTCAATTGTCACTACTTGTAACCATGTTTGTGTTTTCCTCGCGATCGTCGTCGCATGGTGGTGAGCAAATCAACGAGTTCACGGGGTTCGCGCTTGCTCACATCGGCAAAGCGAAAGCGCCCACCACCGTGTACGGCTCGTCGCACGGGCCGAGAAGTACACCAGCCCGACGGTCTACGAGAGGCTCACCAAGTACACCGCCGCGGCTCGCGGAAACATGGCGACACCTACGACCCCGCCACCGAGCCCACGGACACCGACCTCCTGCGAGAGGGTTGGAGGAGGGAAGCGGCACGCCGGTACTACTTGGCCAACGGCGCCATCGACCCGTCCTGCGTTGAGACGCCGACCGAGATCCGCGGGGAGAGACCGGGAAAGTGGGGACGGATCGCAGATCCCCATAGCGCCTCGCGACGGAAGCGGCCGCGCGCGGTGATCCGGCCAGGTCTTCGGGTAAGTGGAGTTTCATGATGTAGCCTGCCTTGATGATGTAGCCTGCCTTCAAATAACATCAATCGTCTTTGGTGTAATATTGCGAGGCCACGATCGAGGAGATGAAGGCCGGGGAGCGGAGCGGGGAGAGGATGGCCGGAGAGCGGGAGGCGGCCATTGAGGCGAGGATTGAGGCGAGGATGTCGGCGCGGGTTCGGGAGCGAGGTGGCGGCACGACGGCGCACTACCGGCGTCGGTTAGGCGGGCACTTCGCGGCCCGGATCCGGGATTGGAGGAGCCTCCCGCCTCGATCTACGCTCCACCACCGGTAGTTCCACCGCACAGTACACTGCCTCTGCCTGGACTTGGTCGGGTGAGTACATTGCCTCTCGCTTTAGCTTGTCGCGTCAGTTGGCCTTCGTGCCCATGTTTGGCCTTCGTGCCATGTTTGGCCTTCGTGCCCATGTTTGGCCTTCGTGCCATGTTTGGCCTTCGTGCCCATGTTTGGCCTTCGTGCCATGTTTTTTGCAGGTTTTGGAACCTCCCTGTGCGGGGAGGTCTTTGCTGCCGAAATTTTGCAGTGGAGTTGTACTAATTACATCACTTGTTCTTTGTGCAGGCACCGTCGGCGGGTTCGAACCCGACTCCAAGCCCACCAGTAGAGTCTCCACAGTACCAGAGCTTCCCCACGCCACCGTACCGGGGCTTCCCCACGCGGGCGCACGGGGTCCTCCACCGCCGCCGAGGGTACTCGTGGCCGCAGCACCCGCACTCCGGGCTGCCGCCTTCCCTCCGCACCCGGGGCACTCCGTCCCTGCCGTGCTCCCTCCGCAAAGACGCGTCGGCCCACCGCGTGCGCCGCGGCCCCGGAGCGGCCGAGTTGGCTGCGTGGGAGGATGCTTCTTTGGGGCTCCGGGACCCAAGGGGATGGCGCCACTAGCTAGGTTTAGTCTTGTAGCTTGTGAGATATGTATGGATGACTTGTGACATGTATGACTCTTTTGCTTGTGGCACGGATATGTTTGGATTCCGATGGACATGTATCGATGCTTAGAACCGTATTTCGTTGCTATATATGTGGATTATATGCTATATATGTGGGTTAATTGATATATATGTGATGCATGTGCTAAATTGCAATGTAAATGGAAAGAAAACAGAAAAAAAAATTAAAAAAAAAAAATTCCAGGTTTGCCGATGGCTAGCCATCGGCAAACCCAAGGTTATGATTCGAGATAATCCCCAGGGTTTGCCGATGGCGGGGCCATCGGCAAACTTGCCATCTTTGCCGATGGCCATGGCCATCGGCAAACCGTTTTTATTTTTTTTTGAAATTTTTTTGCCGATGGCCAAAGCCATCGGCAAACTTAATGCCGACGGCTTTATCCATCGGCAAAAAAATTTCAGAAAAAATAAAAAAATCTTTGCCGATGGCCGGTGCCACGTCGCCATCGGCAAAGCCACCGTCGGCTGACGGCGCGTCGGGACGCGTGGCTTGTTTGCCGATGGCCCACGTGGCCATCGGCAAGGTTTGCCGATGGCAATGCCTGTGGCCATCGGCAAACCAGGCTTTGCCGATGAGATTTTTTGCCGATGGGCTTTTGCCGATGGCCACTTGCCTTTACCATCGGCAAACTTTTTGCCGATGGCAAAAGTGCCTTTGCCGATGGCAGCCGGCCATCGGCAAAAAACGCGAATCCGGTAGTGAGTATGCGTAGACCGGAGAAACTACCAAGCGAATCACCAGGATGAAAGTTTACTCTGGAGTTTATGATTAATGTTCTAAGTGACTTGTGCCTTTGCAAAATGGCCCATTCCACCGTTGATACGGTTTTTCCTATAGCCAAGCGACGTACATGCTCCCCACCACCACTGGTAGTAGCCTGCTCTTGGCCAACCATCACCACCGATTCTTCTCTTACCATATATTCAGCAAAGGATCGGACCACATCATGCATGGTGCACACGGATCCAATGACAGAATATTCCTTTGTAGGTTCCATAAGATTTCTCTTTATTAACTGTTGGTAATTCTCACTCGCTATGTCTTCCAAATCATACTCATGTGAACTGGTACTTCTTTTGTCTGGTGGTTGAATAAGTCCTTCACTGATCCACATTTTAGTAACTGTGGCTCTCAAAATTTTCACACCTTTAGGGAACATTGAGCAATATAGAAAGCACTCCTTTAATTCGGGAGACAAATCGTCGTAGCTCAAGTACAACCGGTTGTCTAGTTCTGGAGAAAAATCCTTTAGTGACCATGCAGGCATGTTCAAAACAGTTTTCCACTCATGCTCACTTTCATATTTTGTGCTCAAGAGTCCTCCAATCAATTTAATTACAAGTGGTAAGCCATCACAGTTTTCAAGAATTTCCATCCCGATAGTTTTCAGTTCGTCAATTCTGCCAACCTGCCAATAATTTAAGGCTCTTTATTATTTCTGACAATGATCAGGTTGCTTATGTACATTTCCATACAAAGCACGATTTGGCAATGCTTATTCTATAAAACAATGACACTTATGTTGGCCACAATATTAAAAGTCTGGGTAAATTTGCCGTAGAACACTCTTCAATGATGGTATTTGCCGATGGACACTAGTCAATATTATCTTTGCTAGAAGACACTTTCAATTGTGGTGATTAGCTCCTAAACAATATAGCTATTAAAATAATATTCTTGAGGAGTGCATGGGAGATTAGAAGTTAAAAGTGACCATAACGCCCCTGACTATTATAGTACAAACCTTTAATAATTATCTAAAAAACTCTATAGCTTTTGCATATGAAGTCGGATGAAGATGAACTTTACATATATCAAAATTGTAGTGCTTCACGAGATCGACGACATTATAGTTGACAACTTTTGATTTAAAATTATTTACAGTATGAAAATTTCATTTAAATTCTCAAATTTTGAAATTCAAAGTTTGGAAAATCTAAACTGATGTAGAATCCTAAATATTCATTTTATTATTATATATTTTAAATTTGAAATTGAACATTTTCAAACGTCCATGTAATTGTTAAAAGTCATTTGAAATTTCTAAATTTTGAATTTTGAAATCTAAGAAAATAAAATGGATATTTGGGACTCTAAATTACTTCAGATAAATAATTTATCAAATTTAGATCGTATTGATAACTGCAAATTTTATATATACCATGTCAACATCTGAGGTCATTTCATAATTTTAAATTTTGAACTTCAAAATTTGAAAAAAAGTTTTGACAATCTAAATAGTTTCAAATAAAAAACTTGTCAATTACAAAGTTCCAGATCATATTGGGCTCTATAATTTTGATTTAGGCTTCATATGCAAAAGTTATGATTTTTTAGATATGGTTGTACTATAATAGTCAAAGGTATTTTGGTCACTTTTAATACCTCTCCAGTCTACTCTTAGATAATATTATATTAATAGACATAGTGCCTACGGGCTATTTTTCACTATTGAAGAGTGTCTTATAGCAAAGACAACATTGAGTAGTATCCATCAGCAAATACCACCATTGAAGAGTGTCCTAGAGCAAATTTACCATATTTATATGAACATACACACAAGCCTCTGCTCACAATGGGTTGATTTCAAATGAAATATGCATGAATAGGTGCAAATCTTGTAACACCAATATGGAGTTCATACATTGCACTTGAGCTCTATCTAAATGTTATCATTTGGGATTTGGGACTACTATGCAATGTTTTCCGGTGGTTACTTTTATCATAGTTCACATTGATGTGTCTTTGTATTTTAAAGTCAAGAGGTTTCAACAAGTTAGATTTGTTCTCAAAAGACATGGCTAGACAACCATAGTCGAAACTTGGGGTACATACTACTCTGTCATTTCTAAATTATAATTTGGCCTATCTAGGTGCATAATTAACAAAGCCATATAGGTGCATAACAAAGCCATGCATGTAAAAAAAGCCAGTTTGGTGCATAATAAAGTTATATAGGTTTTACTATGTTTGTAGACATAGTGTATATCTAGGTGCATAACAAAGCCATATACCTAAAAAAGCAAAACGTTTGTAATTTAATTGGTGGGGGTACCGAATTATCCTTATCTGCTAGAGCATACTAGATGCATTAAAATATTCATTTTTAGTTGAATCGGTCAATAAATTGGTGAAAGGTCATAAATTTGTCCATGGCCCCACCGGGCAGGTAATTTGTTCAACCTCTTTTACCTCCCTTGTCAGAAGTTGGCACTAATATACAACGGTTGGCAAATATGATTTGCAAACACTAGTACATAAATGATTTTGCCATATAGGACCAATTAATAGAGGCGAACCCCCTCTTATGAGGTCCACCTCCGAAAATAGGGACCATTTTCGAAGGCAGGCCAATATCCCGAGGCCCAACCAAGCCCATATCTAGGCCTTCTACTAGGCTTATATATATACTTCGAGTTAGAGTTCCTTCTAGTGTCTTCCAAACTTCTCTCCTCTCCCCAATGGCACCTTCTCTCCCGTCCTTTCCTAATCCAATCCCACTACCCCTTCTGTCCCCTTCCCTGGCAGCACCTCCAGCGGTGGCCTGTAGGGCAAGGCCCACCTCTAGCTGCGGCGCATGGGGCAAGGCCCTCTTCCGGTGGCGGGGCGTGCGGTCCCTCCTTCTATGGCGCTTGGGTCGAAGCCCTCCTCCGGCGATGGGGCATGGCCACGACTCCCAGCGGTGGTGTCGGATCCGTGTGGAGCAAGGCTCTCCTCCGGCAGCGGAGCGTGACCACCACCTCAAGTGGCAGTGATGGATCCGCGCTAGACGTGTGGCCCCTCCTCTGGCACGATGCAGATGCGGCGGCGGCGGGCTTGGAGTGTGGCGGCGCGGATACGGTAGCAGCGGGCGCTACATGGGCTCGACATTGGGCTCGGGCATTTTTTATTTTTTAAAGCGATTAACAAAGGCGGGCATCGAGCACCACCTGTGTTAATCGCGATTAACACAGACGTTGGTTTGGAGGCGGATAGCTTGCCCGCCTCCCAAAATCGTTTTTGACCGCCTGCAGTAATATTTACTGTATGCTAGTGAAAGGCTGGTGATGCAACTGCCTTTGGCTGAGCGCTAGTGGAACTATTGATTTACTTCTTTCTCCAAAACATCTTATGAGCATCATTGTGGGGATATGAAAAACAGTATCTAATTAAGTACTCCATACATTCCAAAAAGTGGACAGCTTTATTAAGTCAAACTATCTTAGGTTTAACTAAATTATAGAGAAAATTATTAACATTTACGAATTGAAATATATATATACGTAAATTCTTTTGTCCATAAGTTAAGTCTAATGGTACTAAATCTGATATCATAAATATTGATACTTTTTGTTGATATACTAAATAAGGTCAAATTTGAGATTGGTGATAGACGTGCACTCAGTTTCTGGATGGAGAGCACAAATAATTGCTAACCTGATCCTAGTGTCATTTTGTTATTAAAATTGATCATTATGCCTGCTAGATCATAGTTTTCCTGGTGTCTTTTTGCTACTCTCGTAAGCTGGGGTTACTAGCAAGAATGCTTAGATTGTACTACGAGGGTTCATAGGCTTTCTCTGAGTAAAACAGGTGTCCTAGTGGTATAGAGTATAGATAGACGACTAACCTGTAACAACTCCAATTCTTGGCTTAGCTAAATCTTGCATCTCATGAGCATGATCATCTCATAAGCATCATTATTGCATTTTTTGTAGCAATTGTTTGAGTGCTTGGATTAAAAATGCAAATAGGACTTTTCAAATGATTGCTAGAAGTCATACTTGTCTTGCTTTTCGCAAAATGGAGCTTTAACAAAGTTTATGCAGAAAATTATTTGGAGAAACTTTTGTTTTGACACCGAGTCATGAAAATGCTTTTTAGCCCTTCAAAATGGCCAAAAACCGTGTTTAAATACTATTTAATATTATTTTTATAATTCAAATTTGGGCCAAATTCACATTTTCATATCTAAGCCGAATTAGCAAAAACTTCCAACATGAAAGTTATTCCTCTCATCATTTTGAGAAACTTTCATGTTTTGACTTTTTTCAAATTCGCGACATTTTTGAATCTACAGCGAGTCAAACGTTTTCATGTGGAGACAAAAATGGTGGGACCCACCCTGGGCCCCACTTGTCATCACCTCTCTCCCCCTTTCCTCGCTGCATCGCGCAGGCCGGCAGGCCGCCGCAGCGCTGCCGCTGCTGCCTCGCTGCGGCCCGTCTGAGTCGAGCACCGAGCCGCGCACTCGAGCACCGCCTGCCACTGCCGCCTCGCCTGCCACTCGCTGCCGCCATCAATGCCGCTCCGCTCGCCGCGCTGCATCGCCATCCACCGTCGCCGCATCGCCGCACGCCGCGCGACGCCATACGGAGACGCCAAGCACGTCGCGACGACGGGAAACGGTCGCGAGCGCAGAGCCATCGAGTACTCGAGCGCGCCGTCCTCACCTGCTCGCCCTGCCCTGCCTCGCTGGGCCGCTGCCGATGCGACGCTGGCACCTCGCGCCGGGCGCCATGGCGCCGAGCCGTCCACTCACCCGTGACTCCCCTCTGGCAGTAATTGGACGCGCCCTGCGCCCATAAAACACTCGCCCCGCCTCCCACACTCCCTCGCCCCATCCAATTTCCCCTCCCTCGCGCCACAGCGACTCCCGCAGAGCTTGCCATGGCCGCCGCCGTGCCCGCACCGGCTAGCCACCGATTCACCCCTCCATTTTCTCCATCGTCAGCACCACCGTGATCGCCTCGCCTTCCTGTGCGCCGTGCGCACGCTTGCACCCTGAGCGCGCCACCGGAGGAGCTCGCCACCGGAGCGACCAGCCGCCGGCGCATGCGTCCGGGGCGCCACAGGCCGCCGCGCGCCGACCTGAGGCCGCCTACGGGTGCGCGCGGGCCCCCGTGTGCTCCGCCGCCCCTCCCCCCTCGCCGGCGAGCCCTCCTCGGCCGGGAAACACCGAGGCCGACGGCCTCGTCTGTGTTCCCCACCGCAAGGACCTCGTGTCAGAATTTGGAGAAGGTGAGGGGTCTTGGTGCAAAGTTGCCAGACACATAGGTTTTCATCTCCGAGCTCGCGTAAATACCTGATAAGGCAGGGGTCTTCTTGCAAAAGTAGCGGCACCAGTGTCTATGACGTGTAGGTCCCGATGACGTCATCGCTGACGTCATTGATGACGTCAGCATGGCTGGGTCCGGGAGTATGACATGCGGGCCCCGGGTGACGTCATCATGACGTCATGGCTGACGTCAGCACGAGGTGGATCTGGGTACACGCCTCGGGTAGACCTAGCAGAGATGAGGCTCTGGGTACACTCCGGGTGCGCATAGCAATTTAAGGGCCGATTTTCAGAAAAATGGTTTTTGGCAGATTTGGATAAAATGTTTTGAAAAATCATATCTAGGGCTAGGAGTGTCCAAATTAAGTGATCTTGGTCTTGTTGTGATCATGGTGAAGTGTAGTATCTGCGAAAAATATAATATTTCCTGTTTGAGCAACTTTTCTGTATAGTTTTATTTAAAGTTTGACAATTGGATTAAATGTTGTTTACCTTGGTAAATGCTTAGATAATTCTAGGATCCTCAGAAAAATATGGTTTTAGTCTTGTTGGTCTTGTATTGAGATGCTCAGTCTAGGGTAAAGTTATCACATGCATGTTTAGTGTAATTTTATACAGTTGTAGTTTAAGCTTGATTTATGAGCTAGAGAGGAATTAATTCATAAATCAATTATAGGCATGTGATCTGAGTCTAATAATTTTTGTGGGCTCATTGTATACCAATGTGCAGCCCCTGATTCTATGATATGCTTGGTTTGCATGATTTGGTAGTGTAAAGTATTTTTAGGTGAACCTCTGCCAGGTCACTTGTCATTTTTGTGTAGGGCAGTTGG